>OX940982.1:25207937-25807937 GCA_954871275.1 Leptopterna dolabrata | reverse complement strand
TTATTGGCATACAACTTCTTTTATACCCCTCTGATACATCCCCAGAGTGGGGTAGGGGAACCCCGCTCTGGGAAGCCGTTGAGACGCGGCTTATATGTTAGATGACGCTATTACATTATTGCTAGGGAGCAGCCGATCACTACAATATCCTAAGAATTTTATGCCATAGGACCCATTATTATCTGTGTTTTGGCTCTTGGTGCGTCACTCCTGACGCCTTTGAGACACCAAAAACTATACAGCGAATTCGGAAGGCCCATTGTGTCTACCCACAAAACCACAAAATTGCAAGTCAAAACACCAAAAACTGCGGCTTGTAGCGCGGTACAGACATACCCACCCAGAAATGTTGCTCGAATCTAAGTAAGAAGCCTCAATGACGTAAGGCAATAAAACCAAATAACGAACTAGAACTTACGTTCAGTAGGTGATGATCTGAAAATGATGGGAGTAAAAACCAAATCACCACATGCAAAACCATTTATCGACAGGGGCCAATCAAGAACTCCCGCTAGGTATCGATTGGATATCACTTTGCGGACAATTCGGCGGATAATTCCGAGGCAGTTCGAGAAGAAAATACCAAAACACACAATTTATTGTTTTTCCAAGATGACTTTAGAATCACAGACCTATCAACCGTGTCCCTGATGAGCAAGACAAACAGCCAAACTGACTTCAGAAACAGGCGTTGCTGGGTGGGGGGAAACCTTGATAGGTCGTAGTATGCACTTTTTCCCGTAATATGGGTTGATAAGGATTGTGTCTAGGAGGGCATCAAAGTGAGGGGTGACCAGTTAATTTCAGCCAACAAATGACCAGGGTTTTGTACCACGTGATACCTTTTTACCTTTCTTAGAAGCCCTACTGGGATCGCACCTTCAGCCCTTCTGCAATTTCCAGTTGTTTCAGGGAATTGTTTTGTGTTCGTACAAAGGTAGGACGGGGTTGGTCTTCCACGAATCACTGGAAGCTCAGCAGGTGGAACATTCGAGGTACCTACCTGATTCCCGCTTTGGCCCCTCGGGCGAGCACGAGCTTCCTGGTCACAGAAGAATTTTTTACTTCTACATTCTCATTCTCAACTCTCAACTACCTGGGACGGCACTAATGTTGAAATTATTACCTATCAAGTAAGATATTGTTATGTTTGTGTCCAATGCTACGAGACTCAATTGTACCACATGATAAGTTATCCTACATAATGATATTAATTAAGCTTAGGTCTCAGAGCTAAAGGTTGATTCTAGAACATCTTCATAATGAGTTATCTTAGTCAATAGAGATTTTCAACCATGTGTTACACAAAAATTAATAAAATAACATCAACATGAACATTATTATTGATTATTGCCATACGTTAGTACCTAAGAACATTCGCTTATACAGGAGCAAATTCTTCGATATACCTACCTTTGCCCATAAACACAATACATGTGAAATACTAACCACAAGCATTACATCGAATAGATTAGAACCGAATACAGTAGGGTAGCTATGCAGATAGTTCTAAGATTGTACCTGCCTCTACCTACCTACCTATAATGGTTGCAAAAACTCAGCAAAGTCCTTGTTACATGGGTTTATTATTGTATTGGACATACCTACAATACTACAGAAATTGTGGCTGTTCATTTATTGTTTCATTCATGTGCAATAATTAAAATAGCTATTTTTGATGATTTCCATCAATTTTGGCCCCCAAAAACTCGAATTAGGACCCTATTTTTGACAAATTATCTTTCATAATATTGATAGTGTCATTTAATTGTCTTGATCCACCTGTTAATACTACTTCTAGTGTTAATATACAAATTTATGGCAAATTCTGACAATTTCCCAGGTTTTTGACTCATAAAAAAATGAATTTTGGGAGCTGAAACTTCGTTAGAACATCAGTTTTCCATTCTTTGGTCAAAATCAACTTCATACTTGCTCTCTTCGCCCTAAAAAACGTGGAAAACGGTACCTCACAAGCCGAAGTTTACAAAGACTTTAAAAATAACTATAAATAATTTTGCACGAATGTTTCACCCATAACACCCCTGGGTGTATTCATTCGATCGGGCTGCCGAGGAGCATAATCAGGGCCCAATTGGAGCCTGTGTGCGAAAAAAACGACGATTTTAGACAAAAATGTAAGGTGAATTTAAGGCTGAAACTTTTTTAGAACCTCAATTCTTCGCTCGTTGATCAAAATCGACTTCGTATTCGGTCTCGCCCTAAAAAACATGGAAAACGATATCTCACAAGCTTATGTTACTAAAAAAAAACAAAAAATCCTATTTTACGCCCATTTTACTCCAATTTTTCACCCATAACACCCTTGGGTATATTCCGATTGGGTTGCAAAGTTTCGGGACATAAGTAGGGCCCAAATGGAGCCTGTGTGCGAAAGAACGAATTTTTTATACCGAAAATAAAGGCAGACATGGATGATGACGGACATTGCATTTTTGGAATCGATGCACCATGAAACGTAAAAGGATAAACCTTTGAACCAACAGCTTTTCCTGATACAGTAAAGGCGTTGACTATTGTCAAAACCAACTTCTCACACTCTTCTCCCGAATTGTATGAGTACATGCTAACTCAAATTTGGGGCCTAGAGAAGTGAGAAGTACCTACATACAGTTCATTTTCACAAACCGTGCTTCATTTTTTCCCCATCGTCAAAACATACTACCTACTTGACAAGTAGGTCAATTTTGATAATAGGTATGGTATAATCGGGTTTTTAGGAAATTTAATTTTTCGATTTTGGTTTAGGTACCTACCTATTTTTTCAGTAATGAACCTTTATAATCAACTAAGAAAAAACATTTTGATGTTTTACCTTTCAAGGTACCTAACAGAAAATTGTGTGGAGAAGTTTTTGTAGTATTTTCACCAATGTCTGTGGCTATGATGCAATAAATTTACCAATTTTGTTATTACGCTTATATAGAGAAAATGTACTGCTTCCCTTACCTACTAAGTCTCCCGCAACTTATAGTCATATCCCCAATAAATATATTTTTAATATTGTCGTTCCTATTTATCTATCTAATATCGTTCCTAATGCAGTTAATTGGTCAGGTTGGTTAGGTAAAGAAACTGTTGTAACGTCCACAACCTGATAAACAATGTAGTACTCGTTTTCTAGGTGAGTGCTTTGATTGGCAAATGTCCATTCCAAAATTTCTTCGGCCATTTGAAGTTATGTAGGTATATTATTTTTCATCAAATTATTAGGAATACCAGCCATTTTAGTATGACAAAGCCGTGTGATTCTTCGATGGCCAATTGACTGAAGTATGGAATATTTCCGTCCTAGGTCTCAACGAATCGATTCGTGAGAGAAGTGCGCACTCGAGATGAGGCACCTCATCTCATCTCATACGTCCCATCTCTCACAGCCCCCTGTTAACAGTTACGAGAAAGAAATGCGAGTTCCTGTACGCCGGATCACATCGCATTGGCCTTTTCATAGCCCTCATGCCTCGTCTCCCCGATTCTCCGTCTTCTTGAGGGGGCCCATAACCTTTTCAGGCCTCTCTCTGCCCGGATTGATACCATTGTCTGAGCTCGCGGGCCTCTCTCGGAGGGATGGGAACACTGGAAGCACCGTTTCTCGTTATAAACCTTTCTTTTCATCCTCTGTGATCCATACCGGACAACTGTTACGCCATAGTTATGTAGATTGACCATCCACGTCCAAAATTCGGAAGGGCCCTGTCTGGTACCTTGAGTCGGGTAGAGAGCTTCTTCCACGCTGCGCAGTGTACTATTGTGCACATATACCATACTCCTTTCTTTCATTTCTCCAAAGTCTTGAACCATATCAATTTCTATTTTGTCGCCTCCTTAAAATGTGATGTTTTACGTACAGCCGAACCTGGATGGATGCAATCTCACGGGAAAAGTATTTTTTGTTTTTTCATATAACCAATTTTTCTTGACTGTGATTGCAACTAGGTATATCGAAATTTTTGAATGAAACTTTGGGAATAGGGAAAGTTGAACATAAATCGAACCGAAACTAGAGTAAAACATTAACTTAAAGAACCAGTAAAGGGATGGATGCGGAAGGACTGAACTAGAGATGTTTTGTTAAAGCCTGGCCTAAAACGGAACAAGCTTGGGACACATAGAGGTAATTTTCGCCGTCACATACATGTGTAGGTAAAATGGCGGGCATGGAGAAAAACAAGTACGGAGGTAATTTTCGCCCTCACATACATGTGTAGGTAAAATGGCGGGGGGCGTGGAGAAAAACAAGTATAGAGGTAAAAATATGCAGTCTAGGTTTTTGGCAAAAAAATAACGGGCCCAAAATTTTTTCTTCTTTCATAGAGGTTTGGGAAATATGCCCAGGTTCGATAGTACCGTGCACACAGCAAATTTATTGTTTAGCTGTAAATCTGTGGGTAGGTGTGGGGTGTTCTCCAATTGGTCCCACTTGAAGTTTATCCTCGGATCACCCTAGGCCCAAAAGCTCGCTTACCAAATTCCAAAATCCAATATGATGGGAAGTGCCAGAACCACGATTATAGGATGTTGATTGACAAGTGCAGCAAGATTTGCCAGATAATTTATTTTTTATTTCACAATATGCCTTGAATTGATTGAACAATATCTCTCAAATTTTAACAGAAAATGTAATACTTATACCTGTCGCATCAGAGTATGTTGAAATAAAATTATCATCATCAGTCGTAGAACAAATAATACATTATAGTTCAAGAAGCACCTTAGTTCTGTATTTGCTGACAGAGCCTTTGATATGATTGAACATTGTAAGGTCGTACTTCGTGTACATAATTTTCTCTTATAATATTCTTCGATAAATACTACCGCTAGAAAAATAAATACGTTCACAATAAATATGTCGTAGAAAAATATCTAATCGATAAACTAACTTAATCCCATATCTGTTATTTGTCGTAGCGTTTCCATTCTAGCCTAAATTTTATGGTCAGGCAGACGATTTGCCGGTCGCTATGGAATATATTTTACATAATTATTATTAATAGATCTAACATGTCGAGTTTCAACCTGAAGCGTGGAAAATGTCAGATACCTACCTGAAGATACCTCCGTTTTTGAGAAGACGTAGATCTAGAAGTATGAACGTGTTTAGAGGACAATAGAACACCACTTCGACGACTCAGAATAGAAATGGTTCCAAAATAGAAATACCGCTTGATCTCATCAGCACAACTATAATAATAAGGATATATTATAATGATTATAAGTTATAAAAAGATTGATCAGTAAGTTATGTACCATCTAATTGATTGTTACTGATAAGGATAGGTAAGGAGTTGATTATGAACTTCGCTATTTTGTGCTGCAACAAAAATGATGAGTCGTATCGTTCGAATATTAATTTTGTAGACCAGAAATCAATCGGTTTGTTTGACAGGTTCCTCAGTTTTTCATTGTGAAATATAAGTGAAATGATTAATTTGACGCGAGGTACTTATATACCTACTATAAATGTTATCAACTTTGTGTTATTCTATCATTATGTGAGTTGAAAAGTTACAGAAAGTAATCAACTTTCTTTCCACTTCTCCAACAGATTTTATACTTATAGGTGGGTACCTACCTAAATTGTATTGGGTGGAAGGAAAAGGGTGGTTCACCCCTTTTTCGGAACGAATTTCGCGCTCTAGAAAAAAAAAAACTAAAAACGCCTACCCCCCACTAAATCGATAATTCTGTATCCCCCACTGTTATAAAGTGCCCAAACGGGAACTAACTTCGTTCTTTCAAATGAGGGACCCCATTTTTTATTGCAGATTCGGATTCTACGCAAAATTTCATGAATGTTAGACTCCTTACTTGATTTTTACGCCACTCCCGAAACTGGCCAAAACTGGACATTTTGATGCAATTTTCACCAATTTCAAGTGAGCAACATGACTTTTGACGGGTTTTTGACGCTGGATTCAACGGTAACAATTACTTTAAATTTCGAGAGCATTTGTGGTTTTAAATTCCAATATTTTGGTAAAAATTTGCGTTTGGAAAAATTTTAACCATTTTAACTACCTATCTTTTGTTGACAATTAGTTTCCAAATTCAAAATAATTGTTACCGTTGAATTCAGCGTGAAAAAAAGTCAAATCTGGTGCGCCTTACTTGAAGTTGGTGAAAATTGCCTAAGTGTCCAAATATGGTCAGTTTTGGAAATGGCGTAAAAATTCGAGTAAGGAGTCTAATATTCATGAAATTTTGCGTAGAATCCGAATCTGAAAAAATAGGGTCTCTCATTTGAAATAACGAAGTTAGTTCCCGTTTGGGCACTTTAGGACAGTGGGGCGATAGGCTGGAGCGATAGAGAATTATCGATTTAGTGGGGGGGGGGGGGGGGGTAGGCGTTTTTAGTTAGTTTTTTTCTAGAGCGCGAAATGCGTTCCGAAAAAGGGGTGAACCACCCTTTTCCTTCCACCCAATACAATTTAGGTAGGTACCCGCCTATATAAAATTTTGCTTAGAATCCGAATCTGCAATAAAAAATGGGGTTCTCATGATAGGCTAAACCGGTAGAGAATCATCGATTTAGTGGGGGGGGGGGGGGGGGGTTAGTTTTTTCTAGAGTGCAAAAAAAGCCCTTTATCTCCTACCTCGTAGTTACAGGTAGTTACCTAATTCACATGCAGATGTGGGGTATCTATAGGAACGACACCAGGAAACGCTACGCAAACAAGAAACAGCGCCAAAACCCGTCATGAATAAATAATTTGACTTAGCTTACTAACATTTATTAACAAATTATTTAACTACAACCTTTTATATAGCATGAGACAAAATTCCCTTCAGTGAATCTCATGGAAAATGTACGTTGTTGAAATACCTACCTAAAATACGAAATACCATGTTCATACCGGTAATCGTTCACTCATTCGGTATAATTCGGAACATAATCTGGCCCAATCGCCGTCATTGCAGATTTGGGCAGTTTGGCTAACTATATAAATGGACTTGTTCCTTGCTTTCTTTCCAGGCCTATGTAACAAAATAACATGGCCCTGTGCATAAAAATGCCATGGTTTTATATCCTTTGCCCCTATAACGTAGTGTGCGCACAGATTCGGTTCTTTCCGGCATTGCAAGTTAATAAAAATGGCCTAAACGTATTCAGTAGGCAACAGTATTCCAACGAATTCAATACTTACCGCCTCGAAAAATGTAAGTGAGGAATTCTATTTTTACTAATGGCCTACCTTTGAACTGAATTCGATTTGGGGGGGGGGGGGGGGGGACTAGATCTTGTCCAGTTATATTTCGAATAGGTAGGTATTTAAGTTGGGCAACCTATAAACTGGTATTACTGGCCTGGGCGGCCGATTCGAAGCTCACGTCATGGTAAATTCAGAGTAGATAGGTAGGTATACAAGCAGTAGGTATTCAATTCATCATGATGAATACAACCCGAATTCAGGCTTCCATTGATTCAGCAAAGGGAATCGTCGCGATGTGGCGTTATGGTTGACGCGTTCGACAAAGGCTTCGATCAGGAGTAGAGTCCGTACTGGTAGCGCTTGAGGTAGCGCCTCCTGTGGCGCACGAGGAGGAGCAAAGTGGCGAAGACGGCAGCCAGGAACAGCGCTCCGAGAGTAGCAAAAACGAGCGCCACTTTGGGTCCTGACATGCAGACCCATCCGTTCTCGTCCAGTCCTGCTAATGAACAGAAATTCGATAAACAATAATTTAAGCAATGAGGAGTACCCATGACTTCCGTTTATATTTTTAAATGAAAGTAGGTTCCATTCTAAGAATTTTGAGACCAACTGCACTCTCCTACGATGAATAGTTCCTTTTCTAAGAGCTTTCAAATTTTCGGCAGCGAGTTAATCACACTCTCATCATCATTGCAATCACTTTTCGAAGTCATTTTTCGAAATTTGAAAGCTCATAGAAAAAGAAATATTCATCGTAGGAGCGTGCGGTTTCTCTCAAAATGGGGGAAAAAAGTAGTATAAACGGAAGTCATGAATACCTTCGCTTTATTATTCAAAACCCTACTATTATTTTAGAACGCTTTATTATTTTCTGCATAAATCTTCTGGAGTTCTTTCTAGGACAAGTAGGTTTGTTCGCATCAACCATCTGACAAATGTCTGATTTTCCTGACTATCCAACGCCAGTTTTCTGGTCGTCATTCCTGTACACTGTAGATAGGGCGGACGAGAAACTGACCATACACTGCCTTCTCGATTCCCAAATATTATTAACTCAAACCCTTCTCAAACGGTTTTACCATGACGGTATTGGATCATGGCTGGTTTCTTATGGTTTTCTAGGAGTCAGCTAACCGTCGGAAATAGCCAGCGCGAACAAAGCTACTGTTCCCGGCAATACTCGTGAAACGCCTATATTATTCTACAATAAGAACTGTTCAAACAAAAAACGTTCTACTAAGTACAAAAAATAATTATTTCTGTTTAAGAACCAAAAATTGCAACCATGTATCATGTTACTAACTCGAAAAGTTAAGGCTAGGTAGAAATCTAATACTTGAAACGTATGTGCTCGTTTCTTCTGACGATGTCTTGTCTACATTTCTTGAGCACCATAGATGTAGAGCAACCAAACAAGCGTCATTGTTTACTATCCATTTATAACATTCATTTATATAGTTATAGTATGAAACTAGGAAATAAAATACCAAGAACAAATACGAAATAAATTCGTGATAAATCAAGAGCTTTCCAACGAATGGAAAACGATTTTTGTCCGATGAAAATGAAAGAAGTTTCATTTCCCTAGCAACTACTCGGTTGTACGTGAAAACCACTATGCATTGTGCGCGAAAAAATTTGACGCTTAAAATTGACGCTCAAATTTGACGCTCAAATTTGACGCTCAACATTGACGCGCAAAATCGACTCGCAAAAAATGCTAGTACCCCAGGGCTAAAACATGATACATGTTAAAATACATTGCTATACAGGTGCTGAAACCATCGTCAGTAACAAACAACAACTCAACAAGTAACTAACAATTTCTATTGTTTGTTACTGACGAGGGTATTTTGTAATTAGTGGAAATAGATAGGTAGGTAACGTTTTAAAAACTCCGTTTTTATTTGAAATGGTTTTCCACGATTTCGACACGAGTGATTTAGTAGTGACTTAAGTAGCTGAGATATCGATGAGCTTTCATGAACAAAATAATTACAGTAATTACAGAAATAACATAATTACAGTAATAAAAAAGTAATAACAACTAGTAATTACAGAAACTTCATCATTATCGACTGTGGTGAGTTGGGCAGCTTGTTCCGAAGGGCAGCTCGATTATTTGTAGATTTAAATTAAGTTGCTGTTTGTCCTGTGAGTTAACTTAAATACTGAGTGTGTGTGTGAATTGTTCGCGTTGCTACTGAGGTAGCGGATGACTTATGATCATTCGTTTAATCATAAGGAGCCATAGCATAACTCCAGTGTGGAGTATCTCATGATGGCTGCTTACAAATACAATTCCTACATACTTTGGTACCTACTGTCTTTTGCGCTTGCGAATTGGGTAGATACATATCTTTCCTAGTATTGCCACAACAAAATGTAATTATCATAGAGATTTGTGGCAATTCTGCCTTCATGAATAATGTCCCGCAAAATTCAACAACGTCGACCTATAGGTACTTACATAACTATCGCCTGTCTCATAGCGCGTACTAAATACCCAATCAACAGATGCCTCGGCCCACCACAAATGAACTAAGTATAGATACACGAACAGGTGAATAGTAGTTGGTAAAATACTCGAACGACAGATTGGTTGAGTTGGTTTAATTACTGTATGTTTTAGACTAAGTTGCCTCAATATTTGAAAAAAGAAGACGTCATGTGGGATCGAGAAATACCTGGATGGGGATAGAGAGAATTTTATCTTTAACTATTAGCTATATAGGTAGCAATAATGCTAACTTCTCACAAAATTAGTAATTTCTCACTTTTGTCAACCGACTAGGAGACGTTGGGTATCAATTATTACAATACGCCCAGCGCGCAATGCCCCCACTGCAGGGATATGACCGTAGTTTCATAAAATTTCCTTCGCTCGTTAGGTAGGTATACTAATACTGTACACCGTGCACTAAACTGCACAACTGGTTGAAAGTGGATGGTTAGAAAAGGACCTAGGTAATAATCGTCCTCAACATGCGTGAAAGCTGATCGCAAAGGTGCTAAAGACGAACGGTCAAATTATTGCCGCTATAACCTCGCGTTAAATAAGAATAGTTAACGGCATCGCAAGTGAAAATGGGCGCTACAGAAAATGGTGATAGGCTGGCGCTGACTCTAGACCTAACTTTTTCCACGACAGACCCCCGGCAAAAAGGGAAGGAAAAGAATCTTTACCGTTAGGGAATGCCCAGGCCACTTTACTGACTGGAGTTCTTAGGAGATGAAGGTAGATCGGGGAAGTCTGCAGGGTGATCGATGAAAGATGGAAGGCAGAACTAATACCCCAATAACGAGGCACAACAAGTTCAGAGACTCGGCATTGTCCACTTGTGAAGGGAGGGGAGACAAGCGGGCAGTTTAGGTGCTATAGGTAGGAAGTGAGTGGCCCCTGGAGCCCACTTTTTACCACCTTGAATGCACCTCCTACGAAATTTTCTTTCGACCTGATAGATTATCAAGTTTTGCATGTTTCTTGCCTTAGAACCTTGAGGAGAGTGCGGTGGCACGATGGAAAATGCGAGGAAAATCCGCATGTGGGGAATAGAGGAAGCAGCTTCATGGGCGGGTGAACTTAGGAACCAAAAAACTCCCAACAAGTTAGGTATCGCACAGCCCAAAGCAAGTTATCTCATGAATTGTTCCATAATAATGAATTCCAATCCACTATCTATGTGCCACTATTTTTTTCGGGCCGATACATGAACAATGGACCGTAGGTAATCTACAAAAGGTGTGAGCGTACCCATGAGAAAAGGTTTGTGGATTGATACACCGTATCAAACTACCTTGAATCTAACTATGTATTACGTTTTGTGTTATAGGAGCATAGCTTCCAGCAGTTTTAGCTGAGCTTTTCTATGTCAAATCAGCACTGACTAAGTGAAATGACTCATCAGTGTGTTAAGTAGGTACCTATAATAATTATAACCTGTAATAGACACCACCACAGACCCCGTGGGCACCTGTAATGGCCAAATGATTGCCCGATTGGTGATGCCCATGTGTCATCCTAACATCCTGAACGCATGGGCTTGATGCTTGTTTGAGGTTTCGAAAATTGTGCTCTTCCATATATATAGTCTTGGGTATTCTTACAAATTTCCAAGCACCAGGTTCTGATAGAAACCCTATCTAGAAGAAACTAAACTAGCATCAAATAACCTCATATGGTGCTCAATGCTCGTTGACATGGTGATGAGTGATGAGGGTACTACTCTACACTGCATACCTTCCTAAGCAGTACTTAGTCAAAAAATTACATGCTCGCCACGCCACCATTCCCATACCGTAACGAATGAGTACCACCGCTGATGGCTAAACGCTTCTTCAAGTTTGCGATAATGCGACAATACAACGTTTTGGAGCTCTGATTTCAAATGTCAGTCAGAAAGAAACCAAACCGACGGGTAAGGAAAATTAGCATCAAGCCACCTATGGCTCGTTCAAAGTTACGAGGATACTATTTCAACTTCATTGGAGCCACATCGTTCGATACATATATAATAATCGAAAGAAATCTACGTTCGAACTAGCTGATTACCCATCCATGCGTACGGTATATAGTTCAAGGAATTAATTCCTACTCAGTAGCATAGTTGACATATTCTATACAGAAACTAATACCATTGAAAATTAACAAAACTTTCATGTTTTACCGGTAACTATATAATTCAGTCCATTCTGAACATGTTCACCGACTTTTGGTAGGTCAGCACTCAGTTCTCACATTCAGCTTCTACTTGAAAAACCTTGTCTCAAATTTATCAACTGTTTCTCAAGATAAGATGGGCGCTTTGGTCTGCACATTACCTGTAGTCATTTTTGCTAGCATCAAGATCAGAAGAATGGTCTTTTTGGTCAATTCTTACCTATCTCAAGTTACAAGTTGCAGCGAATGGTGGCATGAGAATTGGTGAAACCTGGAACGATTCAGAGGTAAAGTGAAGGAAAATGTATATTTTCCATAGGTGAATCACAGCACTTAGGTGAAAATGTACAATTTTGGAGAAGTACGGTCTTGCGAAACAACGCCACGAAGAGGAATACAGGGTTACTCCTCATTACGAAGTTTTGACTTCATTGCTTGCCAGTAAGAAACTGAACCTGGAGGGCCATAAAGATAAATAATTAGCACTTTTGGCCACCAAGGTTATATGATTAAGATACTCTGCCTCCATCATATTCGAATTTGTGGCAAGTCCTAGCGTCGAAGGTTCTTTCAAACGCCAGTATTTCGGAAACAGTTTGCAGCTCGTCGGACGATTTAGTCATGGGTAATCTTCATTCTCTCGCCTCACCTCTCCTCCCTCCCAGCCCTTCTCTCCCACTCTCTTTTCTCGCCCTTTTTCTCAATTTTCACGTCATTTTTTCATTCGAATGCTTTCAGGTGCAATACCCTCTTTTGGAGACAAAGACGGAAACCGCACCCTCTCAAAAACACGTCGAATTGACTTGCCGGGCGATTAAAAGTCGCTTTGTTTTGTAAAACCTCCACCCGTGTCGTGAGGGGCTCCTGGGGGAGTCATTTGACCCCAGGACCTCAAAGAGATCAATGATCCTTCTCGATATCCATCGGTCTATTCAACTCAGTACCCGGACCATTCAGTGACAGACGGGAATCGAATTCAACAATCCTTCATTATCACAACAAACCATACCAACGAAATATATGCAATAGAATTTGATATATCTTGGTCTCCAATCGAATCTGTGAAGATTTAGCCTAGGTGATTCGTCCTTGCTCATTTAGGACTCTCGATTAAGTATGAATGTACAGAAACAAAGAAGGCTAATAATAATCCTCCCGCGAGTTGTGCAAATCGCGTTTTCCAGTTTTCTATTACCAATCATTCAAAGCATATAAATTATACCAATACTTCATTCAAAGTTTTACCGCAAGGGCAGGAATTAACATGATCATAAAAGCGATGTTGGGCTAGCGCAGTCGGACACAGGTTTTCCGGGTTTAAACATAGATTATCGATCTGTGATCGAATCTACCAAGTTACCGGAAGCCTTGTGATCATGAGCATTTCATGAACTTGAACTTGATTGGACTGTAACTTACTTCTACTCATGAAGAAGCATGGAATTATTGCAACGCCCCTTAACTTTATGAGAAAGTGGTCTTGGTGAGGTGAAACTAGGAGTGTGGGTGCGTGTAATATGGTACATGGTCCTAGACGGTCCAAGATACATTTGTTTTACAGATTTTATAGATATCCGTCTACAAATGCGTCAACGCGGAATAACGTCCTCCTCAGGGGGAGGAGAAGTCTATATGGATTTTATAAAGAGAGAGATTTAATTTTCGTCTGCGCATGGGCAGGTGGGAACCGCGTAGAAACCTCATCACCCTGACAAAAACGGTCAGTTATGCTTTTTTTGGCGTTTTAGTGACACGAGCTTGTGAGGTATCGTTTTCCATGTTTTTAGGGCGAGGAGACTGAGTATGAAGTCGATTTTGACCAACGAGCGAAGAGCTGAGATTCTAACAAAGTTTCAGCCACCTTAAATTTTGGTCTAAAATCGTCGTTCTTTCGCACACAGGCTCCATTTGAGTCCTAGTTGTGCTCCGAAGCTCGGCAGCCCAATCGGAGTACACCCAGGGGTGTTATGGGTGTAAAAATATGCTTTTTCGAGGTATTTAAAAAAAAAGGTTTTAGTGAACATGATCTTGTGAGGTATCGTTTCCATGTTTTATGGAACTGCAATTCCGGGGCCGGCTCCAGTACTCTATTTAGGGCTTTCCTGGGAAGAGCACGATGGTAAGTGTTGAACATAGAAAACAGTGATGTACGCTGCAGGGGCATCTATACAGGTATATAATAAACCGTTGTGTAATAATGTGCAGCGTTTTTGCTGATAGGTAGTCATTTCCATCATGGTGACGAGGAAAGGTTTTTTCGTGTCCGATAGGAATTCTTTTACTCAGTGGTGAGTTACGAATAATAGATCAGAATGGGCAATTTCCGTGTGTAGGAATTTTTTATTTTTGATGTCAGAATCCGATTTAGCACCCTCGAAAACCCCCACTGTCAGTTTTAATCTCAAAACTCCGTACATCTTGGGCATCAAACGGAAAGACGTGACTCCCGAACGCTGGTGCCGCATCTACAAACCACCAGTTTCAGCAACTCAAATTCCAACTCCCATTACCTTGGATAACTATAGGTACCTATTTATCACTTTGCTGCAGAAAAGCAGCAAATGCTGCTTGCTGACTTTCTTGAGCGGAAGTTAAAAATGGAACCCTCAGCTGACCTGTCAATGTTAAATATGTGGTAGGAAATTCAAGGGCGATTTTGTTTGTAAAAGTCATTTCATCCGACTAACACCACACCCTTCAAAATAAAAACAATCTCCAAAATTTGATATGTTACAGAAACTAAAGCATACCTTCAAACTTGGAGAATTGCTCTGGAGACAAAAGATGGATGGTAATTCGTTCGTAGCACCATATTTTCCGTATAATCCCAACCCACTTAAATTCTTTGAACCTAATCTATCTCAGTGAGGAGCTATATGCGAATTGAAATTGCAGCACGGACTTACCTACGCGCTTGCTTCAACAGACGTGACAGCCCAACGCGCGTGCCGCAGCTACAAACCGAAAACTGCCTCTTCCATATCCTTATCAGAAGCTCCACATTGGTATCCAATGGAAAATGGATCTAATTATATTGATCATACCGAAGAAAGGCGGCGTAAAGAACAAACAGTTACATATTGTCCTCCATTCGGGGCCACCGAAGGGGTTTCCATATACTTTTTCCACAAGCCTGGAAGGGATCTTCATCGTTTTCTTTTATCCTCCATATTCGTCCTTCTTTCCCGATAGTCCATCTACCAACACACAGCGTCCCGGTTGAAAAGAGGTTCAACAACGGTAGGTGGCTCAGGAGCTCGATGTGTGTCTAACAGCTCCACCACAACATCGCTCTGTATTGTTGCGTGTCCATAACAATTTTTTTTCTGACTTCATCCTCTTTTTTTCGTTCCTTCGTCCTCGTAATGTTTGTGAACGGGATTTATTTGTGTTGCGCCCAAAAAAGGAATGTCCGGGAGTGATAAATCGCAGAATGCCACAAACCCGGGCGGTAGAATGCGTTACGAAGTTGAACATTGTCGTGGAATAAGGGTAAATGTCGCGTGGACGAGAGGAGAATGGGACCGCGGATATCCCACGGAATGTTGTCCCAAATCGGTCCAAAAGGCCGAAAACATTGTGCTGGTGAAGTGATAAAGGCTGGTTTGAGATGGGATGGAGAGTTTTCAAATCATGCGCGAACCGGCAGGTTGGCTGAGGCGGAACGAATCTAAGTGTTCTCGTGACGGAGCAGGTCGCATAGCCGGATTCTTTAGGTGCACAATGCGTGCATCAACTGGACAATGCAGCTGAGTCGATTTGCAGTTTTCGTTATGAAAATCAAATTCTGTGCCGAATGGGACCGGCTTGAGCTCTCCACCTGTATAACCATGATCTATGGCACGATTTTGGGTGTTATTATGACAACGTTAATCAACAATAGACCACAAGAAACTTCGGAAACTCGGTTTGGCGTCATTTGACGGATGATTTATGGCCTTTACCCAATGGAAGCTAATAGTGTGAATTTCTGAGATTGAAAGTGGAAGCAGAGACGAACCACTTGTAACATAGGTACTGCTCTTACGATAGGTTGGTAAGTATGGGATGAGGACACAACAGTAGGTACCTACAATATAAACCACCGGTCGTATATAATTACGTTGTAGAGTAGTTCCTAATCAAACTGCATGAGTACATCAATCTCTCCTCTCTCACTCTCTAAAAAAAAAAAATAATAAAAAGGCCAGCCCCCTCCCACCCTGAAAAACTATATTTTAATAAAATATATCGTCATTTTATCTGTCTTTAAAACTTTACTAGGTAGGTAAATTTATCTACTTTACTTGTAACATTGATTAGAATAACAAAATTTTGCATGGGGAAACTACCAGTGGGGTAGGAATTGTATTGCAGATTGCAGTGAGTCTGAAAATTACAGGTTTTTTTACAGTGTGCAGTTTAAGGGATTGTGAGAAGTTGGTAAACTGTGAGACATTGAAGGAAATACAAAATTAGGAAAAATAGGAATCCGAGAAGTATGGGAAAATAAGTCGTTGACGACGAGTGGATCCAATAAGATAAATATGGACAACAACTCTGTCGTGTTGTTCCCTTTCATTCCCACTTGATGAAGCCATAATTATTATCATTTACCTCCATTGTCATAGGTATCCTTTCCGTTCAACTCTGCTTTTAGCCGATACCCGTTCTCACATTTTCCACTACAGTTTTTGTGTGGTTTCAAATTAATAGATAGTGTTGACATTAGTAATTTTTAACCGCCGTCTTATACTTCTAGAATGAATACTACTGCTTCGTTTCAACAGCTTCCATCCGAGACAACAAGCTCAGATTCTACGGCACACTTATTTCCATAGGTACTCCCTATTTAAATAAAATGGCTGGAATACCCCATTAGGTATTGTAAAATACTTACCTCCTTCTCCATTACCAAATTGTTTCCATGGAATGAAACTTGAGGAATACGTCCAGGTAGTAGGCATAACTTGAAATCTGAATCTGAGGTCATCAGAATCTAGAAGGGCGGGAGGGGTGGGGGGAGGAGGAAGGGAAACTGGAAAGTTGTAATAAATTAACTACGTTGCTCCGATTTGAACAGAACCTGGCGAGGCTTATTATTTGGAATTTGAGAAATCTGAAATTAGCGGATTTTTTCCTCAAATCATTTTCTACGCTATTAATTTAGGTATACTTCTACCATAATATATGTATAACAGATGTGTATATATCATTACGTATATAAAATGATCCATCCGATATGAAATGTATGGAATATGTAGGGGTTAGGTACGCCTGCGACCATTGGCATTTCAAATATCGTGCCAGTTTGTTGGGGGGGGGGGTTCGTTGCAGAGAGGGGTTGATGTAAAAATTGCATAATAATTGCAGTAACTACCTAGATGATCCGGTATGAATGAAACTCCTAAAGAACGCGTCTAGAGCAGTTCATCAGAATCGTAAAAATATTGGACCGGGTGGCGGAAAAATGCCTAATTCCGAAAGACACTCGGTCGGTCAAGGGCTGCTCAGCTTATAGGATTAGGGGGGTGGGAAGAGGGGTTATTTTTTTTTAAATTTTATTTTCATTTTTTCATGCTCGATTCCGAAGGTTTGTTACTGAAATAATAAACCAATAATGCGTATGGCATGCTAAAATCAAAGCCAATGGCATTAACTTGGAAAAACAAGGAAGCAACAATGTAAAGAGCAACACAATATGAAGAGCAGGGATGCATTTAGTCGGAGTGCAAACTTTTTTACAAGCCTTCTGGCAAAGAGACTCGCCGAATGGGCTGAGCAAGGAGGTTTGCTGACTGCGTCGCAGGCCGGATTCAGGGCTGGGAGGTCATGCATGGACCAGATCTTCACGCTGCATGCCGCCTCTGCTATATACAGGATTAAGAAAAATCAAGATATGATCTGTATCATGGCAGTCCTATCCCGAGCCTTCGACTCCATAAATCATTCTCAGCTGTGGGCAAATTGGCAAAACTAGGAGTTAGCTCTAAGCTAATAGCCTTGCTAAGGGATTTATTTGGTAAATAAAATGACAAAGCCCAATGAAACGGAACCTATGGTTCAAAAAATGACCGAAGGAATTTTCCAAGGTGACTCGGTGTCTTCGTTTGTTATTCATCGTTTGATTGGCAGATCTTGAACCCTTCTTGCTTGAGAGAGGCCTTCGGCTCTGGGCTGAATATTGGGGAAAAGGAGCTGTTGCTCTTATCATTTGCTGATGATGTCGTAATAATGGCAGACTCAATCCCAGATGCGCAGAAAAAGATGGGTGCATTTGTCGAATATTGTAGTAAAAACTCCCTGAAAATTAATGTTGGCAAATCGAAAGTCCTTGCGTTTGAGAGAGGGGGAAGGAAAGCGCATCAAGTGTGGTACTAATTTGGAGTTTGTGCGAGGTTTCAATTACCTTGGGACCATATTTTCCAGATCGGGAAGGTTTAGGCAGACTATTGACCAAGTAATCGTCAGAGGGAAGTCAGCGACGGGAAGCCTCAGAGAGGTGTGTCGGAGGGGTAAAATCAACTCCTGGGACGCAAGGAGAGCACTTTTTCGCTCCCTAGTGGAGTAATTGGTACGCAGCGGAAGTGCGGGGACCGTGGTGTGGAGATGAATTGGAAATTGTTCATGTCCAATTTCTGAAGAGCCTATTCTCTCCATACCTTGGAATACCCCGAACCATTTTTGAGGTTGGAAATCGGGTTCCCAGTGATCAAGATTATAGCATTTGAAAAGATAATACATTACTGGGAAAGGGTGATGAAAATGGACGAAGAAAGGTGACCCAAAATTGCCTTCAAGTGCTGATTGAATTACATACTCATGCAAAAAACAGCACTGATAATCACTGGTATGTATTCTACGGTACTGGAACTTTGGTCACAATATGGTCAGGTCTTGCCAACCTTAGCAGTGTGAGAGATATTAGCAATGATATTCCTAACATTATAAATAGGGCTAGGAACCACTTCTGGTGTAAAGGCATTGAGCTCCCTCCAGATATAATATACATTTCAGGGAAATAGTGACTCTGAGGGAAGACAAAAATAATTGGGGCTCTTTCAAAATATCCAGGTGGAGAAGATCCTTGCACAGGTACGGCTCGCTTCCAAGAAAATGATCTTGTTTTACTTTGAAGGAAATGCATATAAGTTGGAGCCGAAACATTTGCAGTTTGCAAGAAAAAGAGGACAAGGACCACTTCTTCCTTAAATGCCCCATTCTTCAGCCTGGCCAAGTACACCACAAGCATTCTCAATGACAGCGAGGTTTCTCTGGCTACTATTCTTGATGTGGGGAGCGACAGAAATAAGATGCCGGACGTCCACAATTTTATTCCTGATAGTTTGCTGCTGCGTGCCTTCGTAGGTACTCAATGAATGAGTAGCGCTTTGAATAGGACTGAAATTTAATTTAGAAAAAGAATGTTGAGGAACGAATATTTATTTGGGGTTATAATAATCTATTTCGAAGTTGAGGGTATAATTTCCGTTCAGAAGAGTATTGTGTGTTTTGTTTTCTGTGAAGTCGAACTCTTCTAATGATCTATTGAAGATTTATACAAATAAATATACATACATACGTACATACATACATTTAGGTAAACGGCACATTGGGTATAAACAAGAGGTTGGGTATTATAATATTATATTATAATACTAGCGGTGTCAAACCCTGCCGGAACGCATTTAACCTTTGAATTGGGACTCCAAACTGTGTAAAAATTGCCTCTGCTCTAAATACTTTCAGATTTTACAATAATTTATGTAATGTATATTAGGTATATAAGTCTATATAAATTAATGTCTGTGTGTTTGTCTGTTCCGCGATAGACGCAAAAGATAGAGCCGCTTTCCATGCAGTGTCTTTCTACGTGTTTCTGCAACAAGCCGGGTGGAATAGGCTACATTAGAATGCTCCTATTAGTGACTACTTCTTTAGCGAATTTTCAAAGAAAATGAAGCTATTGCAATGGGTCAAAAATTTTCAGAACATGAAGTTTTGATATGTTTAATAGGCAAACCAGAGAGCGTACTGAATTCACCCCTAGATTTTAACGAAAATGCATATGTATATACGTACATATATATTAGATTATGTATCAATTATTTATCAGACGATATCTGTCCTTGGGTAAATGATAAAATTTCCAAATTTCGCCAAAACTTTCGTACTGTCAAACAAAAGGATGAGTTCAAAGATCAGCAATTTTCAAAGAGTCACATTTGAGTTTTTAGGGGTCAAAAATCGGTATTAAGGGTTAAAATCAATATTCATTTACCTGACGTTATGTGGGATGGTGATTCACGACGGAAAGATTATTTCGACGGGAAAAGATTTTTTCTCAAAAAGAGAGTGTCAATGTTGACTTTATAAGTGTCAAAAATCAGTAAAAATGGCTAAAATCACAGAAAAATGGTTACGAAAGTGACAGGTTTTCTCGCAATATCATCTTTTTACACAACAGAACGAATATTTCTTTGAAAATTCGCTCTTATAGCCATGCTGCATGACTGGTATATTTCTTTCAGAAGATCCTTCCCGACAGAATCCGGCTAACACGTCCGCAACAAAAATTGCCAGCTTTTGGTTTATCATTCTGTGAATAATTCACCTATGTATTCGCTCGGTTGGAATATACTCAGGGGTGTGATTTATGAGTGAATAATGGGTATACCATAGGTATTTTTGTATTTTATTACCTAACATGAGCTTTTGAGGTATCGTTTTCAATGTTTTTTAGGAAGAGAAGACCAAATATGAAGTCGATTTTGACCAAAGAGTGGAAAATTGAGGTTCTAACGAAGTTTCAGCGTTGAACGTACGTCAAATTTTGGTGTACAAAGCTTGGTCTAAAAATCGTCATTTTTCCGCACACAGTCTGGGCCCCCATTCGGGAACAAATTTGGGTCTTAGTTGTGCTCCAAAGCTCGGCAGCCCGATCGGAATACACCCTGGGGTGTTATGAGGGGAAAATGGGTGTAAGAATACGATTTTTCGAGTTTTTTAAAATGTTTTAGTGAACATGAGCTTGTGATATATCGTTTTCCATGTTTTTTAGGGCGGGAAGACCAAATATGGAGTTGATTTTTTCCAAAGAGTGAAGAATTGAGGTTGTAACGAAGGTTCAGCTCCCAAAGTTCATTTTTTATGAGTCAAAAACCTGGGAAATCGTCGGAAATCACCATAAATTTGTATAATAACACTAGGTGTAGTATCAACAGGTTAATCAAGACATCTAAATAGCACTGTCAATGATCAAAGATAATCTGTAAAAAAAGAGCCTAATTCGCGTTTTTGGAGGCCAAAAACTATGGAAATCATCAAACATGACTATTGCATGAAAGAAACAATAAATGAACAGCAACATTTCTGTAGGTGTGTCCAGTAGAATAATAAACCCATGTGACTTGGACTTCGCAGTGTTTTTATGTTGAGGTTGAAAAAAAAAACAGTTCCAATCATGCAGCTTGACCAAGTGAGCATATTTTCAAAGTTTGGGCTTTTAGCTACTTTTAGCAACGTTTTTTAGCTACTTTTTAACAATGATTTTTGGGAAGTTTTGATTAAAAAAAAAAATAAAATTCAAATATAGCCCATTTTTGAAATCATCTTTTCGTTTGTCATTAAGATATTTGTAGAGACATTAAGAATTTTTTATCTCTTATCCAGTTCAAATATTGTCTTGGGTGACACATAAATAAATGAATACATGCTATATTATATAGTTATTTACATATAAATTATTATATACCTACATAATATGAAATAAAATGTTGAAATACAGGGATGTAGGTATTCATAATGCATTAAAACGGATTTGCATCAAAAAACTTTTCAGAAATCCATGAACCTATCTCCTAAACATTTTGGACCCATTGCTGTAGCTCATTTCCTCATCAAAAATTCGCTAAAAACCAGGAAATTGATGTCAGAAATTCAAAGATACTAGAACGAGTTTGTGGGCCAAGTCGAGTTTTATTGATTGAAAGGTGTAGTTGTCTACATCTACATTGATCCATCATGAATTCCAGACGTCAATTCAATTTCATGTTCCCCTGGCGTTGTCTTAATTGCTCCTCATGTATAAAAATTTGTTTCATATCCTCAACTACATTACTCGTTCATTATTACTTGTTGAATCTCATAGAACGGATAGTGTTATACTTGTAAAATTAATAGGTACTTACCTTGGGGTTGAACCTGGGCTTCTTTTCTGAGGTAACCGAAATCAATATTTGGAGCAGTTACCTCCACGCTGTTGTATAGCTCAACCAAATCAAGGACCGTGTCTCCCTGAAACAAACACTTTTCTTGTTATTGGGGTGGTATATGTTTACACTTTATTGATAGCTAATTACTAACCACCAGCACCATACCTGAGCTGCTTCCGATTAAACTATTCGTGAGAGAGATACGATTAGCGAGACACTCACGCACGATTTGATGAAAGTTTTCCCTTTATTTCAGTCGGTGTATAATTTCTGTAACTTTAATTACTCTATAAAAATGACCGACCACAGCGCCCATATAAGGAGGTATCAGGTGTTAGAATATAAGAGTCAGAGTATCTTATAAGGAGGCATCAGAATATCAACAGTTTTCTTAAATCAATAAACTACATCTATAGGTGCTGTTGAATAATAATACAGGTCAGTTCGCAATCAGCCGACAGGATATATCAGGCGTCAGAATATAAGAATCAGAGTATCTTATAAGGGTATCAGAATATCAACAGTTTTATTAAATTAATAAAATACATCTATAGTTGCTGTTGAATAATAATGCAGATCAGTTCGCAATCAGCCGTCAGTAAATTACAAACATTGTATTTTCATGAGGTCTGACATTTGTATTCTTGGTACGTAGGTAGGTACCTACCTACATGTTTTGCTCAATTCACCATGAATCTCACATGCTGATTGAATTCGATTGGTAGATACCGAGAAATATCCTTTTATTCATTCAGGATTAAATAATGTACATAATACACAGAAATAATACAACGCGAACAGTACGCTACTTAAATAATACAAGCTAAGTAAATGGACTGGACCTACCCTATCGTATTTATGTTAGGCACCATTGCCGAAATCCGTAACCAACCCCCTCGGGGTTCCCAGCGACTTGTAAATGCAGGTCTACATGGTGCTGAGTGGTCAAAAAGTTCAGTCTACAAGTAGGAAGATATTAGATAGATCTACGATATCTAACGTGGTACTTACTAATGAAGCTATTTGGCCTCAAGTTCATTGTCACTGTATCAATTACTTACTGGAGTAAAGTGCAATAATTGTTTTATCAAGTACTAATCAACGTAGTAGAAATTACATTATATTCCCTGCTCAAAATCAGGAACGTAACGAGAAAGTAAGGGAAGTACCTATCTTCGCATTAGTGGGGGAAAATAAAGTTCCTGCGGTTAAATTGAAATCTTCTAACTACTTTCGGAGTTATTATGTGTAGCAAGTGTTTGTGAAAACTCGACAGACACACGGAACCAAATCGGTTTAGAAAGGTTTGAAATACACGAAAGAAGTGGATACATAGATTTTGAAGATGAACTTCTCACTCTTTTCTATTATCATAGAAGCACTCATCCCACGGAACCGAAAACCACCACACTGAGTCCCCACTTCAGTTAACAGTCACAGGACACCACCTACATAATTATAGAAGGTGTAGTCAGTAAGTGAAAATTGGCCTATAGGCATGTCACTCATTTGCAATCTAAATGGAATTTCACGTTTGCAGTAACTCCATTTAAAATAACATGAAATCATCCTTGAAAGCCATTCAGATGGGATGAGTATTTTTAAAAGAGCTGGGCATGGATAGTTTTATGAGTTTAGTAAAACTAAGCGTAGTGTACCAGTTCTGTTTCTTGGAATACAGTGCGACCTCGTTTCTCATGTGGACTGCTATATTTCAAACTTTCCAAACAACCATAATAAAATAAAACATGGAATGGATGATGGAATTCAGTGTTGTGTTTTGGTTAGGTAATGGGATAGGTCGACGATCCCACACTTTACCCAACCCAGTAATTCGAAAAAATTGTTAGCGTTTTCCTGTAACCTCCATGGTATTTTTTTGTCTCTTGAGAACTGAGTCAGTGCCCTTTCAATAACTTCGTTTGTTTTGGATTACATAATTGTACCGTGTTTTTGCAATAAACATCTGGACGCGCTTTTTGCAATAACCATCTGTCGATTTTTGACCAAATTCAGTTAACTTCGGATTCGGTTTCTTTGGAGGTAAGTATCTGAATATAACTTCCAGTTGTTATTGTTGAATAATTTCAGCTGACGGCCCCAAAATCACTGAAAAAGTGTTATTGGAAAACAACTGACCCACATCCCTATTTTGCAATAAGCATCTAACTCGAAAGAGTTAGCTCGAAATTAAGAATCCAGCTATGAAATAACCGTTCAGGTCGACTTGGATGGTATTTCCTCTGACTAGAGTTTTGCAAAAAGCGTCTACGTCGAGACAGGCGACTGTTTCGTTGTTATCACTTTACAAGAGTTACGTATTCGCAGTTACGTTACGCATGTCTTCTGTCACTATTGTCACTTGGCTGCTCATTTCATTTTAATTTGATCACCTGTACCGTGATTCGCAATAAACGACTCCCAAAGAATACTGATACTAACTCCATTCTTTCTGCCCGTTCTTTTGCCTTCCGTCTGCCGTCTGCCGTTTTCCTGTTTTCGTGTTTTATTATGATATTTTCCTGTTTTATTGTGATATTTTCCTTTATTGTTCTTGGAAAATGATTCTGGGCAGCCCAAAATTTTAAATCCTTGGGCATCTAAGATCGTAGCTCTAGCTCTTGAATCTGGAAATAATTTGTCTTCTAAAGAAAGACATTTGGAACCAGAGGACATGTTGAGACAGGCAGATGTGGTCACTCAGCTGATAGAAGAGGCGACTTCATCCCACATCGCCCAGCATCCCCTCCTAGGATTAAAGAGGTGACTTCAACCCAGCACTCAAACTTTTGAACACGGAGACGGACGTGGGATCATGTATCAGCAAATATCTCCTGAGTAGCTTAACTTCAGGCGTCGACGATCTAATTGTATGGACCGATCTTCTGCATCATAATGATCGTCAGGTTCATAGTTTAAGCATTACGGCACTCATAAGATTCAGACAGGAGTGGAAAGAAAAGCTTCTTTTAGCAGTTGATGGTTATTTCATTAATGAATCACTCTGTAAAATCAATTATGCAGTAACCAATTTTCAATGTTCAAAACTCTAAATTTCATTGCAGAGGATTTTTTTAAAAGTGAAAGCGGTCCTATAAAAATTAAAAAAGTGCGGTAAAATAGCTTTATATAAACTGGGGGGGGGGGGGGGGGGCATGAATTTTGTGTTTCCCAAAATCAGCTTTACGTCACTTAGATGTTTATTGCATAACACGGTCCAATTATAACTGAAGTAAGTTTGCACAGCCATTTCTAAGCATGCGTATTTCAGAGTCAGAAGACTCTGTGCATAGAGCAAATGCAGATGCAATTCGAAATCGTCAAAAGCAGGACTTGCGAGATAATATATCGGCCTACCGAGGTTGATATGCCAACGACCATGGCTGCGATGCCAATGGCACCAGCTCAACTGTAATTTGCCAGTCTCTCCTAGCTACGTTCAGCTACAACAGCCAAGTCGTTCACAACCGAAAACCAACGTTTTGACAGAAGATTTTTTACTAGCAAGTAAAAAAAGCTGCGAATTACTACCTACACAACGGTTTATTATTTACCTGTATAGATGCCCCTTCTATGTAGATAACTTTACTGTTTTCTGTGGTCAATACCTACCCTCGTGCTCCGCCCAGGAAAGCCCTAAATCGAGTATTGGAGCCGGCCCGGGAATTACAGTTTGATAAAAATGCGCAGGATTCAATAATTCAATAATTAATTATTTGTTGTTATTCATGAAGCATAGCGTTTGTTCAAGTTGCAAAAGTATCAAGAAAATCCAAGAGAGCCATAATTTTTCAAATGGAATAATATCACAGAACTACCAGCTCGACTAACTTCATACAGCCATCCGTGATTATAATCAAGTGCTCCCAAGCAATATTGGGCCGGATTTATACAGTTTGATTCACGATCATTTGAAGAAGCTTTTCGGTGCAAAAGAACGGCTGGTCGCACAATGCACCGGGTGATCGAAAAAAATTCTCCAGTTCAAGATCAATTTAAAAACGTAAAAAAACCATACCCTTCTATTGAAAGTTTTCGAGCTATGGCGTTCCGAAAATTTCAACCCCTATTTTTAACCCCTTAGAGATGACTGACAGTAACTTCTTAGTTACCATGAATAGAAATTAATGAAATTTGGTTTGTAGGTCCCGTCTGGGGGGTCTAGTTGGTCCGCGAAGCTCGGTGTGACTGTCAGTCATATCTGTAAGGGGTGAAAAAATGGGGGTTGCAATTTTCAGAAAGCCGTAGTTCGAAAACTTTCAATAAAAGGGTATGGTTTAAAAAAAAAAAAGGTTGTAAAGTGGTCTTGAACTAAAGAATTTTTTGAGACCACCCGGAGCATTGTACGTCCAGCCGTTCGTTTGACGGAAAAGCTTCGGAATCAAACGGTATAAATCCGGCCCACATGTCATCATTGTTATGGAGCACCTGATTGTAATTATGGAAGGCTGTATGACGTCGAGTTGGTTGGTCTGTGATATTATTTCGTTTGAAAAATGATGGCTCTTTTCGATTGCGTTGATAGGTATAGGTACTTTGCAACTAGAACAAACGTTGAAGTATTATTGGGTAATA
The DNA here is from genome assembly GCA_954871275.1 of Leptopterna dolabrata. NCBI lineage: Eukaryota > Metazoa > Arthropoda > Insecta > Hemiptera > Miridae > Leptopterna > Leptopterna dolabrata. Next base: position 25,781,337 of record OX940982.1, on the reverse strand, counting down.
AACCGTATAATAAACCGTTGTGTAATAATTTACCCTTGTGTAATAATTCACCGTTGTGTAATAATTTATACACAGCGGTAAATTATTACAAAACGGTAGGTTGTTACACAACGGCTAATTATTACACAACGGTCACTTAAAACACTTTATTATACTATCTACGTAGATCGGGTATTTACATAGGTAAATTATTACACAACGGCTTATTATTTATTTTATGCTTCATGAATAACAACAAATAACTAATGATTGAATTATTCAACCCTGCGCATTTTTATGAAACTGTAATTCCCGGGCCGGCTCCGATACATGATTTAGGGCTTTCCCGGGGGGAGCTAGAGAGTGGCCCAATGAAACAGTGATCTACGCAGAAGGGTCATCTATACGGGTAAATAATAAGCCGTTGTGTAATAATATGCATTTTTGGATTCTAAATACCTTAAAACGTAAACCATCAAATTTTGAGGGGGGGGGGGGATTAATTTTTATTTTTTTTTCATGCTCGATTCCAAAGGTTCATTATTGAAAATAATAAACCAATACAACGCCTTATGTCTAAGTAAGTTCTCAACTTGCGTACATGACACTTCGGTTGCGCTCTTTCCACGTGAAATTAATGTCAAACTTATCTAGGATACCATTCGCAGAATATTCAGTGTAAGTAAAACAGTTCCTGGTACTGGTTTCACTCACTTGAAAATCTCGGGTTCCTCTTGTTGAATTGATTTCTTCAGAACAGTTGAACTGAAATAGAAAGGCATCGTTCAATAAAATCATTATGTATTTATGTATGTATGTATTTATGTATTATAATCCTACCTATGATAAAGTACAAAAGATGTTCAATAATTTTGCCAAATTTGTAGGGAAACGGCGTTTAAATCAAGGTTTGTATACAGGTACCTAATTAATTAAAAATCGGGCATGTAGGTAGCGTAAGTACCTACCCATCTTCTACAGAATAATACGCTAATATTTGAAATTGAAAGTGTCGGAGGTCGGAAGTGTCGGATGGGGAAATTATCAACTTTTACAGTTCCAGGAAAAATTGGACTGGTATATAATGTGTCAGCTGTGGCACTGTTTACTCTCGTATACTCAATTTTGCAGGAGAACAAATTTATAGCAAACAAATTATAAGTAAGTACACGTACCTACCTGTACATTGTTTGCTATAAATTACACGTGCTGTATATTGCTATAAACCTATGTATAGGTAATTATGGTACCATGAGAGTAAGATCTGAGAACCGTGTGTTAGTTTGTTTTCGAGTCAATGTAGAGTTCTAGAATGCCATGAATGTGTTGTAACTACAATACAAATTACCTAAGTAAGGGGAAAATTTATTCTCAAGTATGTGCCTACCTGAAGAGTATTAAATTAGTAGGTAGGTAATGAAAAGATCATCATCACGTGGAGCTTATTCTATCATGAGTCGTGCTTGCCTATTCTATTAAACCTAACCCCGTAACCCTTCGTCACTAAATTAATACTCTTATGAGCTTTGTAGTGCCGCAGATAACCTCGAACGGTCTATAATTATCAACTATATCATCAGTTACTTATAATCAGTCAATATCAATATATATAAAATATATCTATATCAGTCTATACCAACAGTTACCTATCTACTCTCAGTGCACTGTGAAAGTGATAAGAACTCAACGCTTATTTGTAAGAAAATGCTTAGAATTTTGCTTTTAATTTTGTAGGAGACATAAACTGTAAACCAAAAATTAAAAATGTACTGTCCTACTGAAGAATATAGTAATTTTATAAATTTTAGAGTAGGATTCAGTTCATAGGCTGTCGATCAACCTTCAGTTGATTCCCGCCACTTCGCGAACATCTTCCGTCAACGGACATACACATTTATCTACAGACTGACGACTCTCAAAACTCAATCGTGATTAGGTCGGGGTGGAGCACTATTGCCCTCGAAAACAGATCGCTTTGCTACTTAGGCAACTACCTAATCGAATTACGGATGCCCGTAAAAGTGAACTGCAGTATTGTATAGGTACCTACCATAAAACAACATAATATTACTATTAGCAATCGTAGACAAGTAGCATCATAAGTATCTATGTAAGTAATTTTGTCATAAATGATGGCCCACCACCTACCTGACCTACTACGTGTACTTACCAACTCGTAATGAACATCCTGAGAATCTCCCCAACCCCTATGAGTTTTTGTTATTCTTCTACCCCCTACACCTATAAATTACTAGATATCATTCCAAACCGTCGGTTCCATGAGGATCAATTATAATTAATTGCAGGTACTTCCCTCACCTAATAAGATTCCCCGGCACACATAAAATATTACAGTAGCCTTGCTGCCGTAATTATAGGTAGGTGCCTACTAACCATGTATTTTTATAAGGAGCACTACAAGGATCTGCTATAATGATATTCCGTGTTGTGTGTGGAGTTATATGTAATACTGCACCTAACTAGTTTGTCACTAGTTTCCATATAATTCGAGCCGGGCATCAGCTTTATGACTGACCAGCCCCATCATGGAAACTGATGCGTAACCACCATCACTAACCAGAATTAGTCCAAGGAGGGTTTCAACCAACCTCAGGACATTCTCCAGAGCAGATCATCAGGGTGCACTTGTAGTGAACTAGCTGAGAGTCTGGAAAGGAGAAGGCCGGGAAAGCTGTGGCCCACTGTCCAGGGCTGACGGCTTTGAAAGACGGCAGAAGCTGAGGGTCCATCGTGCAGCCTCTCTCATCCGTCAGAGCTTGAACGCCCCCTCGGCCGTCCTCTACTTTGCACTCAACAGGTCGCGCTGATACGCCATCTGTGAAGCGTACAATAATATTAACCGAATGGCTAGGAATGTGAAGTGGCAGCGTAGTCCTAATACCCTCCAGTTACCAATCTAAGTCAATCTGAAGGTTTTACTTTCTAAAGAGACTTATGTAGAAAGTGAAACAAACAACTACCTAGGTATGTTTCATGACGAAAAATGATATAGTTTCTATGACCACTCTATTTTTCTACTGAGAATTTTACAGCTTTTTCCGACTCCAAACAAACTGCTAAAACGCTGTTTTTTAAGAAAGTTAAAATTTGTTTCAAATTACGAACGAAGGTACTTAACTAACTAGTCGATATCCATTACGAATCACAAACCGAGGAGCCATATTTCTAGTCACATCAATAAATAAATTACCAGGCTGTGGACTGGTTAATCACCTCAAGCACCTATAGACCTAACTAAAACATTACGAACTAGTGTTTTTCTTAACCAACAAATTTTCAAATTTCGTTTCCACCCCATATGTGTTTTATGGTACCTACAGTTATTCTACTATGCGGGTCTTTAACCCAACTAGGTACTTCGAGATTAATTAAGTGATAAACAATGACAGACGACCTTTCTCTTAGTTAGGTAGGTAACTACCTGATGTCGAGTAAGGTATAAATGAAGATTAACCTAGGAGTTGCTAATTGGAAAATTCGTGCTGGCATAGACTACTTGCTCATCTATCCTACTCTCTATGAAGAACGTGTAGGTGGGTATCATCATAATTCGTACCTAGGCATAGAATTCCTCCCATCGAGACGGAATAGGTACATATCCACTTCTATATTGTGAAACGATACACATGTAGGTACATGAAAACATGTGAGCCATTTTGTGGTACACCAACAAGAAAAAGAATTTGCTTCGAAATGCCAACAATTATATAGGTCTACCCACTTTAACCCATCACAGTTATTGAGGTAAGAGCCTCCTACTTCTACAATAATACTAGAGGAAATGCATCCGAACAAGAAAGTTGCGTGAAGAAGAGTGACTACACAAGACCTATTTCGAGTCTGTACGTAGTGCATTTTGCCCATCGTTATTTATGTGGAACGTCAACTTTAAACATATTTGCGAACTGTTGAACCTTTCTGCACAATTGTTAACTAGGAAACGACGTGAAAATTGTTGAGTACACTGCAAATTAGCCGTCGTTGTCATTATCAATATGTAATTAACGTTTCCAGTCTCATCATCGTGGTTAGAGAGGTAACCCTGTTGTCCCAGTCACAATCTTCGTCCTATAAGATAGCGAGCATCATTTTATGAGCAATGAGCGCGACTGGGGGATTATAATTCCATCACTCAACAACGTCGGAGGCATCATTCGTAATGAACAGTTTTATGACGTCAGTTCACTGATCACTGCAACAATCCATATATACGGATTCCACTGGTGATGCAATCTAACAAAGTATAAGTTTTGGTCTTTGAATTTACCTACATGTGACAGAATGGTGTCATATGTGGTTCGGTTCGCTTCATTCCCCATATTATCAGCCACAACCAATTACCATACTAGTTCCTACCGGGTAACGAAGTGTACACAGACAGCAGCGTGTGCTCTCCGACATCGAGCGAATTTGTAGTTGCAAGCGTCGAAATTGCTGATCCTCTCACTTCCAACCATGCTTTCCCTAGCGCCTCCTCATTTTCACTGCCTCCCATTTTTCGTCCAGTTCTGGAAAATACAAATGAACATTAGTTTGTCTAAGTAAATTCTCTTGTGTATAAGGTAATTTCAAACAAATTATGAAAAAAAAAAAAAAAATTAAAGGGCAAATTATTGATTTGAATAATCATAGTTGTATTTAGGTAACTAACTGGAGTTCTGCGAACCATACGTAAGTAGGTAATTCTTAAAACGCGATTTTAATGCAAGACGTTCTTGTCATAATTTCCTTATTTTGCTTCCTGCTTCCTAGGAAGGCCTCGTATTCGTATCCCATCCCATTACTATAACATCCAAACATTTCAGCCTCTTCCGTAAGAACCTGGAAGCTTTCTGCTTTCAGAATACGGACATGTCTGGGGAAATCAGGACATACGGTAAAACTAATCGTGTTAGCACAAGGGTCGCTCCCTAAATTCCATTTGGAACGAAACCTCCAAACAGGACGGATTCAAAAATAGGGCCATTCGGGAAGTTTTGGGAGGGGGGGAGGGCTTCAACGGTGTACACCATACGATTAGAGATTGTAATTCATCAATACAATGACTAATACCATCCTGTTCGACGCACGGGTCATCTAACCTAACTAGCGATCAAATACCTTGGCTAAAAAGGGTAGGTTGAGTGAACATCGGTAGGCGGACTCACTGTGGTCCCATCGACATCAGCTGACTCGGCTGCGGTAATCGGGCTTGAGCGAAACTTGAACGCATGATGATTCCCTGGCCGGTTTCATCCATTCTGTTTTCTGTTCCATTCCTTATGCTATTACCTACTACTTACTGACTTGCTCACCTCTTCAAATGGTGTTTGATGGAGAGCATGTCCGTCTCAAGTGCACACTTGATTGGCACAGTTGGGTCAGTGGCTTGAAGTACAGTTTCAGACATCTGAACGTGTAGAGCTCCTGTATACCACAGCGTACCGAGTTCCTATAATGAGACATAAATCAACAGCCGTCCATGAAATTACCTACTTTCAAGAATCTAATATATTCAGAAAAATCGAAAAATTCAAGAAACTAAATTGCATCGCGTAAAGATTATTTAAATCCTTCTACTTTCACTTTCATTATTTTCAGCATACTCGTATTTATGGAGCTCCGTGAATTTTTTGAACTCACGGAAAACTGAATGCTGCGTAAGGCTATAAAGCGAAATGATGTTCTGCGGTGCAGTCCCATTACATCTTCTGACCTCTGTTCGTCACGATGAAAATACGAACATCCTTGCAGATATCCATAATATGCTCATAATCAGGGACAAGAACTGGACAAAATATTATTCCTCCACTCAGATGGTAAAGCTACGTACTCAGGTACTTATTCAGTATGCTGAAATCCCCAACTTACGCGGCGAACCTTCCTTTTTTTCACTTTTTCAAGTAGACCCCTTCCTAATTTCCCAACGCATTTTGAAAAAAAAATTAATATATATAATACATACATATTTTTTTCTTCGAAGAATCAGAGCCTGGTGAGGTATTGGACTAGTCTGCAATGTTAACAATTCTGAGAACGAAGCTATCGTTATCAGAATCATTCTAAGCTCAGTTCATTTCGCGAGTGATTTTTAGTTCATGAGATACGTTTGCCACGTGCAAGGGTATTGTTATTTGGTGTCCAACAGATGCCAGAGGAGAGGGGGATCTGTGCACTTCTTTGACTGTACTTCAGTGCCAACTCATTTTACTGAACTAAACCGGCACCTCAAACATGGATACCTAACGGACGAACGTCGGATCTGTGTTACCTACCCAAAATGGGACAAAATTTAAGGTTTTGTTCTATATATTCGAAGTCAAGCTAGACAGACAATAAACGTCGATTTTACCTAGGGCGGGCCAAACTTACTTCATTGGACCAGAACATTTACAAGGATTTCGTTTACGCACGCGCCGACAAAAGTAACAATGCGATTTTGATGAAATTCGTATATTTATGGAAACATCTACGGCCCAACTCGCTCCCCTTTACAAATTTCAGTTCATTACGGCCTTTTCTAGCGTAGTAAAGTTGCAAGTATATTTGTTGCCAGGATTTGCGGACAGGCTGACAGACGGACAGTCAGACACGGAACCAAATTTGTTCGAAAGGTCTGGCTCGCGAGAAGAAAAAGCTTGATTGGGATGATTATTTTGCTACAACCATACCCCTTCTCGGGGACACAATTTACATCACCCTTTATAAATTTATAAATAAGCCTTTAGATTTATATCAAAAGTTGTACCTATTTCAAGGATTCCTAGTTGTTCGGTTCCCGGAAGTTCCTTTTGAACTGTCCGCCAAATCCTAGTTCGGCCCCCACATCAGAGATGGCGCAACACCCCCTTTTTCCCTCTCATATTTCGACCTGATAAGTCTTGTTATGTTTGTGTTAGGTCAGAGTCGAATACGTGAAGAGTCAGTTCAATTTCCACCAATCTGCGTTGAGGTATTTTTGATAAATAAAATAGTGAAAATTTCTATTTTGTGTCCTTTGCCTCCTTCATGGTTGCAGTTGTGTGGATCGAACACTAGTAAAAAATAAGTCAATGTTTTTCATAACATATAAGTTCAGATACTTAATTCAATGTTTCCAATTGATTAGAGAAAATTTGAACAATTTGTTTTGTAACATACGTACACCTTCGTCCTCCCCCAGGAAGGCCCTAAATCGAGTACTGACCAGGTCGAGCCAGCCAGGCAATCACATTTAATAAGTATTATTTCTTCATTTTTGGTTCATTATTTTCAATAAAGAACCTTTGGAATCGAGCTTGAAATTTTTTTTTAACCCCCCTCAAAATTTGATGGTTTGCGTTTCAACGTACGTAGAATCCACAAATGGAATAAAACCATTTCTTCCTGTCGGCCGTAAGCCGCGCCGCCCGCCGTACTTCGTACTTTCCTTAGTTACCATGAAGGAAAATTAATGAAATTTGGTTTGCGGGTCCCATTTGGGGTCTAGTTGGTCCGCGAAGCTCGGCGTTACTGGTCATCTCTAAGGGTTGAAAAATAGGTGCTGACATTTCCAGGGCGCCGTTATGTCGCATTTTTTTCGTTTTTAAATTGATCTAGAACTGAAACATTTTTTGAGACCACTCGGAACATTGAACGACCAGCTGTTCGTTCATAGTGTAAGGCCCTGAATTTGTACCGAAAAGCTTCGTCAACATGATTGCGAATAAAACGGTATAAATCCAGCACAGATATCATTGCTAAGGAACACCTGATTATAATCACGCATGGCTACATGAAATCGAGTTGGCTATTCCGTGATTATATTTCATTTGAAGAATGATCGTTAGGTATTTTGGATTTTGTTGGTATGTAGGTACCTACTTTTGTAACTTGAACAAGGAACGTTATGCTTCATGAATAACGATAAATAATGAATTATACTATTATAGAATTCTTGAATCTACCGCATATTAGTGTTATGAAACTGTAATTCCCCGCCCGGCTCCATTACTCGATTTAGGGCTTTCCTGGTGGAAGCATGAGGGTGGTACTGACCACAGAAAACAGTGATCCAAGCAGAAGGGGCGGTTTATTATACAGGTAAATAATAAATCGATATTTAATAATTTGCAGCGTTTTTCTTATTGGAAAAGCCTCAGTTTTATGCTTGCGCACGGGCTTTATCAGAATCCTTCAAGCTCTCTTCCACAGACAACAGGTACAACTCAAATTTCAAATTCATAGATATTACCATCGTATTAATCAATCAATCATACTGACCTTATCCGTACCTCTATCTCTCACTCATCCTCTCTCTCGCTCTCTCTCTCTCTCTCTCTCTCTGTTTCACTCCCTGCCCCCTTTCATTCTTATCCTTACCCTGACGTCTTACTATGCTTACATCTCACTTATGTATTATTGGTGCTGTTCATGCAGCTACATGACCATGGCGTCATGTGACGTATATTTTATTGTATGAGGAAATGTCTTATTTTATTTTATTTATAATTAATTTAATTTGAAACGCAAAAGGAAATGTCACTTGCTTGATACAAAATAAGGAGATGATTATGTGCACAAGTAGGAAATTAAGGGACTATTTTGTGGAAGTGTGCCCATGACGTCATCGCCGTGTCGTCGACGACTACATTTTACCACGCCGTCGCCCTTACCAATCCATCTCGTGCCTCATGCAGTTATACCCGCCGCTCTCTCGAGAAAATATTAATTCTTTCACTTGTTCGACGACAGGTCGCAGTATCCTGCGTCAAATTGGCATCGCTGGGTCGCTGCATCTCGCTTTTCTACCAAGACTTCGGCCGAAGCATACAATCCAGATCCAAAACTCATACGACCTCCTGGACAGCCTATCCGGACTTCCATCCATTCCCAGCAGCATACCTGGAGTTCTGGACAACGACGGAGAGCCTCCACATACAGGTGGGATCGTACAGTTTTAAGCTACTGCCCAACTGTCTACTCGCGTACGCGCTAATTTCGCGTCGCAACGCATTTATTTACGGGCGAATCGGGCGTCGGAAACCTATGGCCGGATCGGTCACCTGCCATTTATTTAGTTTACTATATTTAGAAGGAAAGCTTTCTTTAAGATTTTAGAAGAACAGGATTTGATTTAATTTCTCGTGTATGTGAGCTCAACGATCATTATTTAATTTTGTTAGATTATATTTTGGTGTGCAAAATTGGGTGTCTTAATTTCACCTGGAACCCCTTTGCCCCAACAGGTGCATTACCAATAAATAAGAATAACTCATCTTATTTTACCTTGTACACTCGTAAGAAGCATTTTCTCGCATGCAGCTGAACAAACATCACTGACTGTCCTTTTTCGCTTTCGACAGCCAAGCAGTCGGATCCCTTGACGTGAACCACACCGTTGAACTCATTCTCGAAATGCAGTGTCACGTTCACTACATTTTCATCGCAGTACGTTTCAATGTCTAAAAAAATATAGAAAATAACTAATTTGCAGATAGGTCACGGAATCATAAATATAAAGAGAACAATACCTAGGTATTCGTGGGTAGGGGAATTAAAAAATTAGAAAATGAGCTGTTTTGATGTGATCTTTAAATCTACCTGAGGCCTCAGTTTATAAGGGTGGATGTAGGAACAGTGACTGTTTTTGGTAATCTGTAAAGATTACTGAACGAACGAAGAAGAAAAATATACTATTTGTGAATATACCTACCTTCTTGAATAAAAAATTAGCCATTCTTTGTGAAGAAAAAGTAGTGGTTCACAATATTATGAGGATTTGCACAAAACTTTTGGCTCTTCCCTGACATAAAACTAGTACTTTGTATTCCTGTACACATTTAGGTTGTAAATTGATTTTGTTTTAAATTGTTTTATTTGTCGTTCGTTATTTTTCTCTCAATGGAACATGACCTGACACACCTAGTAGGTAGGGATATGGTATGGGAACTCCCGTTATTCTATTTTTTGCAAAAATTCTCCTAGTTTCCTGAATTCATATTTTATGGGCATGGCCCTTCTGGCCTTGGGCTTAGTATAATCATCGACAGCCATGTCCATAAATAAGAGTCCAGAGAAAAACTTGTAGGGAAAAGACATGGCTATCGATGAATACACTGCTCCCATAGGCCAGAAGGGTAGGTGCCATAAAAGATAGGCTATGCAAAAATAGGAGATATTTCTAATATCGCAACGGACGTTTGCAGACACAATATCAATGGAAACTCATATTATATCGAGATGAAACGTGAAACGCACTTGAATACCCATACTTATGTACAATGCCCTCCCAATCAAAATAATTAGGCCTATATTTTTAGGAAAGCTGCAAATGCTACAATAGATCGATAGATAACACTAATTGGACAATTCAACATTTCGACAACTCAGCATTTCACAATTTAATTTGCATTCCATACATTCTTTATTAAATTTCCTTACAGTTTAATTCATGTAGACGTATTAATGACTGGCCAGCGTAGCAACAGCCAATAGATTGAAAATACGGAAAATATTTTGTGAGTCGTGAGGGTATGCTGCACCACCTATCATGTAATTATTTTTATAAATAAGTATTACTGTATTGTAGACTATTCAAGGACAAACCTGTGATTTTATTTTTGATGGCTTCTACGCAAATGAAGCAAAGGAAGAAAACCAGTCCAGCTGCTGGAGCCCATCCCTGCATCATCTGCAATTCGGATAACGGTCAATAGTTACACCTATAAATAGTGACATTCGCCGGTTGTATGTATTAAAGTTAACACTGTAATGTGAACTGAGGTTAATTTTACAGCATCTTGCGAGTAGTTATACATTTGAATCGGTGTAAGTAAGCGATCATGTTATGGAAAAATATCCTGGATCAGCTAGTAACATGCAGGCTCATTATTGTTCAACTTTTGTTTTAGTAAAATAATTGCAACAAAGAGTGTTTAAAAAATAAATAATTCAATTTCAATTTGAGCAGTAGGTATTATCTTTTCAACTAATTCATTTGTAATAGTATTTCATTACCTAATTCTTGCCTTGTTTATACGCTGCAAAATAGCCCTAGTTCCAAGACCCATAAATGTTTTTCTAGGATTAATTGCGTTGAAATACTGATTAAAAAAAGATGATATTCGCGTTTGATAAGAGCAGAATTAATTTAATTTTCTACAATTTGATAGTATCTGTTCATGCAATATTTTATAATCAGAGTGAAGTTTAATTTTCTGTCAGATTCTTCAGTTCCAACCCATGTGTTTTCCAGCTTTAATTCTTACAGGAATTGAAAAAACGAACGAGTGTTTCATACTTGAAATGATTATCAAACTTGTGACAGAGTGTAGCAGTGGGGGTGGACCCTCGAGAGTCCCGTTCTAGACCAGCGAGATTATCACCGGTTAAGAAGGGATATCGATTAGGCTTCCCCAAACGACCCTATCTCCACCGGAAGAAAAAATGTATCGAGAACAGCCAAACTGTTACAAACTGGATGATCACACAAGTGAATCCCTGAATATATATAGGTGGTCAGCAAACTTATTCGTTGTCTGTAGGCATATTTTTATTTAAGTAATTAAGCCCCTTTCACTACCTACTGAAGCGAATACAGCTAGCTGCTTATCTGTTTTTCGGATGATTTCTTGTTTCCGAGGATGTAGGAGAGTATTAAACTTCTTGCTCCACCACACAGGGTTCCTTTCAGAGGAGTTTCTACCAAAGTACTTAGCTAAATAGATTTTAGATTGCTTGCATAATATATTCATGCCTATAAATATTATAGTTTTTCTCACTATGAGCTGATATTTTCCTGTCACAATAAAAGACTTCATTTATTTCACCTATTTCCAAATCCGTCAATAAAACTGACATCCAATTTTACCGGCGTGTCGGCAAGCAACTTTTCGACCCTTCAAAACACAAACGTTATTGATGAAATCCCTCCATCTTCATTTTCCGTCATCTGACATGAAGTGTGTGATGATGCTTTAACAACGTGGTTTTACCTCACAGTGGTAAGACTGATTTGCAGTTAGACCTTCAGAATAGGACTCGAGTCAATTTCACAAATTGATGTTTAACCAGTGGATTTAAAATAAAACCGAAATAATTGAAACGTTACCTTTTCCCACTCGAAACAAAAGTAACCTGTTATACTGTTTTAATCAAACCAACATCAGTTACAAACAATACCAGTTATTGTTTTGGTATTGCTTATTCTTCTTACAGTAGGTACCCATAGGCACATTCGGCCATCAGAGAAAGAAAAAATGTTCTTCTTACCAAAACGTTTCAAAATTTAAATTGCTAAATACCCATCCAGAATTCAAGGAAAAATCCAGAGATCTCAAATAACTACCATACCGTCTAGGTATTTTTAATGTTTGTTTTGCTAATAATTTTGCTTGGTGGTTCATTCACCCTCTTATTTCTGCATGAGATTTTACTTAGGAAGGTGAGCACTGTGATTGCTCTTGGGAGGAAAAACTTTTTGTGATCTAAAATGAGCATTTCCCATATTGTTTTGGGTTACAGGCCTTTCTGAACAAGTTTGGTTCAGCGTCCGACCTTAAGCCTGACATTTGCATAATTATTATAATATAATACCTACAAATGAACCGTTTGTTGATATACCTACCAACCTATGGAAATTAATGTGCACACATGCGAGGGAGCAAATAACGTTTTTGACGTACGAAACTGTTCCCAAATTTTCTGGTTTATTATTTTCAATAATAAAACTATGGGATCAAGCATGAACCCCCCCCCCCCCCCCACCCTCAACATTTTACGGTTTCCTTTCAAGGTACGTAGAATCCGAAAATGGAATAAAAAAATTTCTGTCCGTCCGTCGTACACCGTAATCGCATTTCCCGTAGTATCCACGAACCAAAATTAATGAAATTTGGTTTGTGGGTCCCATTTGGGGTCTGGCTGGTCCGCGATGCTCGGTGTTACTGTCAGTCTAAGGGATCTGTCCAACGCAGACATGGGCAAAGGACGGCCCGCGGGCCAGGTGTAGCCCTTCGGGCTAGTCAATCCGGCCCCCGACATGGTTTTGAATGTCCTCTACAATTACACATCCGAAATGCATATTCTACGTAGCTAGAATAGAATAACGGTTTCCTTCTCATTGCGTTTTAAGTACGGTATTATCGCATCTAATATTAACTGAGTTTGCACGCGTAGGCGTAGTGCAGTAGTAGATGTCTGTAGAACGGTAGCATGGCGATGTGGAGTACAATGCGTGTGGCAGTGTTCACACTGGTGTCTTCACTGTGCCGAATGAAGCTTCGCTAGAAACCGATTGACTCACCCCAGTTTCATCCAGATTATGAACCACTTTTAGAAGCTCAGTCCCAGTTTCATCTGTCATGTACGCCTTCATGTTGTGTGTGATGTAAAAATCAAAAATAAAGTTCATCACTTATACAAATACCTATGTTTCATTCAAATTTTTTTTCGGCCCGCCTAGACAATTTTTTATTTTGTCGGGCCCTCCCCTCAAAAAGTTTGCCCATGTCTGGTCTAAGGGGTGAAAAATAGGGCTTGAAATTTTCAGGGCGCCGTAGCTCGAAAACTTTCAATAGAAGGGTATGGTTTTTAATTTAAGTTTTTAAAGTGAAAACTAAAGAATTTTTTGAGACCAGCTGGTACGTCAACATGACCGTGAATGGCTGTACGAAATCGATTTGCTTGTTATTGATATTATTTCATTCAAAGAATGGAATAAATAACATAACAATAAAAAAAAATAAATAAATACTCGGTTGGATTTTGTTGATAGGCACTTCTGTAACTTGAACAAACTTCATCTTCAGGAATAACAACTAATAATTAATGACTGATTTCCTGAAAAGCTCCCGCGCAATTCTATGCAAATGTAATTCCCGGGCCGGCTCCAGTACTCGATTTAGGGGCTTTCCTGGGGGGAGCACGAGGGAAGGTATTTACCTCAAAATTAGTGGTCTACGCAGAAGGGGCATCTGTAAAGGTAAATAATACACCGTTGTGTAATAATTTGCAGCGTTTTCTGGTTCTATTATGTAATATGGAAACGACGTCCTTCCGACGTGGAGCACCAAATCGTTGGTAAACAGAAAACGTACATATACATGATTATCTAAAAAGAGAAGGAACTGTAAAGACTGGTGCCATCAAGAGGTAGGTATAAAATAGGAGTTGAGTACATTGAGTTATGAGCTACTTAGATATTTAAAATGGGCTATAGTGAGTTTTAAAAGTGTCTTGAAAATGTACCAAATTCACATAGGTAATAATTGCAACTTTCGGGTTGCCATCCTGGTAAATTGTATCATCAAACAGAAAGATAGTTTTTGAAATTTCATACTTTCCTGAATTGCCAATAAGATTCCATGAATTGAAAGAACGAGAATGTAGGTATCCATTCATCCATGTATCCGTGTATTTATCACAATTTCTGTGTCAATGTAAAATACTGATCCTTTGTTCTTACCATTAGCATCTATTTGTGAAGAGGCGACAAGTGTCAGAGGCCTGCCGGTGAAGCGAAACCGGAGGACTGTGCTGGAGGTTGACAGGGCTTGTTCACTGATGCTCACAATTCACTTCTTAATTTAAAGGCAGGTTTCCTACGTAACAATTCAAGTGCTATGTTAATATCACGTAGTGCACGAACTGTGATGATACTTCGGACGTAAAGAAATGGAAGAAAGGTCCCTTCCGCAAGCTCCTGCTTTGGTTGCCGGTCTAACAGAACTAACCGACTGGGATGTACCGTACAGCCGTTGAGACCCGTTAGAGCGGAACTGCCTTCGAGGTTGGTACCCCTGCCGCTTGTCCTGTCCCGCCCCCAGTCGTGCCACCCCCCCGCCGGAGGACCCTCGGGAACCGCAACTCCGGGCTTCGGGATCGTCAGCGACGTCCTGTCTGCTGGGGCCCGGTGTTGACCCGATTCGCACAGCCCTGCTGGCGGTCAGTGTTGCCTCCGATGCCAAAGAAAAATACTTGTTGTACGTGGTGATTTCCACGTAGTCATCTGAAATTCTATATTTCCATTTCGGACTTCACAGGTTCCCGATACAAGGAAACCAAGCTATGCTATCTCAGTTGAGCGACTTTGAAAAACCGCTGCAGAGTCCTTGTCACATGGGTTTATTATTCTGCTGGATATACGTACAGAAATGTTGGCTGTTCATTTATTGGTTATCTCATGTGAAATAACTGAAAAGCTGTTTCTGATGGATTCCACCAATTTTTGGGCCCCCAAAACACAAATTAGGTACGCACCTTTTTTTTCTTCAAATTATCTTTGGTCATTGGTAGTGCCATTTATTATCTTGATTCAACTGTTGACACCTTTTCTAGTGTTATTATACAAATTGATAGTGATTTCAGACAATTTCCCAGGTTTTTGACTAATAAAAAATGAATTTTGGGAGGTGAACCTACGTTAAAACATCAGTTCTTCACTCTTCGGTCAAAATCAACTCCATATTTGGTCTCCTCGTCCTAAAAAACATGGAAAACGATTCCTCACAAGCTCATATTACTAAAACACCGAAAAACCCCATTTTTACCCCCATTTTTCACCCATAACACCCCTGGGTATATTGCGATCGGGCTGCTATGTTTCGGGACACAAATAGGGCGCAAATGGAGCCTGTGTGCGAAAGAAAGCATTTTTTAGACCAAAAATGAAGTCGATATGCATGATACGGCGGCATTTTCGGAATCTATGCACCTTCAAATGTAAAAGAAAACATTTTGGGAGAGGGGGAGGGGGCGATATAAAAATAGTTTGCTGAGCGAATACATAGGTGTACTATTCAAAGAATAATAAACCAAATTCGTAGTTTTCGTAGGAATACATGCGAGGAGATATTTACAGATGATACCCACCTAAATCCACAAACCTTTTTCCAACGCAATGAACGTTATATCCAAAATATTCATCCCAAAAACGCACAATTCCATTTGGTCCGGGTCCCCTTTTAGGAAGACTGCGAATTTTTTGAAATGGCTCGTGAGCATATTTCGTGACAGCATCACTGATTTCCTTCTTTGTACTCTGGAAACAGGAGACTGAGATCTTTAATTTGGCTTCCAATAATATCGCCCTTCGTCCACTCTTTATGCGACTTTTCTAGTTAAAATGGTATTTCAGACATTTTGCACACAATTTTATAATTTTTCTATATTTGAATATATCAGTGCTCCCTTAATTTACAGAAGCAGGTATTTAACGCAACATTTAACGCAACGACTATCCGTGGTTTGATCAATCGTTTCTGGAAAATTGGAGAAAAGAAGACCTTTTTTCCAGTTGGGGCCCAGAAAACGTGTTTTCAGTCTCTAGGAAAATGTTTGATTCTGATTCGGCTTTTACATTATTTCTCGGAAGCCCTGGGAACAAATCATAGAAGCGTTATAACAGAATATTACCGGCAATTTAATGAGATTTCACCATTCTGTAAAAAATACAACTCGGCATTGTATGAAGACGAAGCTGGTGAGGCCGTCGTAAGGTAGTTATTAAAAATTATTCATTAATGAATTAATAAATATTTCTATCGTACGATCATGAAACTCCCGAAAGCGGTCCAACCAGCTGACAATCTCATTTGTACGATGGCTTCATTTTCTCCAACCTGTGATTACGGATGGCCGGTTTATAAATAGCCCTATCATTATTCAAATTACTGTAATCCTGTATCAAATTACTTGCTGAAATTGATTATTCCCTGGTCATTTTCACTAATCATTAATCTCCACACCCCAACATCGAAAAATGAACAATGAATCCTGAATATATGAATTTTACAAACGAGCCATCACCTTGTTATCACATTTTGGATACTTGAACCTTTTGTAAAATGGTTCACGATTAATTAAAATTGGGTTTCACTGCGAATTCACGGGAATCGTTGAGACGTAGCTAGTTTCGTGGTTCATACTTGAAGCTGGGTACATTATAGTAATAGCATTTTTGGTACTTGAATGAGAATTTATTATAAAAAATGAAATTTTTTATTGACTAGCACTAGGTACCTATCTCTTTAATTGTTTTGATCTCATAATATACCCATCTGATACGGTAACTCAGATTTTTTATACCACACAAATTATGTAAGTAAGTTTACCACTCGGCGCTCGTGTTATATCTACTTATGTATCAATAAATAAAATCGTTCATTGATACCCAAGAAATTTGTGTTTATTTTCAGGTTTATGCCATTATTTGAAAACGATTAGCTTCATCTCAATCTTTCTCAGTATGTACTTATTTTCATCAATTTACCAGCTTCTTTCTTAGAAAAAACTTGAAGAAGCCTACTGAATTGTAATAACATTTTTACTTCACTTGAATGTCGCGTTGCTCACTTCAGTTCATAAAAGTTCCGTTGTGGAGATTGCCACACAATACTTCCGTGTTCTCCATAATAGTAAGGATTCAAGTTTGGCGGCAGGGGCCGCTCATTTCGGCCCGACTGGCTGCTCATGTTATCCTGAGGCCGATTATGAGAATGTGCTGTGCTAAGCATGAAAATATACTATACATTTGCATAGAAACACTTCTATGCTTGCACAGAAACCTCACTTTCAACCACTGTCTGACACCACTGCACATTTAGCAAGTAGACCTAGAAAATGTTGGACCCATTGACATATGTTTTGCTGTCAGTTAGGCAAATCGAATGCGATCGAGTTCAAAATCGTTAGGCATGATCTAGACATCGTAAAGGACATTTTGGTACCAACGTCACCAATTCCGGTCCATTTTTACGGCAGTTATCGTAAAAAATCTTAAACATTTTATAACCTGCATAATTTCCTTATTTTTCCACCTAGAAACCTCGTTCTCCTCAAATCGAAGAGCTTATCAAGTTGAACAACATACAAGAAGAAAATCTGAAAAAGAACGTACTTTGAGGAAGTTATGACCATTTGAAATTCCAACATACGTACACGTACGTACGGAGCGACATTAAGCGGAAAACCATCTAGAAACTCGTTTTGAGCACTTCTGAACTTCCATGGTTTTCTCGAACACCTATTATTGACGGTATCACCATACTTCCATTCCTATATAAAAATAGCATGGAAGTAAAATGTTCTATTAATAGAACATAACACTAATAACACTAATAGAAACTACATGTTTCCCTGCCCCTACCTTTTTTAAAGATCATTTTTCGAAAGAGCTACGCATTTATGATCAATTTCGACGACTGAACATTCTAATCGACAAAATCCATTCACCCCGATGGACTTTGATGTAATGTGATACAGTGTGCTGACACTTCGTCACCTACCAAAAAGCCCGAGGCCTCCGGAGATGCTCAGAAATTCCGGTGTGGCGGCCCTGAATTCCTTCACGATGAAATTCCTTCCCAGTGTTGGGACATAATAACAACGTGGAGGCGATTCATTATACCAACTCACGGATAACAGTCGCACCACGTCTCACCTGCTCCTTTTTCTCACCTGAATCCTTCAATGCTCAAGCAGGCTTCGCAATTGTATTCACGGGTAGGTTTTCACGCTGGTTGCTCGCTGTCACTTTTTTTCAAGAAATATCGATGTCACAGAATACTACTAGATACTAGGTACCTACTAACTTAGGTTTCGATGCGAATTTGGTAAGTAGGTATACCTAATCAGATTTCGCCTTATTAATACAAAACAATGGAGCCGACCACCGCAGTTGTGTTGGTGTGACTATTATTATAGGGTGTGAAGATACGAGATTGATGCTATGCTGACCTTCTGACATTATTACTTCATACGGATTTTGTCAGAAACTACAATTTTTCACTACCTAATGTAGGGCTGACCACGTAACATGTATGTAGGTGACCACATAATGTAGGACATGTA
The DNA here is from genome assembly GCA_954871275.1 of Leptopterna dolabrata. Lineage (NCBI taxonomy): Eukaryota > Metazoa > Arthropoda > Insecta > Hemiptera > Miridae > Leptopterna > Leptopterna dolabrata. Next base: position 25,762,548 of record OX940982.1, on the reverse strand, counting down.
GAGGACATATGTATTTCATAATTGAAAAATAAAAATGTCATCGGTTATTTTCTCTTTCAATAGTTACTTACCGATACTTTGAAAACAGAGATTTGAACATTATAAGCATCGCACAGTACAAACACTAAAGAAGCATTGGGGATACTTGTTGCGAAAAGTAACAACCAAATAAACAAATCATTGAATGTTTTATTGAAAATAAAAAACAATACCTATTATATCACAGTTTGAAAATAAACTATATTATGGTTGATTTGAATGGATAACAAGTTAAGAATTCAGTCCTAAGTAAAGAAAGTTTCAGTTCTCTGAGATCTATTTCGGCACATTACACCCTCCTCACTCAGGTCTGAATCACCACAGCAAACCAAAAAAAGCTTATTATGTACTTCGAAAATTATTAGAAGTTAGACTTTGAAAATTTGTTCTCTAGGTTGTTAAATTTGACTAGAAACCCCCGATTTTCATGTTATTTATAGTTTTTTGACTGCAGATCCAAAAAATAGGACAGAATGGCCCAATTTCAAAAACAAGGGAGCACAAGGCGTGAAAAGAGGGACATGTCCTCCAAAACTAGGTCACATCACCCTGGGTGCGAAAATACGTTTTTGTTGGACTGTCTGCCATGAGTGGTGGTGGTTTTTGCAGTAGAGGGGGAGGCTTGGGTTATTTTCGTGGGGTCGAACTTCCTTTGTCTTCATTTCTTGGTAGTCATCCATCAACAGGGATTTCTCGGACCTGAAATTCCTAGAGACATCTGAGGGACAATAGGTTAGGTGCTTGGTATTTGACTCACGAGGTCTAAAAATTGCCTAATCAGAAGCTTTCTTTGTTGAGTAGGGGGGTCACATGTGGAATTGTATGGGACTTCTAGGCTCTGTTTTCCAACTACACCAGCTTAATTAGTTTTTCTTGCAACCGTCAAACTTGTATTCCCCCTAACCCCTTCTGCCTCCTCTCATCATCACCTAGTACGTAGGTAGAGCGACTACCTGCTTTTCGCGTCTTCTCTTTTATCACGAATCGTTCAGTCCTCGAGACCAGTCTTCACTCATCTCTCCATGTGGTCTGAGGGCGGAAAGAACCTAGTCGTGTGTTGGTGATTCGCGAATATAATATACCTACCGTGATGTGCTAGTGTCTAGTGGACTCCAGATGCCAAAACTTCCAGCTGGACCTGCCCCCGAGAAAATATGACACGAAAAATTCAAAACCCAAGTAAGTGCCTAGGCTGTAGGTACCTACGTTATCACAGGATGATGGTCTATCGGCGCCAATATTTTGTTCATCCTTGGCTTTGGTCCGTCATGAACACCGTATTGGCCTGAATAGTGATTTAGGAGTTAGGTAGGTAGTGTTGCTATAAGTAGTAAGGAGCAAGTTTGTTTCTGTTTTACCATAATTTGCGATGAATATCGGCTGGCGAGAAAAATCAAGCATGGATGTGTGATAAAATACCTATATGAATTGGCAAAAGGAATAAACCTCCCGGAAAAAATTTAATGAATGAATTAATAGTGATTTAATAAAATTGCTATCCTTAAATATTAGATTTAAAGTAAATTTCCTTTCATTATTGGATTTAAACTCAAGCTCACTAAATATTGAACATTAGGAGGAACCTAATTCGGTAGGTAGGTACCTGCCTAAGTCTATTTGATATGTGACGGTGATGGGAAAGGGTTGATTTGTGATAAGTTTGAAATATCAATTTACCTACACTATTACCATTCAATTTCGGCATTTTGATTGAGCATATTTGATAAAGTTGTGCGTTTAGGGGAGATTCCTGGGTACTTGAGTATTAAACGGAGGCCACCATTACGAAACGCGCCGCGGCACTTACAGAAGGTTAAATTGTTATAGATGTTGTAGTAGAACTATTCTAGTATTGTTGTGAGTCGAGCGTTCCATTACATTCCACTAACCGAAAAGTATCTACCGAAAAGTACCTACTGCTCGCTGCCGCTCGCATTGTCAAGCGATCTGGATGCTCGCTAGCGCTCGCATCTCAAAAAAGATAAACAATCCCAGAAACTATCCCGTGAATGAGCAGGTTGTTTGGGACTTCTGAATAGATTAGTGGAATGTAATGTTAGGTATAAAATACCAGAAAACAAGACAAGTAGAGCTGGGACGGTGGGCTCTTGACTGGGGGGGGTATAACCGAAAAGAACCATATTTACTAACCAATACTAGCAAAAATATTATTGATTTCTGGTGAGCCACCGGTAGGTCTAGTAATACCTACTTAGGGATATTAGGTGTACCTACATTGTATACCTATACTTAGGTATATACCCCCTCAAAACTAGTGGCCTCCGTATAATACCTAAGTACCGATTCCTGTGACTGACAGCCCGTTGAGTTTGAAGAAAACATCGCTTCTTCCTACTTTTATTTTTAACGCGATGCCATCAATTTAATTGGATTTGCTGGCGCGGTCGTTAGCTCCTCGGAATCCTAGTGATTTTACCAATGATATAGGGAATAAACAGATGCCCGCCAGCCTACCTGTAATCACTAGTCCACATTGAAAGCCCTCGGAAATGTGAATATCATTTTCAGGTTTCACATTTTACCTGAGCTGCTGTTGAACTTCACCGGAAAACTCATAACCACCCGCAAACACACTCTAATCCTCAAAAGGGGGTAATTATAAACTATCATTTTTCATTGTATTTGTTGGAAAAGCACTACACCAATACTTACTTTTGTTGTACTTACCTACATTATTGTGCTTTGGGGTACATCGTTGAATTCTCCACCTCTGTTAGGCCTCGACTTACTTACTCTCGTACTGTTGATCATTCCCGTGGATTAGAAATTAACTTAGGCATACATCTGTGCGAGAAAGTACGTTAAAATGTTGTCATATCAAATGTTTTGAAATGTTGCTGTGAATTGTGATTCACGATGGGGAGAAAATGAGCATCCAACCCCCTCCCTCCCCACCATTTTACTCCAAGCCCATGACTGAAACCATTTTCGTAGCGTTCCCGAGTCTTTTTGTCACAATACATACGAAGGTACTTCGGTAGCTACCTACCTACCTACCTCTTACTTTCGTTTCGATAGTTAGGTGCTATCTATTTGACTGAACGTTGGCGTTGTTGAACTGGATGCCAGTTTACAATGTTCAGTATAAAAAAATGGCCAGTGAAAGCTTGAACGAGTCACATTCTACTGGAATATCAGTTTTGTTTGTTGTACCTATCTTAATATTATGGGTGTAAGTACCTAGATTCCTTACTAATGGTGTGCCTTAGTCGACTGGTCGATTGATTCAGTAGGTGATTTCCAGCTCACGTCTCGTAAATTGTACTGCCTGTTGGAAAATGACACGGGGTTCTCAAATCAGTTTATGAAGTTCAACTCGCCACTCCGTGCTACTGCTTGATGCCATCAATTATTATCGTTCAGGAGAAAAAGGAGTGAAAGGGTAATGTGTGAGACTTGTTCATAAATGAATAATCATAACACATAGTTCGTGATAATAAAACGATTGGCGAAGAACCACTGTATTATCTGACTACATCTTATTGTCATTCACAACTTTGGGAGGCGCCTTATGAGTTCGGCGTCCTCCAGAAAGGAGAGGAAAATCAAAACTTGTAGACTCTGTCTTTACAATCTCTCTTGAACATCATGAAATATATACAAGCATGTAGGAAAGCCATCAATGAGCATTTTCAACGTGACACTGATAATCTAAGGTATATTATATTCAAAAGCTGAAGAGACTTAAAATTGATTATAAGTCGTTGGTTGATAACTTTGGAGTACGAACGATTTCAAATGCAACAATATTATTATCTAGTAGTCGTTAGTTAGGCAGAGTAGATTTTCTGTATGAAATGTGTTTAAGTCGGCATCAAGCTGTGCTAATAAGGATATATTACTAATAAGCGACTTCACTGCTTTCTCTACCTTCAGAAGGTAGCAGAATAATATGTTACTAGTGAAGCTTATGAGATATCAGATCCGTGAACCCAGTGGCCATTTCACACGTTCAATTTCAAGCTTTTTGGTCATTCTACTGTCAATAAATTTTCCAATCAATTATTGGAAGAGGTTAGGTAACAAGAGGGGAAAATTCCTCCAGTTTTTTACGGAAGAAAAAAAGTTAATATCGAGGATATTTTCCGATAAATTAACCTACCTTCGAAGGTTTGAAAGCAATGCTTGGTGCTCACACAAGTCAATAAGCTATTACATGTTTTGGAATAAGTAATGTTTATTGTTAGCTACCTTGCTTTGCTAGGAACAATACGTCAAGGCTATTACATAAGCAATTCTAATTGAAAGATCCAAGTTTTTAAGTCTTACTTGACTTTGTTGACACAATGAGTAAGTCAAATGCAACAATTCCGTTTTCGAATTGAAAATTAGGTGTGCAGTAGAAGCTACAAATTTAAACCATTCTATCCTGATCGGAAATGCGGGAATTTTCAAAATGTTCCTGTTAAAAATAATTGTTTTTCAATAATATTTTGATGCTTCATTGGAATATGCGTAAGCTTATGATACATTTTCTGCTTGACCATGCTAGGAATATACATTTTAAAGCGTCTGTCTGGAATATTAGTCGAACAATAGAATGGAATGGGTAAATTCAATCAAAATTTAACATCGTGCTCAAAGATGCATTCCAATGATATGTTTTCCAATTAATATTCTTTGATTGAAAATTGTACAAAGTATATCTCTCACTCATTTCATGCACACGGGTCTACAAAATTAAGAAACGAAACATTTTTTACCCTAATCCTAAGTCACTCTATTTTCTCAATACCTCCGTAAATATTAAAAATTATATATGTATATATATATTTTTTTGTTGTTGGTTTTTTTTCTCAATATTTTGTACAGTTAGCACAACATACCTACATGATTATGTACATTTATATGCACCAACAACTACAGCAAAAGAAACTATGTACACATACGACAAGTAGCAGGTTTTTCAGTTGCAAATGGGCCCAACTATCCTGTGATGAAAAACATAGAATGAATTCTATCCATTAGATTATACTTCTTATTATATATTTATGTAAGTATATACTGTCTATGGTGAAATGGGAGTTCAGTGGTTTGTTATCTATTTAAAGTATTTAATTTCATCTGCTTTCAAAATGCTACTGCATCAATGGTAAGTAGGTAGGTACTTTGATTTACTTTTAAACCATTTACCTTTTCAATCAACGAGCATTACCTATGGGTACAAAATTTACAATAATTTCTTAAATGAATTTGTACATGATTTTGGCACATTTTATGCTGGGATTTTTCAACTATTCCCATCAAAAACAATAAATTTTTTATCTATCTCCTCTTCTCGTACACATAACACGTATTACCTATGTACACATTCTTATTAACTTCTTATTATAGAAACAAAACAAAACAAAACAATTTTTAAAACATCTACGGTACCTTCGCAAGTAAAATTCAGCATTATCACGTTATGGAAGACATGGTGATTGTTGTTCAACAAACATTGGAAGACTTATTTCGCTATATATTAATAAAATTATGATTATACTAATCCTATTACTTATTACATCATTATCTTATCGAGGCTGTTTTATGGAGCAATATTACTACAGCGTTTTAGTAATTTTTCAAATGCGTGATCGGCTAAAATTCGAAGTCTAACTATAAACTTATATTCAAGTATTTGAGTAACTACTTGAAGGAACAATGATAGCTGAAAGACAAATTATTTGAAAATGACTCTGGAGCCATTCAATTAAAGTCATAATCAAATTCTTGATTAACTACACTTTTTTTCAAATAATTTACCCAGTAATCCAAGTGGACATGAACCGGACCTGACTGAATGGTAATAAGTATTCATGTTCGATACTATTGCACATACTACGCCATAAAAAGTACGCATTCCACAGGGTATAGACAGACGATGCTTTTCAGCGAGGTAACTAAATACTGATTGGCTAGGGTAATCAGTAGGTACTGAGAAAATCAAACAAAGTTGATATTTTATGCTAGAAAGTAGAATTGAAGATGAATTAAGGTGGTAAATGTTGGGAAAGTAAATGTCAAAAGTGAGGAGTGGTTTTTAGAAGAAAAGCTAACAATCGAAGTAATATTGAAAAAAAGCACCTATATGTTTTCAGAAGGTCTCATGAGCGGTTAGAATTTTATTTTAATTCATGCAGGCAATTATACGCAATTCTTATGTTGGAAACTAGAAGCAAACTGAGAAAGGAATCTCCATTTGGTAGACTATGATCAAGAAGTGGGCTAAACGAACATTTATAACCAACGGATGCTGAATTTCACTATTTTTTATAAAACCTTTTCGATGGGGGGAAAACTTTTAAATATTGACACTTACTTGAAAACCAGCGCTACCAAAACAATTCCATGACAATAAATTTCCGCAAACCCGTGCTACCACATTGCACATGTGATCCGTACAATGTAGGCGGGTATTCATTAGTCATCTAGTATACATTTATTGTAACAATTATTACTTGTGGATCTGAGGATTTTATGGTCCATAATATTATATCCTGTCCTTTTGTTTCAACTTTCCGCATTGGATCTACCTTCCAACAACTCTTTGATACCTCAAATATCTTAGAAGTATTTGAATTATCAGTTTTCCTCTAGTTAGCATTGAGACATTGAGGTAGCAGTGAATTTAATATTATTGCGGCCCTCTATTTTAATGGTAGCTCATGATTATTTATTCACTTGTAAAAATAATCAAAATTTAAATTCATTTTAGTAATACCAAACGATTTCCTCAAACAGAATTAATAAAGCGTGTGATCAACTGTAAATTACCTCTACTTTATTGCTTTTTTCAACATTTTTCTTCTCCGAGCATTAGTTCGTTATCCTAGAATGATTTTATAAATTATTTCATAATTAATTTATCATCTTGTTATTCTAACCTAGATTTAATTCGACGTTATCATAAAACATAGTGTTGATATGTTATTGATCTAAGAATAATTTCAACTTTTACCTTCAATATATTCATTTGGGAAGGGAATTATAATATTATGTAACCCAGACAATCTCGATTAATTCCCTTGATAATTGAATACATTTTGAATTTTTAATCATTTAAATTTTGCAACATGCCCTAAAAATTATTGTTACATTTAGTATCATTTCCTTTTCCTCCACTCTAGGTGTTTCAAATCGTAACTTCAAATCGCGTTAGCGTGAACATATTATGGGTTAAACAAATCAGAGGACAGTGATACTTGAGTGATTTCTCAAAACGTACTCAGAATACCAACTAAAAACTGAGCGAAATTTGTTCCTTAATAAAATATTATCACGACTACTTGGTTCTTTGTCGGTACATACGTCTAGCGGATTGGTATAGGTAGGTACTAATTTCGTTCTTATTTTCTAAATCTTATCCTATTTGTTGAAATCTGCATAGGTATGCTGGAAATGTGTATTTTATTTTATAGTTTCTAGTCATAGCAAAGTAAATTGAAAGTCCATTGAAAGCGAATATTATACATCATCAGTTGCGCCTTATACGTACATCAGGGATGAAATAGTGGAAAAAACTAGGAAGCTATTTTAATTTGTCATACCGCCGTGGCTTCATGTGAAATCTTTTACCAGTTAACTCTTTGTGAACATTTTGTAACGAGTTAATTGCCCTCACACCTACCATAGCCAAGGATTTGATTTTGTTCAGAGTTCTCGCTTGTTCAAAAATTATACTCTGTAAGAAGGAAGGTGGAGTGAGTGTTGCATAAAAAAATAACCGCATGCTAATAGTGATGAACCATGCGCGAATAAAATGTTAATGCTCTACACAAATTGTTGACTTTTTCGCTGAGAAAACTATGATGTGAAAAATCGGTTGGAAAAAGAGTGTTGTAGCACGTCGAAGGGAATGTCGAGGTAGAATGGACACAAATCTGAAAATTAGAACGATTTTATAATATTGTTTACGAATGGGTATACGTACCTATTTGAAATACATTATCCATAATCATGATTTGAAGGAACGCTAGAAGGATGGCGTAGCGGTAACCTCAATTTCCTGAACAAAATGACTGAGAACTGGGTACACTTTGCCTGGCCGTCTGCATTGGTTGAGACCATCACTAATGCGTTTCGGACTATAGCTTTGGGAATTAGGTAGTCTTACCTCTTAATTCATGTACTTGCTAACTACACCTAATCACGAACAACTTCAGACTATGACCCAGTGAGCGCGTTCTCGTTGAAATCTTCTAGTCAATAAATAAAAATCAAATACTAACTTTTTGGTGTGCTCATTTTAGCGCTGAGATACCAAACATGTAAGCATGAATTGAGGTACCTTGCTCCTATGTATCGTCGTTCGCGTTACTTTGGTACCTATATGAAGTCTTATCTGTCTAGAGATGCAGTGGGGACGTACCTTCCAGTTTCTCAGGAAGATTTTCCGTAAATAGGAAACGGATGTTTGCAGATGACGACGGTTACGGCGGCCATCTTGAAGGGAGGCAAACAAAATGGCGAAGGGCTTTGTCGCTGTATTGATCCAAACCGCCCATGTATTTCTCCCTCTCACCTCCTCAACCTGCACAAAACCCCCAAGAAATACATCGCATTAATATTTCACGCCACTCCGTTGGCCGTCGGCTGGAACATAGGGGTTTCGACTTTTCTAACGGAGCATTAGAGGTCTTGTTAGACACTTGAGCTGGGAGCCAACGACACGAACAGACGAGACATTTGTCACAAGTTAGGAAAAAAAAAAACTTCATACAAGAAAGTACCTATCACTTTGTTCCAGAGAAAGTAGCTTTCGATGATTTTCGAAGCACACCGAGAAACTCTCCGGGAGATACGTTTTAGAATGTTATCGATACAGGGACAGATGGTACCTAGATACCTACATCTTCATACCAGGTACCTACATAATATGGCGGTCCCAAATTTGCAGCAACCGATTTGAGGCCAAGGACATTTTTTTCATGGTGATCACGAATATACCATATCTTGTGGGCCCGTCAGTGGAAATTAACAATTTTCGGTACTTTCCGTTGTTGGCCACCCACCAAAACCCAGTTTCGCACAATCTAACTTCAGAATCACCACAATCGGAATCGTCACAATTTTGCGCTCACAGCTTAATAAAAAATATAATTCTAAAGGTTCTATTAGAAGTGATTAGACAATTTGATGGTTTGTTGTTTTCAGTGATGAACCTGTTGAATCGAGTATGAAAAACACTTTTAACCTCCCTCCGAAATTCGATGGTTTGCGGAATTAAAAAAAAAATCTGTTCGTCCGCCATACGCGACACTTTCCTAGGTTACCATGAACCAAAATTATTGAATTTGGGGTGTAATTGGTCCGTGAAGGAATTGAAATTGTAAAAAACGCCATATCTCAAAATCTTTAATAAAAGAGTATGGTTTTTATGAGGTTTTTAAATTCCACCCGGATCATTGAAGACTGAAGGTCCAGCCGTTCGTTCACAGGGCCATGAAGTTTGAATTGGAATGCTTCGCCAACATTACTGTGACTCATGCACTGTACACCCCAGATATCATTGATAGGGAACAGCTGATATTAATCTCCCAATATGGCTTTATGAAATCGAGTTCACGAGTTGGTTGTTTAGTTTGTGGAAAGGCGGTTAAGTAGGTATTTTGGATTTTGTTGATGGATACTTTTTTTAACAGGTACAAGTTTTTTGTTCACGGCCAAACGAATTATCCGAGTTAGGTGAAAATTTGGGAATATGTCGAGGGTCCTACTTAGATTCAGCTGAATATTGACCGGGTTGGTGTTTTCCTGGGGAAGCACGAGGGTAGGTGTGTTTACCACAGAAAACAGTGATCTACGCTGAAAGGATATCACAGCCGGTCAGGCTGTGAAGCTTTCTCTCATTTCCCGGGTAACGCATGGGTAAAAATGGTTTCTGACATCGGGACCCCCCTATTCAGGCCTCCCTAGACCACGATGCAAAAACTTTCATCAAAATCTGTCCTGCCGTTTAGAAGTGGCGCAAAATTATCTAAAATAGCCTATCGTAGGGCATACCGCATAAAACACCTCCGTGGTCAAAGACCTGGGGTCAAAGGGCGGAGCACCTAGTTTTCTCCGCCCCTCATTTGATGTTTCACTTTGATTTTTCCGCCTTTTCATGTAACTGACAACGAATGGACCATATTGGAGTGTGTCTCTGAACAATAGAGGAGTAGGAAGGTACCATGCTGAGGTAGTCGATCTGAAGAAAAAGTCAAATCTTCGTTGTAAGTACTTAATAATAACACCCAAAGAAATGAAGTTTGAAATTGTATATTTTGTGGCACCTACTGACCAGTTGGGAATCGCTCATCTATTCGCCATCGTTTTATAACCACCAACATAATAGCCTATGCTTGGTGATTTCTTCTGGAAAAACACGTTCTTAACTAAGACAATAATTAGCTTTTCACACTGAATGGCGTAGGTAGTTCACTTCATAGATCTACCTTGGTTATTCTGCTTCATAGTTTGATCGCTGGTTCAACACTGAATGTCAACGAACGCGTGAATGAGTGAATTTTGATGTACATAAGCATGAGCTGGTTCAGTAGCTCGAAGAGAGGAGTTATTCTAGGGATATAGTAAGACGGATTATAAATCATTCATGGAATATTTATTATCAGCGGACTATAATCACCAAAACCATCTACAAAATGCCTTGGATACAAATAGTCACCGTTTGGGTCCGGCAAGATAGGTAATCTTCGTAGAATTAGAATAAGTTGCAGAAGGAATAGAAAAAAAAAAAAAAATGCAGACAAATTACCCTCAAGTGGGAATCAAATTCACATCCCCTGGTTATCTAGACCAGCACTTTGACACGGCCAGCCACACAGAAATTCGTGGAACGAAGTCAGCACCCCGATAGCGGTCACATAATAAAGAGTACCTACAGTTGTTGATTAACTGAATAAAATGTACTTGTGCTGTGCCTCGGGATTCGAGTCAGTTGCACACAATCTCCTGAAAGGTCCTCAGTGGTGCTGGTAACCAAAGGCCGAGGGTTCGATTCGCCCCTGAGTTTTCATTTTTTTCTGATTCCTGTATCCGTAATTTTTACAAAAAGCCTCAGGTCAGCAAAGGTGACCTGAGCTATAGTGAAAATAACGAACCGTTGTGGAAAAACGATGTTGTTTTCCGAATGAAATGCGCAATTATATGGTATTATCTCGATTTGTGCCTTTTCATTTTATTTAAAGAAATAAATCTCTGCGGACGCTTAAAGACGTAACGCTTTTTCATAGGTATTCCCGCATGTTGCTAAATGCCAATTCCAAAACAGTATTAGCTAAAACTTCCATTAAATCAAATGCTGAGCAATCACAGATTCATCTTTAAACTCATTTAGGACTGGAAGTTCTTTCCTGTAGTTGTAACGGTTTTACCGTTCCTCTCCACTGGCAGTCAAGCGGATTGGATTAGCCGATTCCTTTCGGTTGTTGAGGACAGTGAAAGATGAGCTAATCTTGCTCTTTGAATGCACAGATATAATATATATGTGGATGCCCAGAAAGCTAAAGAAAAAAACCTTTCACCAAATTTGTGGAAAATCTTTTTATTATTTTCGGGATATTCCAACAGCCTAATTATTTCACTTCAGTTATTTAGCGAAATGCAATGAAATAACTAAGTAATTACAAAATGTTTACGACTAATATTGAGAATTTTATTACAGTTGGAAATTAAAAAATTTAATCGATATTGATTGAATTAAACTACTATTACTCAGTCGGTAGTTGGAGATGACAACGGAATAACATTTCCGGAAGTCGAAATTATATGTAATTACCCTCAATACTTAATTCCGATTGTAATAATTCTAATAAATTATTACACGCACTTTTTCTAGCAACTTAGTATTTGTAATGTGGACCTTCCGAACCTGATTTTTTAAATAACTAATAGTAAGAGATGGACCCGACGATAGCCGTGAGGGTGTAACGTGTGTTTATATAGTGATGATAACGTACTAGTTTCAACGTTTCGTAATAAGTATGTGACATATGAGGGTTGAGCGTGTATCAGTATAAGAATGAAGTTTACCTTCTGTAAGCTGTACAATGTGCATTTTGTGTATTGTGATTCAGTAGTACAAAGGTATACTGAAGACAGGGCTATGCACCTACACAGTTCCCTCCAGCAACACCGATGTGCGAATAACCTGAATGTTAGCTCTGATTATTTGAACCAAAAACGTGAGCCTAAACATTGGAACTAAAACCGTGAAACGATATTTAAAACCGCTAATTTAGACTCAGAAGCAAAGATAATGCCAAATACCTAACTATGTATCTTTTGCTATCGAGTGCTCAATAGAGGTTCTCAAGAGAAAGTTGGTAGTAGGTTGATAATTGGTTAACCGTAGGTGCCAAAAAGGAGAAAAACGCTACAAATTATACACAACGGTTTATTATTTACCTGTATGGCCGCTTCTGCGTAGATCAGTGTTTTCTGTGGTCAGTACCTAAATAATTCAATAATTAATTATTTGTTGCTATTCATGAAGCATAAAAAAGAAAAACGGAGTTATTGAAAAATAGAGTATTTCCACTAATACACGAGAAAACGCGAATAATACACTGTTATACAGTGAGTAATAGTTAGAGAGCCAGTGGCCTCCTAATTTAACCGGAAGATGTATAGCTGCAATCCCCCTAAATCGAAGGGGCTCGATAACCTGAAACGAGATCCGCGAGTCAGCCACTCCCTACCCGGGGCATTATTATAAAAATTTTGAATTCAATTTTCAAAATTTTGGCTCCTAATTTAACCGAAAGATAAATGGTTGAAATTTGTTTCAAAATGTAGGTTTCTGATCACTGGTTTAGGATTCAGGGCGACTGACGACCGATCCTGGGCCAATTTACTAACTGACGCGTTCAAATTTGGTTAAAATGTGCATCTAATTTAACCGAGAGATAAATGGCTGGGGTTTTTTTCAAAACGACCAGCATGCAGCCCTAAATAACATTGCGCAACGACTGACGGCGCCAGCTGGGCAGATTTCATAACTGACGACAATTTAAATTTCGGTTGACCGAAACTTAACCGAGAGATAAATGGTTGAATTTTGTTTCAAAATGTAGGTTTTCTGTTAGTGACCCAGGATTGAGGGCGACTGACGGCCGATCCTGGGCCAATTTAGTAACTGACGCGTTCAAATTTGGTTAAATTGTGCATCTAATTTAACCGAGAGATAAATGGCTGGGGTTTTTTTCAAAACGACCAGCATGCTGCCCTAAATAACATTGCGCAACGACTGACGGCGCCAGCTGGGCAGATTTCATAACTGACGACAATTTAAATTTCGGTTGACCGAAACTTAACCGAGAGATAAATGGTTGAATTTTGATTCAAAATGTAGGTTTTCTGTTAGTGATCCAAGATTCAGGGCGACTGACGGCCGATCCCGGGCCAATTTAGTAACTGACGCGTTCAAATTTGGTTAAATTGTGCATCTAATGTAACCGAGAGATAAATGGCTGGGGTTTTTTTCAAAACGACCAGCATGCAGCCCTAAATAACATTGCGCAACGACTGACGGCGGTAGTTGGGCAGATTTCATAACTGACGACAATTTAAATGTCGGTTGACCGAAACTTAGCCGAGAAGTAAATGGTTGCATTTTGTTCCAAAATGTAGGTTTTCTGTTACTGGTCCAGGATTCAGGGCGACTGACGACCGATTCCGGGTCAATTTAGTAACTGACGCGTTCAAATTCGGTTAAGTGTTCAAATGATTTCCCGCTGATGTCTGAAATGGATGCAATTGTATTCAATGACAGTTTAACATTTTCGTACAGGGGAACAAATGAACACTATGGAACAGAAGAAGATTTTTCTGCTCCTCATCCAATGGATGAATCATCTGAAACAATAAAACCAAAAACTTTTAGTTGGAAAAAAATACATTTAGCGTGGTTGTTCATGGGCACTGTTTGAAATACTACTTCCAGTGAACCTGCAGGGTCATCCTTCGAACGTTAGGCTTAGGTACTTAGTCCTTAAAAAATCCGTGCAAAAATGCCAAGTTTTTGTGGACTCGAAACGATAACTTCCAAAGACAGGATCCAGTTTTTTTTGGAAAGCAGAAATGTCTGCAGTACCTACTACAATTTCGTTCATAAATTCTCGAAAGATTTTCCTAAAAAAATAGTATAATGTATAACACATCACATTTTATTGTAGTAATGAAAATTACCTGAGTCAGAAGTATGTTCTCCAATATCGTCATCGTCATTGGCATCTTCATCGTCAACATTATTGTCATTGTAGTTCCAGCTGGCATCAAGGTAATTTCTGTTTTCCAAGATGTCATCAATGTTGGGAGGTCCCATCCCTCCGCAAAACCGGACTGCTTCTTTCCATGGCTATATGCACCCATGATTATCTGCCTTGCTTGTAGGTTCAAACTGGCAATGCCCTAGAATCAATGCTCCACACCCCTCCCAGAAGAGCTCTTTTGATTTTTTCGTTCAGTTCAGCCTGGTCAGGGGGAATGGTGCTAGGACTGAAGGACTTGTCAAATTTGAGTTCCGGTTCATTTGCGTTTTTAGGCAAAATAGCTCTGCAAAATAGCTCATGTCGGGCCTCATTGACCTTTTTTGTCCCCCGCACTCCATACATTCTGCATACGAATTCATGCAGAATTTCATATATGTCTTTCTCAATGATACTGTCTGCAAGATTTTCGAATACACGAATGAAGCGAGGATCACTCGCAAGGAAAGAGAGTATTTTCCCTTTTCTGAAAAATGCTGGAATATGGCCGCAACCAGTGAATGTATGAAATGCTGTCATTACCTTGAGTATTTTACAGAGAAGTGACGTTAATGAGAATTTTCGAGCTTGAAGTTGCAGTTCCTATTTGGACCAGTGCGTTGCTAACATTCGCCTGTATAAGACACATATTTAAAAGTAGTACGACCAACATGTCTCTATCAGAACAACGGACTAGCATATTCTCATGGTCTTGCATGTGAGCAAGGTTGAAAATAATGCGCTCATCAGCCTCTTCGTAGTCGCATTTGAGTTGTCTCTTCTTTCCTGAATATTGAGCTGTTATTTTTCTGAAACGAGTAACATTTTTCGCATCTTTGCAGCCTTCAGTGAAGGATTTAAGTATCTGTCAAAAACATATCGGCAAAGACAGATGCTGTTTGCAGTGCTATATATGTTCAGCCTGAATGGGAAGTTCATTTCATTTTTCGGTAAGAGAGGCGAAAACCGGCGAAGTAATGCTCCAGTTCCGTGTCAAATATTGGACCCTGAACAACAAAGACCGGCTGATTCTGGTAAAGCACTATCATCAAATCCGTATTTCAAGGAGTCCTACGTTAAGTTTTTTATTGAATATTTAGAAAGGGAAGAAATGTTACCGTGTATTTTAGATCACATGTGGGACAAAATTTTACTCATTTCAAATAATAGCAGCTCAATATTCAGGAAAGAAGTGAGTGAACTCAAATGCGACTACGAAGAGGCTGTACGCGCATTATTTTCAACCTTGCTCACATGCAAGACCAAGAGAATATGCTAGTCCGTTGGTCTGATAGAGACATGTTGGTCGTCTCCGCACTGGTCCAAATAGGAACTGCCACTTCAAGCTCGAAAATTCTCATTAACGTCACTTCTCTGTAAAATACTCAAGGTAATGAATTATCTAGGGCATTGACAGCATTTCATACATTCACTGGTTGCGGCCATATTCCAGCATTTTTCAGAAAAGGGAAAATACTCTCTTTCCTTGCGAGTGATCCTCGCTTCATTCGTGTATTCGAAAATCTTGCAGACAGTATCATTGAGAAAGACATATATGAAATTCTGCATGAATTCGTATGCAGAATGTATGGAGTGCGGGGGACAAAAAAGGTCAATGAGGCCCGACATGAGCTATTTTGCAGAGCTATTTTGCCTAAAAACGCAAATGAACCGGAACTCAAATTTGACAAGTCCTTCAGTCCTAGCATCATTCCCCCTGACCAGGCTGAACTGAACGAAAAAATCAAAAGAGCTCTTCTGGGAGGGGTGTGGAGCATTGATTCTAGGGCATTGCCAGTTTGAACCTACAAGCAAGGCAGATAATCATGGGTGCATATAGCCATGGAAAGAAGCAGTCCGGTTTTGCGGAGGGATGGGACCTCCCAACATTGATGACATCTTGGAAAACAGAAATTACCTTGATGCCAGCTGGAACTACAATGACAATAATGTTGACGATGAAGATGCCAATGACGATGACGATATTGGAGAACATACTTCTGACTCAGGTAATTTTCATTACTACAATAAAATGTGATGTGTTATACATTATACTATTTTTTTAGGAAAATCTTTCGAGAATTTATGAACGAAATTTTAGTAGGTACTGCAGACATTTCTGCTTTCCAAAAAAAAAACTGGATCCTGTCTTTGGAAGTTATCGTTTCGAGTCCACAAAAACTTGGCATTTTTGCACGGATTTTTTAAGGACTAAGTACCTAAGCCTAACGTTCGAAGGATGACCCTGCAGGTTCACTGGAAGTAGTATTTCAAACAGTGCCCATGAACAACCACGCTAAATGTATTTTTTTCCAACTAAAAGTTTTTGGTTTTATTGTTTCAGATGATTCATCCATTGGATGAGGAGCAGAAAAATCTTCTTCTGTTCCATAGTGTTCATTTGTTCCCCTGTACGAAAATGTTAAACTGTCATTGAATACAATTGCATCCATTTCAGACATCAGCGGGAAATCATTTGAACACTTAACCGAATTTGAACGCGTCAGTTACTAAATTGACCCGGAATCGGTCGTCAGTCGCCCTGAATCCTGGACCAGTAACAGAAAACCTACATTTTGGAACAAAATGCAACCATTTACTTCTCGGCTAAGTTTCGGTCAACCGACATTTAAATTGTCGTCAGTTATGAAATCTGCCCAACTACCGCCGTCAGTCGTTGCGCAATGTTATTTAGGGCTGCATGCTGGTCGTTTTGAAAAAAACCCCAGCCATTTATCTCTCGGTTACATTAGATGCACAATTTAACCAAATTTGAACGCGTCAATTACTAAATTGGCCCGGGATCGGCCGTCAGCCGCTCTGAATCCTGGTTCACGAACAGAAAACCTACCTTTTGAATCAAAATTCAACCATTTATCTCTCGGTTAAGTTTCGGTCAACCGAAATTTAAATTGTCGTCAGTCATGAAATCTGCCCAGCTAGTGCCGTCAGTCGGTGTAGAATGTTGTTTAGGGCTGCATGCTGGTCGTTTTGAAAAAAAAAACCAGCCATTTATCTCTCGGTTAAATTAGATGCACATTTTAACCAAATTTGAACGCGTCAGTTACTAAATTGGCCCGGGATCGGCCGTCAGTCGCTCTGAATCCTGGTTCACTAACAGAAAACCTACATTTTGAAACAAAATTCAACCATTTATCTCTCGGTTAAGTTTCAGTCAACCGAAATTTAAATTGTCGTCAGTCATGAAATCTGCCCAGCTGGCGCCGTCAGTCGTACAACGTTATTTAGGGCTGCATGCTGGTCGTTTTGAAAAAAACCCCAGCCATTTATCTCTCGGTTAAATTAGGTGCACAATTTAACCAAATTTGAACGCGTCAGTTACTAAATTGGCCCGGGATCGGCCGTCAGTCGCCCTCAATCCTTGGTCACTAACAGAAAACCTACATTTTGAAACAAAATTCAACCATTTATCTCTCGGTTAAGTTTCGGTCAACCGAAATTTAAATTGTCGTCAGTTATGAAATCTGCCCAGCTGGCGCCGTCAGTCGCTGCACAATGTTATTTAGGGCTGCATGCTGGTCGTTTTGAAAAAAACCCCAGCCATTTATCTCTCGGTTAAATTAGATGCACATTTTAACCAAATTTGAACGCGTCAGTTAGTAAATTGGCCCAGGATCGGTCGTCAGTCGCCCTGAATCCTTAACCAGTGATCAGAAACCTACATTTTGAAACAAATTTCAACCATTTATCTTTCGGTTAAATTAGGAGCCAAAATTTTGAAAATTGAATTCAAAATTTTTATAATAATGCCCCGGGTAGGGAGTGGCTGACTCGCGGATCTCGTTTCAGGGCATCAAGCCCCTTCGATTTAGGGGGATTGCAGCTATACATCTTCCGGTTAAATTAGGAGGCCACTGGCTCTCTAACTATAACCAGTGTTTGTTACTGACGATAGTTGGATCACCAAAACCGGTGTAACAGTGTATTTTTCGCGTTTTTTCGTGTATTACTGGCAATAGACTATTTTTCAATAACTCCGTTTTTCTTTGAAATGGGTTTCCACGATTTCTTCGCGAGTGATTTAGTTCGTATGAAGCATAACGTTTGTTCAAGTTACAAAAGACCTATCGGCAAAATCTAATAGAACCATCTACCTTCAAATGAAATAATACCACAGAAGAACCAACTTGACCTCAGACAGCCATCCATAATTACAATCAGGTGTTCCCTAGCAATGATGTAAAGTAAAAAGTAAGTAAAGTAAACAGCCACTTCAGGCTGGGGCTTTTCGTCCGACTGCGACTAAAAAAAAATTCGTTGGTTTTGAATCAATTTAAAAACTTATTTAAAAAAAAAAATAAAAAACCATAACCCTTCTATTGAAAGTTTCCGAGCTACGGCGTTCTGAAAATTTGAACCCCAAATGGGACCTACAAAACAAATTTCATTAGTTTTAGTTCATGGTAACTAAAATAAGTGCGAAGTACGGCGGGAATTTTTTATTCCATTTTCCGACTTTACATACCTTACAACGGAAACCATCAAGATTTGTTGGGGGGGGAGGGGGGGGGGGGATTTTATTTTTTTTCATGCTGGATTCCAAATGTTCATTACTGGAAATAATAAACCAAACAATTCTGTCCGTGCGCCGTAACCCTTCACCGTCGGCCGTACTTAGCACTTTCCTTAGTTACCCATGGGCATAATGAAATTCTGTCTGTTGTTCCTGTTTGGGATCTAGCTGGTCCGCAAAGCTCAGCGTTACTTTCAGTCAGGGGTGAAAAATTGGAGTTGAAATTTCCCTAACGTCGAAGCTCGAAAATTCAATAGAAGGGTATGTATGTTTTTTACGTTTTTAAATTGATCTCGAACTTGAGCATTTTTTGAGACCACCCTGACACGTCCAGCCGTTGATTTGCACCGAAAAGCTTCGTCAACATGATCGTGAATGAAACGGTATAAATCTAGCCCAGATATCATTGGAAGGGAACACGTGACTATAATCACGGATGGCTGTATAAAATCGAGTTGGTCGTTCTTTGATATTATTTCATTTGAAGAATGATGGTTATTATGGATTTTGTTGATAGGTGTAACTGGAGCAAACGTTATGCTTCATGAATAACAAAAAGTAATTAATTTTCAATTCAATTCAATTCTTTATTCAAAAACATATTTAGTAAATAATGAAGAATATAAGTACAGAAACATGAGAAAACCAAGTTAATGAATTATTGAATTATTGAATCCCGCGCATTTTTATGAGAACAGAATTCCCGGGCCGGCTCTAGTTGGTACTCGATTTAGGGCTTTCCTGAAAACAGCGATCTACGCGAAGGGGTATCTATACAGGTAAATAATAAACCGTTGTGTAATAATTCGCAGCGTTTGAAAATGATAAACCAGAACCATTTTTGATAATGAACTGAAACCTAGGAACGTAATTGGAAATTCCATGAGCTCACCCAGTGAGCCAGTTCTCAACCTTTCTCTGTAATAGGAAAACCCGAGCACACGCACAGTCGAATCTTACATTAATTTGATGTGATAACAGGTGGGTACAAAACTGCACCTTCCCTCAAGATTTCAGTACATTATACCTTTCTGCGTATTATAGTTATAGTTACAGGAGAGTATTCAGCGTTTTGTGGGATCACGGTAAAACAGGTAGGCACTCTCATCCTTGTTGAATATGTTAATTGATGTAAGTTGTTATTTACTCAAATAGTCGTTGACTGGTTAGTCATCCAGTTTCTACTGTCTACTGATGTGAATGGAGTGGCTACTAAAGACTGGGGATTTGCTGTGAGGGCTGTAGGGGACAGGATGTACCTACTGACCTCTGGGAGAGGGGATATGAGCTATGCATGGGATATTGTGAGCGTATGAAATTACAAGGACGAGTGAGCTGGCAATGCAGACAATACAATAATATAGAGATAGGGGATTGACGGTATGATAAAGACGAGCTGTAATGCCATTCAGTTGAGACGGGTTATCCGAAGGATGGAACAGGTTATAATTTATTATAACTTAATTATAATTCAAGTGCTCCTACTGGTACGAAATTGTGAAAGAATACTGATAATTAGCTGTATTATAAGTATCAGTCTGTTGCAATAGACGGTTACGATCTTCGATTTTATCTGTACAGAAATACTTATTACTTGTTGGTGTTTAAAAGTTTAAAATTGACGACAAATTAAGTGGTGGAGTTACATCGAAGATGGACAGTTGGCCATCCGCTTGCCTCATCCGAAAGCAAGGCAATCGCTGAGACAAGGTACGGTAGCTGCATGAGTTGAGCGGCATGTGTTACGGTTGAAGTATAATTGTATAATGTAGCTATGTATAATGAAGTCCCTAGGCGACGCATACTCTTCCTGCCTTTCATTGGCATTGTAGGAAATCCCTTAATTTTCTGGATGCTTTGGATACTTTGTAGGCGTTGTACACATCAATGCCCGCCGTGATTCGGGCAAGGCATGAAATGACGGTTAATTACTTTATTAATGATATCATAGCTAAATATATGAGACCAATCAGCAAAACACAAGAAGGAAACTGATCATGGATCCAAAATCGATCGAGGCAGAAGTGGCATGGGGTAAGCATGATCGAGGAGGTTACTCACATGAAGCGGGGGCGTATGTGGTGTCAACAATCCATAAGATAACTCGTGAGCGTTCGGTGGGCTACTGGCTACGGCCTCCGCAGACTCTCGATCTCCTCTCGCGCCGATATCGACCAGCCGCCTCTGCCGCCTCCATGCGCGGCGGTCCCATCTGCGAGGAATCACTTTGGACGGATTATAAGGGAAAGCTTTGTTTAGACGCAATTACTGTTTCCTGTCCCTCACCCCCACCTCACTACTCCTATCTCATCGCTTCCCCATCTACAATAGGTTTGTTCCAACTAGAGCTTTCAATTCAGCCGAGTTTGAAAACCCAACTGGCCTTTGAATTTCTATGGAGAACCAAAATAGAAATCAACAGTGGATTTCAGCATTTTACTTTCCACCACAGGGCGAATAGGTATCAACAAAAATCGAAAATTCATCCCTTGACCCGGATGATGCCTATTTACTTCTTCCTAAATGAAACTATGGAACATGGTTATGAATTAGAATGGGGAGGTCCCCGGCATCGGCAGACGGAAGCTCCACAAGTGGTGGAACCCAAGACGAGCGTGGGAATCCACAGGGGAAGCGAACCTAGTATACAATACTAGTATAGTATTTTCAACACAAAGAATACATACCTAGTAGGTACAAACACGCAGAAAATTTAAAGTTCGTGTTTGATTCCGTAGAAAGATGGTTGATGGATTGGATGGATTGATGGTTGATGGATATGGTGGAGAAGACCCGAAGATTGGTCCAGAATAAATTCTGGACCAATGCATGGAATTTCAGTAGAAGTGGTGAGGAGGTGAGTGGTTTACAGGTTCATGTGATGCGTGAGCCATATTTTTGTTATCCTACCCCCATGCTTTCCCCAGGAAAGCCCTAAATCGAGTACCGGAGCCGTCCGGACTAAGTTGGGTCCGTGGGGCCGAAATTACGTCTTAAGGAAAGGGGTATGTGTGTGTTTGTGTGTGTGTGTGTGTGTGTGTGTGCGCGCGCGTGTGTGTGTGTGTGGGTGGAAAAATGCCTATTTATGTAACTGTAATTGCTGAACGTTAGAGAGCTTAAATACTTTTTGCTTAGAAGCCTGGTGGAATTTTCTTCAAATATGTGTGTACGTGTAGGTAGGTATCCATCAAAAAATACGACCCTTCTAATTGGGTCTTGCCTAACACGAATTCAGTAATCTACGCAGAAGGAGCATCTATAAAGAAAAATAGTAAACCGATGTGTAATAATTTGCTGCGTTGATCAATATATATACAACCTCAACTTATAATACCTCACTCACCGTGAAGGTGATCTCACTAGGTACTTCATTGTTGGGAAAATTTGGACTGATCCAAATTTTTATTAATATATTAGTTTGCATTCTTGTCATCCTTAAAGTATGATTTTTTCGTTTCTGGCTTTATTACCTGGTTGAACGATAGGGCATGGTTGCATATTGTTTGATGGAGATTCTGTTTGATTATTTGTAATTGGTGCACCTCGTCCGTAATTGGACAGCTGACACAGAGGTGAGCGGCACCTACTTCACTTCATGCCGAACCGTTCAAGTCAATTTGGCCAGTACTGCCTTAAATTTATTACTATAAACTTACGAATTACCTGCAAGTGTCCCGTAATCATCGCCCAAGATTACGATTTCCAATCGAAGTCGCGAATTGTCTCCATTTAGATTTCGAGCATTTGATTTTTCGATGCTCCGACTTGGGACCCAATTTGATGTAATTCATTTTGGACCTCTCGCTGCGGAGCATTCGTTACTGAGCCTTCTCATACCCGTTTCAGCCGTTTTGGATTCAGCAAAGCTTCCAGTGTTGAGAAAATACCTCGAACCTTTAGTCAGGTCCTGAGGCTTCTTAAATTCAACTACACATTTACCATTAATTTTTGTTAAACATAAAATTCGCCACAAAACCACCGACAATAATCCTATCATTTATCAAGAGTCAGGCCTTGTTGTTTGTGTCAAGGAAATCGCGGGGGGGTGCTTTGAAAAGGATGAAAACAGTGGGTGGTGTAGATTGAAGGACGTTCCGAGGGACGGAGCTAATAGGGTGAGGGTTAAGGGACAATTACATAGACAATTTGAAGAGGGTTCTGTAACAGTGTGCAGTGAGTTTGAAGAGAGGGGGCCAGTCAGGCAGTTTGACATTGATAACGCCCGAGCAAACTGAAAAGGGCTCAACGATAAGGCCCCTCACGTCCTGGGGAAGTCGAACTACCCGAACTGATGGAAGAGATTATTATATATATCTGTATATATACGAGCTTAGGTTATATAAACGGTGGCTGGCTCGAAATGTGCGGCAGGACAATATTTTTCCGATACAAATACGAGGGGGAAGCGGCGATAAGTGGAGCTGAATGTCGTTTACAACTATCAAGACCAAGTAGGTACTTATAGACGTCACCCGCAGAAATGGGTGGACGAGAAACACTTGGATATCTACTTGATGCATCACCGTCTACTTAAGGCAGATAGTTCCCATCTTCTTTCTCTCTATTCGAAACTAATTGTGAAAATGTTCTTATTTTTCATCATCTGCCAATTTTCATATGTGTTAGTAGGTATTCAGAATCAGGTCAACATCAACATCAGATTTTATTCACCCCACCACCAAATTTTTGTTAAAAGTGGTCGTTTTGCTATTATATGTATTATAATTATCTACTTCTTCGGTAGTCTAAACAGTAAAATCAATTCAACTAATATAGTCTCGTTCCTACCATGCTACACTATGCATCATAGGTTCAATCAATCATCTTTCAATATAGTGTAAGAAACGCTGCAAATTATTACACAACGGTTTATCATTAATGACTTTTTGAGGGCTGACTTTGTGACCGAATTCTGAATATAACCAGGTGTTAGGATTCACCCATAACAGCCCTGAGGATGGCAAATAAATTTGGCCTAAACGTCTGCTTAGAAAGTAGTGTTTATTCTGACTGCCTCCCGAGATCCTCTTAACACCTGGTTTTGTTATTTACCAGGATAGATGCCCCTTTTTCATAGATCGCTGTTTTCTGTGGCCAACACCTACCTCGCGCTTCCCCAGGGATGCCCTCGTGCTTCCCCCAGGGAAGCCCTGAATCGAGTGAATGCCACCAAAGTCGAAGTAATTTCTCTAATTCGGCAATTATAGTTACATTAATAATATGCATTAGTGGTATCTGGGCTGGAGTTATGTATAAAGTATGATTCACAATCATGTTGATGAAACTTTTCGGTACAAACTTCAGGGCCTCACTGTGAACGAACGGCAGGAAGTAAAAAGAGGACTCCGCAGGGGCTTTGACAGGCTGGCAATGAATGTGGTAGCATGTAACACAATATTAGTCGAAGCCAACCGAAAGAGAAGGGAGCTACATCTGGCAGTTCTTGATGCTGAGAAGGCTTTCGATAGCCATCATGAACAAATAAAAGCCAGGCAATGGCCCAAGCAATTGAGGAAAACATTGAAGCAGCCTTCCACAATGGATAAACAAGAACTGGGGCAGGTCCGTGGTTGAAGAATGCGAGAGGAATTAGGCTGGGGGACCCCTGCCATCCACCGTATTCAATGTAGTCATGGATCAGTGTGGTCAATTTGGATGTCCTGTTAGCCCTCTCCAGCAGAGTGGGCCACCTCCACGCAGGCCGGCGTTGGTCCTCTCTTGCCTTTGCTGATGAACTGATGATGTTGTACTGGTTGATAAATCGAGGGCAGGAATACAGGCCAAGGTAATATCACTCAATGGTGCCTTGGAAAAGGTGGGACTAAACCTCAGTCTCAGGAAATCGCTGTACCTTCCCCTGGTGCCATGAGGTGGCCGACTAGTGGTGCCAATAGAAGGTTTAGCCATTGACGTTTACGGTGAATACTTAAGGGCTTCTCCACATAATGTTCGATGGACATATCTGGGGGTTCCATTTGGAGCCCAGGGTGTATGTCGCAATACAGCCAGCGAAGTAGCGTCCATGCTCGAGAGAACTGACAGAGCCCCCCTGAAGCCTCTGCAAAAGCTGGTGATCTAGCGAGATCACGGTATTCCACCAATGACACATCAACTGGTTCTGGGGAATACGATGTTGCTACCCTGAAGCAAATGGATGTGGCAATCAGAGGCCACATCAGAAAGTGGCTGCGACTACCATTCGACTCTGCTAATGCTTATGTCCACGCTAATGCTTATGTGGTCTGCACTCAGGAGAAGGGCTGCTCAGCGTGTGGCCGGCCGACCATGGTGGCGCCATGGGACCCAGAGCTAAACTCAAACCTTTAATGGGGAGGGGAGAAGCCGCCTGATGGCACAGCCAGACGAGGTTCAAACCTCCCTCCATCAACTGGGCGGCAAGTCAACTGAAGACCTGCCGCCCTCCATATTGTCTGGGGTTGGATCTCGGACCACGGTTGCCAGAGCTGCTGGATGGATTCAACAGCACGATCCTCAAATGGCGATGAAGTGACTAATATTATTCTTATTACAATACCATCGTTGTAATGTTGAACATTATTATCCAAATATAACATGTTAAATGCAAGAGCCGACAAAAATTCATGTCCTCCAAAATGAACATTTCTACTCGCATTTTACGTTTCAGACATCAAGGAAAATAATTTAGTTCTGTGTCTGTCTGTGGTCAATTCCTTGTCCCGGGCAAAAATAACAAAATAATGGTCGTAATGAGTTGAAATTCGGAAGTTAAGTGCGGGTTTGGCCACAGATCTCCCTTATCAAATTCATTAAAAAAGTACTGTAACTTTCGTCCGGGCATGTGCAAACGTGAAATCCTTGTGAAGCTCATAAGTAACTACCCTAGAAATCGTCGAAAAGAACTGAACGTTGGAGGGTAGATGCAAAATGTTACCTTGATCGTTCCACATATAGATTTCATCAAATTCGGACTTAAACATTCAGATGCGGAAACACGAAATATTTGCCAATGCCTTGTAACACCCATAACGACCCGAAAAATAGTCCTAGTGAGTTGAAATTTGGAGGATTGGATCGATTTGTAGCACACATGGTCCCACATCAAATTTGTTGAAAAAGTACTGTAACTTTCGTCTGCACATGCGCCAACGGGACATCATTCTAGAGCCCACAACTAACCTAGAAATCGTCGTGAAGCGATGAGATTTGGAGGGTAGGTGGGGGTTGGGTCACAGATAGTCCCATATTAAAGTCACTGATGAAGTACAGTGACTTTCATCTGCGCATGCGCAAACGTGAAACGCTAGTAGAGCCCATAACTGCCCTAGAAATTGTCCTAATGCGCTGAGATTTGGATGGTAGGTGGGGGAGCTTTTGTCTGCGCATGAGCCAACACAATGAAAGCAGGAATAGAACATCTTTCCATCTTTCCATGTTACATAGGTGAGGAATCTATGCTGCCTACCCGACTTGGCAGACGTTTTTCTGTAGAATTAAAGATAACCCCGCTGGAACCTTCCCAAAATCTCATTTCCCTCATATATTCACGTTATACGTCTCTATGGTACCTAGAAGTGGATAGTTCCTGACTGATCTACTCTTGAAAACTAACTCCGCCAACTGAACTATTCTTCGACGCAGTTCACTTCACTGGACGGTCGTTCACTAGGACGACAGAGTAAGAGAATCAAGGACCCGTCTAGAGATGGATACTGGATATAGGAAGGGGGAACTAGAGAACTAGTAACTCACTCACTCACGAGGCGACTAAGTGAGTGAGTTAGTTTTTTAGTTCTTGTTCATAGGTTTTTTCCAAGCACCATAACTGAGTTATCGAACCATACTGAGTTTTCGAACCGAACCAAACAGGTGAGGATTTTTCTCAGTTCAATAACTCATCGGTTGGAACATAATTATGGAACTTGCGGATGGAAACACCGCAAGCGTTAGCATAACATCAGTCACAGCACGAGGAAAACCATCAAATAATAACCTAGTACATGCCACCACCACGTCACGCCAACTTCCTAAAGTGTACTGTTATAGTGATTTTTGTTTCCGGCACAAAGAATAACTTCAAAAACAACAAAGAACAGCTATTCTTTGTGAAAACAGCTGAAAATCATAAGAAACGAAAAATGAGACATGAGTAGGCTTCCAGCACGTTTATTCTGAGAGTTAGCAGAGAAATGAAATTGTAAGGAGGTTCCAGAAGGTTTCTTTCAGTTCGAGAACGGAAACTCGTACCTGGCGGGTTCGAAAAATTTCTTGAACTGAATGCAGAAAGTTTCTACACCCGTGGCGGTGAGAATCTCATGGTGCGGGAATTGTTACAGAAGTGAAGCTGCTTGGAACTGAGTTTTCGTGCGCAATGGGTTCTGCGCCGATTACGTTACGAAACTCGCCACACTTGGAACAAAGCTCATAGCAACGGTGGATACTACATGAGGTGTTGATAGTACCCTCTGAAATATAGTTCCTTTAGTTAATTAGAGTCGGGCGGGCTGAAAATACTACTTGAGGAGTTAATAGTGTCCACAGAACGATAGTTCCTTTAGTTCAATATAGTATTGTTTTATTATTATTAGTTATTTAGTTTAAAGTATCGCGGAACGACAGTTCAAAGGAATAAGGAACTAAGTTGGAGTCGCTCAGCCGTTCCTTTGTCCGGTCGTTCCTGTATCAATGCCAAAAGCCAGTGCAGTGATAGTTCAACAACTATCGATATCGTTCTTAGTTCTGTCGTGTGAGTGGAAATGAAGAGGAACTGGAATGAACTACTCAACCAACTCAGAAGAACTACAACCCCTTTCAAGGAGTGAACTAACTGAACTTGAGTCCCTCAAATGAACTACTCTTACCCACCACTAGTGGTACCGACTCAGCTATTTTTCGGCCCTAAAGTCATCGCAGTTGTTTGGCGCGTTTCCAAGGTGTTCCAGCCGATAAGTTCTCGAAAGGAAACTGTTCTCAAACTCACCCCCACCCTTCAGAAAAACATAGGTTCTGGTTTTGGAACTTTTAAAAGCCAGTTCTGGTGGCTGGAGCATACCTTTTAGCTGTCGTGATTCCCCTCAAAACCTCTTCGTGTTTTACCACTCCTATAATGTCATAAGATTTTACCAAATAAACGGACAGAAAGACAGGTCGGGTGACGTCAGGGAGCAAGGGGCCCTTCCAGTAACCGCCACCGCCTGTAACGGTCGTAACGGCCGATTGTGGACGCGGGGACGGGTGGAAAAGTCCCTGTGAAAATTCCCTACATAATCAGCCCTTCTAGCACAGCTCGTCATTCGACCCATCTCGGTCTCACCCTCCACTTCTCTCTCTTGCCCGACTTACACTCTCCCTCTCCTTCTACCTCCTGTTGTGAAAACCGCGGGGTACTCCGTCTTGGTATCTGCTGTGGTGAAAACCGTGGGATACCTCCTTACCCTCTAGTACCTGCTGTGGTGAAAACCGCGAGTTACTAGCTACCTTCTGCCGGGTATCTGCTGCGGTGAAAACCGCGGAGAGTTAGTAAAAAGACTCCTACGGAGCACATCCTTCCTTCTCACCTTCGTCCAACCAATCACTCCACGCCTTTCCTCTCCTCAACCTCAACCCCAACCCTACCTACCCAAACGAAGTCACAACACCTATAATAACTAGTTATAACATAATAACTGAATTATACACAAGGTAACGTATAGGTACACACTAACCACCCACGCTACCGACCATCTGAAGGGATTTAATCATCGACTGCTGGAGGTACACTTACAGTACATTGAGGCACCGTTACTGAACTGCCGCCCACCGGGATATTTACCTAATGCCCTTGTGAGTAACGCTGTAGGTACGAAAAAACCACGATCGTGAAGACTATGAAGAAGGCACTTTGATTCCTTTGCCAGTTCATTAGGAAAATGGCCCCGGGCCTGGTGAGAAGCTGAAGCTAAGGCTAACTGACCTGCTAACTGCCCCCTGACCATCCAGGAACGCTGGCGGTCGTGCTTCGTCGAACACCGGAGGTTTGTAGGTCATAACTGGAAGGCTGACGGGGAGCCTACATCCCGCAGTGAGAGGTCGCCGAACCCCGGCTTCGCCTTCATTCATGCCGCCGCCACTTCGCCCGTTCATTTCATAACTGGTCTCGTTCGAACAAAGTGAACTTTTTTTGCGACTCTCAATGGGAAATTGTGAATGCCGAAGAGCCTGCGAGTGGCAGTCAGGTGCATCGGACTCTCGGATTCTCACAGTACCGGTTTAATATTATGCACCTACCTGTTTGTTTGTTGATACACGGGCCATAGACCAATTTGCAACATCGTAATATATTATGTACCTAATAGAGCAATAAACAACATGGTAAGGAATAATTCGCTATTAGAATATACACACTGGTGATAAAAATGAAGGGATCACCCTTGGAAAAACACAGCTTCCGATTTGCACAAAACCGGTCAAACAATATTGTTCCACTCCAACGAATTAATAATTTTCTTAAAAAATAAATGTCCGAATGAAAAGTTTAAAGACTAATTCCAACTCTTTGGTGCGTTTCCATAAAAAATGTCCAACGACCACTTTTCGTTTTGAAAAATTGATTTTTGCCTATTCAAAGAAATAGCAGTATGAATGCTCCAAGTGGACGAATTTAAAAAGCGTTATTACACAACGGTTTATTATTTACCTGTATATATGCCCCTTCACTGCTTTCTGTGGTCGAAACCTACCCTCCGTGCTTCCCCCACGGAAGTTCAAAATCGAGTATTAGAGCCTGCCGGGGAAGGACAATAGGTAGTTACATAAATATTTGGTGGATTCTACTACCATTGATTATTTGTTGTTATGCATGAAGCATAAGGTAAATAATAAACCGTTGCGTAATGAACCATTGTGTGATAAACCGTTGTGTAATAATCTACCCCTTCTAATGTGTAGATCACATTTTGGTTTATTATTCTGTGAATAATACACCTATGTATTCGCTCAGCAAAAAATTTTTATAACACCCCCTCAAACTTTTTTCTTTTACGTTTCAAGGTGCATAGATTCCAAAAATGCAATGTCCGTCCGCCGTACGCCGTCCGCCGTACGCCGTCCGCCGTATCACGTGTACAGGCTTCATTTTCGGTCTAAAAAAATCGTTCTTTCGCACACATGCTCCATTAGGGCCCTAGTTGTGTCCCGAAACTTTTCAGCCCGATCGGAATATACCCAGGGGTGTTATGAGTGAAAATGTGTGTAAAAATAGGTACTTTTTACGTTTTAGCAACATATTGGTAACATGAGCTTCTGAGATATCGTTTTCTATGTTTTTGGGGACGAGAAGACCGAATATGAAGTCGATTTTGACCAAAGAGTGGAAAATTGAGTTCTACCAAATGTTCAGCTCCCAGAATTGATTTTTTATTAGTGAAAAACCTGGGAAATCGTCTGAAATCACCATCAGTTTGTATAATAACACTGGAAAAAGTGTCAAGACGTGGTTCAGGACGATTAAATGGCACTACCAATGATCAAAGATAGTTTAAAAAAAAAGAAAAAAAGAGCGTACCTAATTTGTGTTTTGGGGGCCAAAATTAATGGAAACCATCAGAAGTAGCTATTTCGATTATTACGCATGAAAGAAACAATTAATGAACAGCCAACCTTTCTGTAGGTGTGTCCAATATAATAATAAACCCATGTGACAAGGACTTTGCAGCGTTTTTCTGTGGTCATAAAAATGCGCTGGATTCAATAATTTAATCATTAATTTATTTGTAGTTATTCATGAATTATAAGGTAAATAATAAACCGTTGTGTAATAAACCGTTGTGTAAAAAACAGTTGTATAATAATTTACCTGTATAGATCTGCGTAGATCACTTTTTCTGTGGTCCCGCCACGAAAGCCCTAATTAGAGTACTGAAGCCAGCCCCGGAATTACATTTTATAAAAATGAGCGGGATTCAATAATTCGATCATTAATTACCTATTTGTTGTTATTCATGAAGCATAAAGTTTGCTCAAATTCCAAAAGTACCTCATCCATTATTTTCCAAATGAAATAACATCACAGAACAACCAACTCGACTTCTTACAGCCATCCGCGATTATAATCCAGTGATCCCTAGCAATGATATCTGGGCCGGATTCATACCGTTCCATTACCGATCATGTTGAGGAAGCTTTTCGGGCGAAACGAACGGCTGGTCTTACAATGCTCCGGGTGGTCTCAAAAAATTTCTGTCCGTCCGCCGCACGGTGGGACGAAACGCGTATCTAGCGGTTCAAAAGTCGAAAAATTAAGAATTTTTTTTGGCAGGAGGAAGCCTGTTCTCCTATCAAAGGTGATCTTAGAGAGATCAAAACAAGACATAATAACTCGGGAAGTTCCCGTTGTACCGTCTGAGTAAACAAAGACGATTTAACAACCAGAGCCGATGAGAATGATAGTGCATTCAGTTGTAGTTAATGCGAATGAGAAGAAGCTGTGGTTCTGTTTTTAAAGTGCATCCAGTTGTATTTGATGCTAGTGAGAAGAAGCTGTGGTCCTGTTTTTACACATTTTTTCCGATGGAAATCTTGGAGAGAGGTATGTAGAAATTTTTTTGCACATTACTTTTTGCCTTTTTGCATAGAGTTGTTTTACCGTCCGTTTATGGACTACCATTTCCACAGAACCTAATGGAACCTGGAAACTGAAATAGTTTTGCGTTCTCGGGACCTTTCTGAAGGGCTCAGAAAAAAAAATTAGTTCCCAAAGTTTCCTCTAAGGGCGCGACAGAATTATGAAATTTTTCAGGTACGAAAATCGTCGCAGGTGACCGTTTCTTGGTGGAGGCGTTAAAGAACCGTCAGGGCGAAGAAACGAAGAAAGCCCCTAGGGACTTTCTTCGCTTCTTCAAAGGAGTTGGAAATGTAGGGACTTTCTTCGTTTCTTCGCCCTGATGGTTCTTTAACGCCTCCACCAAGAAACGGTCACCTGCGACGATTTTCGTACCTGAAAAATTTCATAATTCTGTCGCGCCCTTAGAGGAAACTTTGGGAACTAATTTCTTTTTCTGAGCCCTTCAGAAAGGTCCCGAGAACGCAAAACTATTTCAGTTTCCAGGTTCCATTAGGTTCTGTGGAAATGGTAGTCCATAAACGGACGGTAAAACAACTCTATGCAAAAAGGCAAAAAAGTAATGTGCAAAAAAATTTCTACATACCTCTCTCCAAGATTTCCATCGGAAAAAATGTGTAAAAACAGGACCACAGCTTCTTCTCACTAGCATCAAATACAACTGGATGCACTTTAAAAACAGAACCACAGCTTCTTCTCACTCGCATTAACTACAACTGAATGCACTATCATTCTCATCGGCTCTGGTTGTTAAATCGTCTTTGTTTACTCAGACGGTACAACGGGAACTTCCCGAGTTATTATGTCTTGTTTTGATCTCTCTAAGATCACCTCTGATAGGAGAACAGGTTTCCTCCTGCCAAAAAAAATCTTAATTTTTCGACTTTTGAACCGCTAGATACGCGTTTCGTCCCACCGTGCGGCGGACGGACAGAAATTTTTGGTTTATTATTTGCAATAATGAACACCAACGAATTGTTTTATAACCCCACCCCCTTAAAATTTGATGGTAGAATCCCAAAACTGAATAAAAAATTTATTGCACGGTTTATTGCACAACGGTTTCCTACACGAGGTTTATTACACAACGGTTTATTATTTACCTTATGCTTCAAGAATAACAACAAATAATGAATTATTGTATTGTTGAATCCCGAACATTTTATGAAACTGTAATTCCGGGGCCAGTTCCAGTAGGCGATGTAGGTCTTTCCTGGGGGGAGCACGAGGGTAGGTATTGACCACAGAACACAGTGATCTACGCGGAAGGGACATCTATACAGGTATTTTATCTTCTCCCCTAGTTAATTTGAATTATTTAATAAATCCCAGAAGATCGAACTTTTTTCAAGGTTCATTGCGAGTCGACCGTGTCGTATTCATGAATCGAATCCTATTCAAGCAGTGGAAATAACATTTGATCTGAATCGACGAATAGTGTAATAATATTAGGTTAAGCAAGCTTCAAGTTCAAGACAAAATTTGTTCGTTCATCTTAGCAATTCGCAGATGTTTCCAAACCGTATTCTTAATCGCAATGCAGATGTTCCCATTAGTAATTTATTTACTGGTCTGTAAATTAAAAGTTAGTTCTTTTCCCCCCATCAATTCACCGAGTTCGGGTCCATTATTTTCTTCATCCACTATCGTCTTGACATTAAAAAGATGAAAATTTCGAACAAACGAGGTCACGACAGCAATTACAAAACCCCCAGCGCTTGGAGTTTGCTGAGCTCGATGTTTTAGAATCAGTCAAAAAGTCGGGCCGCGTGTGCGGGGGCGGCAACTTTCATCAAATTAAAATCAATGACTGGAGGCCGAAGGGAGATTGCGCGAGGATCCGGTTGGGGGCGGCAGTCGGAGGCGGTTCGGTACCGCCTCCAGAGCCCCCACCAACCGCGACCCTTAACCGAATCAGGGTTAACGATTTGTCTCTCAAAACCCTGGGCCACCTTCATCTTCCGTTACCAGCAATAATGCCGCTAATATTCGAGAATAGGGTCGTAAATATCTATTCTGAAGTCACCACAATTAGGTGGGTTGAATTGGGATATTATCCCCAGTACAAAGGTCTATTGCACCCAAAGGTTCCAATTTAGCATAATTCAATGTACGTTATTTTGATTTTTGAAGGGGATACAAAAAGCATTCAGAAACTTTACTTAGTTCCTGAGAAAAATTAGTTTTATTTAAAAATTCAAAATATTTATTTTTAATACTATTCAATTCTAAATGTTTGAATTTGCCTCTTGACAAATTAGGCTGAAGGTACTTGAACCGGTTTGCATTTCCACACTTCAATTTATTCTAGATTTAAGATACCATCCGATCCATGAAAATTCACACGCCAAATTACCTATGAAACTTCGGCGAAGTCGGAGTAAAGCTCGTTTGGATTGTTCTTTCCATAGGAGAGGATAACAAACATTTTTTGTGGTTACAAGGAATTGTGTAGGTACGGATAGACAAACACCGAACCCAGCAGGAAAAATCTTCATACAGACTATATAGTCACCCCCTTGTCACTGATTCACTGTCACTTTTCGGAATTTACCAGCTGTTGAGCTGTACCTACTTATACAAAATCATTGTTGAAGAATCATAAGAGGTATAGACAACTCCTTCAACTTCTTCCTTATTTCTTTCTTCGACAGATTTTGGCATTTATGTGAATAATTCGAAGGTAAATATTAACTGTATTACAGTAAAATATCGTTAAGCCTGAAAGGCACTTACAGTGGCCCAATTAAGGTAAGAAACTGTCTGTCCCATGGTATATACACACGTTTTCACAAAATTCCTCCAGGTGACAAGAAATGTAACAATAATACAAAGAAAATACATAACCTTGAATTCAGAAGTAAATAGAAACCGTTGAAAATAACCAGAAGCATTCGCAACAAGTTGATGGAAATGGCTTCAGCTAGATGTCTCTCAAAACCCTAAGCCACTTTCAGCATATCTTGCCAGCAATGATGCCGCTAATGTTAAAGATTGCCCCGGAGATTGGGTAATAATTTCTATTCTCAAGTCACTATGATGCTGTTCGAATAGGTTAAATGAAGCGATCACACTAAATTGTTCCGAATTATCGAAATTCAATACAAAAAATACAAGTTTGGTAACCTTAGGACACTTTTTGGCATTGATAATTTGGCTTATTGATAATGATGGACTAGGATTTCCAGAATAATAATTTTAGAATAACCACAAAAACTAAAATAACAATCAATCCTCTCCAGGATTGATAAATGTGGCTAATATCATTAATTTTCTGGTAACCTGACCAGGTGTTAAGCGGAGGTGGGTTCAGGCGAACCCTAATCAGTTTCCCTTTGGATACTGCTGATTGGATGCTACACAGTCCACAGTAAGAGTGAAAGGTCGTCGAGCTGTTCGATCAATGAGCCGATCTGTCGTCCTACTGCCACTTACTCGGTGCTTCTATCTCAGGATTGCTATATTGTTTAATAGAACAACTAAGAAAAACAGAAAAACTAGTCAGATCACAGGCCACATCTGTCAGTATCAGTCTATTAGGAGGCGGGATACGAGACCTAATCCCTTTCTGAGATTCATCGAATCATCTCCCGGCAAAATTCATCATTTACTACATCAAAACGCCAACTAGCCTATCAATCAGTGTTAGGGTATCGATTTTTATATCTCAATAAATGTATTCTTCTATACTTGGATTATGGTTCCGAAGGTTTTGATTCCCACGTACTCATTTCCTATGATGAACCATTGGAATCGACTCCCCCACACCATCCCAATTCGCTCCCTATCCGTGGTCAGGTATGAGCGAAATTTAGTTCAACTACACTACTACATTTAGTTTTGTTGTATTATTTGACAACTAGCAACATTAGTTGTCATGAAACAGTTATTTTCCAGGTGTTGGACCCCCACAATCGTTAGCCACGAACGGGAGTCACTATAAACGCATTAAAGCCTGCCAATCCTCACCGAAAAGGACGTTTACGGTGCGAAACCGAGCAAAACCAATGCTGACATGCAAAATAGTCCAAAACCAAATTTCAGAATTTATGATTTGTTAGACATATTTTATACTGCGTTCATTTGCTGGCAACTATCAACTCAAGAAAGAAAATGAAAACGGCAAATTATTACACAATGCTTTATCATTTACCTTTATAGATGCACCTTCTGCGTAGCTCACCGTTTTCTGTGGTCAATAAATACCTAACCTCCCCCAGGAAAAACCATGAAACCAGGAAAACCTGGAAAACCTGAAAACCTTAGGTATTTGTTTTTGTTCGACTAAAAATTACATAATCAACAAAATCC
This sequence comes from Leptopterna dolabrata, assembly GCA_954871275.1. NCBI lineage: Eukaryota > Metazoa > Arthropoda > Insecta > Hemiptera > Miridae > Leptopterna > Leptopterna dolabrata. The sequence continues at coordinate 25,726,835 of OX940982.1, read as the reverse complement.
AAAATAACCGTCATTCTTCGAATGAAAAACCGATTTGAAAACGTAAAAAAACATGCCCTTCTATTGAAAGTTTTCGAGCTACGGCGTTCTGAAAACTACATTCCCTATTTTTCACCCCTAAGAGATGACTGACAGTGACGCCGAACTTTGTGGACCTACTAGACGACAAATGGGACCTACAAACCAAATTTCTTAATTTTGATTCATGGCAAGAAAAAAAAGTACAGAATTACAGTCCGGCGGACGGACAGAATTTTAAAAAAATTCCATTGTGTATTCTACCTACCTTGAAACGGAAACGGATAATGTTGAGGTGGGTTTTTTTTCTTCTTTATCCCCCTTTTCTTTCAAATTTTCGATTTCAAAGGTTCATTATTTTATTTATTAAAAAAATATAAACCAAAATAGGTGGCCTCGCCTTTTCATTTTGGAGCCAGTTGTATCGTTTAATATTACTATATAAAAAAATAGGTTACTATTTTTATAGATACTTTGCAAGATATATAGATAGGTACGTATATATATAATTTATAGATACATTGAAAATTCGAGTTGACAATTCTGTGCGATTTCGCTTACTAACACCACAAATTAGGTCATTAGGACCATAATAGTTATTCTTCTGCGTACCTATTCCGGGGTTGATATCCCAATCGAAACTTTATGAGCTGCCGCAGTTTCTTAAATCCTTGTCCTTTACATACCTTCTTTCATTTTAGATCAAATTTCATACAAGGACTTGGGAGCACATATATTATGTTTATTAATAAATGTTCTTTTTCGGCTTTTCTAAACGGATTTACTGTGCTATTTTACGAAAGTTTCCAAAGTAAGTAATGTAGGTACCTACATCATTCATTATTCTAGATTTATTCTACTCTGTAATGTTATTAGGTTTTACTGTATTAGAGAAATGAATTAAAGAATCAAAACTACTAGTGAAATGACTTCTGTGAGCTGTGTATAGATTGTTTCTTAGGTAGGTATACTCATTGTTTTGTCTGCCCCCTCCTGAAGGGTATCACAGCAATTGACTCAACCAAATGCTTCATCGATATGATGCTGAGGTTGCCTCTGGCCGTCACCGGACTTCACTTATTTCTTATATTGAACTAAAATTGTCTTCAATTCTGACAAATTCCAGAAATTCGGTTTGTCGGTCCCTCTGATTTTTCCAGGTTGGGTTTAGGTTCTTTCTGTGCTGAGTTTTGTACGTTTTCTACGCCGAGTCATTGTACATTACAAAACATTTATCTAAATAAAAATTGTTATAATGAATATTCATTGTTTATAGGTACTAATTTACTGATATTACTCATTTTACAGATATACAATTATGATTGGGAAAAGGTTTCATTTGATTTGGAAAAAGGCCCGGTCATGCAGCATGGCTATAAGAGCGAATTTCAAAGAAATAATCGTGCTATTGTGTAAAAGGATGATATATTATATATAGCGAGAAACCATGCACTTTCACAAATTTTATATAACTTTTTCGTGATTTTAGCCATTTTTACAGATTTGTAACCCATATAAAGTCACATTTGACCCACTCTTCATTTGATAAAGATATTTTCATCACCGAAATATTCCCCCCGTCGTGAATCACCATCCCACACAACCTTAATTGAATTAATATTGATTTTAGCCTTTAATACCAATTTTTGACTCCACAAAAATCCAAATTTAACCCATATTCTCTATGAAAAACAACTGAAATGGTATTTTTCCGTCTCTACCCATCCTTCAATACAACTTTCAGTGATTTTATATAAATTGTTCTTGATTTTAGCAGTTTTTACCGATTTTGACCCCTTAAAAACTCAAATTTGACCTTCTTAGAATTTTGAAAATTTCTCATCTTCCAACTCCTTTTGTTTGGCAGTACGAAAGTTTCGGTGAAATTTGGTTTTTTTAATCATATAAGTACCTAAGGTCAGATATCGTCTTGAGTGACACATTAAAAAAAAAAAAATTGTCCGTTAAGTTATAAGCAACAAACATATGTACCTACACATAAATTTTTGTTAAACTCTTCGGGGTGAATTCAGGATGCTATGAAACGGATTTGACTGTAAAATTTCAAAAATGCATTTTCTGAAAATTTTGGACCCATTGCAGTAGCTTAATTTTCTTTGAAAATTCGCTAAAATTTTCTCATTTGATTTGGAAAAGGATTCATTTGGTTTGGAAATGAATCAAAATATGTATGCAATAAAAATATATTTGGCATCTTACGTCAGTTTACCACTTAAAAGTTCATCTCCGGATGGCCGTGGGCGTGGGCTGGAGCAGGTAATTGATGTCGACCCAACTTTACACGTATAATAATTTCCTGCCTTGGTTCGCCACCGTAATCACCGCGGTGGTGGGAGGCCGCTGACTCCGGTAATACCACAGCGCGGTGCGGGGGTGGCGACGAAGGGGTTTTCCGCGATGAAGATGAGAAACTGGGGGCGGTGGCGGACGGTCGGTGGGGGCGGCGATGGGCTGTGGGAGAGAGTTTGCGGAGGCGGCGACGAAGGGCTCGGAGTGTTCAAGGCTATCGTGGGCGGGGAAGGGCTGTAGGAGGGTACGTGGGTTTGCGGGGGTGGCATTTGGTGGGCAAAAGCAAGGATGGGTTTGACAGGAGCTCGCTGGGAGAAAGGAAGGCCAGGAAGGGCATCAAGTACCAACGAGAGGTAGAAGTTACAGTCTGAGGTTCAGCCAAATACATAAGCAAATTTAAAGTACACATAGAAGACTGCTGGCTATTTTTAGCGACTTTGACTCCGTAGTACTCAAATTTGACCAACTTTTCAACAGGAAAATATTTCAACGATCGAAACCATCAAGAATCAACATTCACTACCACTTTTGGTGAATTTATATAAATTGTTAGTGACTTCCAGCTATTTTAACGATTATTCTGTTGCGATTTTCCCCACAAAAACATTAATTTTACCTCCCTAATATTTTCGAAAATGTCATCTTCTTTTCGTTCGCCATGATAAATCTTGGAAATTCGAATTTTTATCTCGTTGCTAAGGTGTGAAAGGATATTGATGAGTTTTTGGTTTATTATTTTTTTCAGTAATGAACGTTTGGAATCGAGCATGAGAAATGTTTTGTTTAACCCCTCTCAAAATTTGATTGTTTCCGTTTCAAGGTACGCAGAATTCGAAAATGGAAATTATTACACAACGGTTTATTATTTACCTGTACAGATGCCCCTTCTGTGTAGGTCTTTTTTTTCTGCGGTCAATATCTACCCTCGCACTCATCCCAGGAAAGCCCTAAATCCAGTACTGGCCCCGGAATTACAGTTTTATAAAAATGCGCGGGATTCAATAATTCAATAATTAATTATTTTTTGTTATTCATGAAGCATTCATTACGTTTGTTCGAGATACAAAGTAGGTACACCTATCAACAAAATCCAAAAGAGCCAACATTCTTCAAATTAAATAATATCACAGAACCAACTTGACTTGATACAGCCACACGTCATTATAATCAGATGTTCCCTAGCAATGATATTTGGGCCGGATTTATACCGTTTGATTCACGATCATGGACGAAGCTTTTTCGGTGCAAACGAACGGCTGGTCATACAATGCTCCGGGTGGTCTCTCTCTCTCTTTAGCTCAAGAACAATTTAAAACGTAAAAAAGCCATGCCCGTCTATTGAAAGTTTTCGAGCTAAGAGGTTCTGAGAAATTCAACCCTCGTTTTTCACGCCTTAGAGATGACTGAAAGTAACGCCGAGCTTCGCGGACCAACTAGACCCGAAACGGGACGTAAAAACCAAATTTCATTAGTTTTGGTTCATGGCAAATTAGAAAAGTGCTAAGTACGGCCTACGACGGACGGACAGAATTTTTTTAATTCCATTTTCGGATTCTAAATACCTTGAAACGTAAACCATCAAATAATGATGGTTATTTTGGAAATATATGTTGATAGGTACGTACTTTTGCAACCTGAACAAGGAACGTTATACTTCACGAATAACGATAATTAATTATAGAATTCTTGAATCTACCGCATATTGGTTATGAAATTGTAATCCCCCGGCCGGCTTAATTTAGGGCTTAGGGCCTTCCTGTGTGTGTGTGTGTGGGGGGGGGGGGGGGGGGAGCACGAGCGTAGGTACTGACCACAGAAAACAGTGTTCTACGCAGAAGGTAATAAACCATTGTGGAATAATTTGCTGCGTTTCTTCCTTCGAGACGGATGCCTGGGCAAACAGCATTATTTTGTTGGCTTTAGAATAAATATCCGTCACTGATTCTCTCATGTTGCTGCATTTATCCTGCGTTGCTGCATTTATCCTACGTGTTATTCAGGGCTACTCGGCTCATCGATAATAGAAGAGGTTTCTTCAACTTGCTCATGAAAAACCGGAGAATGCAATAAACGATTGAAAATCTGTAGCTTAAAACTGACATAGGTCCCTTGATCCCTTCTTGATCAGCTGTATGGGCCCTAGCGCCCGTCGTATGGCATACAACGGGCTTTCTGACTAGCCTCATATTTATATAAAACTCCCAAGTGTTTGCGTACGTTACCTCATCACGCCCAAACTGCTTTACCGATTTTAGTGAGGGTGGCCTCAACGTGATCATCGAGTTCCCGAGACGGATCCAGGCTATGGTAAAATCGCCGAAACGTCCTCTTTCGATGTGAACGGGGTTTTCCTTTGCGACCCGATTTTTTGGTTTCTGCGAATCACCGAGTACCTAACGTGAATTTGAATGGACCAACTTTGACGCCAGACGCATTGACGAATAGGTACAATCGCCGGGCGAAGCTGGCTATAAATGCTAGAGCTAGTTTCTTAATATTCTTCAACTGGACTTTGATCTCTTTATTATGTATCGAGGTTGGGTCTGCTTTAATTTCGAATGAATCCATTGTATAAGAAGTCGTTCATCTTTACGAGGTATTGTGTTTTAGTCAAAATGGTAATTGAATTTCCTTTGTCACCTTTGATTAGTATCGGATTATTTTGTTTTAGGAACTTCTTAATGTCAAGAAATGTTTTATTTTATTTGTATAATCTCTTTTCAATTTGACTCTATTAATATCATCTAGTTTAGCATCAACCTTCTCAGGTAACCACCCCACAATTTTTCTATGTCCTCACGAACTATAAACTCCTTAGAATCTGCACCATCATTGCATATCAGGATGTATTTCGAACCTTTTTCCAAAACTTCCATGAATCTGTGAAACCCAACACCGTGAACTTAAGTGAAACCCAATCTGTGAACTTAAGTGAAACCCAAGCTCGCTTAAGTTTACCACTTCAGGATAAAATATTATTGGTTCTTTCGACTCTAGTATATTTGACGAGGATTAGTATTAGGTATCCCTACCCTGATTAGTGTTCGCACATTCTTTCTCTAGGTTTCTACTATACTATCCTGTTACTGGTTAATCTACTTTGCTTGGCCGAACTTGACTAGGACTATCAGTACCATCTTTTTAATGTTTGGGCATTCTATACTGTCATCATAAATGCCATTGCACCCTGTCGATGACTGGTTGCCTACTGTTGCTAACACTGCTTATGGTCGTTCTAATAGGCTCATTTTGGTTTATTATTCTGTGAATAATACACCTATGTAATCGCTCAGCAAAAAATTTTTATAACACCCCCTCAAAATTTTTTCTTTTCCGTTTCAAGGTACGTAGATTCCAAAAATGCAATGTCCGTCCGCCGTACGCCGTCCGCCGTCCGCCGTATCACGTGTACAGGCTTCATTTTCGGTCTAAAAAATTCGTTCTTTCGCACACATGCTCCATTTGGGCCCTAGTTGTGTCCCGAAACTTTTCAGCCCAATCGGAATATACCCAGGGGTGTTATGAGTGAAAATGTGTATGTGTATGTGTGTTTTTGCGTTTTAGCAACATGTTGGTAACATGAGCTTTTAAGGTATCGTTTTTCATGTTTTTGGGGACGAGAAGACCGAATATGAAGTCGATTTTGACCAAAGAATAGAAAATTGAGGTTCTACCAGATGTTCAGCACCCGAAATTGATTTTTTATGAGTCAAAAACCTGGGAAATCGTTTGAAATCACCATCAATTTGTATAATAACACTGGAAAAAGTGTCAACAGGTGGATCAAGACGATTAAATGGTACTATCAATGATCAGAGATAATTTATTTAAAAAAAAAAAGGAGCGTAGTTTATTCGAGTTTTGGGGGCCAAAATTGGTGGAAACCACCAGAGATAGCTATTTAAATTATTTTATATGAAAGAAACAATAAATAAACAGCCAACATCTCTGTAGGTATGTCCAATGGAATAATAAACCCATGTGACAAGGACTTTTCAGCGTTTTACATTTCTTTTTACTCGTGTGACACACCTGTTCTAACGAAGGTAATGTACCTGTTGATCGGAATCTTGGTTGGCCTCTTCATTTGCTAAGTACTGTACTGCTGTATTGCTTGATCTTAATGAAAGGTCCAATACCCTATACGCTAGGCATGTAGACGATACGTTTGTGGTTTTAAACAGACAAATAGATTTTTAAACTTTTCTAAATTCAATAGATCATTCCATAAAATGTAACCATGTGTTAGAAATAGAAGGTACAGTATTTTTTGGTTTATTATTTTCAATAATGAACCTTTGGAATCGACCATGGAAAAAAAATCTAACCCCCTCCTCCCTTTAAATTTTATAGTTTCCGTTTCAAGGTTAAAAAAAAAATTATGAAAAATTTTGTGGTTTTGCACTATAATGTATGCTGAATTGGTAGTACATCATGCCTTGGCATGATTCACTCGAGATAAAAGTTCACTATTAGACATTAGTGCATTCACTTGGCCTAGATGCTAGTACTGAAAACCAAGCGTGGTTCTTTACATTAATAATAGCCAACAGTAGAAGAATGAGATGTAGAATCCAAATCAAGGTATGTAGAATCCAAAAATAGAAACGCTGCAAATCACTGCACAACGGTTTATTATTTTGTACAGAATACCCTCCTGTTACAGATCACAGCTCTCCGTATAGATAACCCTTCTATATAAAATATGTACTATTCTACACCCTCCGTAGGTTAGTACCTAACCCCGTACTCGTTACTAGGTACCTACCTAAACCGTTGTGTAATAATTTACCTGTATAGCTTCCCCTTCTACGGAGATATAATAATGAACCGTTGTGTACTAATTTGCCCATCAATAATACTTCAACGGTTATTCAAGTTGCAAAAGTACCTATCAACAAAATCCAGCCCCTTCTTGGTAGATGAGCCGTTGTGTAATAATTTACCGTTGTGTAAAAATTTACCGTGGTGTAATAATTTACCGTTGTGTAATGATTTACCGTTGCGTAATAATTTTCCGTTGTGTAATAATTTGCCATTGTGTAATAATTTACCCATCAATAATACTTCAACGTTTGCTCAAGTCGTAAAAGTACCTATAAACAAAATCCAGCCCCTTCTGGGTAGATGAGCCGTTGTGTAATAATTTACCGTTGTGTAATAATTTGCCACTGTGTAATAATTTACCCATCAATGATACTTCAACGGTTGTTCAAGTTGCAAAAGTACCTATCAACAAAATCCAGCCCCTTCTGGGTAGATGAGCCGTTGTGTAATAATTTACCGTTGCGTAATAATTTACCATTGTGTAATAATTTACCATCAATAATACTCCAACGTTTGTTCAAGTTTCAGAAGTACCTACCAACGAAATCCAGTAGTCCATCACTTATCAAATGAAATAATATCGCAGAACAAACAACTCGACTTCATACAGCCATCCTTGATTATAATCAGATGCTCCGTAGTTATGATATCCGGGCCGGGTTTATACCGTTTGATTCACGATCGTGTTGACGAAGCTTTTTGGTGCTCACGAACGGCTGGACGTACAATGCTCCGGGTGGTCTCAAAAAATTGTTTAGCTCAAGACAAATTTAATAAAGTAAAAAACCATACCCTTCTATCGGAAGTTTTCGAGCTACGGGTTCTGAAAATTTCAACCCCTATTTTGAACCCCGATGACTGACAGTAACGTCGAGCTTCGAGGACCAACTAGACCCCGAACGGAACCTATAACCCGAATTTCATCAATTTTCTTTCATGGTAACTAAGAAAAGTGGCCCGTACGGCGTACGGCGGACAGACAGAAATATTTTTATTGCAGTTTTGGATTCTACGTACCTTGAAACGTAAACCATCAAATTTTGAGGGGGGGTAAGAATTTTTTTTTCTTGCTCGATTCCAATGGTTCATTATTGAAAATAATAAACCAATAAAAAACTATCTTTTTGACTCCTGAGTGCCGAACGGGAGTTAACTCGGTACTAAGCAGAGTGGATGCATCGAGCCTTGTAGCTAATAAATAATAAATTGCCGACTTGGTAGTTACTGAAGGTAATCTTACTGAAGGTAACCTACTCAGTCATTACAAGTAACAGTTACTAGGCAACAACTGGACATTCCCAGCAGGTCAAACTGCGACTTTTCAAAATTTGTACATTATTTCCAAGTGTTACGGCAATAGCCAAGAGCAGCGATAATTTCAGAAAATCATCTGGGCAGAAAATGTTTTTGGACAGCGCTGATGGTCACTGTGATGCCGTCAGAAGGAGGAATGTCGTATCTGAATCTTGGTCGGTGGAGGGGGGGGGGGGGGGGGCTACTGAATTTTAGAGCGGTATCTGCACGAAAATCGCTTCAAAACGGGCTTAGGCATAATAGGATACTTTTTGGGATACTTTCGGGTGGCTTTGCTAAGCGAAAACTCGTAACAGTTGATAATACGTCGTACCTGACAACAGCTACCATTTTAATATTCCATTTATTGAGCTTTAGGCATGTACTTCCGTAAGTGCTCACTCTAATAAATCTAAATACCCATTACTTATTTGTTTACAAAATACGAGAGTGAAATTCGTATGCCGTTTTTGGAATCTTCTGATAAAATTTTTTTTTTTTTTTTTGACCTCACCAATAGATTGAACGGGAAGTTCCTTGAGTGTTTCAAGTTCAAGAAAATTCAGAAAACCAACGCTCATATTGGCAAATTGCAACTCGAAACCTAAAGGTCCATTTTTCCAAAAGTTTGATTTTTTTTCCAACAGTCAGAAGTCCAACATCAGCATGTTGAAAAAAAAGAAGGTCCAGTCATGCAGCATGAGTATAAGAGCGAATTTTAGAGAACTATTCGCACTATTGTGTAAAAATATGATATATAGCGAGAAACCTTAATTCGTAAAATTAAGTATACATTTTTTCGTTATTTTCTGCCATTTTTACCAATTTTTGACCCTCATAAAGTCAAAATTGACCCACTCTTTGGAGAAAAATAGTTTTATCATAGAAATATTCCTCTTTCGTCGTTAATCACCATCCCACACAACGTCTGGTGAATTAATATTGAGTTTTAGCCCTTAATACAAATATTTGACCCCGCAAATCCAAATTTGACTCCAATTCTAAATTAAAAAAACTTAAATCGTATGTTTTGTCTTCCACTCACTATTCCATACCATTTCCAGTGATTTTATCTTACTTTTTCACAATTTTAGCCGTTTTTACCGATTTTTGACCCCTTGAATATTCAAATTTGACCCTCCTAGAATTTTTGAAAATTGCTCATCTTCGAACTCATCCTTTTGTTTGGCAATACGAACATTTCGGCGAAATTTGGAATTTTTTACCATGTACCTACCCAAGGTCAGATATCGTATGGAGTGACACATATAATTAGGTAGGTATAAACTTTTGTTTTGAAATCTAGGGATGAATATTATTCAGATGCTCTAAAACGGATTTGCGTATACAAACAAAAAAAAATCAAAAATTCATGTTCTGAAATTTTGGACCCATCGCAGCTTCATTTTCTCTAAAAATTCGCTTAAAAAAAGGGGAAAAAGTGGGAGTGGCGTTGAAGGGCCGCTCAGAGATAAAGATGAAAACGGAGGCGTCGAAGGGCTTCGCGATAAAACTGAGGGCGCGCGGAGGAAACGAAGGGCGTCCGGAGGCGGCAGAAGGCCGCGGCACCCGCAAAAAGTTCGTTACGGAGGGTTCCGCGAATCGATCGCGCGGCCCCAAAGGGCCACGGGGGAGGCGGTGCCCAAGGGGGCGTAGCCCTTCGGGGGCGGCGCTGCATTGCCCTACATTCCGTAGGGCCTGACCCGCTCGATACAGGCCACGTTCGCTTCTGCTCGCCCAGTCATTCGCCACCTCTCCAACCAGCCCGCGGATTTCGAAAGTGAGTACAGATATCGTTTTTTGGGTTGAAAATGTATGATTTGCTTGTGATGATTTTTGCCTGTATTCTAAGGATTCAACGATAACTTGTCCCATGAATTTCTGTTTCGCATAATGAACGAAATCCCCCCTGCCAAGCCGTATAGCAACCTAAATAATAAAATCAGTTCTTAGAGAGTCCACCAATGTCGAACCAAACTAAATTTATCTCAACTTTAAAATGTTTTCACCTTTGATGCCAATTTAATATTATTCCACTAAAAGCCCCTACTCCAAAAATTTTTATTTAATCGATCACCAATTTATTTCCAAGATTTGATTACATCATGATGATTCTCTAGATATCCCATAGTACGCTAATTACGTACCTAGCTACTCATAATACGTTAGTTATCTAAATATGCGTTTTCTTCTCATCTCACAGTACCTATAAGGTCGTGCCTACAGATTCACACCCAAATCCGGACAAATAATGTTCCCAGCTTCTCGACAAATTTAGATATCATTTGACATCAATAACTTCAAATTTATAATATTATTTGACTTCAATGTTCTTCCGATTGCTGTCAAGCCCTTGACAGTTTGATGTTTCAACTGAAACAGATTATTTCCTGTCACTTCCCCTCTTCCTTCCCCTCTTAAACTCCCTACTTTGCCCCCAATCGACTTCCATATCCTCCATTACTGTTCTCAAAACTGATCCAAGACGCATGCGCTTTTACATTGATTTCCCCATTGAAATCCTGGCGCCTTTGTTCAACTTCTAACTTTGATGTTTGTTATTCGATTGTAGGTCAATTTGGAAGAAGGGAAAAATGGCCGACAAAAAGTATCAGATGGATAAGAAGATCGGGGACCTCAAGTATACAGGTGAACAGTCTGTCGTATATACGTTACGAATAATCAACGCAATTTTTTCGAGTACCTGACTTGTTACCTACAACACCAAGAGGGTGCTTCAACGGTACCAAATATCTGTTAGGTACCAGTACTCACACAGAATTATGTAAGTGTAGGTACCAGCCTCGGAGTCTACGTGGGGCATTGATCCTTGGTATTCTCACTCGGGTGCTTGCCATCGCCTCCGCCCAAGTAGAGATCTTGTGATGGCACAGATTATGATCGGACTTTTTCAGCTCATTTCATCTGAAGTTCGTAGTGAACAAGGTTAAATTTTGACGTCATTATCTAAATGCTATGTCTATTCCAAGCATTGGACCATTTTCACCTCATTGAGACAAAAAACCGAAAAAGGCAGTGAGCACACCTGGGCGGGATCACTTTGCAATTGTGAAATCATCGGACGAGGCATTCCTTCCATTGATTTTCCGTCGAAAATACATGCGTGACGGAATTCAACTTGAGGAATCGGTTCATTGGTAGGTGGTACCTACTCGTATCTTAATTCTGTGGTTTCCAAAACGAGCTCCTGTAATTAAACTTAAGTATTAAGCGGAGGAAGTCAAAATGAATTCTATAAACTGAAATATTAATAAATCATTATTTATGGTGAAATCATCACAGTCAAAGAATTTTTTACTGGACCAAAAATGTTTTTTCTTGAGACAGGTATCGTGAGCTCGATCATAATAATAATTATCATACCTAGTTACTTATTATTTTACATCGATTTCATTTACTTTGTGAGAATGCTCAGGGATGAGGAACGATTAGAATAGTACATAATATTATATAAACACAATTTCTGGGAAGTGATTTCCCCAAACTTCTAGCGAATCTTGTAATAGGCGCACTAAGAATATTTTATCCATAATAATTAATAAGTAGTAGCAAAGGCAATGTTATATTCAAAATGAAATAGAAGTATGTAGGCACCTAAGTATTTCTGTAACACTTTGGTAGGTTCTCTTACCTTTTAATTTGAAGAGAAACATTTGTATCCGCTACAATAACTACCACAAAAATGACGTTCATTCGCTAGAAAAAGCTTCACGTGAATTTTGAGACGCAGAAGATAATAAATAGAAAGATGATAAAGGTAACTAGAACAAACGTTATGATTCATGAACAACAACAAAATATTTAATGATAAAATTCTTGAATCCACCGCATTTTTATGAAACTGTAATTCCCGGGCCGGCTGCAGTACTCGATTTAGGGCTTTCCTGGGGGAAGCACGAGGGAAGGTATTGACCACAGAAAACAGTGATCTACCCAGAACGGGCATCTATACAGTTAAATAATAAACTGTTGTGTAATAATTTGCAGCGTTTGTCTATGAGCTTTCAAAATTTCGGCTACAAGTAACGTCACACTTGTCAAGGGGGTCCCGCCCTGGCGGGAGGGGTGGATTTACGTCACTTGTAGCCGAAATTTTGAAATCTCATAGACAAAGAACTATTCATCTTAGGTGAGTTGGATTGGTCTCAAAATTCTTCGAATGGAATCTACTTTCATTTAAAAATGGGAAATTAATATAAACAGAAGTCATGGGTGCTCCTCATTCACCAACCAAAATTCCGAAATTCAGACCCAGTGGAATCGTCCATAAATTTATCATTATAATAGGAGGTACATCTTAGACTCAATAAATCCTGCGCTCGGTATAGGTACTTTCTAGTGATTTGGTGCAATACGGGAACTTATTGCTAAGTATATTTCGACAAGAGCTTGTGCTCGTAATTATAGTGAGCATTATAGTTTTACACCCATTCGAATATTTTGAAATGCATGCTTAAATTATTAAATCATTCAAGAATATTAAATTTTAAATTTTAATATCAGTCACTCATAATGTTAATTCAAGGGAGTCGAACAGACTATTGACGAAAATTCGAGCACAGGCGCACAACCTGTTGCCCAAGCGGGATATAATAGGGAAGAAACCTAAATACAGTGAAATCTACTCGACTCAGCCGAATCTACTCTCACCCAACGAGTAAAGTGAATAGGTATAGCCCTTTAGTTGCTTATAGACGGTGGGTTCCGAAAACTATTCTTTGATAACACTACTAGATACATAGATCCCTACCTACTTTCATTTTTTGCAGCGGCATACAAACAAATTTAGGGAATGAATGGAAAACCGTAGCAGTTGTTGTAGGTGTCTCTCCCATCTCGGGATGAAGGAAAAGAAGTCAAAGACTCGTTGAATGCAGTTCTTCGAGCGAAAGTGATGTTCACAAAAGGAACAGTTCAGGCGTCTTCTGCCATTCATTACAATAAAGCACGACGGGATAGTACTCCTATAGGTAGGTACCTCCCCTGCCTCAGATACAAATGCTTTGTCATTATATTTCGTCTGACGTTTCCTCTATGTCAGCACCATTTCCAGCACCATAAGTGAAATTCACTGGATGGAATAAATCAGTGTGAAACGTGGTGTGTTCTGAAAAATTATACGTATTCGTAGGAAAGTCACATTGTTCTAACAGTATGACGGACAATGGACACTTATAAGTTAACGTACACCTGACTACAGTGGCACGGTCAAACTGGCTGGAGAGGATACGAGACCGTCAAAAAGTTGTTTGAAGGATTCGATTTGTAACATGCGCATGCGCAGGCGAAAGCAGTTCGATTTTGATAGGGTCTCACTCGTACCAACTCTCCAACTTCAGCTCAATAGACCATTTTTCGGGGAGTTATGCGTGCAGGGATTTCTCGCTTGCGCATGCGCAGCCGGAAGTTACTGTTCATTTATGGTTGAACTTCTCTGAATCATCTACAGCCCAACGGCAACTACCCGCCAAATTTCAAACCCATTACGATCACATCATCTTTTAGTTATGAGTGTGGCAAGGATTTGCGGCCGGACACAAACAGACATAGACAGTTGGACCACCTGGACAATTGGACAATTGTTTCACGGAACCAAATTTGTGGAAAAAAGGTCAGAAAAGCGAAATTAGGGTATAATTTTTTATTCTGGAGGATGCAAATGTTTTTCCTACGGCAAGTATCACAAGGCCTCCGCTACCTTATTATTACACTTGGAAGAAACACTTTAATTTTTCAGTACATTGATTTTAGTTAGCATTTTATATTTGTACCTTAACTAGCTTATTTTTCTTCATAATAATATATCGGAAACCTGTTCGTGGTTCCTAGATCAAGAGCTGGTGCCACTACACATCCATTAGGTCGTAACGATACAGGGGTCGTAATGAGATGCGTAGACCGCAGGTTTTGTCATTTTCAGCCTCATTTTTTCATCGCTGTTGCCCAGTAGGCTCAATACATTTTTTTGTGAAAACAGTCTCGAGGGTGAAAACTGCGATAAATTGTTTTGTTTCCTCATTTGAAAGAGTTCCCTTCTCAAGTGTTTTGAATTCGTATCCCGTATTATTTTCATGTCAAAGGTGAGTGATGAGCTTGCAATCAAGTGGCATTGTGGCAGCTAATTGATAAGGAGGGTCGACAAGGGCGTAGTGGATGGGTAGGAGTCTGCCGCATAATATAAGCAAACACTGGGGTCGGAGTGAGGTTGGAGTGACTTGTGCAGAGCGGGCCCTTGGGAGGTCGCACTTAATGGTGTGAAACCCGCACCTGTGGCCCTCAGTGGGTGTTTTACTTGTCCCTTATGCCGAGTTGGGCGATTTACGTGTTGATGGATTTCAGTTGAGAACTGCGTCACTCGAGGAGTGCGATCGATTCAAAATCCGGACATCCTCGTCAGGGTTGCATGATTTAAATCAAATTGATTTAAATCACGATTTAAATCAGCCAATAAAAATCGTGATTTAAATCAACCGTTGAAAAAACGGGGGGAAAAAGTGAATTTTCTCTAAAAACGAGAAATTGTTCGGGATCGGCAGAATAGCTTCATCGTATCCGACAACTAAACACAAAAGGAACTTTTAGAAGGAAAATGAAAAAATGAAGAAACACAATATGAAGAAGTTCGGCTCACGTATTTCCATGAAGTATGTAAACCAGTCGGGACCGGTCGGCGGAAACGATTTCCACGAATTTCCGAACGCGCCTCGAGGCGATCAAAATTTAATAAATTTCGTTTTTTTTGAAAGCGTGTTTATTTCTTTATTCTGCTCCTCCACTATCTCTTTGCTCCGTTTATCAGTAGATTATTCCTTATAAATTTCCATATTTCTTAGATGCTTCTTATGCCATCTCCTCAATGAACAACATCTCTTACTTTAATGTTACAATAAGTAAAACTTTTGCAAAAAAATGAAAATTTTGTATTTAAATGAAAAAATCCGATTTAAATAAAAAAATCCGATTTAAATAAAAAAATCCGATTAATTTGATTTTTTTTTTAAATCGTGATTTTTTTCAACCCTGATCCTCGTCAGCTGTCGAGCTGTGAATCCCTCTTTACAGCGATCGTTCAAGGTGAGATAGGTCGGGCCGTTGTGGTATAATATACTAAAAGCACCTGTGCATAGGCATCAGGAAAAGTCATATAAAACTGCTCCATCCAGAGGTAATATAACCCACGTCCCATTAGCGTTAATCCGTAGCCTAGAATAAGGAATACAAACTTCACCGTCTTACTACTCGGTGCGCTTGAACATTACCCATATATCGTCCACTCAATTTACCTTATAGCAAATTCTTATTAAAATTTCAGAACTATGTTTTACATACTGCTGTCCCCAAAAATGAACGTAAACGAACTGAACGACGTCTAGGAGGCTGCGAGGGCATGAGAAGACCGCAGTATTTCTAGATCAGAATTTTTCATCTCAAAACATACTGTTGACCAATTTCGCAAGAGTTTCTTTTGAGGATAAGGATAAGGTAGCGGCTATGATATTCACGCATTGTGGTCTGAAGATCCAGGGGTTATCCGAAGGGATGGCTTTCTGCACAATAATATGCATGGTATACGCGCATAAATGATTGTGAAAGGCAGAAGTCGATTTTTGTATTTTATTGGGCGAATGCATTTCTAGAAGTAATCTTTCACCCCCTTTCGATTGGAGGAGTAATTATTGCTTCAGAATAGGAATTTGAAACTCAGAAAACTACATCACTTGGAGTACTGGGAGCCGTTCCAGAAAAACGTGCCTTTAACTTTCACACTTTGATTTAAAATACGGGGTGACAATTATGTTGATTGAATAACTCGTGCTTTTCACTTCCCAATAAATCACTGAGTAGCTTGGGCGCGAATACTGACCAGAAATCACTACAGGAGGAATCACTTCAGTACGGAGGGAGGTAGGCACTAAGTCATGGCCCCTATGCTTAGAAATGAACCAAATACGTTCTGGTAACTGTAGTGGTTTATTGGGATTGAAATTATAACGGTATCAAGTAAAGGTTTAAAAATCTACGGCCAATGACCATTTCAGCTACTAGGTAAAATTTCCAAGAGAACCAGAACATGGATTGCGATTCACTCAAAACTTGAAATCCAAATCAAGTAGGTACCTGGTTGTATGGTATTGCTAAATGACCTAATTCTAATTTAGTTCCTTTCTCCAGCTGACAATACCATTGTATCAACCAATTACTATTGATGGTGTTACAAGATTATAATGTCTAATCAAAACACAACTGAGTCTTGAGAGGATCATCAAAGGATGAGAAGAGATGTTAATATACACGTTCATACACCGATGCTTGGTCTTCTAAAGCCTTCAGAGAGGACAAAGAACTGTTATTTGCACGAGACGAAATCCCCGCACAATGAAACGACGATGTTTCAAGGATAGACTCACCCGGTGTTTTTTGAATTGAAATTTTCGCCGAGGGGTCGGAGGAAAAGGGAACAACTTTCACCCTTGGGCAAATAAAACGGTGCGGCAGTCGATGGAAAGGGAGTGAGAGGAAGTGTAATCCAAGGGCAACACGCCTTGGTGAACGAGAGAGAGAGAGGGATGAAGGGCTTGAAGGGCTCTGAGAAGGGAAGGATGATGTGGCTGTACAAAGGGCTTTTTCCGTGTAATCCCGAACGATTCTGCTCCCCCAAGCCCATTTTTCTCATTCAGTTTCGGGCAGATGTTGAAGTCAGATGCGGGCAAGTGGAAGATGGGAGACAGTCCATTTCTTTACTACCTATACTGACTTTGCTTTCTTGCTCACCGGGAAGCTAGAAGATATTACATGCAACAGGATTTATCATCCCATCAAAAATGGGGGATTTTTCGTTTGATTATAAATTACTTACGGGCCTTCTTGAAAAATGCACGAGTTGCTTTGTCCACCATATATTTGGAATCAGAGCTATCGATCTTGGCTATCGATTCAGCTGGGGTCCTAAGTTATGGAAAAAACCTCTAAATAGCAACACAGTGTTTACCTCAAGATTAGTTGGACCTGGATCAGATGTCATGGTGGTTGAAGGTCTGTTGCTGAGGTTTTCCAAATTCTCCTGTGGGACTTTGATATTCATTTATCTTACGCTGTAGAAACCTCTACCTCCTCTATACAGAAAGCTAGGGAGATCGTAATAGGCAGCGCCACTCCTCACTCGCTGCCCAGATGGTGAATGCAAAGACTGATACTAGTCTCCCAAACGGTCTGTGAAATATCGGACGCTCTCGCCCTCTCGGACACCTCGGCCCCCGCAAAGGCTGATCTACCCCAACATACTCCTGTAGAATCACTTTCTTTGTGGAACAACTTTCAACTGTGCGCACCTCACACGAGAGAGGACAGTCCTCCAGGTGATGCGATACCGAGTTACCAAGCGATCAGGCGAGACTTTGAGGAAGCAACACGAGGACTGTTGGGTTCCTCCCAAGCTAATGACTGCACCGGAGGCGGCTAGACACGCGTAGTCTAGCAGTTTAGTTCCGTGGAAATGAAGAGAATGGTTGTGCCTGTTGTGGATGGATGAGGGGATGGGGAGCTGAAGGTCGCTTGAAAACGCAACCAATCCAATCCGAACGGGATCCGTCGCTCGTGTACGGACGAACACGAGTAGTCGTTGGTCGCTTGGTATCGCTTCCAATGGAGGGCCGGCCAGATGGCTCTGGTAGAAATGCTGACTAAGAGAAGTACTTTGTATAATAACGTACAAACTGAGTGCTTCTTTTGTGAGAAGCTTCTTTAAACCATTGATACCTCCTGGGGACAGTGACGGATCCAGAGAGGGGCGTTAGGGAGGATTTAGCCCCCCCCCCCCCCCCCCCCCAAGACCGAAATATAGGTATGAGATTTCCTTGAAACACAAAAACTTTATTCTACAGTAACTGAATCATTAAATGTATTATTAAATATTATCATCTTGTCCTGTGAAGTCTTTAAAATACTTAATCACCTTACCTTTACCTGCAAAATGTGAATATACTAAAATAATAATGTTATTATCAATAATATTTTCAATGAAAAAATAATTGAGTGGAGGAGGAGAAGAACAGACACAAATAAGAATTATACAATAATTAATAATTTTTTAATATAGTATATTTTGCGTTGTGCCAATGACAGTAATTATAACCATGTTATAGTAGCTTGTTATTTCGTTACAAATTTACTGTAGAAAGAAAGTGTAAGGATTTTATTTAAAATAACGCACTTTGATATCGATTTAGAAGAACAAGTCCTATCTTCTACTGGGCCGTTCTTTCCCGACTGTAACGTGATTGAAAATTTGTCTAATCAGTCTCGCAAAGAAGAGATACAGCTGACGGAGCTGCAGAAGATTTCCCTATTGAGGAATTCAAATAGGTAGTCCGTAGATCGCCATTGTTTCCTGAGACTCACCGTTTTTTGTTTTTTTCCCCCTCTCTCTCTATATCTCAAAAAATAGGTAGGTTTATCTTGAGACTCATCATTATTGATTTAGATACTCATTATTGATTTAGATCTTGATTTAGAAAAATAAGATATTAGAGAAAGATAGATAAACTGAAAATAACTTCTTTTGTCGTGCTACTTGATTATTTTCATTCTCACTCCACTCTCACCAACTCGTAACGTGAAAACCCCAATCAATTCGATTTTATGACGTAAAAAATAAGATTACCTACTCCCACCCCGTTTATACTCGTCCCATCTGTTTGAAAAAGACCCCTAAGGTGTATTCTTGAGTTAACCATTCCAACCAGTGACAGAAGAGCAAATAATCATAGAGATCCCGAGTGTATCATTGGGGAGACAGGGATTATGGTAAAGATATATGACTGGAGGCTAATCCAGGGCTTAGTGGGGCTCCAGGACAAATTGAATGGTTTTGCCTCTTGGTTTACTTGCGTCGGTCCCCCTTTCCTTCTCCATTTCTCTGACGTTTCGGAGTGGGGAAAGCATTCATTTTACGTTACCAGTAGGACTTATTTTTACCCGAAGAAGCCGCAATACACGCCGACATACACAGGCAAAATCTATGAACTCGTATGTTGGTAGCTGTGTTACGATTTCTCAAGAAAACTACTTTTCAACCACTCCCATATTTACAAATTTGGTATTTATTCTGTATTAGCACAAATTTCTATTGTGAATGAGCTGATGATAGATCCTAAACGTTCACCAAATGATCAGTAACAGTAAGAATTTGATGGGTGACCTCGTCTTGTACGATTTTAGGTCTTAATAATTATTGTTTCAGTGGATAATGATACCATGGATAAAATAAGAAAGGCCTGGTAAAAATGTGGATTACGGTACCTGCATAGGTGCATTGGCTCACGAAGACGACGTAACTCCTTCCGTAACTATCACCTTAACAAAGTCTCTTAACAGATTTTGATGGAGACTTTGTGAAGGCGATTATATTTCGGTGTTCACCTGTGAAGGATTCAAACTAGGTGACGAGAGGTCAGACTCGACTGACGAGCAGCAGATCAAGGCATTAAATGGGTTTTCATGGGAAACTGCTCGTGGAAAAAGGCTGCCCTTTTGATGACGTACTTTTCGAACCGAAACTAAGAACAATGTCGGGCGTGATAATCTTTCCGGAACCCGAAGAGGGAGCTCCTCCCGATCGGCGAGGTCCAGCCGGTGATCGAACTGTCATTCAATTTCCAATCCAAGCAGACATCCGCTGGTGGGAGCGGAGACTTGGAGAGCTGAGAGCATCAGGGATGAGAAATCGCAAGAAATGGAAAAATCGTTCAACCACATAAAAGGTTCATGAAAGAAGGGTGATGTCCCCTGTTTCGAAATCGCTCAAGTCCTACGTGCGGCAAAACTTGCGGCATTTTCCGGTACGTATCTTACGGTTTTACCAATCGTGCCTACCTAATGGTATAATTCCGGTGGTATGTGATTCGAAAGATTCCTTGAAGAACTGGGACTGAACGTGTAGGACAAACTTGGGTTCCTGAACTGAACAAGTAGGTTCTTTTTCTCCAGCCATTTTAGGAAACCAACCTGGCTCTAGCTCGACCAAAAATTTTATGATTCCTACCAAACATTCCTTCTTCAAATTATGACGGTACTGTCAAGATGTCCATTGCAGTGCACAAGATTGGTGTTGGCAGGATTGGCCCCATTGGATTTTTGAATAATACTGATCATTCCGTTGTTATAAATCAGTTTAAATTAGGATAAAAATACAAATCAGCCTTCGTAGCATTAAGAGTATTTACTAACTACTTAGGAATAACCTGTAAATACTGTTGGTTCTTGATCAATGTAACTCAATCTCCAAACACTTAAGGTGTGTTTTGTCAATGAAACTGCTGGTACATACATACGCAGTGATAAATAGTGGTGGAGCCTGGACGGGTCGTTGACCTTAGGCTCAAACCAACATAAGTTTAGATCTTGTATTATGTATAAAGACTCTCTAAAAATTTATATTTGTTGTACAAAATATTTGCTGAATAAAAAAAAATTGAAAAATTGAAAATTTACCATTGAAGCGTGGGTTAATGGGTTATGGTGCCAACTGCGTACTTGATTAATTTCATGTAGCAGAAGACAAAATTCACCGCTGTAGTAGGTACACTTTCCAACCAAATTAAAACATCATCACAGGTATCACTGAAATGAAGCAGTACCCCCCCCCCCCCCCCCCCCGTTAGCAATACTTTGTCAGATTTTTGAAATTGCCCAATGCATTTCATCCATTCCCTGACTAATGCACTTCCAAAATCGGTCGGTACAAATCTCTTGGAGACTGGGCTTCTACCAAGTTGATTTTTTTCGCGCAAGTAACTATAAAAGTACCTAGCTACGAGCTGTCATCAGCTGGATCCGTAATATTGAACGTGATGTATTATTGTCGAGCCCATCCCTCCAGAGAATGGTGCAGCACATGGTGTGAGTCAGGTCTACAAATCACGTCTAAAGCTGTGGCTAATGTGTCATCTGTAAGTGACACGTTTACAGTCCTCACTGAACACCCTCTGTCGGTAGAAGTCGATATTGCAGCGATTCCCCTTCAGACTAGATGATTTACAGTAATATCCACCAGGCAGTTCCAGTCACAATGTGGTTGAAGATCTAGGATTAGGAGATTAGGATTTTAAACCAAATACCGGAGAAAATTTACCTCTACTTATTTCAGGTAACTGCATTTTACTGTAGGTATTGTTCCTAATGTGATATTTTTCCGATGTTTTCGATTTTTTTTAAATAACTAACACTTTTTGTAAATGGTATCAATATGTGCCATTATACTGAATGAGTGTGTAAATTATATTTGATACAGAATACTAATTACGTAGATATGTTGATACTTTAACCTAGTACCAGTAGATAGGACCTTACCTCTTCTGCTCACTAGTTATACCCGTGGTCATGGTTAGCTAGCTCACTGGTGCCAGTAAGGTGCAATAAGCACTCTATGCGAGCTGGGGTTATGTACCGTTTTCTCGTTGAAACATTCTCGCTGTAGGCATTTGCAAGCGAAACGATCTCTCGAAGGTTACCTACTTCACCATAGCGGTACAGAGGACCGTTCCGGCGATAGCCCTTCTCGGCTGCTGACTCGTCAAGGGGGAACATGAGTCATCAATATCCAAAATCTAGTATGCTAGTTGGCGGATCGGTGGCACGTTGGATCCCAATGGAAGTCTCTTGAATGCCCCTTCATTCTGAAGCGGGATGAAGCAGGACATTTTGAGTTGGTGACATAGGAAGGTACAGGTAGCAATACTGTTATAATAGCATGCATCTATATCACTTTGATAGGTAGGCGCGAGTATCTTGCAATACTTTACTGGGTGGGGTAATACGGTCACTTCCATTCCCTTCCTTAAAGGCCTAGAACGCAATCAAAAACAAAAAACGCTGCAAATCCCTGCACCAACGGTTTATTATTTTGTATAGAATACCCTTCCGTTACAGATCACAGCTCTATGTATAGATAACCCGTCTATATAATATGATATGTACTATTCTATACATATTATGTAGATCGCAGACCCTCCGTAGGTTAGTACCTAACCCCGTACTCGTTACTAGGTACCTACCTAAATCACGAGTTAAATGTTGCTAAAATAATTCTGCCGATGAAAAACAGTACCTAACAAAAAGAAACACACATAATGAAGTTCTGAAAAGAAATTGTTGATGAGGAGTGAAAAAAGTTGCAAAAGTAGAAAGTACCTACCAACAAACTCCAGCCCCTTCTACGTAGATGGTATAATGAACCGTTGTGTAATAATTTACCGTTGAGTAATGATTTACCGTAGTAATAATTTACCCATCAATAATACTTCAACGTTTGTTCAAGTTTCACTACCTACCAACAAACTCCAAAAGAGCCATCATTTTTCAAATGAAATAATATCACAGAACAACCAACTCGACTTCATACTCCGCCAATATAATCAGGTGGCCCCTAGCAATGATTTTATCTCCGCCAATTTTCCTATTGTGGGCGCGTCTCTGGTTACGAGATTTGGTTTGAATTGTATACAATTTCATTCACACTGGAGTCGAAAATGCCTGTCGGTGCAAACTTCGGGGCCTTACTGTGAACGAACGGCTGGACGTACGATGCTCCGGATGGTCTTAAAAAAGTCGCAAGTTCAAGAACTATTTAAAACCGTAAAAATTTTCACGTAAAAAAATGGTATAGGCGTTTTGAAAATTTCAACCCCTATTTTGAACCCCTTAGAGATGACTGACAGTAACGTCGAGCTTCGAGGACCAACTAGACCCCGAACGGAACCTATAACCCGAATTTCATCAATTTTCTTTCATGGTAACTAATAAAAGTGGCCCGTACGGCATACGGCGGACAGACAGAAATATTTTTATTGCAGTTTTGGATTCTACATACCTTGAAACGTAAACCATCAAATTTTGAGGGGGGGTAAGACTTTTTTTTCATGCTCGATTCCAATGGTTCATTAGGTATTGAAAATAATAAACCAAAAGTGTGCGTGCGCGCGCACACCTAGTATACCTAGGTGCGCCTAATATACCTACTAGCATACCTAGTAGGTATTAAAAATTGGGAATCAAAACCATGGAAAAATCTATTACCGAAAGCTCAAAACCTTTCATTACCGAAAGTTCGAGAAAATGAGCCAACTTTCATCAAAACGCCAAATTTCTCATTCTCTTTCTAAAGAAAGGAAAAACTAATACGAGTATATAGCGAGAAACAAGCAATATGATGACGTCCTAATTGTAAATCGCATCCTACTCTTTCGATATCACTAAGAACATCCAAAGAAAAGGTCGTTTGTTATAGTTTCCCAAAATGAAGCCATTTCAGCAGATTTACAGTAGCTTTTATTGTTTCGTTGTACTGTTTCGAGTCACCATTATATATATACCATACCTTAAGAGGTTCCGCATGCAGAGCAGTACCTAACAGCCCTTCTTATTGCCAGATGTTTTCGGTAAAGATTTCGGATGGGAGAGAAATTCCCAGGGAAATGCCGATGTTAAAAACTTGAGGGGGAGGCTCGGAATGATAATTTCCGCGACAGTTTGTTTGATGTGAAAGGCAACACAACTCGTGCATTCCAGGGAGCTTACCCGTTTCAAATATTCCCGTCGAGGGAGGCACAAGGAAGGGAATAGGGAGGCCAGTGTTATTTGTTCGGCTAGCACGGTTGAGGAATGCCGAGCATCTGGTGCATCGCCCCCTCGCCAAGTAGACATTATGTAGGGGAAAGCGCTCTGGGGATTTTAATTAAAACCATAATCATTCAAATCCCCCCAGGCCCGCTTACGTACCACGTTGGGCTGTCAAATATCCATTGTTGCGTTATTGGTATTCGAGAGTGCAAAAAAAAAGGAAAATTGGGACGGGGCAGAGAAGATTAAAATGGAAGGATAGATAGTCAGGTTGGTGGGGACGGATAAAAAAATACGCAATGGCAACTTTAAGAATGCCATTGTGGCAAAAGAGCCTAGTGAAATTGGTATTTCTCACGGTTCTGTACTCTTTGGACTCACATCGCACACTAACTACTTCAAGCTTTCATTGCCGTTCTACTTTACTAATTTAATAGAAAATATCAGCCAATAGTTATGGGTCCGCAGTCCAGAGTTTCCACATTTGTCCAGCGAAAAAAAAACCCAACTGGTATTTTTCTTACTAATTAAAACTTAACATATTACGTTTTACCTAATGACAAAAATTAATTCTCGTCCCCGTAACAATAAAGAAATCAGAAATCTAGAAAACATTATACCGCACATAACGCAGTTCGTTACCATTTCGCAGGCCATTATCTATACAATTATTGACCCCAGTAGTGTTGCCGAACATTGTCACATGAATGTATTTCCGAGGTAGAGAGTATAGAATATTCTCCGAATTTAGATTTAACCCATCAAAATTAGCCGTTTTCCGAAGTTGGCATTTTCGGGCGTTGAAAAGTAGGCCGTACGAATCGAGTAGCCAGACTTGCTTGTTGTGTAGTGGCGGAGAAATTGAAAATGCCTTCCACTTCATAGGAAAATGTACGGCTCTGGTGAATTTGAGGCGGCAGTATCTGGGTGGGGCTGATTTAAGTTGGGAAAGGTATTTGATGATGATTAAGTCCGGGAATCTTGATTTGGTGAAATGCTGCTCAGTGGCTTGGAAACAAAGACGTGCGGCTATAGAATATGGTTTTAGGTACCTACTCTAGTTTGTTGTTTTGTGTAAATTAAAATAAGAGGTTAAGTGTAAGAAATACCTGACTATATTGTTCAAAAAAGTTGTTATAGGTAAAGAATAATTAATTTGTACAATTCATAACTTGATTTAATTTACCGGACGGTCCAATGAGACCACGATTATCGCATGTCTCCTCGCGTACAAGATTAATGTCAATTTAAACATGTTTTAATTCATTCATTCATTAATATTGACTCCAGTAGTGTTACCGAACATTGTCACATGTATTTCCGAGGTACAGAGGATAGTGTATTCTCAGAATTTAAAGCTATAACGTATAACCCATCAAAATTAGCCGTTTTACGAAGTTAGCGGCAATTTTTCGTTATAAGATTAAGCGATTCTGATCGTAAAATGTGAGTCCTAAGACCCTAAGGGTCGTTTTTCGCGGGACAAACAGACACTATGACACCTAACGCTCGGCAGTTATATTCTCATAGGAGGTACCTAAACCTATATTAAACAAAGGAAACAAAGACGTGCGGCTATAGAATATGGTTTTAAGTACTCTAGTTTGTTGTTTTGTGTAAATTAAAATAAGCGGTTAAGTGTAAGAAATACCTGACTATTTTGTTTAAAAAAAGTAGGTAAAGAATTAATTTGTACAATTCATAACTTGATTTAATTTACCGGACGGTCCAATGAGACCACGATTATCGCATGTCTCCTCGCGTACAAGATTAATGTCAACTTAAACATGTTTTAATTCATTCATTCATTAATATTGACTCCAGTAGTGTTACCGAACATTGTCACATGTATTTCCGAGGTACAGAGGATAGTGTATTCTCAGAATTTAAAGCTATAACGTATAACCCATCAAAATTAGCCGTTTTACGAAGTTAGCGGCAATTTTGCGTTATAAGATTAAGCGATTATGATCGTAAAATGTGAGTCCTAAGACCCTAAGGGTCGTTTTTCGCGGGACAAACAGACACTATGACACCTAACGCTCGGCAGTTATATTCTCATTAGAGGTACCTAAACCTATATTATTTGCACTGTTGTTTCAGATCTGTACCCCCATGACCGGAACGGCAAGGAGGTTTCCGAAGCCATGCTCAAGCAGCTGACTGACGTTCTGCTCGATTTCGTCAACGAGACCAACGATCGCAAATGCAAAGTCCTGGATTTCCACCACCCGGAAGAAATGAAGAAGCTGCTGGACCTGTCGATACCGCAGGACGGTCTCCCTCTTCAGACTCTGATCGACGACTGCGCCAGAACACTGAAGTATCAAGTTCGGACAGGTCAGTGGGGCTGAATTACAGAATTATATGACAAGTTTGCGCCATTGAAACTACATACGCAAGGAAATGATTCAAGTTTTCTGAACCTCCTAATTATGAATTCATGATGCTCATAGTGTGAACGACTCCAAGACTTCACTTCTCCCTTGAAACTTCGGGAACCTAACTTTTTAACTGCAATAATTTGTTGGATACTTCTGTTTATTCGTGCTGAATAATAAAATTGGCTGCGCTTTGAATATTGGAGGAAATGTCATATAATCTCCATATCTACCGCAGCCTTCACGACGGCAGCGACTCTCAACGTGAGTTTTCTGAATCCTTGGTCACTCAGCTGTGGAGACCGTAAGATCCCTTTAATTATCTGTTCAAGCGGCAACTCTTCTTCAACGCTGGCGAACAAAATATTGATTAGCGCCATCGTGAACCCGAACTTCCCGAAGGTCCGGAGTTCGTTTGCCAAGTCATGTGTTGACTTTGGTGTTCTGTAGTATTCCAACAGTGAACTTGGATGCTCCAAGGTCTTTACACTCGCAGAACCGAGGATTGCTAGCGACAAATCGGCTGAAGGATTTCCTAACCTCATCTTCTGCCAGTCGACGATAGCAATATCGATGGGTGTTTTCTAGGAAGCAAATTAAAGAAATAATATTTAAATGGTGGTTTGCATTAATTTAGAAAATTGTGTTAATATTATGTTATACCTGCTAGATTACCCGTGCGTTGCAGCGTGAATAGATACCTAGAACTCTGAGTGCCAGTATTAGTGTTTCACCCACCCACCATGCAACATTCCCTACATCCTCTTATAAAGGACGAACGGTTCATCGCAGAAATCATTCATCAGAAATCGTTTTTGTGTCGTTGGGATTCAGCGAGCTTTCTTTCCATCAAATCCTGTGTCGTCCGAAACCGCTTCCAATAGTTATACGGGTTACGTAACGCCATTAGTTACAGCTTAATGTAAACATTTTATCGTTGCGAAGGAACACCAAGTTTACGATGAAGGATGAAGGAGTCGGATTTGGAAAAATTCATGTAGCCCATATGTTGCCCGCCGGTGTTTGAAGAGGACGCCAGAAAAAAAACCTCATCAAGATCCGTTCAGCAGCAGCCTTTTGGCCATCCACTCAAAATGTAAATGTAAATGTCAAACCGTTTGTTGTACATACGGCTGTTGCCGTTCATAGCGTACAAGACATACCTGTATACAAATTCTGAGTTTTACAGGTAAGATTACTATAGGTTATTATAGAGAGTTGGCACCTACCGTCTTTGAAACACTCAACTTTTGCCTTTCAGGTTATATTTTTTTATTTTAATTGATGTAGGTAATTCCTATAACCCCTACCTAACTCTAATCTACAGATAATAAATGGTCTACAATAATGAGTGGCTGGCCGGCCCGGAATTTAACTTATCAGTCACTTATGAAAAATAATACTCGCCCTTTTCAAATGTCACTTCACTTTTTTTAACACAATTTGGGGGAACCATCCACAAAATGTCTTTCTCGTGCATAATAATATACGTAGGTACGTCAAAAATTAGGTTTTCAATCGTAGTTATTATTTATCAATAGGACCATCAGAGGTCTAATAAACAATTTATTAGTCCCCCAGATGGTCCTGTGATGCGAATTATTCGCATACAACCTCCATTATTTCAAAACGACAATTTTAACATGGAACATGTTTTTACGGGAGTAAACCGGGCTGGAGAGCGTCCCGTCCGAGTCCGGGTAAACACTCGGCCCCCTCCCCGCCGCCCGCACAGTTCTCCCTCTACCCCACTCCTACCACCCAACTCACCACCCCTCCTACCACACCTTCGCGATGAGAGCACGGCCAGACCCCACTCCGCCGAAAGCTGCGGAGAGGGTTCTACTTACCCGAAAAACGCCCAAAGCAGCTGACGACGTGCATTACATGACATTGCGTTGGGTCACTGGTCCGAGGCTTGGAAATCCCACGAAGTTTTTTGCTTCCTCACTACCGACCGTAGGGAAGCCTTGGATTCGTGATTGAGTAAAAAAGAGTTCATTGAAAAAGTACTGTAACTTTCATCTGCGCATGCGCAAACGTGAAATAATTGGAACACCCATAAGTACCCTAAATATCGTTGAAATGAGTTCAAACATTTCTTTGTAACGCTTCTAACTACGCGATAAATGGTCGCAGAGAGCTGAAATTCTGAGGGTATACGCGGGTTGGATCGCAGATGGTCCCGTTTCAAAATCATGAAAATCGTTTAGTCTACG
Source organism: Leptopterna dolabrata (assembly GCA_954871275.1). NCBI lineage: Eukaryota > Metazoa > Arthropoda > Insecta > Hemiptera > Miridae > Leptopterna > Leptopterna dolabrata. Next base: position 25,698,151 of record OX940982.1, on the reverse strand, counting down.
CATGCGCAAACGTTAAATACAAGTGCTCATAACTACCTTAATTATCGTTCAAATAAGTTCACATTTGGAGGGTCGATCAGTATAATACTTTGATGGTTCCATTATGAACTTCATTGGAATCTTACTGTAATTTCCCTCTGCGCATGCGCAAACATGAAATGTTGACCGTTCCTTTGTAACGCTTCTAACTAGGTACGCGAAAAACAGTCGTAGAGAGATGACATTTTGAGGGTACACGCAGGTTGGATCGCAGATGGTCCCGTATCATAACGAACCTACCCAACTAGTCTATACGTTCATGTGATTCCAGTGAGGAAGCTATAGTGCCTACTCGAATTGGCAGACGTTTTTCTACATATCTCTATATCCTCTGTTATCATGTAGGTACCTATTCGAAAAACATGTTCCATGTTTCCTTGCTTTGATCCTTGATCTAAACTGTTATTATCCGGGGGTCTGGGGGAGTCCCCCAGATTTCATTCGACAATAAACGTACCGTCATGAACACAAACCACTGGCGGCTAGACGCCCCCTACGGCAACGCTTTTTTTTTGGATTTTAGTGGGCGTTATATGTCAAATATGTTTTTGCATGCGCGTCTGAAGTTCCCTTTATATTTTGTGTGAAAGATCTAGGTATAATATTCTACCGTACGTTAAATTGAATCTGTTTGGATCCAGTCATGCTAGAGCCTTAAAGTGTAGTAGCCTGTCATCACCTACCCCATTGTATTTGAACATGAACATATCGTTCCAGCAATCCCCGTGTATGAGAAGGTTTGAATCTTTTGCAGTGAACCATCCGCGCATCTCTCTGAACACCGTCTTTTTAAATATCTCGACTTTATCGCCATACTTATTCCCGAAATGATGTTCAGAATGAGCTTTGCCGGCGTCGAGTGCACTTTTGACTATCACCGTCCGCATGGTAGTTTCATCTTCATCTGGGACGTCAAGAATTGTCGAGTCCTTTATATGGGCGACGATATTATTATAATCCCCTTCTTCAGTCGACTTCCATTTGACCACAGCTTCGTGCAGTTGAGATAGGCAGCACAATACCAATTTCATATGGTCATCGTCTAGTCCTTGAGCAATGTTGACTGTTTTGAACTTGTATCCTTCCAAATCCTCTAACACAATAACTTCTTTCCCTTTGTCCACTGAACTCGTGAATAACGCCGGCTTTTTTCCTTCCCAACCGTGTTTCTTGAGCCTAGGATACACTTCTTTATGGAAAAGAATCTCGTTTGAAAACTTCTGCCCCGTTTTCTGTATCGCTCTGGTTTCTTTGTCTTCGGGTGGTGTTTTGATCAAAAGATGCAGAACTTTGTTCCCGTGTTTCAGCGTTATTTTGGTTAGATTGCATTTAAAGACAGTTTCTCTACAACCGACACTCACTGTCTTCGTGTAAACTGGGAGTCCATTGTTTTTAGCAACCTGCTTAACTAATTCCTCCACTATCGGATCCATGACTAAACAAGTAAAGTTTTTTAGTATGATAGGAAAACCGATGATAGGAAAATAAGTTCACATTTTACACCGACACCTATTACCAAGGGGATGCAATCCTGGCAATATGTATAGATCTATGTAGCTGTATGTGTGAATGCATGTGTGTTGGCAAGAAAATCCTAGAAACGACCGTAACTACACGAAAAATTATCGATAAGCAGGCGATTTTACCAAGCTTTTTACCAAGGCGATGCAATAAGTGCAATGTGTGGATTTGCGTACCTACGTGTGTTGAACGCTAACGTCCATAACTACACGAAAAACCTCCGACACATATAGATTCCCCCCCCCCTCCTCCCTTAAATCAAAAACGCTGCAAAGTCCTTGTCACATGGGTTTATTATTCTATTGGACATACCTACAGAGATGTTGGCTGTTTATTTATTGTTTCTTTCATATAAAATAATTGAAATAGCTATCTCTGGTGGTTTCCACCAATTTTGGCCCCCAAAACTCGAATAAAGTACGCTCCTTTTTTTTTAAATAAATTATCTCTGATCATTGATAGTACCATTTAATCGTCTTGATCCACCTGTTGACACTTTTTCCAGTGTTATTATACAAATTGATGGTGATTTCAAACGATTTCCCAGGTTTTTGACTCATAAAAAATCAATTTCGGGAGCTGAACATCTGGTAGAACCTCAATTTTCTATTCATTGGTCAAAATCGACTTCATATTCGGTCTTCTCGTCCCCAAAAACATGAAAAACGATACCTTAAAAGCTCATGTTACCAACATGTTGCTAAAACGCAAAAAGTACCTATTTTTATACACGTTTTCACTCATAACACCCCTGGGTATACTCCGATCGGGCTGAAAAGTTTCGGGACACAACTAGGGCCCAAATGGAGCATGTGTGCGAAAGAACGATTTTTTTAGACCGAAAATGAAGCCTGTACACGTGATACGGCGGACGGCGGACGGCGGACGGCGTACGGCGGACGGACATTGCATTTTTGGAATCTACGTACCTTGAAACGGAAAAGAAAAAATTTTGAGGGGGTGTTATAAAAATTTTTTGCTGAGCGATTACATAGGTGTATTATTCACAGAATAATAAACCAAAATTGGTGGTTTCGTTTCAAGGTACGCAAAACCCGAAATGGAACTGAAAATCGCAAAGTTGACCATACCATTGAGAAGCTTATTAAATGAAGAAGTTTTCAAGAGATTTGCCAGTTTCTAGGATTTTTTTCGGAGGAGTAGTAGGTAACGTATTAAAAATTTCAGAAATTTTATTATTTTAAATTTGTCTAATGTTTGAGCTGTTGTTGTGGTCTCTAGATGTTACTTTTCAAGACTTGAAGTATACCATGCTTATGGAAAATTTAACGCTGATTCCGAAAATGAGCTCAAAATTTGAGTAAACGCTTGATCACGATCATGTTGACGAAGCTTTTCGGTGCAAACGAACGGCTGGTCGTACAATGCTCCGAGTGGTCTCAAAACTGCGCCTGCCGTTCTAATCTTCTATATAACATAGAGTGTTTCAGTATAAGGACGGTTTTGATTTTTCAGTAACTTTACTAAAATTGTTAAAACAGCTTTCGTACAAGTACGCAACCACGAGGGATATTTTATGTCTTAAAATTATGTCTTTACTTATATAAAGCTTGCAATCGTGTTCACAATATAAATTATTGAGAATGATCACCTGTGTGTAGACAATTAATTAAACAATCACGCTCATACCGCAGCTTGTCGGCCACGCACTCCGCATTGGTTAACGTAATATGGTTAGGTAAATCGAGAGCTATCCAACGAGTGGTGAACGATTTTTGTAAGATGATAACTGGCGAAGTTAAAGTTCCGTAGCAACGAATCGGTTGTACGTGAAAATCATTAGAAATTTTTCATAACAGCGTCCCAGATTTCGTTACGAAATTTGGTTACCTTTTTTGGCTAGTTAGTTTCAGTAATTTATATTGTCAACACGAATCCGACCCTCTCCACATTGAACTACTATCGAAAAAAATCAACATTTTGCTACGACTATTTGGACAATATATCGAAACTTGCCGAAACCACTCTACCTTCCAAAGAAAATTTCTTTTCAGAGCTGTACGAACAGGACATCACACAGGAAAAGTACGATAGGGTCAAGCTAATATGGGACACATTTGGTGTTAAAACATTGGGGCAGTTGGCTGACCTTTATCTAACATCTGACGTATTACTATTAGCAGAGTTTTTCCAAAACTTTCGCTCGGAAATGTTAGCATCAGAATATCGACTCGATCCATTCCATTTATATTCCTTACCCGGCATCGCACAACAAGCAATGCTTAGCCTAACCGGCGTGGAAATCCAATTAATAACCGATGACAGTATTTACAGCCTTTTTGAACAATCAATTCGTGGCGGGTACTGTGCTGCTTCCCTTAGACACGCTAGCACCGATGAATTGTATGAATTATGTTATATAGATGCAAATGGTCTCTATGCTCACTGTATGAAAAATTATTTGCCGATATCAGATTTTGAGTATATTCCACCAACGGCTGTTGACCTCCTTAGCATAAGTGATGAATCCCCTTATGGATATTTAGCCAATGTTAGTTTAGTTACACCCCCCCCCCCCCCCCATCTACACGAGACATTCAATGATTTTCCCCCAGTAATTAACCACAAGCTAATCCCAGGCTCAAAGTGTAAAAAACTGGTAGGAACGCTCGAAAAACAGCCACATTTTGTTGTTCATTATAGATTGTTACAACTTTTGGCTAGCTTAGGTGTTGAGATCATACAGGTGCATGAGGTTGTACGTTTCAAACAAAGCCCATGGATTCGACCGTATATTGAATTTAATTATCAAAACTTGCATACGAGTCTGCAACGCATTGGGACATTTTCATGTCTTTCCCCTCCTTCCCTCTCACCTACCACATTACGTAGGTAGGTACCTAATTATAAAGTCGCAATCTAAGTTGTAGTGTTGATCATTCTCCCGTAATAAAACAAATAAAATAATAAAACGGCGGACGGACAGAAATTGTTGGTTTTTTATTAAATTTTCGGATTCTATGTACCCTGAATCGGAAACTATCAAATTTTACGGTGGGGGGGGGGGGTTAAATTGTTATTTTTGTCATGCTCGATTCCAAAGGTTTATTATTGAAAATAACAAACCAACAATTTCTGTCCGTCCGCCGTTTTATTATTTGTACGTTTTATACAACCTGCATTCCGTTGTCGTAAGACTAATTACCAATTCTTTTATGATCAACACTACAACTTAGATAGCGACTTAATAATTAGGTACCTACCTAATTTGGTAGGTGAGAAGGAAGGAGGGGAAAGACATGAAAATGTCCCAATGCGTTGCAGACTCGTATGCAAGCGTTTATCAACGACTGTTTTTTTGAGCTATGTGCCATAGTAAAGACATAAAATGTCAATACCAAGGAATTTCAATTCTGGCAACGCATTTTCAAGTTTAGTAATCAAAACTCGGCGCTCCGCGCCTCGCCAGGGGGCAAGCCCCCTGGACCCCCGGTTCCCTCTATTTACAAACTTCGGACGAAATTATAGAAACACAGAATGTGTTTTAGCCCACGCGTTTCACATAAACCTTTTTCGACTGATGTATTGACTGCTCATAGGTTACACCAGGTTACACGATCCTTAGTTCCGTATCATCGGTACTTATATAAAGCTTGCAATCGTGTTCACAATATAAATTATTGAGAATGATCACCTGTGTGTAAACAATTATTATTTAAACAATGACGCTCATACCGCAGCTTGTCGGCCACGCACTCCGCATTGGTTAACGTAATATGGTTAGGTAAATCGAGAGCTATCCAACGAGTGGTGAACGATTTTTGTAAGATGATAACTGGCGAAGTTAAAGTTCCGTAGCAACGAATCGGTTGTACGTGAAAATCATTAGAAATTTTTCATAACAGCGTCCCAGATTTCGTTACGAAATTTGGTTACCTTTTTTGGCTAGTTAGTCCATGGCTAAAACACATTCTGTGTTAAAACGCTGCGAATCCCTGCACAACGGTTTATTATTTTGTATAGAATACCCTTCTGTTACAGATCACAGCTCTATGTATAGATAACCCGTCTATATAATATAATATGTAGGGGAAAGTGGGGCAAAACGGGGTAGGCGGGTCATATGGGGTACCTGTCCTTGTCAGTCGACAGTTCAGCTATCTTTTGTTTCACCAGCTGAGGTTGTTGTTCTCCCTCCGCCATCAGTTTAGCGATGATCGCGAATGCCCCTGGAGCTTTGTCAAGTTTCCTACGAAGTTTAGAAAAAAAAACCTAATTTTGGGTCCGATTTTTTACAATTTTCGACTGCTGCTGACGACCATTCTACTACGTTGATAAAATCCAGTAAGTTTCTCAGCGATTCATCCTACTTTCGTATGATATTTTCCCGTTTTGTTTTTTGCATTTGCTCTTCTGGTTGAGGAGAACTACCATATTGAAAAAAATAGTCCCTGTGGGGTCATATGGGGCACTTGACATGGGGCATGACGGGGTGGTACCCCGTTCTGCCCCACCCTCATCAGAATATATGATATGATTATTATTTTTCAATAGGCCACCTTTTTTATTATAGTACCTACCCTCACGTCTGTAATTTCAGCGGTTTCAGTGATTCGTCGAATTTCCCCGTCCAACACCTGACAAACCTGTCTTATTATTCCTTGATGGCCACTCTTCGTACACCAAGAGTCTTGAATTGATAAACATTGCTCGCGAAAAACACGTCACATTATTGGGCTTCCCTCCCCACTGCACCCATCGACTCCAGCCTCTTGACGTTGCTTTCATGGCTCCTCTCAACACTTATTATGAACAGCAACTTCGATCGTCCTCAGAAGAAGAAATCTTCCTCAGAAGAAAAAGACGCCGATGAACCTGAGTGGATTGCATCCTCTTCGGATGACGAGGATTACGACCCGGAGGCCACCTCTTGCTTATTCTGCAATGCCTTGCTGCTGGAAACAGAACCAGGCGAGGAGTGGCCAGGCGAATATGATTGCGGTTTCTGCTTGAATTTGAAGTCGCAACTCAAATTAAAGTGTTGAGTTTTGAACGCTTTTGATCTTTTCTGAAGTATCATTATTCGTTTATACGTCGTTTTGAACAATAAAATAGATTTTAGAGCATTTTTGAGCAATTTTCAAGCACATTTTTGAAATTACCCCGTTCTACCCCACCCTCTTCAAAAAAAGCTGATTAGGACTTTTTGAGAAAAAGGCTCCCCTTGTCCAATGTTACGCTGTTTTCACAACATCGGTCCCCTGAACCAATAGCCTACACCCTACTGAAGCATATTACTGCATTATTTCCTTCATTGATTCAAATCTGTCTCATCAGGGCATCAAAATAGTTAAGGTACCCCGTTATGCCCCACTCTCCCCTACTATTCTATTATATACATATTATGTAGATCGCAGACCCTCCGTAGGTTAGTACCTAACCCCGTACTCGTTACTAGGTACCTACCTAAATCACGAGTTAAATGTTGCTAAAATAATTCTGCCGATGACAAACAGTACCTAACAAAAAGAAACACACATAACGAAGTTCTGAAAAGAAATTGTTGATGAGGAGTGAAAAAAGTTGCAAAAGTACCTACCAACAAACTCCAGCCCCTTCTACGTAGATGGTATAATGAACCGTTGTGTAATAATTTACCGTTGAGTAATAATTTACCGTAGTAATAATTTACCCATCAATAATACTTCAACGTTTGTTCAAGTTTCACTACCTACCAACAAACTCCAAAAGAGCCATCATTTTTCAAATTAAATAATATCACAGAACAACCAACTCGACTTCATACTCCGCCAATATAATCAGGTGATCCCTACCAATGATTGGCCGTATTCACAAATTCCTATTGTGGGCGCGTCTCTGGTTACGAGATTTGGTTTGAATTGTATACAATTTCATTCACACTGGAGTCGAAAATGCCTGTCGGTGCAAACTTCGGGGCCTTACTGTGAACGAACGGCTGGACGTACGATGCTCCGGATGGTCTTAAAAAACTCGCAAGTTCAAGAACTATTTAAAACCGTAAAAATATTTACGTAAAAAAATGGTATAGGCGTTTTGAAAATTTCAACCCCTATTTTGAACCCCTTGAGATGACTCACAGTAACGTCGAGCTTCGAGGACCAACTAGACGCCGAACGGAACCTATAACCCGAATTTCATAAATTTTCTTTCATGGTAACTAAGAAAAGTGGCCCGTACGGCGTACGGCGTACGGCGTACGGCGGACAGACAGAAATATTTTTATTGCAGTTTTGGATTCTACATACCTTGAAACGTAAACCATCAAATTTTGAGGGGGGGTAAGAATTTTTTTTTTCATGCTCGATTCCAATGATTCATTATTGAAAATAATAAACCAAAAGCATGTCCCATTAAAAATGCAAAGCCGGTAAGTACCCAGCTAAGTAGGTACCGTTTCGGAAAATTTGAAGCTTTTTTAAAAAAGAAAATCCAGAGGTATTGAGAGAAAATCTTGAGTTTCAGGTTGAGTGTTATCCGTTGATTGAGTACGAGCGATAAACTGGTAGGAAGAAGGAAAATCACGTTACAGGTGGAGGCTCTCATCCCAGCTTCCGCCTAGCGGAACCCGGAGCCCCTAACTCTGACATTCGTTTTTGACTGTACCGTTTACTTTTTATGGCAAACTTTGGTTTACAAGGGCGCCAAATCCGAATCTATAGTCAAACATGCGAAATTCAAGTCCACTGGACTTTTCATTCGTCTCCCTTCGTTTGTCCTGTAAAAATGAAAGGATAGCAAAAATCGAGAACTTATGATTCTTCGTGGAGTGCGACAGATGCCTCTAATTGAGGAGTTCTAGGTGTAATCTAAAGGCAATCATCCGACCCCTGCCGGATGAGAATGGAAGGATGTGGGGGATGCCGAGTGTAAAACAAGGGAGGGGAGTGGAGGACAGCACTAGCACTGTTGGAATGGTTCTTGAGATGAGGCTATTAACTCCAGCTTACGTCACAGCCTGTGCTGCTGTTTTCAGCTCCACTGGACAACTCACCCATACCCTGGCACTAATCGCCTTAGTCCTCTCCCCTCGTACAGCACTGGTTTTTACTCTGGGCATTAACTGTGATTAACGTATGGTTTCGAATGAAAAGTAAAATAAAAAAATAAAATCGTTCAGACCTCAGGAGAGCATTTTTATTGGTTAAAATAGCGCAATGTTACCAGATATGAACTACCTAATGTCGGTTGCATTGCTTCGAATTGAAACCTCATCAACCACATCCCTGGCATTTCTAAATTTTTCAAAAAAATATCGATATTTTCAATGAACTTGTTGTTGATGTGTTGTAGCAGCAATATTATACGGAAGAGTTTTGTAATTCTCAGTACCTATGCGCCAAGAATGTAGAGGATCTTCAAAAATAATTTTTTTCAAATGAAATGAGAAGGTAAACAGTGTTCGCGGAATAATTTCAAGCAAATTCTCAGAATATCGCTTAAAAAAAAACTTGCCTGCCTATTTGAATCAGCAAAAACTATAGAGCATTGCTCAATGATTATTCCTACGTTATGTGAATAATATTATATTCAGACATGGAAATGAAAGAAGATGCGGTCTGAATCTGGAAGTCCTCGGGTGTTCAAAGTTGATATTGTTGATGGTAAACTATTTCGCTGAATCATGTTTAAATTTTTGAATCGTCGTTAAAAAGTGGTTTCAAGTCAAAAAACTCTCACTGAAAGAGAAAAAAAAATGCTGTAGGAAAAGATGTAGGTGGTAGAATAATTTTTTCTCTGGTTAATCGTATTTTGGCCAGTTGGGCATCAAAAAAAGATTGACATCTCGTTTCACTGGGGTGCTGATCTCAACCTGGAGAGCGTGAAATTAGTCTACAACTTTTCTGGCGGACAAAGTTAATTTTGGATGATTATGGTCTACGTTGAAAAATTTGTCCTAAAAACGCTGCAAATTATTGCACAGTGGTTTATTATTTACCTGCTTAGAAGTCCCTTCTGCGTAGTCCACTTTTTTCTGTGGTCAATACCTACCTTCGTGCTCCCCCAGGATAGCCCTAAAACAAGTACTGGAGCTGGCCGGGGAATAACAGTTCCATAATGTATGCGGTGGAATAATTTTGTGTTTATTCATGAAGGCACACAACTTGACGTTCGTTCAAGTTGAAACAATTCTTCAGGGGGTCCCTAGCAATGATATTCAGGCTGGATGTATATCGTTTCATTTACGATCATGGTGACGAAGCTTTTCGTTGCACATTTTAGGACCTTACTGTGAACGAGCAGCTGGACATGCAATGCTCCGTGTGGCCTCAAAAAATTCTTTCTGAGAGATCTATTTGAGAACGTATAAAGACCCATACCCTTCTATTGAAAGTTTTCGAGCTACGGTGTTCTGGAAATTTCATCCCCTATATTTCTCTCCTTAGAGGTGACTGACAGTAACGCCGAGCTTCGCGGACCAACTGGACCCCAAATGGGACCTACAAACCTAATTTCATTAATTCTGGTCATGGTAACTACGGAATTGCGATGTACGGCGGCCGGACAGAAATTTAGTATTCCATTTTGAATTCTACTAACCTTGAAACGGAAACCATTAAATTTTCACGGGGGGGGGATCCCCCACTCCCTCATTCTCGATTCAAATGTTCATTACTGAAAATAATTAACCAAAACGTTCAATTTCGAGTTTTTTCCATTTTATTATATTGTTTATGTAGGTAGGTACAAATGTCATTATTATGTTGTAAAAATGTTAGTATCATAACGTGGATACCTGCTATAACTCTATGATGCTATTACTGACTCAAAATCTTTTAGGAAGATTACCAAAAGAAAATTTTATAACAATTAGCATATTATTAAGATTCATTTATATCAAGGTCTCAATATTACATATTGAATTTTTCAGTGCAATATTTCCGTGAAATAGTTCAATTTGAAATTAAAATAGACAACTTGTTGGGAAAAATGTTGAACTGAACCGAAAAAAGCTGTATAATATTATCATCAATGCTTCGTGTTGCCGCATGTAATTTAGGCGAGGATGGACACTCTCATCATTCATTTTAGTATCACATCTCGCAAACGCGCCCCTCCACTCCTCTCGAATGTTTGAAAAAAATAATAATCGAGGTTGTCGCAACAATAACGGTACAGGAAGGAGGACGTGGGGCTTGAGGTCTGTATAAATAAGTCGAAGATAACCCGCACGCGGCGCCCGGCAGATAGGGAAATGCGACCGCCAGGGAAGAGGGTGGCCCAGCATATTGAATAGCGCGGCCCGCAAATCAAATCAAGTGCGCTATAATCGGATGGGCGAGGGAGAGTGTCAGAATAAACAGGGTGGGGGGGGGGGGGGTCTGAGGGCTTGTATGATGATGGAGGGGCTGTGGGTCCTCGAGGAGGGAGGCTCGCGCTAGGAATCGACCATCTATCGATATTTTGAGAGCGAAAGAGAGAGTAACTGAAAAGTTTCAGTCATGCAGCATGGCTATAAGAGCAAACTGTCGAAGAAATGTTCCTGCTATTCTGCACAGATTTGATATAGCGAGAAACCATACCACTTTTCGTAAAATTATATAAGGTTTTCGTGATTTTAGCCATTTTTACCGTTTTTGGTTTATTATTTTCAATAATGAACCATTGGAATCGTGCATGAAAAAAAAAATTCTAACCCCGCCTCAAATTTTGATGGTTTACGTTTCAAGGTATGTAGAATACGAAAATGTAATAAACAATTTCTCTCTGTCCGACGTACGCCGTAATGGCCACTTTTCTTAGTTACCATGAAAAAAATTGATGAAATTCGGGTTATAGGTTCCGTTCGGCGACTATTTGGTCCTCGAAGCTCGGCGTTACTGTCAGTCATCTCTAGGGGTTCAAAATAGGAGTTGAAATTTTCAGAACGCCGTATCTCGGAAACTTTCGATAGAAGGGTATGGTTTTTTTTACGTTATTAAATTTGTCTTGAGCTAAACAATTTTTTCACACCACCCGGAGCATTGTATGTCCAGTCGTTCGTGTGCACCATAATGCTTTGTCAACACGATTGTGAATCAAACGGTATAAATCCGGCCCGGATATCATCGCTAGGGAGCACCTGATTATAATCAAGGATGGCTGTATGAAGTGGATTGGTTGTTCTGCGATATTATTTCATTTGATTTTGTTGGTAGGTACTTCTGAAACTTGAACAAACTTTGAAGTATTATTATTGATGGATAAATTATTACACAATAGTAAATTATTACACAACGGCAAATTATTACACAACGGTAAATTATTATAGAACGGTAAATTATTACACAACGGTTCATCTACCAAGAAGGGGCTGGGTTTTGTTGATCGATACTTCTGCAACTTGACCAACCGTTGAAGTATTATTGATGGGCAAGTTATTACCCAACGGTTCATTATACTTGACCTCGAGGGTAGGTCCTGACCACAGAAAACAGTGATCTATGCAGAAGGGGCATCTATTTCACTCAACATTAACAATTTTCCTTCAGAACTTCAATTTGCGTTTCTTTTTGCCATTTTAGTTACTGTTTGTCATCGACAAAATTATTTTAGCAACATTTAACTCATGATTTAGGTAGGTACCTAGTAACGAGTACGGGGTTAGGTGTACTAACCTACGGAGAGTCTGCTATCTACATAATATGTATAGACTGGTACATATTATAAAGACGGGTTATCTATACAGAGAGCTGTGATCTGTAACAGAAGGGTATTCTGTACAAAATAATAAACCGTTGTGCAGGGATTTGCAGCGTTTTTACCTTTATAAAGTCCTTCTTTGAGAAAAATATTTTTGTCATCGAAACAGTCCCTACGTCGTGAATAACCATCCCACACAACGTCAGGTGAATTAATATTGATTTTAGCCCTTGATACAAATTTTTGACCCATAAAAATTCAACTTTGACCACTATTCTATATGAAAAACTACTGAAATGGTATATTTCCGTCTTTTCTCACTCTTCCGTATCACTTTCAGTAATTTTATATCAACTGTTCGCGAATATAGCCGTTTTTACCGAGTTTTGACCCCTAAAAACTCCAATGGAATTTTTGAAAATTGCTCATCTTCGAACTCATCCTTTTGTTTGGTAATACAAATGTTTTGGCGAAATTTGGAATTTTTCTCACGAACCCAAAGACAGATATCGTCTATATTTTTGTTAAAATCTAGTGATGGATTCAGACTGTTCTGAAACGGATTTGCCTATAAAAAAATGTGAAAAATTCATGTTCTGAAAATTTTGGACCCACTGCAATAGCGTCATTTTCTTTGAAAATTCGCTGAGAGTTACGCGTGCTCGTATGCTCCTATTGTCGTGCGGTGAGGTGTCCTTCTCCCCAGACAAACAACCGTGAGTTAAGAGGGGGAGAGTTCAGTGACAGAGAAAGCCGGGACGGAAGGATTTAACCGGTATGTATCTTCTGTGTGTTTCTGTTAAAACAGCAGGCAGCAGGTAAATGAAATTAGGCAGACTTATAATTGTCCAGTCAAATTAATAAGCAATCCAACCAAATCATTAATTGCTTCAAACTTATTGATTGATAATAATTTCAACCCAACTAATTATTGCTAATAATCATTCAGATCAAATTTACCTTTTTGTTTCCAAGTTGAGGCTCGAATGCGTGCAAGTCTCCACTTAACTGCCTACGGTTCTAAAAGTTTCCAATGTAGATGCCACGTTGATTATGTATAATAACCCTACGAATACCGGGTGGCATCGTTATAGACCCCTAATTCTAGTTTTAAGACTATTGAAAAAAGTTTTCCTCGCCAAACTGGAGGACATTTTTATCCTCCTGCCGTCTGTAATGCATAGAGCAGGAAACATAACAGGTTTAATCGCAGTGACCATCTGACCGTCAGAAAGGCGTTTGGTGAAGAGAATTCGCGACCATATTAACAAAAATTATGGATTAAATTAGTAGGGACCCCACCCAGTACTTATTTTCAGACTTTTCACCCGGTATTCGGAAGGATAATAAGTGTTTTACTGCAAGAATATTTTTTGTAGACTGTTACCCCTCAGACATGTTGTTCGTGCTGTTCGTGTTGTTAGATTCAGGGCATCTACTGACCTGAAACGGTTAGATTTGGATAGTAGGTCAGCTTTCAGGCATCCAGTAAGCGTCTGTCTGTCTTCTGATGCTTCCACCCCGCAATATGGAAGCTATCTAATATTGAATATCTACCCTCTTTTCAGTTGTTATGACCCCCCCCCCCCCACCAAGTTAGTGTCATCAGCACTGCCTTCTTCAAACTGAGGGGTACTTCTAGAGAGGGTTTCGCGTAATACTGTTAACTCACCACAAAACGGCTCTGATTGCCTTCCTGGATTCAATTAGAAGTGTCCCTCCGACCCCCAGGAGATCACAGGTTCGGTTGAATAGTCTACCAGATTGTGGCATATCACGAATGACGCAGAAACTAATGACATTAAAGTGAATGAACCTCTTCTAGTCAAACCCTGGTTTCCTCCCCGTGTTAGGGATAGGACCTTTTCGGGCTCACCGCAGTAGGTAACATTTTTACAGTAATAGAACGAATAAACTGGCTATACGAAATCGTCAGCAGTCATTAACCATCTAAATGAAAAAATACAACAATGGAATTGGATTTAAAAAACGCTCCAAATGATTGCACATCGGTTTATTATTTACCTGTACAGATGCCCCTTCTGCTTAGATCACTGCATTCTGTGGTCAGCACCCTCGTGTCCCCCGGGAAATGCCTAAATCGAGTACTAGAGTCGGTCCAGGAATTACGGTTTCATAAACGCTGCAAATTATTACACAACGGTTAATTATTTACCTGTATAGGTGCCCCTTCTGCGTAGATCACTGTTTTCTGTGGTCAATACCCTCGAGCTACCTCCAGGAAAGCCCTAAATGTAGTACAGGAGCCGGCCCGAAGTTTCATACAAATGCGCGGGATTCAATAATTCAATAATTAATTATTCGTAGTTATTCATCCCCCCCCCCCCCCCCCCATTCCCTTCTACTTAGATAGCGTTATAAACCGTTGTCTAATAATTTACCCGATAATACTTCAACATTATTTTGTTCAAGTTGCAAAAGTACCTATCAAGAAAATCCAAAACATCTATCATTTATCAAATGAAATAATATCACAGAACCATCAACTCGACTTCATACAGCCATCCGCGATTATAATCAGGTGATCCCTAGCGATGACACCTGGACCGGATTCATACCGTTTCATTCATAATCATGTTGACGAAGCTTTTTGGTGCTAACGATCGGCTGGTCGTAATGCTCCGGGTGGTCTCAAAAAATTGTTTAGCTCAAGACAAATTTAATAACGTAAAAAACCCTTCTATCGAATGTTTTCGAGATACGGCGTTCTAAAAATTTCAACCCCTATTTTTAACCCCTTAGAGATGAATGACAGTAACGCCGAGCTTCGAGGACCAACTAGACCCCAAACGGGACCTACTAACCAAATTTCAATCATTTTGGTTCATGGTAGCTAAGAAAAGTGCGAAGTAGGACGTACCGCCGACGGACAGACATTTTTTTTATTCGATTTTCGGATTCTACGTTCCTTGAAACCGAAACCATCAAATTTTGAGGGGAGGGGTTACTTTTTTTCATGCTCGATTCCAAAGGTTCATTACTGAAAATAACAAACCAAAAAGGAATTTAGTTTTAATATAAAACCAAAACGTCTGGTCTAGTGAAGTTACTTGCTGAATTCGGTTGGCAATATCATAAGATCTTATTTAAGCAGCCCTTTCCCCACTACACTCAGCATAGGGAGAATAGGTGGTCAAATGTCTATTAATCAGAAACACACCGGTGTGCGCCAGCATGAATTTGCTTTAGGTGTAGAATCATTAGAAAAATTCATGCTGGCGCACACCAATGTGTTTCTGATTAATGGACATTTTGCTGAGCAAATGTACAATATTATCATCTATTGCGTGTACTCGCCACAATATGTTGGCTTTTCTTTCTCTTCTGTATGTCTTTTGATAAACTGAACAGAGGACGTTGCATCCTCCATTAGTATTTGAAATCTAGTTGATAATTACTGGTACTTGATTGGGTACCTAGTTTAAAATTTTTTGTCGGAGTTATTTATAATATGCCAGCTCATTAGCCTACCAAAATTACTTTTTTGGCAATACCCAGTTTGGTTTCCTTTGAGCATAGGTAGGTATATTTTCGAAGCCTAACACAGACCTAAACTTTCCAAAATACTCAATGTTGCGTATTCACTCGTTGATAAGCAACCTGTAACAACTGTGAGTGTAACTGTCCAACTCATGAACTTACTTGGGTACGCCCGATGAATACCTACAAGTTAGGCTGTAAAGGTTTCAAAAACTTTTCCTGAAAATTATGCAGGCAACGTGTAAGATTCACGCTTAGCGTGAGCGATCCACTCGGGACAATATAGACTATACGGGATATAATATAATTATAACCCCATGCAAAACTAATGAAGAGTGAAAAATGTAGGTGTTCAACTATACCTAATATTCTTTATTTTTATCCGTATAGTTATGACCAAGGTCAGTATGTTCATATGTAACTTTTGCTTGTTCTCAGGCCATCCCCATTTCTTCAATCAGCTCTCATGCGGTCTGGATCTGGTCTCGATGGCCGGTGAATGGCTCACAGCGACCGCTAACACCAACATGTTCACGTACGAGATTGCCCCCGTTTTCATCTTGATGGAGAGCGTCGTGCTGTCGAAGATGCGGGAAATCATTGGTTGGAAAGGTGGCGATTCCATCCTTGCTCCTGGTGAGTAGAACTGGATCTAGGTATGTAGGTTATGTACCACCTACTGTGTTCAGCAAGATTTATGCGATGAAATGCTGTGTGAATTATACTTTTAAACCTAATCAAGCCAGCAAAACTTGGTCCAGATAGCTAGAATACGAACGTTAAAGAACAGCGACCATTTTCGCTCCTATATAAGTGTGGTACACAATAGTAAAGTAGGTGCACACTTTTTCCATGTTCACTGTGAAATAATTCACTAATGTTTTGTTTTCCTAATAGGTGGATCTGTATCAAATCTCTATGCCTTCCTGGCTGCGAGGCATCACATGTTCCCCAACTACAAGGAGAAAGGACAATCATCACTGGGAGCCCAACTAGTCATGTTCACTTCTGATCAGGTATACGAACAGTCACCTGTTCAGGTTATTATCTTGCTCCTAATATTAGTTTTATTTAAATCAAAATTTGCCGTCCGAGGTACGTGCAAGGCACTGGTACTTAGTACCATACAAAATGCCAGGCTGAGCCCCATAATTAGATTTCGATGGGCTACTTGCAAGAACGCACTTGCATCATACAAACATGATGTAAGCAAGTTATGAAGGCAAGTTAATGAAAACCAGAAAGAACTTGTAGAGCAGCAACATGTTGACAACTATTATTGCTATGACACGCTAATTTAACATTAAGAAGGAAATAGGTAGTTGAAATAGGTTGTAATTTTGACAGTTCGAAAACTTCTTGAGGGTCCATTAGATTAATAAATTTTTTGAGGTCATGTAGCGACGTTAAGACGTTTGAGAATACCTTCCGGTTTCTAAGTAAAATTACGTTGAATCCAAGTATATTCGATAGGTTTTCTGGTTATTAATTTATTATTCAAGGAAAAACCTACCTACCTCGGAATCAGACAAAAAATTAACCTTGTGGATGAGGTACTTATATTTTATCGTTTCAATAAAGTCGTTCATCTCTCGCATAATATTGTTTTAGTGTCACTACTCCGTGAAGAGCTGTGCTGCTGTTTGCGGCCTTGGTACTGACAATTGTGTGGAAGTACCTTCAGACGAACAGTAAGTTCATTTTGAATTTAATCAAATTCGTCTCCTCACGGATTCAGTACCAACTACTTTATCCTGCTGATAAATGTTAGTAAGTCTGTGGAAAAAGTACCTACCTACCAATCGTCTTTTTGAAACTTTAATGGTGCTTTCGAAAGGAAGCCTTCCAAACCACTTGCATGCACTTCTTAAATGATACCTAATCCCACATAAATATGTAATAAAGTGATCGGAACATAACGATTCAACTCTTAAATCCAGCTGACACTTTGCGTTGAAAAAAAAAATAAAAAAATAACAATATATACCTATATATATATAATCATCCAGTAATCCCGTTATTTGAAGGAGACTGCCCCAGTTGACTTCGTTTATGGAACTTAACCTATAAACTAGGTCATGTTTTGCGGACTTCCTACTGATGTTACTCAGGCACTTACTTATAACGTAGGTACATAAAAGTTTGAAGAGCTTATCAAGCATCGCGCAACCACTCACGGTATGGGCAGGCTCTACTATCGTACCCTATTACAGATACTGTCAGTTTTTTCGTCGGTATTCAATGAAGGCTTGGATAGAGAGGCATTCAAGAGGCCCTCGGGACTTGAAAATCCTCCCAAGGGACCCTCGATGGGGGAAAGAAGGTGAAGATAAAACGCGAAGAGGGAGAGGAAGTGTTAGTTATGATGGGGATTTGGGTTCATTCTCGCCCTCTTGACAGTTATGCCCCTCGGTAATACCCAATATCCTCCTCTCTTTTCTTCACTAAAACCCCTACTAATTACATTCGAAACGCGTTGATGAAGGGGAAGTATACTTCAGCCTATATTTTTCAACACGTGATTGGTCTGGTTTTAGGATAAACAAATTCTGAAAACATTGAAATTAGGTAGGTATGTTTTTAGTTACAGTACACACCTAAAAGCTCCAACTGCACATGCGTGTATCTTTATAACATGCGATCGTAGGAACATCACTCAATCAATTTGAAGAACGAATGTATATGTTGTGTGCCCACTGCGTTTCTGTTAGTATACTCAATAACCTCAGTTAAATTTCCATGTGATATGGACTATCGTAAACAAGAAATGTAACGACGACATAATAACGACATAAGCAAAGTGCAATAGGAAAATGGTAAATTTTGTAAATCATACCCAAGATGCCAAGTCATGGCGAAAAAATCTGGCAAGATACGGCTCTTAGCTTTCTCGTAAACACAGCTATAGAAAATTGCTACTCCCACTTCGGTTAGTGCCCATAAAATTAGTTACAATGTTTTGTTGCTTTCAGTGTTTTTAGTTGGCCGTAATTTTTTTACGCTATTTTAATTCTTTGCAGTTAGATACCTACCTAAACAATTTGTATAAGAATCTGATAAATCCAGGGAGGGCCACGTTCTTTAGATAACTTGATGTACTCAAGTACAGATCTTCATTCTTTTTAAATTAAAATTTTTTTTTCAAGCCTGGAATGAAGATTATTTTTTTGGACACTAACTAAATTAAATGGATAGGTAGAGACAGATCATTGATCGAATTAAGGAAAGTCTAATTATATAGGTTTTTTGGAGGCCTGAGAAGGTCTACCATATATTTCATAACATAATAATACAAAATTTTATTTATTATCTTATTATTATTATTTTTTTTTGGATAGGGATTTACTTATGAGAAGGAACAAATGAATAGTTTTACATAAACGATATTAAGTGACATGTTTTCACCGAAAACCGTGGACACCTAACGTCGCAATTTATTGATCCACCAGTTATTTGAAGCTGCCTATCGCGCATGCGTGCCTAACCAAACTTAGGGTAGCAATAGGTACATTGTCATCGATGAGCCAACTTTACCTGAGTCAATTGTATCAAAGACGTAGGGGAATGTGTATAAACACTGACACTGACTAGTCGTGAGTTCCTGTGTGATTACTTCTTTCAAACGTTTTGATCTTGAACTTTTAACGTCAATCCACAATCATCTATCTTCATTCCTCCACCTCTTCCACGGCCTAGGTACTCATCCGCCAGCTGATACTATTCACCTTCTCTTAACCTTATTAACATGTATCCCCACAATCCTACATTTCAAATTTGGTACATCTTAACAAGAGGTACCTAAGATTGATGTTCTCGAACCAAAATAACGAGTTTTCGGTCTGTGGTAACAGCGGGCGGATGATCGTCTCCGAGCTGGAACGCCTCGTTTTGGAAAGGAAGTCGAAGGGGCAGATCCCGTTCTTCGTCAACTGCACTTCTGGAACGACCGTTCTCGGTGCCTTCGACCCCATCAACCCTATCGCCGACATTTGCCAGAAATACAAAATGTGGCTTCACATCGACGTAAGTTCTCAGTATACCAAAACCAAATGTATACAATTTTATGGGTTGTGTTCAAGAGGGAGTGGAAGATTCCAAATCAGGAAGAGTTGAAGAAAATTATGTCTACAGTCTGAACTCAGTTCGAGTCTTAGTTGGGTGCAGTAGGTAACCAATTGAATTTCTCAGCATGAAATGAGGCTAACGATGGATCAGTATTGTCAGAAACTGGTCCTCATAAAGGAATGAGGAGTACCCATGACTTTCGTTTATACTACTTCCCCATTTTTAAATAAAAGTAGGGTCCGTTCCGATAATTCTGAGACCAACCTCACTCTCCGACGAAGAATAGTTCTTTTTCTACGAGCTTTCTAAGTTTCGGCAACAAGTGACGTCATTCCACCCCTCCCGCCTGGACGGGACCCCCCTTGCCCAGCGTGACGTCACTTGTTGCCGAAACTTTGAAAGCTCAAAACTATTCATCCTAGGAGAGTGTATTTAGTCTCAAAATTCTTAGGACAGAATCTACTTTAATTAAAACGTATAAACAGAAGTCATGGGTACTCCTATTGTCTCCAAAAGAAGTCGTCATTTTCTTCAACTCTTATTTCCTGATATATAAAATTGTCATGAGTATAGACTCAATCATCTTCTTTCATTCCCACAAGCTGTTAACTAATTTATCATCACTTTTTTCTACTGAGTAATAAATTAATATTGGTTCACAGGCCGCATGGGGAGGCGGTCTCTTACTTTCCAAAAAGTACCGCCACCCTCGTTTCACAGGCGTTGAGAGGTGAGAGATTCTGAGAGAATTTTTATTGATTGACAGTGTAGTGTAGATTGTAAATTGCTAGTGTAAGTCGCTAACGTTACCTCCTTTATAAACAGTGGTACTCATATTTCCATATTTGTTGGAAAAATGTTAATATTAGGGTCTGGATTAAGCATTTTACAACCAAATAAATATATGACACACGGGCGCCAAAAGTTTCTGTTTGGCACAGCTCAATACTATTTATTAACTCCAAAGCAACTACCATTACTTGCAGCTAGCATTATTACCTCTTCTAATAATTCGTCTCATCATTTTTGGTTGTCCGTTCTCTCTTTCCCTTATTCACTCGATCAGAAGGCTGAATAATACACCTTCCTCCCTATGCTCCCTGTCTCCCGCTTCAACAGCAATAAATTATATCGCCTATCAATTTGTCTTAAGCCTTCACCGCTAATGACATTTCGAAACCAGCAGTGGCTTAAAGCTTTTAAAAATGGGGGCCCCTCCATCCTTTATGCTGACATTTTGAAGGGTTCCAGTGAAACTGAGTAGGGTAGAAAACGGGAGGCGACATCGTGTCCCACGGCGTTCTCTTCACGCATCAACGACTTCTCAAAGCCCAATTGAACCCCCGATCCTTTCATCCTTGGAAGGAATGCAGGATCAACGTCTTAAGCATAGTCGGGGAATTCAACGTGAGTAGGCACTTGTATTGAAAGTACTTATAATTACCATACCTTACCGAGGAATCCGTCGTCACTAGCTGGTTGAGTACTGGAGGCGACCGTTTTCGATGTAGGTATGTACTGTCGACGACCTGATATGATGTCCTTACATCGAAAGCTCTCGAATCCAGTACTCAACCAGCTAGTGACGACGGATTCCTCCGAAAGGTATGGTATTATTAGATTCTCCCTTTAAATTTAGTACTTATACTTTCCAAAATCGGGAGGTAGCATAACTTTATTATATGCTTCCGCACTCTACCGAAGATCAGAATGAATTCTTCGCGGGAGCTACTATTGAAACGATGCGTCCCTTCCTTCATCGGTGAGGAAGCCACTAGCCTACCTGAGGCTGTCCGCATCCTCATGATTTTGCATAGGTACGCACCTAGTGGGAATCTCTATGAGAGCTTTACCGAAAGTTGCTACATCAGGTGTATCCTTAGACCTAAAGTGCGCAAGGACTTGTATTTTCAAGGCCATGTACAACAGGTGACATAATCCACCCGCAGCTACATCCATTTGATGTACAAACCTTACAGAAGTTTCCTAAACGATTGAAAATAAAGTTGAAAAAACAGTATTACGCCTATTGGAATAATAATCCACTCTGCCTGTAGGTGTACATACGATTAAATTAGGGTAGAATAGTTTAGAATTAGATTAGATACACCGCAACAACCTTCGGTTTTAACAATCAAAATAGCATTCTGCTTTTTCAATAATTTATCACCACCTTCGTCTCTTGAGTTAGTGGAATCAGAAGTCTGTTCCTGTACGTGCTCAAAATGTCAACGGTTTTGTCTTTCAATTAAGAATTTTACTAAAAAACAGGATTATCATCCTCACATCATAGGATTAACAAGGATAAACACCCAGATTCCCGAGTACTAAAGTGCACTTGCCCCCAGGACTAAGTGCATTCTGATCCGCGTATTGCGAAGGGGGGAAATGCGCTAAGAATTAATCTCCCCGGTAAACATCATGCACTTCACGGTTGGCCGGACCCCTAAAGCGACTTATTCCCACCCACCGCTAGGGCGCGAGTCTGTGACTGACAGATCCGAGTAATGGCCATGGGATGGATGGCCTCCCTACCAAGCGGCAGCTGCTTTTCATATACTTCAGTGCTCCTTCAATATACCGACACGTGAGTGTTAAGATGGATGGATAAGTAGTGTTGGAAAACACTGCAAATAATTACACAACAGCTCCAACTATTGATATCTTGCTAGTACGTATGATGCCAGACATTTTCTTTCTGCTGTGAGCGTACTGACATCAATTGCTACGCTTTGTGTCATGACAAGAAGTGGATGCATAGGCATCTTGATTACCAAAATCAAGCACAGCACATAATCTGATTGAGAAGTCTGACTGGAAGAAGTAAAATTGAATACAGTGACCATTGCATTGTGTTCGGTCTACGTTTTTTAACTGGGGGAAATAATCCGTCACCCACTTGGGACTTCTCTTCGACCTAGATAGGATCTATACATAATAATATTGTGTATAGATACTTATTAAAATGAAAATCCCGGACAAGTGTAATTGATTTTCCCGATTGTGGTGAAAGATTCTTGATAATGTGCAATTCAGTAGGGTATTTCCTCGAAATAATCTAGGTGGAACATAATTCTAGGTGTTTACTCCTATCAGTCCTTGTTATCGAGGAAATTTACCAATCGCTTTCAAGCACTGCATCCTTTTTCAATCAAACCAAAGTTTTTTTTTCGAGTTCTAAGACAAATCCATCAATCTTGCCGAGACTGCATTGTAATCCTTCGCCGTCCACGTCAAAAAGGGGGAAGAGAAAATAGAAGTCCCCTCACATTGGCTTAGCCTCAATTATAAATTTGCGGTAGGCGGCTCACCGTTTGTGGAGGTGGATCGTTCGGATGAAGGGGAGGGTTTGGGTGTATAATTAATAGCAATTCACTCTGCATCTGAGCCCTTATTCCCCCTGTTTAAAATCCCCCTCTGGCTGGGACATTAGAATTCAATTAAGCAGATTTGTGGAAGGCGGTATAACACTCAGGGACCCCTCTCATGGTTGGGACTCCCCTGTTTGATAGAGGGGCCATAACCTAAGGGCTAAGGGCAGTTTGGGCTGTGGAGTCACTTGACTCGTACATCACCAAGGTGTGCTGTCGACAGGAAGGGGCCGGCTCAAGTCATCAATCCAGAAAGCTGCTTTGACTAAACCCAGCGAAGCCTGATTTTATTTTTGGCCCAGGCTTCAGTGCACTGGTCAGTAATGGGTGGGAATCAATAAGGTCATTTTTAATTTTCCCAAATGACAGATCCCGCGCGGTCCCCGATGAGCTGATGTGTGTTGAAATTGATAATGACCTCCGATTCTTCGCCTCGCGCTGGGGAGTGGGGTGTCACGGCCCACTCGGTTCTGGCTTACCCTGAAAGTGTTTGATCAGTACTCAAAATTGGTTAGAGGTTTTACAGGTTGATAGATCCTAAATTTAAGGTCAAAATTTCAAAATCAGACTCGTGCGCTGTAAGGTTTTAAATCCTACAATGAAATGAGTAAACTATGATCACATTGAACGCTTTATATTCCACTGAAAGAGCAATTTAGATTTATTACCTGAATCCAAGGAAGTTGCGACAGATTAGCGATAATAATCGAGTTTCTAGCAACTAAGAACGTGTAGATTACTAAGAAGCACCGGCTACCGCACATGCGCATCTCCTATTAGGTAGGTACCTATGTTCACAATACTCCTTGTCAGAGGACTTGAAAGCCAGCGGGGGTGCCTACCGTGCAATTTCTTGAAAAGTTCTGTAAATTTAAATCTTTACTAGGAGGACATAATTTGATCCTGGATTAGTTCCTGTATTAGTTGGTCCTGGGAGTTCATTTGAGCAAAGTCGGATGTTGTTTGCTTCTCTCTTCACATGATCTTCTGGACTGATGTAGGAAACAAATGGTTGGAGAAATAAGGGCGCCCCTATTTAATCGTGAAACAAGTGCGAAATTCTCACAGTCCCCCTTCCCGATCGAGTTTGAACGAGAGCATTCCATTAGTCCTCGCTGTTTGGTCGTACGGATAAGGAAAAACTTTTTCGAATGATCGATGGTTTCGAAATCCACAGTTCAATTAAACTTTACGAAAGAGGAACATTCTACGGACAGCCCTAACGGCCCAATTTCAGTGGGATCGATAATTATGAAAGAGGAACATTCTACGGACAGCCCTAACGGCCCAATTCCAGTGAGATCAATGTCAAAATGAGTACTTAATTTGCAACAAGATGATCAAATTCAGCACATCGTCAATGTGAAAAACGGAACGAAGCATCAAGATTTTCAACGCGTATTTATAATCCTCTATTTCTGTATTATGGATTCAACAACGGTTGAATTTACACTCAGCATTTTAAGCTCCTTTTTACGGTTATTTTTCAGTCTATGTATGTATATCTGTTATCATAAATATTATATTTACATAATGAGTAATGAGTTAAGTATCTATTTATCTAGCTGCTGAGCTTCTTAACCACCAAACTTGGTATATTCTCACCTGAAAACCTTTAGAGACGCAATTCAAAACTAATTATTCTGCCACAAGAACAGACCGCAGAGAAAGTGGAACGCAAGTTGGGAGATGGGGCACTGGATTTTACAGCGTCCGTAAACCATAATGTTCAGGATTTTAATCTTGTCTAATTGAAATTGGGTATTGAATAGGTATGGTTTCTGTGGTTTTTGCACAATGCACAACATCTGTGCGGATCCTGTATCAACTTTGCTGCTGTAGGTACTTTAAAATGGTTTACTATTTTGCAGGGCTGATTCCGTCACATGGAATCCTCACAAGCTCATGGGCACCTTGCTACAGTGCTCAACCATTCATTTCAAGATTGACGTGAGTATTTATGACCGATTGAGTAATAATTCTCACTACCTACCTACTTAATCTGATTAAGTATCTTGTAAACACATTGGCAAAACACTTGTGAAGTGGGGGGATGGGGGATGGGGGGGGGATGGGGGGGGGTCTGAAAAAGAAGCATGGACGCCAAAATTTCAGCAAACAATACCTATGGGAAGTGAAATTAACACCCTTTTTCGCATTTGCCTCCAATTCTACCTAATTTTGTTAATAATGTAATAGATACCGGCGAGGTAGAATAATATAGCTGATTATGATGAGGTGATGAAGTAATTAATCTCCTTGTTGCTAGTAGTAGCTACAACTACATATCTTCCAATTTCATGGTAGGAAGTCGGAAGTTTTTTTTATTACGAAAGTCAACAAAAACGGCGTTATTTATTATTTCAATATAATTTATTATCAAGTACATCAGGCTTTATTTCCGTCGGTAGATAGTCCTTATTATCTCTCCTATGAGGAGTACTCATGATTTCCGTTCATATTTTTAAATGACAGTTGGTTCCTTTCAAGGAGTTTTGAGACCAACCGCACTCTCTACGATGAATAGTTTTCAGCTTAGAACAAGAAATATTCGTCCTAGGAGAGTGTGGTTGGTCTCAAAATTCTTAGAATGAGAACTACTTTCATTTAAAAATGAGAAAGTAATATAAACTGAATTCATCGGCAGTATTCATGGGTACTCTTCATCCGCCTGTAAGAAGATTTATGACGCCTGCTTTTATGATAGTCACTTTAATTTCGAATATGACCCAGGGGTTGCTGTTGAGCTGTAACTCGATGTCAGCTGACTATCTTTTCATGACCGACAAGCTGTACGATATCAAGTTCGACACCGGTGACAAGGTGCTTCAATGTGGACGTCACAACGATATTTTCAAGCTGTGGCTTCAGTTCCGAGCCAAGGCAAGTAGCTTCATTATAAACTAGCTGAATTACCTGTGCTTTGCACTGGATTGTATTCATCTGGACAAATTTGGCCAAGTATCTCAAAATTTTTGAGTTATTGCCTCCTAGGCTAGTTTGTATTTAGTTCGTTAATTTACGCCCCGAAAGCAAAACAATCATTTGCTGCATGTTGTGAACACGTGTAACAAGAACTAATTCACAAACCTTAATCACAATACCACGCCCAAATAACAAGATTATATAAAAGGAATCTACAGTCGTACTTAACGATCTTTATACTCAAGATCTGTATTATGGAATACCTGAATGTATTTGGCCTTAATTAACTTATATTTATTAGTTTACAAGTTGTTCTGACCAGTTGGAAGTACCTACTGTATCAACGGTTCATTCATTACTTAAGAACAGAAGATAGTAGAGATAAATGTGAAACAACAGATTGTACAAACAGGTTATACGAGTTATACGTCGACTAATCCCTCGATGGGTCTTTGACCTTAGGGAGAAGATATGTTAAACATTGTGTATATTCATGTCATAGGATTATTTGTCTGATTGCAATTTAATTATTTTGTGAATCAACATTCTATTGATTGATTGATGTATGTTTTGAGAACATTCAAAAACCAGTGGAACTGGGCTGTACAGGCTGTAGGTACAGTTTGTTTCATAAGAACCAATCAAAACTGTATAATGAGTCTCTACAATATAACCTAGTGATGTGACCTATTCGTTCTCATGGTCATATTCATGTCCAATTTTCAAGATCGTGCCAACCATACGGAACATTTTTGATAACAACCTACCATGCCGTTACCCCTACACTCTCTCCATAAAACCCACTCGGTCCGATTCTCACAATTCTCGTGACTTCAAATGATAAACTGGACTTCGTAAGACATAACTACTGTTTGCGTTTCATAAATTGGAATTCGTAAGACATAATAACTACTGTTCGCGTTTCATAAATTGGTCTTCGTAAGACATAACTGCTGTTCTGTTTGTGTTTCATTGAAACCAAAATTATTCTTTTACAATTCGGCTGTCCGCAATTTCAACCGGAATAGCCTTCCCCAAGTTTCACTCAAATCGGAACATCTAGGCTAGGTGTTTTATTACCAACTACCACTTATTAGGCAGGTTTCTCCATCCCCTCAATCATAAACCTCCCAGTCCATTATTTTATAATACTGATTGTCTCAAACTTAAACATGAACTGCCCTAGGTTTCTTTCAAACCAGAACGTCTAGGTGGGTGCGTATTTTACTACCATTGGACGGTTTTCCACTACCTCCCTCTCACGCAACACCTTATGTCTGACTTCCCCCATAAATCAAGGTTCGGTTTCAAGAATTATTGTTGTGGCAAATTTCACGTTTGGCTACCCCCAGTTTATTCTCCAAGTTTCGTTCAATTCCGTTGACACTGGCCGTGATGCGCGAACAAACGTGCGGACAGTAAGAGAGCAATAAATTTAGACAATAGTGCCAGTTGTCTTTAAATGGCATACAGCTGGGAAAAAATAGAAAGTTCGTGATTCTGATCAATGCAGATAGAAATATGAGTGTATTAATTATATTAATCGCCAAAGCATAGTTAACTTTCAAGTACTTCTACCTGGTTCATGGAAAGTGGAGATGACAACATAAACGTGAATTTTTCATTCTTTCTACCAGGGATTGAATGGTTTTGAAGCCCACATGGACCACCTCATGGAAATGGCTGAGTATCTCGTCGAGAAAATAAAAGCGGAAAAGGACAAATTTTACCTCATCCTCGAGCCCGATTGCGTCAACGTTAGTTTCTGGTACATCCCAAAGCGGCTCAGGAGTATGCCTCATAACCAGCAACGGATCAACGAACTGGCCAAAGTAAGTGGTTTTCAACGAATTTTATTGGTGTTACATTGGCTTGCAATATGATGGTATCTGTGGTGTTGATAGCGTTTCGCCCGCCAGTTTAAATACTTACGATTCTTGATCAATATGCAGGAATGGATGCTGTGGGTGGATTATGAATCATGAATACGAATCTTTCGAACGACGAAGTATCTATTTCCTGTCTCAGTTCGCGTAGAATCAAGCGAAAATAAATTTTTAAAAATGGCATAATTTTGAGGTGAAGTTAGAAGGAGAATTTTATAGATACCTGACTGATACCTGGCTGATTACACAGGTTTAATCGTAGCTCCATCCGGAATGCCCTCCTACGGCCATATCCAACAGAAAAAAGTTCACAGAACTTTGAAACTATTTGTCAGTTTTTCTATGTTTAGACAAAATCAGGTTACTAATTTCCCCTTTGAGAAATCGTATGCATTTCATTTACAGGTACCTAAATAAATAATATGGTGCTATAATTAATTACTCAACTTTGTGATGGCGCTCATCACTCAGCTTTTGAGCGATCATAATCTTTCCGTTTCCTTTTGGATCCGTTTTGAGGCAGCTTGATATCTGGAATAGTTATATGAAGAAGTATGAAGTACCTAGGTACGTTAAGTACCTCCGGCTGGACCTGGATGCTGGCCACCTTACCCTGAGGTTTGAACAAAAAGGGACGGCATTGTAAGTGGGTTACTCTTGCAGTAAATGCTTAGGCATCCACGCACATACAA
This sequence comes from Leptopterna dolabrata, assembly GCA_954871275.1. NCBI lineage: Eukaryota > Metazoa > Arthropoda > Insecta > Hemiptera > Miridae > Leptopterna > Leptopterna dolabrata. The sequence continues at coordinate 25,669,528 of OX940982.1, read as the reverse complement.
TGGTGGGTAGGTACCTATCATCTAGTTGAAAATGTGAGCATTAATTTGAGAGTAGTTGGTGGCCGATATACAGGCATATACGTTAAAAGATTCGGTCAGAATCGTAAATGTTCACAAAATTATTGGGTGAACCTACCTGACGTAAACTGACGACTTAAAACCATTTTCTCGAACACCCCTCTATGCCAAATCCAAAAATAACGAGGTATTTCCCTATACATGTTAATTTTTTGTAACCAGAAATGCGAATAAATTTGAAAAGCAATGGATGCGTGGATACCTAAGTTTATTTTAATTTTATTTGATTATTATAATATTTTTTTGCGATGGTTTGAAAATTGGTATCCAGGTCAGTTAAGTACAGCATTATGCAGCAGTATCGAAATGACCGGTAAAAAATGAAATAGATACGTACCTAGTTGATTTCTGAGCAGGTAAAAATCACATTCGTCCCAAACTTTATCAGATAATATATACCGACCTACGTTGAATTTAACATAGCGTTCTTTCGATTCCAGATCTGCCCGGTCCTCAAGGGTAAAATGATGGAACAGGGAACGATGATGGTTGGCTACCAGCCAGACGATAAGCGGCCCAATTTCTTCCGAAGCATATTCAGTTCAGCCGCTGTACAAAAAGACGACGTCGAATTCCTCCTCACGGAAATGGATCGGTTAGGTCAGGACCTGTAAGCTCTCAAAACCCATCCTTCAAAACCAGCCGTTCATTAAACAATAAACAGTTAACCAAAATTGTAAAGCATCAAAAGAAACTTGTGTATTGATATCGTAGAGTAGAGAACAATTGCGCCCCTGTACCCCCATTCATTGTTGTGATGCTAAGTAATAGCTTGTCACTCGTGACAAATTTAGGTTTAAAAAAAAAGTCATACTTACCTTTGGAAGAACAGAATAAAACTTGCGAAGCAATAATTTACTATGTATGAGTTACCAGGAAACACGTGAGTATAGCATTCTGTACTACGATGAAATCTGTTCTAAAATAACATTTCAATGTCTTCCATTTTGTCATGATCCATTTTGAGAGTTTGTACTGTTAGATTTCGAAGCAACTTTAGTATTGTAAACAAAATCAAGAGTATTCACCACAGGATTTCGAGATGTTGATTTCTGAATTTGATTACGAATACAGTCAATTTGGATAATATTGATTTATGGCACGAAAAATAAATCAATTGGAATGGATTTTTTACGATGAATATAGAGTCTCCATCAGTGCACTGTAGGTTGCAATAATCTGACTTAGATACATTGAGGTAGAGAAATAATGAAAAGGAAAATAAAAATACAGTTTATTGATGATATATATGAATTCGCTAACTGAGTTGGTCTTCTAAAATCGTATGTTCCACGGTCGAGTTTTTCTTGTGTAAAAGAAGAAAACTTTTAAGCTGTTGAGAGAATAACAAACAATGGGAATGTAAGGGTATGGAAGTAGCAAGAATACATTACTAAGTGCTTAAAATGGCACGATTTCCAAGATTATAATTTATTGTGTAATGCTAGGATTAATGGTACCTAATCACTATGTGAACTTGGAGTGTAAGCAAACGTTTAGAAGATACGTATGATATATTGGGTGCAATCAAGCAATGCCAGATTGATAACGTAGTCAATGTTAGTGGTTCCACGAGTGCCGATAGTCCTAATGAATGTCTCGGAGTCAGTGGCGAATAATCTCGTATTGAAAATATTTTATGGTTAGATGAGAAAAAAAATTTTAATGTGTATATATACAAAACTGCCTATCTCAGATTACACTAAATAGACGTATTTTTTTGTCGAGAGAGAAAAAAAGTTGGCTGTAAAAATTGTAACAGTAGACGAAGGAAAACTGCCAGAGTAGAGAGTAGGTAGGTATAGTACCAGCTGTCTCATCAGGCACCTTCCCATCTGTTCATCTCGTGGTACGATCGTACGTATTACTTGTCCCTGGGATGTCTTGTGATACCAAGGAGAACGTGAAACAACGGGGAAAATACCGATCTCTGGCTCTCTAAAGCACTGTAATGCAACAATAGAGCGATGAACAACCGAGAAGTTTCACTGAGCGCTTGAAATACGCTCGTAATCCGAGTTCGAAGTTTTGAGATAAATTTTCTACGCATTAACAGCTGAAACTATTAAATTTAAGAAGTGTCCAGGCTGAATATCAAAGGTGATGTACTTTTAAGATGACGGTATTCCAACCTTTTGGTAATATAATATTTTTGCAACCTCATTTGGATAATGAATTGAGAATTTGCCGATTTACACATTTAGTTTGGAAGGTGGATTTTTCCCCACCGGGGTTCACGCAAAACGCAAAATAATACAAAATGAAAGGCTTTGGAAAACTCAAATTGCAGTCCATTCCAGGTCAGTTCTAATTAGAAATGATTTGGGTTCTTTGCTCGAATCTAATCAAGAGCTTCGTTATACGTAGTGCTGTGAAGCTCATTCACTGTACAACACCAGCTTCTCATTTATTCAGTACTCCATCACAACTTGGATATAGTTCTATGTGTGAGTTATAATGAACGTGATCAAAATCTACCTTACGGGAAAAATACCTAATTCGAAAAGCCATCGTCTCAGTTTGTTGAGGTTTCCTCTTTGGCAGGTACTTGATAAACTAAGTTAACCAGAATAGGATAAAAATTGCTTTTCTGTTGAACTTCGTATCGGCTGCCAACATGCACCAGATTGAATGAATTTTGTTGATTGCCTGCTACAGTAACGAAGCGAGATTTCTCAAGCATATTCAGCGAAACATGTTCTTAATATTCAAAAAACTCCTCATTATAAATTGTTTCAACTTACACCAACGTGCACATACTGAGTGCAATCATTTTATTGACGTTGGTTTTAGGACCGCTACCGGTGTTGGGTTCTTACAGATTGCGCCTTCCGTCACTAAGGATACTTCTCAACATAACACTGCGTTGCGGTACAGCCTCTCTCCCGATTCCAGGGCTTGGTGATTTTACGTTCTTCCGCAAATTTGAAAAAAAAAAAAAATCTGAAATCAGAATGACAATTACAGAAAACAGATGGAAAGATGGATGAAGGGTTCGAACGAGGTGGTTGGTGCTAGAAAGTATTACTGGTGTCCACTTACCACTACTTAGATGTATATTTGAATTGTATGTTAATGAATCAAAAAGGGAAAACTCGTTTATTTTTTTCCAAAATCTATAAGCCCAACAATTTATTTTTGTTGCAAATCCCTTTGAAAAAAGAAAACTTCGAGTCTCTTCTCATAAGACGAATCAGACCCGGAGTAGTGTAAATAAACTTACTCGATTTTCCTGAAAGAGATAAAAACGTATATAGTATTTTTATTTTGAAATTCCCTATTTTGTTGTTGGTGAAACGCTTATTTTTGTAGAAAATAATATTATGAAATAGGTGAACGATTTCACGTAATTTGACTCGTAGAAAGGCATTTACATACTGGTATAGTTATTTTGAACATTGGATGGTTGCGTCAATATTTACCAAGTACTTAATCGTTAACAGTGACTACTGTGCAAAATTTCATCCCACGATTTGGAAAAATTGTACTAAGACCGATAGTTGGTTGTAACATGATACCTACAAATTCACGTTCAATGATAGTTGCTATCAATTGACAGTATCAATAGTTGTTATCAATAAAACGAACAATTTTACTTGAATACGTGCCCACAATGATCAATAACTTTCTTCGTGTTAATAATAATTTGATGAATAAATATATAGTCTTGTGAAAAATCATGAAAAAAATGAAGTGTAGCGATGCAATAATGATGTTTTTAGCTCTTAAGGTTACGTTTGACATTGTAAAACAATGGCGAAAACACAAATGAGTGGGATTTAATAATAATGAATTACACTAAAGTTACCATTAAAATTTGATGTTACCAGACAAAATTGAAAAATATAGATATTCGTTGTTGACGTGGCAGTTATATTTTTATTGACACAAAAATGGATTGTTAGAAGGAAAAAATTGCATAAACTAGTAGCAGAATCAACGAGTACAATAATCTGCATTTGTGCACTATTGTGTAAGAAAAAATAAATTTAATTTGACATTTCATTTGCGTTTCTATGAATGAATTAAGCGTTCAGTATTCACAGGATCAATTGGCACCTACGTATGAACCAAAACTGTTCTTTCATCAATTTGTAAATAATTCTTACAGAAACGCTTTCCTACGTACATAAGTATTCAACTATTTGAATGTTCCCGTTGCCTATTAGTTTAGTCTGCCAGTATTTAACGTAACTCACTTACTTTATTTTCCGTGTTGTAAATCGTAATGAGTTCATTTGTCGTGATAATAATTATTGTAAATTTCTTGTCGCTGAACGCTATTATATCAGTTGAAACTCATCTTCAAAGAAACATGAAATAAATGGGCTCGAACTGCTTTGTGACTGTTGATAATAAAAAATTATAATGCGAGAAATGATTACGTCAGTTGAACACTTCTAACGAATAGGTTTAAGTGTTGTTTGTTGAAAAGTCATATATATAAATGGGTGCATGTATATAACAAAATATAGTACAGAAATACAAATGAATGGCCAAAGTTCATCTCCGTATCTTTCTCATCATACCTTCCCTAATTTATAGCTTATTATTGTGGATCGAAAATTCCATAGGTTGCTTTTCAAAATTATTGAATATCTTCCCTATCAACCTATGAATACGTAGGGAACCTTATTAATGAATCCGACATGGATATCGGATAACTAATAATTATGAATGAAAAAATTTACAGGAAAGTGTTTACGAAAAAACGATGAAACTGAGTGATTTATTCCACCAATTAATTCATCAAATAATACGGAGCCCATATAATTGGAGACAACTAAGCTGATTCATACGCATGGGTGGTTTTAAATAATTATTATTTTTGAAATCTGCAGCAAGTACCATGGGTGGTGATGGATACTAGAATGGGAAAGTGCGACAGTGCAAGTACCTAATGATGCAGGCGTCGAATCAGTGGTAGTTAGGTAGGTACCTATATCAGTAGATAGTAGGAACTACTTCTGACTGCTTAGCCAGTTGCGTGGGCACCTGCTTCAACGTTGGCGAGGAGTTGTCTGCCATCTGTTTGGGGATGGAAGAACTAAAAGCTTTCTTGCAATTTTGAGTTACACATTTTTTTCCTTATACGATATAAGGCACTTTGCTTCAGTCTCGAGCACCTCAGAAATTTCACAAGCTGGTCCTTCAAGGTGAAATGCATCTAAGCATACCAATTAATTGAATCTCGGGTGGAATCGACAGATTTGTGGATACAAATTCATTTCGAAGTCGCAGTGAGCACAAAAGAATCAGTTTCGTCCACTACTGGGTACTTCTCTACTTCAACGGTTCGGTGAAGCGAGAAATGATTGAACAATATCGTGAAATTGAATATACCGTTCAGAAGGTTTGTATCACCTTAGTAAGTGAACAAGTTAAGTACCTAGATAAGGTACCTATGTAAGTTTTTAGAGTCTTTTAGGTACCAAAAATGAGGTATCCTTCCACGCTGATAAACTTATCGTTTGTTTAATGTAGGTGCTATAGGAAAAACGTCTTTATAAAATTTTAAAACCTCGTTTGTGATTTGATCAACTTCCACAGATACATATACTGGGTACCTACTCAATATTATAAAACATACAAAAATTGAAGTACTTATTAGGAAGTGTGGAGAGAAGTTTTATGGAACTCAGGAGTCCAGTCAGGGAAAGCTGGATGGATGTGTGTGTGGTAGGTATGTAGTAGCTCTTTTGTACGTGTGGTTCACACAGTGGTGGCTGTGATAGGTAGGCAAATGACAACAAAAACTTTGATACCGGGAGGAGGCAAGAATCTTGCTTTGTAGGTACACTTATAAAACAAACTGACTGTCCATTTAACGGTGTCTAGTAAGCCCTTCCTAAAGCGAAAATTTAATGGAAGGGCCATTAAAGGGTCATCAAGGGCTTATCTAAAATAAAGAAATCGAAAAATTAGCTTAGATTAGTGGATGGGCAGTGTTTACCTCGCCTGCCCTCGCCAGACACCTCTGAATAGGTAGGTATTATGTGCCCACTAGAGATAAGTGTTTCTGCTCTTTTTGAAAAACAAAACAGTTCGTTTAAGTCAAACAAACTGTTTCTGGAAAACTGTTTCACAAGAACACGTCAAGTAATGACGCTTCAAAAACAATGCTATTTCAAAAAAACACTGGCATGTTCATGGAAGTGAATCATTTTCGAACAGCTCTGTTTTTCTACAGCAGAACAGTTCTGGTGTTGTGTGATAGTGATAGGTAAGTGCACCCAGCAGGGTCAGTCTGTTATCTGGTGTTTATAAAATTATGGAGTTTCCAACAATAAATACGTACCACCAGTCGCGGAAGAGCCAGGCAGACTGATCATAGGGTGAGGGGGGGGGGGGTTCGAATAGAGGGGGTTTTATTCACAAATTTCTCCTGATTCTTATAAATGTCATGAAATTGATAATTTCATTCCCCTAAGAAAGTTACCTAATATTTATGATACATGACTGTCTGTCATAGTTTCTATATTTGGACTATAATTAAGTTTGATGACCGAGATATGATTCAGAATAATTGACTTTTATCTTAATAACACAACAACATTATGATATAAAGCGTCATAGAACATACCCCAAAAATTGTGGGACAACGCCCATTACGATATCCTCCTCCCCTTAGCCGTACTCTTTCCACTCATATTATGTAGGTACATTACCTTAATATTATAATTATCTGAATAAATACAGGTGTTTTCATGCACTCAAAAATGTGACGTCATTTCCTCAGCCTCTCAAAACTCACTTGACGTACTACCTACTTGCAAGTGTTTGTGAATCCCTCGAACTTGAAATCGAACACTAGGTAGCGTACCCACCTGTTTCTCTTGTGATTTGAGGTAGATTCGATAACTTCCGACCAGTTCTGGGTGGAAAATTTGATGCCAAGGCACTTCAAATGTTTTCAAGTTCTGTGTTCCTGTGTGAGGAGTCTATGTGTGGATTATGATTTTGGCTGGTGATGTCAGTCAGTGTGATTTAAAGAAGTTTTGAGTACTTTCGACCCGTTTTCAGTTGGTAGTAAATTTGTCGGGACGATAGAAACACAGTTCGCAGGGCAGTTAATGTAGTACCCATCTGCATCGTCCCCAAACCAACGCATACCGTATCCGTATTCCTTCTTTGAAGCTAACGTATCACAATTCCTTCCTCTTATAACACCCTTGACGCTGATATCTCTTCATCACTTCACTCAGGATTATGTTGCTTTGAGTATGAACTGATCATAGTTGATGAAGTGATGACAATTGAGGATAAAGTTGAAATTTGTTAAATGTTTATTTCCAGTCATCTAAGTCATTACAAACTGGCGATTAATAGATAGGCTGAATTTCGCCTTACATTATTTCGACTAAAATAAAAATAAACCTTTTTAAAATAAATTATTACTGAATCGCCGGTATATGTATGCAGTTACATATGGTCCGTTAGGCACTTATAATCTGGGAATTTTTTCAGCCCCTGGCATAAAGTCGGGTTGGGTTCTAAAGTAAGTTCAGATTGTCACGTTTCACATTTAAAGCTCTGTTTGGTTCATTTTGGGTGAATGAACTTGGTCCTAGTTCTCTCCCTAATTCTGAAGTACCTTTGTATATCAAATGTAGTTCAGCATATATATATATATGTAAATATGTAGCTAGCTACTTTTGTTGCACGACCTTTGCCACTATTGGCATACGCGTTTGCTTGCTCAAACAGGGAGATACATGTTAATTCAAGAAAATTGTTGTGCCAACTCATTACTAGGGGGAGAGGGCAATATAACGCGGGGGGAGGGGGTCGAGGGAGATGGTAATATCAGTGGTGAATATTCGAAGCACTGTGAATCACCTGAAGATGAGGGGGAAAGTGCCTTTTCTAATTACTGGCCTTTGTGTCAAACTACTACTTACTCAGTCTGCAACGTGTGAACTTATCTAACAATTTTACTGTTCTAAATCAAGGCTTGAGACGGGGGAACCTCCTACAAAATTAATACGTCGTTACGAAGGCACTTTTATGTAAATCGTGAAAAGTGGCCTAATTTACGAGTACACTTGCAGGTAGTCCAATTTTCCGCTTCAACCATTATTCCAGGCACTAATTTCGTAGACATATCAGTGCTACCTCGTAGTGGATAGTAGGTACCTCGTACTGAAGTACATTAGTAATAAGTAGGTAGGTAATGATATTCCGGTAAGCAAGCCCCTTGGTGTTTCTCATTCATGTTAGCTACAAAAAAAATTAGGGCTAATAACGTGATGGCTGATTACAGTGTCTCCTATTGAGGTCTTAATGTCAGGTATCTACCTATCTAAAAGCTCTTTAGAATGAATAATTACGAGCTTCTAAAGGATAATAATAATGATTTCTACCGAACTCGGTGCCTACTAGCAGGCATAGTGGAAAAGTTATCATTTTAAATTATAATTTATTTTACAATTTTTATGTTATTTCTGTTATCATTTTACCACCTAACTTTTATATTACGTCAGTATATCGTATTAACAAACTCCTATAGAGCAGCAGGTTCCAAATCGCGAATAAAATAATAATAATGGTGTCACCGTCACCTTGGCAAGCGGCCAGCATCCGGGAAGTCGGGGCTGTTACCTAAAGAAACTACTTACTTCCTCTTTGAGCGTCTTCTAATTCGACTGTATAGTTGGATTCTTTGACTGAATCAACCAGGTTCAAGATATAACCTTTTACGTGCATTGAGTTTCCACTGCCCGAAGTAGGTAGGTAGGTACCTATCCTAAAGCTGCCATATAAGTCGTTAATCCGTCACAATGTGAATGTACCTCAGTATGTATAAATATGCAAAAAAATACTCAGAAAAACACTTTTCAGCAGTGCAGAAACAAAAATTTCTGAAATACCTTTTTATCTTTAGGCTCTATAAAAACTAAGCATACAAACTGTTCCTCAAACTGTTTGCTACACTAGACAATGCGGTAACCCGATGACATAAACAGGAATAGATCTTGGGTGGGAAAAAGGAATAGAGCTTGGGTGCGAAAACAGTAGCAGGGCCAAAATAGGAACCAAAATAGGGTCAGAGAGGTCAAGAGTGTGCTTTATGTAGTGGCTTTATATTTCAAACGAACACTATTGACCAAAAAATCACCTTTACAACAGAAGCCTATTCATTTCCAAAGACATCACAAATTTGTCTATAAGACAAAATGGGGGTCAACAAATTTTGTTCAAAAAAATATTCAGCACTCTGGGGAAAATGCTGTTTTAAAGCCCGTTTTCGAAAATAAGCGGTATTTTTTAAATGAGGGTGATTATAAGAAAAATGTGGATAGAAATCACGTATCAGGTCTATTGACATCTGATTGTCTGTTGGCCCAAGAAGGCGGCGCGAAGCCTCGGAGGCGAAGGTTCTCAGTGCTGCCAAAACCCCAAACAAACCTTCGTGGCAACCTTCAAGAACCTTTGCTCTGACCTCTCGTGAACCTCCCCTCAGTATGATTTTGTGGACATGGTTTTTGGTTTATTATTTTCAATAATGAACATTTTTAATCGAGCAACGAACAAACAAATTCCCCTCCCATCCAACACAAAATCTTATAATAAAAAAATTTCTACCGTCCGCCGTACGCCGTACTTCGAACTTTTCTTAGTTAACTATGAACCAAAATTAATGAAATTTGGTTTGTAGGTCCCATTCGGGGTCCAGTTGGTCCGCGAAGCTCGGCGTTAGTGTCATTCATGTCTGAATGTGAAGAGGTGAAAAATATGGGTTGAAATTTTCAGAACGCTGTAGCACCAAAAATTTCTATAGAAGGGTAGGTATGTTTCTTTTACGTTTTTAGTAACTGAACTTTAACTAAAGAATTTTTTGAGACACCCGGAGCATTGTACGACCAGCCGTTCGTTTGCACCGAAAAACTTCGTCAACATGTTCGTGAATGAAACTGTATAAATCTGGCCCAAATACATTGCTAGGAAACACCTGATTATAATCACGGATGGCTGTATGAAGTCGAGTTGGTTGTTCTGCGATATTATTTCATTTGAAGAAATGGCTCTTTTGGATTTTGTTGATAGGCACTTTCGTAACGGAACAAACGTTATGCTTCATGAATAACAACAAATAATTAATGATTGAATTATTGAATCCTGCACATTTTTATGAAACTGTAATTTCCGGGTCGGCTCCAATACTCGATTTAAGACTTTCCTCGGGAGAGCTCGAGGGTAGGTATTGACCACAGAAAACACAGATCTACGCAGAAGGTGCATCTATATAGGTAAATAATAAACCGTTGTTTAATAATTTGAAGCGCTTTTAATTTATTAATAAATTTGCAGTTCCATCCTCCACTGCGGTTCAATACATCGTTCAAAGGACGCACTAGCGCTCTAAGCGGGATTTGAGTTGAACTTCTCAGCAATTTATGTGATACGTCATTTCTAGGGGGAATGCAGAAATTCAAATTTCACGCTCGTCTTCTGCCTACACTTTCCGTCATAAACACCTCAATATGTGTTCAGTAAGTGATATGTGTTAATTTCCGTTATTGAATAGAATTTGGTCAAAAAATGAGAATTTATAACCCACGAAAATTTCCTATTACATTTGTATAGGTAGCAATGTAGTGAAAGATTATTGAATAAAATAGTTCCACGTAATGGACCTATAAATGTAAGGCTGGTTGAGTTCAATGTCCATCTAATATAATTATGTTTCATATGATAATAATATTATCACATTGTATGAGATATTTTATACGAGATATAAATATTATCTCATTGAACAAGTTTGCATTGAGCTTCTCATCGAAGACAAAGTTTCAAGGTGTGCCTATATCGCATGTTGAATCTTTCTAGACAAGTTGAGACAATCCCATCAAGCGACAGGATATCCTGTTGGGTTGACTTTACGTGGTAGGCAGGTACCTATCCAGTTCATAATGCATCTTTGCCAAACATTTTCGGACGCAACCTTCACGGTGTGAACATTAAAAGTGTTATAAGTACTTCCTAAAGTAATCTCCAGATAGCATCACGTTTACCAATACCACGAAAGATTTAGGAAGAAATATAATATCATATACCTATCTATATGCAATAGGAGGTTACAGGTTTCTGACCGCTTGTTATAATGAAACGGTACTGTGATCTCGAGTTTAGGTCGGGGGTGGATAAAAACAGTAACATCTTTTACTCCTGACAACCTTGCATTGCACCATTGCTTTGTCATCTTTCTCTCACCTAAAATTAGTGCTCATGTCACATACACTGATGAATGATTTCTGCAAGAAACGGACACATACTTCATAATCCCTAAGCTCTGAGGATGGTATAAAAATATACCGAAACGTTGGCGCAAAATATTATTTTTATCCACCCCCGGCCGAAACTCAAGATCACAGTACCAGTTTACCTAAAGTATGTTCGGACAAGCAGTTCTGAACCAGTTCGGAATCGAACCAGTTAAGAATAGTACTGGAAGGGGGGGGGGGGTTGAGGACCGTTCAGAATTGTTAGTTCTAACTCTGTCCGCGCGAACGCTTTTCGAACTAGTTTGGAACTAATAACCACAATATCAAATCCCGAGTCCAGGCAGTCATAAACTTATCCCTTCTTCTGAACTATATATGTATAAAGCAATAAAATAATACCTAACTGAAATTCATGAAAAACTTGAACAATTTCCTTAACTGTGGCCACTACCAGTGCTTTTACTCGAAGTATCCTATCAATATCTAAGTTTTCAAAAAAATTTTTTTAACAACATTTTTGTGGGATTAGTTGCTGGTCATGTAGAGACCTTGAACCTTATATAGGTACTCAGGTTTTTGGGAAAAATTTGGATTAAAAACGTCATATTTCTCGAAATATTGGTCGATTTTATTGAAAACAATAAACCAATATGAATTCTTATTAAGTACCTACCTTACACAGGTGAGCAAGTTTTGTTTAGGAGATTCAACTGGGGACTGAATTAACTAATCTTACTAGGTTAGATACCTACCTATACCTAAGTAGGTACTCTATTCAAGGTAAGACTGCAATGAACAAAGAATTTGTCAAGGCATTTTCCTTGAAATTAACCAGTACTATTCAACAACACTACAGCCTCAAGAATGTAGTCAAGTGTATTGGGAAACAAAGTGCAAGCAAAGTTATCAAGCGTTTTGTTATTATTCAAAAACATTTAATGCCAACATCATGAACGTACAATCAACAAGTAGGTACCAGCAACAGCACATATAAATATAAAACAGGAATTTGGGTTTATACGTGAAAAACGAGTTCGTCGTCCGAATCACTGAATTGTGGATCACTAATCTCATTTTCCTCTTCATTATCACTAGAACTTGAAGAATACAAACATATTTCTTGACCACGAGATCTTCAAGTAGTCCTCACGATTCAACTGACTGGTAGTTAAACAGGCAAACTTCAACTTCTAAACAATAGCGATAACAATAAAATACCTTCCTATACTTCCTATAACAACATGAGCAATAAGAAAACAAAATAAAAGCAGACGCCGCAGACACTATAGTAAGGTTATAAAAAGGTTATATGGGTGAAAACGTCTACTGGGCATGTCTCGAACTCCAAGTTCTGAGGAAAAACCCTAACCCCTCGAACTGGTACTGAATGGTTACGAACCACCACGTCCGAACATCCAGCTTATTATAGTTCGGAATCTTTCAGAACTAGTTCTCATGCTGTCCGGACAGCCAAAAATGGGCGTGGTCAGTGAAGAACGATTCAGAACTGCCTGTCCGAACATACCGCATTATATATATATTTCGCCATTCTAGAAAAACTTTTTTCACTCCGCTAAACTGACGAATCTGACGTTTTGAAAATTTCGAGAGGAGGGATTTAAAAGTTTAGCTCAGCATGAAAAATCAAGTATCGCTGTGTCTACATATATTTTGTCCCTAAATGATCCCTATATTATTTCTTTGATATACTGATGTCTTTGATTATTTTCCTAGTTCGTTTGAGTTTTTTCCCCAAAGCTCAATGATAGGGGTAGAGGCGCGGGTTCGCTTAGGTGCTTTATTATAACTGTAAACCTATTTTAAACCAAGTTAATAGTGTACCTAATTAATTAATACACTTTTTATTTATATAAACCTTTTATTTAACCCTCCGTTACCCACGTGGGAAAGAGTTTAAACGTTACCCACGTAGGGTCCCTGCGGACCCCACCCATTTTCGCGCTCCTCGCGCTTTTAAATCCCATCTTTGCAGCTTCCAATACTTTCAGAAGTAGTATAGGGCTATATAAAACGTGTTGAAATAAATTTTGATAGATTTAGTCTCTATAGGGAAGAGGGTGATGCATCTTTGCCCAACGACGATAACGTTCTGGATGAGCTTACTGTAGATGAAGAACCAACAGTGGATCCTTTATTACCTCTGACTCCGTCAGATTCAGACTAGGATGAAGATCGGAACTTCCTCCCGGGAAAAGACGGCGAGACCATTTGGTCGACAGCAGCTATGAGGAAGAGAACAAGTAGAACGCCTGCAAGAAACATCATAACTCATCTTCCAGATGCCAAAGGGGATGCCCGAGCCTGTGACACCCCGCTCTCTTTTTTCAAATTATTCTTGAGTGAAGACATTGTTCAGTTGATCGTACTCCACACTAATGAGGAAATCTTGCCTGTCTTCTGCAGATTTCCTCATTAGTGTGGAGTACGTCAACTGAACAATGTCTTCACTCAAGAATAATTTGAAAAAAGAGAGCGGGGTGTCACAGGCTCGGGCATCCCCTTTGGCATCTGGAAGATGAGTTATGATGTTTCTTGCAGGCGTTCTACTTGTTCTCTTCCTCATAGCTGCTGTCGACCAAATGGTCTCGCCGTCTTTTCCCGGGAGGAAGTCCCGATCTTCATCCTAGTCTGAATCTGACGGAGTCAGAGGTAATAAAGGATCCACTGTTGGTTCTTCATCTACAGTAAACTCATCCAGAACGTTATCGTCCTTGGGCAAAGATGCATCATCCTCTTCACTCTCCAATTCGTCCAAACTCCACTCTTCCCTTGGGTCCAACCTCTCTAGCCGCTCCAAATCTCCTCTAATCGACTCCTCAACCGAAAACATGTTTCAAGAAACAGGTAAATCTGAAAAGAATCATCAAATGACCTATCAAATTCCCAAAAAATTGAAAAAAAAGATGGATGGAATGGATTACAGTTTTGCTACGAAGTTACCCACGTGGGTAACCACGTTTTTCAACAAAAAACTGCAAAAATTGACTGATCGCTTACCTTGCACGCCGATCCGAGATGGGCGCCGGCTGGAGCAATACCGAGTGGGAAGGTACTCGAAGCCACGACGCTTAGACGCTGGGGAGCGCAACTGTAGATGTAAAACCGCGCGCCTGGGGCCCCCACAGACCCCACTTGGGTAACGGAGGGTTAAATACGTACCTAGATTACCTAGTTAGAATAAATCACAAAGTCAAACTTGTGACGACTTTTTGGCACGTGGCTGATGGGGCTATGGATTCGCGAAAACGATGGTTTATGCTTAATGGGATAATGGCTAACCTTTGGCGTGGTTGGTATCGTTAATGTCTGGTTCCGGGAGAGAATCCAGGGCGACGTTCGGCGAAGGAAGACTACGATAAAAGTTATGATACTCGTGCGACAACTGCAGATCGACGCACAGTATTAGCGAATCCTTCTTCTTAGCCTGATTGGTGGACTTATGTCTGGACCCGCTTTTCTCCTACAAGCTATTGCTAGCTCCACAAATTTTCTCCCCCTCTTTATCATTCTTCGAAGTGATACACTTGCGTTTACACATGCCAATGTCACGAATTTCAGTTATCCGAAGTGAACACTCACGAATAAAACATTTTGCACTTGGAGGATCGTATCTTCGTCTGTATCTATGCCGATTTCCAGCTGGACGCGGCGCGGGAATAATTATCGCAGCTGTTGCTGGGAAAAAAAGCTAAAGTGGGTGATCCGTTAATTTGCCAGAGCAACGAATAAACAACTGCACTCCGCCAAACTAACGAATGTTCAAATTCTCTAGTTTATAGAAGTGTAAAATTTCCAACATAATATAATTAGGTAAAGTCATAACTAACTGTAGCCGGAAAACTGTCCAACCTAGTGAAGTAAAATGTTGTTTATTAGTAGACCTCACCAAATTAACATTTTTGGCTACCTAATTGTAGTTTCGTTAGTTTTGCAGTTTCGTTATTTTGGTGGAGCGAAAGAAGTTTCGCTAGTTTGGCATAGTGGGTACAACATATACGTATGGTGTGCTTGGAGATTCTGTCAGATAGTATTGTTTCATATTTTTGACATTTTCATGTCTTTCATATGGCACATAACTCAAAAACCGTTACGAAAATTGACTACGAAAATTGTCCCAAATGAGTTTCTGACGATTTCCGCGTACAACCGAGTCGTTGCTAGGGGAATAGTACTTCGTCATTTGTCATCGGACAAAAACCGTTCACCATTCTTCGGAAACCTCTCGATTTATAGAACTAGAATACATTCCTCTCACTCGGTTGTCGCCCTTCGAAAAGCTATGTGATATGCGCATGACTTGATACGAAGTTTGTTTGCACACAACATTATGGTCGTTAGGTGTCCCAAATGAGCGGTGTGTCGCCTGGGTACATATATACGCAATTGCGTTACGAGTGCTTTGTGGTCGTAAACTTATAAGAGCTACATAATTTATGTAAACACACAAAAAGTAAATTGAAACAAACAATAAGGTTTACATGATGTAACAATATAATATATTGTTACATGTAAACCTTATTGTGTGTTTAATTGTTATAAATCTGACTACTAATACACGTGGCGTATTTACACGGGTTGGTCCTCTGTGTAGGTTATCAAGGGCAGTTAGTCACGCGTCGCAGTGTAATAATCACATGAATTCCAAGGAGTTTTTTGAATTTGTGCGTGATACGGCGTTTACATCACAGACCACCGACGCTGAAAAATATGAGCGATTTCTACAAGTTCACGGTGACCGAAAGACGTTAAAACCAGACACAGTGCGAAAACGTGAATACAGAGAACGAAAGAAATTAGCCGGCAAGTCAACTCCAAAATCAGGCACGGAGCGGCAACGTAAGTACAGGGAAAAATTGAAACGTAAACAACCACCACTTTCTGCCAAAGAGCGTATGAGAGAATATCGTTTACGCAAAAAGCTACGTGCAGCCATAACGAACACGGAGAGTGACGTTCGAAATAGAAGTTTGCGAGATAGGCGAACCCCACAATTACGAGTATATCCCACCGCCGCGTTCTCTTGCCGATGTCGAATTTGAAAAAAAATTTTCATCGAATCGCTTTGGTTTCTCATGTTCGGTGTGTGATCGACTGTGGTCCGAACGAGATTTACGACCTGCGCCTGCTCGTGCAACACGTATTTTGGCAGATGAATTTCCCAACGAAATCATTTCAAATTTTCAAACATGCGACAACTGCTACCGATGTCTATGTCGAAACAAAATTCCACGTTTGTCGAGAATTCGTTTGAATTTTGAGAAAAAAAAGACATTTTCCTGGTGGGGGGGGGGGGGGGGGGATGACATGAAAATGTCTCAATGTGTTGCAGACTCGTATGCAAGCGTTTTGAACACATGCTTCATGATGATCGATATGTTGGATACCTACCGTTCATATATTATGTAGATAATTTTAATTACTATAAATACTTACAACGGTTAATTTGTACATAAATACTCGAGTGTGATTGCGAACCACCTGGTACACAGACCGATAGACTGAAATGAAAATTGAGATACTTGGTCGAACAGTCGTCTTTTAATAGGTATCATTAGGAACGGAAAAGGCGCATCAGGTAAAATTTAGCAACATTTACCTCGTGATTCAGGTAGGTACCTAGTAACTAGTACGGGGTTAGGTATTAACCTACGGAGGGTGTGCGATCCAGCTGGATTTTGTTGATAGGTACTTTTGCAACTTAAACAACCGATGAAGTATTATTGATGGGTAAATTATTACACAATGGCAAATTATTTCACAATGGCAAATTATTACACAACGGCTCATCTACCCAGAAGGGGCTGGATTTTGTTGATAGGTACTTTTGCAACTTGAACAACCGTTGAAGTATTATTGATGGGTAAATTATTACATAATGGCAAATTATTACACAACGACAAATTATTACACAACGGTAACTTATTACACAACGGTAAATTATTACACCACGGTAAATTATTACACAACGGCTAATCTACTAAGAAGGGGCTGGATTTTGTGGATAGGTACTTTTGCAACGTGAACAACCGTTGAAGTATTATTGATGGGCAAATTTTTACACAACGGTTCATTATTCTATCTCCGTAGAAGTGGAACCTATACAGGTAAATTATTACACAACGGTTTAGGGAGGTACCTAGTATTGCTGTTTATAATTGAGACTTTTTTAAATTTCATTTAAACTTTTATCCGATTCGTGAGTAAAAACGTCCAAGTATGGATTGAGGTAGGTAGGTACCCATTGAATAGGTATTACTAAGAAATGCGTTCATTATTAAGGAATTGAACTCCCGGGGGCACAAACATCTCTCGCACTTCATGGATACTATGGCATTTTCGTGTATTAGGATCCATATCTCTTTATCAAGGTCTCTGGCGAGCTATTCAGTAAAATAGACGAACCCGGGAGACATTTGGAAGAGGGAGATATTCTCAGGGGAGAATATCTCTCGCGGGAGATTTTCAAAATAGATAATCTCTTTCCACTAACTATTTTAGTAAATAGGACCCCTGATCAATACGGGTCAACCTGCACTCACGTGAGGTATCGGAGTGTCCATATCACTTCTCGCGGTTATTCGGCGGATAATACTGAGGCGATTCCAGGAGAAAACACACCAAAATTTATAATCTAGTCCAGGAATTAATGTTTAAAGATGAATTTTGACGAAAAACTACCGCATACCAACCAGCAGCGGGCGATCTAGGGACTGACTTCAGAAAGTATCAGCAGGGTGGGCCTTGGTAGGTTTTTACTTAATATTTTCCCCTTTCATTTGCCTGAATTCTCATTTATTTTTCGGTTCGTAACTGCTCCAAACAATTAACGAAATGTGTATGTAAGGTAGGTAGGTATGTCTACGTGGCATGGGGTGTGCCACCAGAGCAACGATTCTCCTGATGCAGACAGGTACTTGGAACGATGAAAACACCGTCTAGGTCCCTTATCAGTAGTTTTTGTAAATTCCAGATCGTGTTAACCACGAATTTCAATCAAATATGCAGAAACACCCAAGTAGATACCTAAATTCGTGATTTTACTACTCTCCTGTTCATAGTTACAGGGAAATATGACTTAAAATAAAGGGAAATAACAGAGTTGTACTTACCTTTAGTAGCGGATGATCCGGGAATGAAGGTGTTAGAACCCAAATCGCAGCACTAATAATAAAAACCACAATCACTGATAATACAGGCCAACCTGCACTCACGTGAGGTATCGGATTTCCCAAATCACTTCTCGCGGTTATTCGGCGGATAATACAGAGGCGATTCCAGGAGAAAACACACCAAAATTTATAATCTAGTCCAGGAATTAATGTTTAAAGATGAATTTTGACGAAAAACTATCGCATAACAACCAGCAGCGGGCGATCTAGGGACTTACCAGAAAGTATCAGCAGGGTGGGCCTTGGTAGGTATTTAATTAATATTTTCCCCTTTCATTTATCTGAATTCTCATTGTGTTTTTCGGTTCGTAACTGCTCCAAACAATTAACGAAATGTGTATGTAAGGTAGGTAGGTATGTCTACGTGGCATGGGGTGTGCCACCAGAGCAACGATTCTCCTGATGCAGACAGGTACTTGGAACGATGAAAACACCGTCTAGGTCCCTTATCAGTAGTTTTTGTAAATTCCAGATCGTGTTAACCACGAATTTCAATCAAATATGCAGAAACTCCCAAGTAGATACCTAAATTCGTGATTTTACTACTCTCCTGTTCATAGTTACAGGGAAATATGACTTACAATAAAGGGAAATAACAGAGTTGTACTTACCTTTAGTAGCGGATGATCCGGGAATGAAGGTGTTAGAACCCAAATCGCAGCACTAATAATAAAAACCACAATCACTGATAATACAGGCCAACCTGCACTCACGTGAGGTATCGGATTTCCCAAATCACTTCTCGCGGTTATTCGGCGGATAATACAGAGGCGATTCCAGGAGAAAACACACCAAAATTTATAATCTAGTCCAGGAATTAATGTTTAAAGATGAATTTTGACGAAAAACTATCGCATAACAACCAGCAGCGGGCGATCTAGGGACTTACCAGAAAGTATCAGCAGGGTGGGCCTTGGTAGGTATTTAATTAATATTTTCCCCTTTCATTTATCTGAATTCTCATTGTGTTTTTCGGTTCTTAACTGCTCCAAACAATTAACGAAATGTGTATGTAAGGTAGGTAGGTATGTCTACGTGGCATGGGGTGTGCCACCAGAGCGACGATTCTCCTGATGCACACAGGTAGGTATTTGGAACGATGAAAACACCGTCTAGGTCCCTTATCAGTAGTTTTTGTAAATTCCAGATCGTGTTAACCACGAAGTTCAATCAAATAGGTCGAAACTTCCAAGTAGGTAGATAGGTACCTAAATTCATGATTACTATCCTCGACTTTATAAATTATAAAGAAAATATTACTTACAATAAACCTTAATAGCAAAATTTTACGGTACCTTTAGTAGTGGACGGTCGGAGAATGAAGGTGGTGGAATCCAAATCGCAGCACTGAACACTATCATCATCGGCGCGGGCCGACAATGCACCCACGTTGGTTTTCGAATTGCCCATATCACTTCTCCCGATTAAATCGGCGGATACCGAGGCGATTCGAGGAGAAAACTCACAATAACACAGTAAAATTTAGTCCAGGAATTATTCTTCTATGATGAATTTGGAATAAAAACTACCACTTACCTACCATCCGTCGCGGTTGATCGGGCCAGACTGACTAATAGAGAGGGGCGGCAGGGTGGGGAGGGTGATGTGGCTGGGCGTGGTGGGGTAGGTAGGTATTCTCTCGATTTTTATTTATTTATTTATTTATTCATTTATTTTTTACCTGAATTTTCATTGTGTTTTTCTTTTCCTAACTGCTTCAAACAATCGAAGAAATAATATAAAAGTTACTAATCTATGTGGCACTGGTTGTGCCACGAGGGCATCAGTTCACAACATGATTTAGTTACTTGGAACGATTAAAACACCAACTATACAACTATTTGTTTAAATTTCAATCACACGGAAAAAACATTCCACTGATAATATGGAAAATAACAAGTCCAAATGTACCTGCTGAAGGACTGTACGTAATTAAGGAGTGGAATACAGAGTAATAAGTATAAAGGGCTATTCATGAGTAGCATACTCACCTGGTGCACTCACAATCAGTATGCAGAAGCGCTACATACGAAGTACTACCAGGTACATATCAAGTTCATAGCAAGTACTACATAGTTCGGTATCTACCTAGATAAATTAGGGAGGAAGTTGAGTCAAAACAAGAACATGATCAGGTAATCAACCCAATAACCAACCTAAGTCCGTCAATAACCAACCTAACAAAATTGTAATATTCTCAGCCTACACAATTAGCCTGGTCTTCAAACCCTCAAATAATGACTTGGTAAGTTTATGGATGGCGAAACAATAATTTATACAGTTTCTTCGAACAAAAAGTGGAAAACTTTAATCGAATAACCTGATAAATGTAAAAAAAAAAAAACGGAGTTATTGAAAAAATAGTCTATTTCCACTAATACACGAAAAACGCAAAAAACACTGTTATACCGGTTTCGGTGATCAAACCATCGTCAGTAACACACAATAACTCAGTGGAAATAGACTATTTTTCCAATAACTCCGTTTTTTTATGTTTTTTTATTTTTTTTTTTTTAATGGGTTTCCACGATTTCGTCGCGAGTGATTTAGTTCGTGTGATAAATGTTGATGATACATTTTCGCTGGAAGCATTTTAAAACCCAGTAGCCCAGTAAACAGTATACTTCTGGATTTCAGTGGGATTTGAAAACCCCGATTCCGAGCTTGGATATGTTTTTTGTTTTATATCTAACGGAATCGAATTTATATCTAACTGGAACCGAATTCGACATCATTTCATTCCAAAATCTTTGGGTTGATCCGGTTCCAAGGGATCCAGCTGCATCTAATAATATCTGCTGCTATACTGCAGTAACGGACAATAAAAAATGACGTCTCGCTTCAGATTTGAAAGTGGCGACACTGCTCTATCTAACTTTCGTTCTCTTTCCACTAGGTAGGCGATACTCCAACTTTCTCAAAGATATTCGTACTTACAATAATCTATTACGCTTTGCTCATTAGCTCAACATAACTGGACTTCTAATGGATGGAGATAGGGTGTGGTGTGGTCCTAAACGATTAGGGGAAAATTCAGGTTTCTAATATTGGCTTTTAATTGATCCTACTTCATGGTATTCACCTTGGAAGTGAATAGCATGGTATGACTTAGTAACATATCTGCATAAAACACAAGTAAGAGGTGGGAAGACCACCACCCCGAGAAGTAGGTAGCTATCGCTTTACAGATTTCATCTTCATCTCGACTCTTGAAAATGGAATTATGTCAGTTCTTTCTGACAAATACAAACTCGAATCAGAAAGTTCAAACCTACCTTCATTACTTCTCATTTCGATGCCAGTGGCACTGGCAAGAAAGCCTCCCTGGAAGTCATAACCAATTGGCCATGGTCGCAAGTAGCAATCGGGCAATCAGTCTTTTGTGAGATATAATCGATTGGTTTCGCTGCCAATTGCGACTAGTTACCACTCTAAATAGTTTGAGAGGAGATGAAGCTGAATGGTATTCTATCGTTCTCGAAGTAATGAACAAATTACTCCGTATATTTCATTGAGGAGAACTTATCGATGTAGCAAACAAAGTAATGTTAGGTACTGAGTATAACACAACTTGAAACAATGGCTTGAGCCACAATATTTTGATCCGCGGAATCAATTTTGTTCTTGATTATTAATATATTATTTGCTATATAGTAAGGTACCTTTTTGAAGTTCATTAAAGACCACAGATATTTTATTTCCACGTGCCTATTGTATAGGAATGGAAGTTCGGCGAAACCGTCAAAAATAGGTGTTTGAGAAAACCATGGAATCTTGCTCAGAAGTGCTCAAAACGATTTAAAGACGGTTTTCCACTTGATGTCGCTCCTTACGTATGTATGTTGGAATTTCATGTAGTCCTCAAATAACTTCCTCAAAATAGGTATTTTTCAGATTTCCTTTTTGATTTTTTTTACAGCTCGTTAAACTCTTCAATTTGAGATGAGAACGAGTTTTTTTGGTGGAAAACAGGGAGTTATGTCGGATTTCTAATTTTTCGATTTTTAAACTATAACTGCCGTAAAAATGGACCAAAATTGACTGACGCGGTTGGTGCCAAAATGCCCACTAGCATGTCTAGATCATGCCTATTGATTTTGAACTCGATCGCATTCGATTGACAGCAAAAAATGTGTCAACGGGTCCAACATTTTCTAGGTTTACTAGCTAAATGACGTTGGTTTGATGTCAGAAAGTGGTTGAAAGTGAGGTTTCTATGCAAGTACAGTATACGGGCAGCCAGTCGGGCCGCAACTATTGTACATGTTAGGCCAAATGGGCGGCTGCCGTCAAACTTGTGCCTACCAATACTACTATGAAGAAAATGGAAGTATTGTGTGGCAATCTCCACACCGGATCTTAATATTGAGAAGAAATGTCGTGAGTTCAGTAGCAATACGTCACACCTGACCCGGCGGGAAGCACCCACACTCGTGTGACTGCAATTTGGACCCTAAATAAGATTAGGTTTTATTTAGGAACCCATAAATATTCTCTACAAGAATCACCGTAGACTCATGTCCCTAATTTTCTTCAGCTTTGTGGCGGATCTAGTTTCTGAGCAGTGAATACTCATTTTGAAGGAACTTTTGTTTTATGAGGATGGATTAATGGAGAAGAAGAGAAACCACTTAGCCTAGTTCACCATAATAAGGCCCAGTTGCCCCGTCCATTGTGACCTGAAAGATTGCTATTCATTTCCCCTGTTTCTTTAGCACAAAATTAAACAAACAGTTGACAAATAAAATAAAAAAACAAAAACGCTGACGAGCAGTTAGCTTCCACGTTTGGTGCGAAATTAATTTTTTCAATATTGTAAAAACCTACATTAGGGTTTCACATTTTCGCATGCGCAGCCCACCACCATTGGGATTTCGATATTATAGAACCAGTAGAGGAACAACCACATTCACACAACCACAGACACATTCATGTACCCTCCAACCACCCGGACGTCTCCTGACCTGGTCTTGGTCTTCTACGTCCACTAGTATTCCTTAGCTCTGGTCTTAATATTCTTCTCGAGTCGGGGTCTCTGGGTTCCTGTTGTGTGCCAGAACTTGTCAGTTTAACTCCTTCAGTGCAATAGTGTTCCTTGCGTTAGTTGAGTGCTATCGTTGCTGGTTGGTAGTAATGAAGAAAAAGAAATAAAAGAAATCTATGGAAAAAGTGAGGAATTCGCCGCGAGCAATCTTTCACCCTCCTGCTTTTCCAATAAGACCAATTTGACCTTCCGCTTGAATCACACACACATTCATGTATACATACCGCCATATATTTCACCCAGTTTGAACTACGGACTTCTTGGTTAGCTACCTACATGGAAGGATCCTAATAATTAAACCGCCAGAGCTCGCATTCAGTTTGAATGCCGATCGATGACGTTTACTGATTTACTGCAACAAGCCTACCTACATGGTATGTGCTTGAGAGGATATGTGGTAAGGGTTTGTGAACTGTGTCCTCTTCTACTCGCCGCTATTTTTTGGGTATGGCGTATGGGTGTCATTCAAAACGGTCATGTTCGGGCACGTGTCTGCTCTTGGTACATTAATGACGTTCGTTTGTCTCTTGAATCGGTTAAGTATCAATTAAATAGCAATCCGGTTTTCGAAGGCAGTTAGATAAGGTAGGCGCCCTGCCGCTAGTTTGGCAGAGGAGTTATCAGGCCGTGACAGGAGGTAGGTAATGTGGCAGTGGCAGGTAATGTAGTGCAGGGGAGGGAACAATGATCTCATGCGGGTGGCGACAAACACGCCGCAACCTCCGTGATCGCCTCTGTCTCCTTCCATATGAATATTTCAAATACACTCAAGGGCACTAATCAAATTCTATCAACACCAAACAGAAGTCCCGAGAAGGAAAGAACTTCTAATACACTGTGTTAGCACCACACCTCCACATACCACACCTGACATAATGTGAAGTTCTATAAGCGATCATTTACTCTACTTACTACTAATATAAATGAGTGTATTTATAAATGCACACGTAGTTCGCTGCAACCTGCAAGCAGTCGAATGAAAATGAACTTTATTGTCACCAGCAACATCTGGCCCCCTTTAGGGGTTTAGAAACATTTCTTACCGTAGTAACCACATAACAATACATACCTATTTAGATTCATGCATTCCTTGAACGATAAAGAATGTACCTATTATGTATGCAGTTTGACTCTGATCATCAGCGATTAACCTGGTATTAATGCTGAGAAGGAAGGTAAACGCCTCTGTGTGAGGTCGCGAGTGCCACCTAATACTACGATGTGACACGGATATTGTGTCATGTTTGAATACTCACAAAATTATTCTACATTCCACGTAAAATTGTATTATGAGCTCTCAAAATGCGAAGACTAGTTAGAAAACCTCATATTCTGTCGTTGAACCCTGCACGGGTAAAGTTCTAGTTGTGTAGCGCGTATGAAGGAGGTGAGATCATTTTGAAGGTGAGTTTCACAAAGAAAAAATGAGGTTTTCCCTTGTGGTGATGGACAGATAAAGATGCTTGTAATTAGAGCAACCGAGGTGACACTCTTCAGATCCAACCGTGATACCCCCCCGCACACAACTTTACTCGACACGAGGTCTACCAGCCAGCCACCATCAAAACCAAGTTATTTATAAAAGTGTTTTTACTTATACCTATAGACGTTACTTTTATAGAACACGTCAAAATTGTCCACATTGTATGCCGACTAGCGGTTTCATTTAGTTTCAACTATTTCTAGGTTTATTCGAAAATATAAGCGCAGATTGAAAACAATTATGTTCTACATAGTAAATTTTTCGGGGCAGATTTATTCGATTTTGTTTCAGAGTCTACCAAGTTAGACCATTTCGCCACCAAAATCAAATTTCCACTCGCGTTTATTACATTTTAGAACTTTCTGAACAAATTTTGTTCGGTGCCTATTTATCTGTGTGTCTGCAAATCCTAGCCACACGCATAACTTCCTCTGTTCAAACCCGATTTTGCTGAAATGTTCAAGGACAATGAGGGTTGAGCCTTAGATGGTCCCCGATGAATTTCAGAACGACCCGTTCATTGGTATATGCCCTTTACGCATGCGCAAACGCTAAATCTGATTCACTCAATTTATTACGAAGAAATGTCCCGATTCTACTAAAATTCGGATGGCAGTTGGTTTATAGCTCTTAGATGGTCCCCTATGAATTTTAGAACGATCGGATCATTGGTATGGCCACTGCGCATGCACAAACGCAAAATCATAGAACGTTGGTCAAACTACGGGGAAAACTTTTCGTTCTACTTTTTTCCAAATTGCTCACACATTATGTTTCAACAACAGATCAAATTTATAGATAGATTTCTCGAATCCACCCTCATCTGTAATGTATTGATTATATTACTCATCATACTTTTGTGATCAGGACGATCATTTTATCGATGCGAGGAAGCTATATGCAATTACACTTGGCAGACATTTTCAATTTTCCTGCGAGATGGACCCTGCCCCCTCCCCACCATATGAATGTGCTACTACTTATTGTTGAGTTTTGAACTGCAAGGTCAAGTCACTTGCAAAGACAAACGAATGATTCAGTGGCACTGAAGTCCTGTACGTCACTTTTACTAAACGCTTTCATTTTCAGGTCGGCACTTGGGATTACGTGAGCGTGCGGAAGCAGGGTTGACGGGATTTGTTTACCGTGGAAAACCCAAGCAAAAAAGAGAACCCTCAGTCTTCCTCAGTTGACTTGTACCCGTGTCAGGCCCACCCATCCACCAAAAGGTCTCCCCAAACAAACAGTTCTCCTCGGAGCCCTGGTATGACGGTACACGGTAGTGTACACTCCAGAGGATAGGACGTGTTCCGGATGGGCTCCCAGCAAGGTGGTGGGAGGACCCTTTGCCACGGTTTAGGCCTTTCCAGCACTCCCCGACTTAGTTTCGGCCCGCCAGCCCTCGCAAGAGATGCGCCGATTTCTTGTGATCGCCGCGCTTCTCGTCTCGCGATGTCGGTCGTACGACAGGACTTTTATCGAAGTAAGTAGGTAGTCCTGAGGCTGTGGGAAAATTAAAAGAAGTTTGTACAAGCTGTTTGTGCAAGCTGGAGTGATTGGAACTTGGCACAATTGATTCTTCTCTAAATTTCCTCACATGTGCGTTGTATACAACGAACGTTTACTTAACTGGCTTGCAAGAACACGGCAACCACTGCTTACAGGCGCACATGCTATATAGAAATCTATAAAATTGTCCAAGTTTATGAAAGTTAGGTAGGTTTGCTATCACCCCCCCCCCCCCCCTCTGCTCACGATATTGCACCTACAACTTTAATTTTTAGCTCATCTAATCATAGCAAACAGAATTCGAGAAGCACATTATCGTCCATTCTTCAACTGGTAGAGGTAAAGAGAATCCATTAAATGCACAATACTTCTAGGAAGAGTATAAGTATAAGTTTGTCGTATGTGTGCACTGCACCCCGAAGTAAGGTAAAAATGACAATTCTTTTCTGGTACGCCCTTCGATTCAGGGAATCAGAGTAAAAAATTAACCTTGTATTATAGATAAGTAGGTGTCTTAGACTATTTACCACCATTTCAGTCGTCTACCCGAATTACTCGTCACCTCTACTCTTTCATACGTATGGGATTATAGGCACACAGCTCTCCATCGTCGTGAACCAAGAAAGAGACCACAGCCATAGACGAAATACGCTAGCCCAAAAAAAAAAAAACTGGTCGTTAGATCTAGAAATCTATCAATAATGTCCTTTATAGTCAAGGAGAAGTCCTTTGATTCATGACCTAAGTCCTGTCAAATGTACAAACGTAGTATGTGCACAATTTGGAATTGACATTTTGAAAAGGCTCATTTTGAGACAGAGTTGTTACTGGGCGCCCCATTCCTGATCCGCGAACTTTTTGGAAGGTGGGACGTGAGTTTGGCTCTAGTCAACAGTTCTGCATAGCTTTCAGATTGCAAAACGCAACTTCTGGGATTAGCATTGTTTTAATAGCAGTAAGCCACGTTGTCCAACCCTAGTCTAAGAGAATCCCTTAGAAGACTCTCATCACAGGGGACATGATGCACTTATGCTATGGTTCCGTTATGTTAGTAAAACTGGGGTATAAAAACCCTACCCACTGACGCAGGTTTGAGCACCGGTGACGCTGTCTATTGCATCATCTTTTATACATGCGGTAGATAAGTATTTCACCATAATAAGTAGGTAAATTCACTTCTTGCTCCATAAGCAATGCGTACCACATTGAAAACCTAGGTACCATTTTTCTCGAAATATAATGGAATGGGGCGATTTTGCGTCCCGTTCGCTATCTATCTAAAGTCTAAACCTACCTCATTTTCTTCATATACCTCAATGATTACTTCATTATGCTGATAGGTACTCGTTGTAACCATTTCGCGAAATTTACTTACGCTGAGAGGGTACATTCAAGTTGAAATTCCAATGCACCACGAAGTTTACTTGAACTCGCATTTTTTCGAAAAAGTAATGTTTTGTCCAGACTGGAAGGTGATGAAGTGGAGGATCAATTGATTGATCTTGAATGATCACCGTAACCCTCGTAGGCACCTCTAAATTTTGAACCTCATATCCACCAGTTA
Source organism: Leptopterna dolabrata (assembly GCA_954871275.1). NCBI lineage: Eukaryota > Metazoa > Arthropoda > Insecta > Hemiptera > Miridae > Leptopterna > Leptopterna dolabrata. Next base: position 25,641,435 of record OX940982.1, on the reverse strand, counting down.
GGAGGTAGTTTATCTGTTAGTATATATAAGTAGTGACCTAGGAAGCTGCATTATTTGTCAATTTCATAAGTTTACCTCTCAAAAAATCATTTATTTTCAACCCTATTCACACAATCGCTAAAACCCCTTGAATTCTGTTGCGTTGTTTATAATTGGATGTCATCAAAGGCAAGTATTCATTGGACGAACGGAAGATATTTCTCTTGAAATAATGTTATCATGACATAGTTCACACAGAAATCTACGCTAAATAATTATTGTACGTTTTCTGATGTCATCATTCATTGTTTCTAGCCAAAACCCAATACAGGCACTGCATTCGAATATGCCTGGGATATTGACTGATACCTTTGAGCATAATTGGTTTTCCGTTGAAATATCGTAAACCACACACTGATGGTAGGAATATACCATATCCCATGATGCTATAGAGTTCGTGTAGAAGTGCAGAACCCTGTCTGTCGCTAGGAATTTAGGATCATGGCTGTCCGTAAACCAACCTCTGAGGCAAATCCAGATCTTGAGGTCCCATAAATCCCCCCTTCCGCAAACTCTGCACCTGAAGTTTTCTTCAAAATAATAATAATAATAGATATAATAGATAATGACTCTTTGAATATGCGGAAGTAGCGTCCCTTAGTTCTTCATTAGGTCTCATCAAATTTTAGCATCGTATAAGTTGGATGAAGAAGAAATCAGTCTCAGCTGATTGGGGTGATTCCATATTCGGTAATAGTAGTACTTGAGAGGTTTTATAATCAGTGTTGGGGGTTGCTTCCTATATTGTATGCCCGTGGAGCGATGTCTTCGTAGTGGTCATTAGGCAGGGCAGCTCTAGGTATACTGTGAATATCCTATATTATACCATACTTTGATATCTATCTAATGATATGATCATCCGATTAAGCTGTTGTGCTCTTGGATTTTATATGATTGTTGGGAGTACTAAGTAGGTCTATGTAGCTTCTTGATCTAAACGCGAAATTGAACGCTCTTTCCGACGTTACCTTACACCGCTACCTTACAGTAAACTAAGGAACTGGGTTACTCGTATCAGCATTACTGAATTCATTGTTATTTATATCTTAGTCATTGCTGACGACGTCCACCTCGGGATACGACTAGACCACCAAGTCTTCGAGTTATAACATTCATTTCTTGGCCATTTTAGTGACATCAAGTCAAAAACTCGAATAAAAATTTGGTAACAATATTCTTTGCGTTGATACCAATTTCAAAACAGCAGTATTTTACATCCCAAATTGAAATGAAACGCTTAGAAAAGGCTTGGCTACCCTTGAATACACACATCCTTTCATATTATTGGAAGGTCAATCCGTGAAGCCTGTCGCAACTCGAAGCAATGTCGCAATTTATGCGAATTCTATAAGGGCTAGCCGGCCATAGTTGACCACAATTAGTTCCAATAGTCAATCTAGGTTACAGTAAGACTGTTTCCAAAGTAGAACAAATATGTTTGAAACTACATCAAGCGAACCCCTGCTCTTTTAATCAGTAATAATGAAAATAACTTCAACAAAATCATTCTGCTTTAGAAATAAATTTAGAAGACTAGTTTCGACAGAGCATTCGCATACCTAGTTTATAAATACGCAGTTATTTCCGGTGGATAGTAATGTTTAAATCTCTCCATATACCAGGACTGAGAATGATTTTTCATTTCAAACCGCATCTTTTATTATAGTAGACAATGCTGCCTGTATTATAGAGGTAGTAAGTGAGAAGGGTCCCTCACTGTAATCATTATAAACAAATTCAATTATTATGGGCAATTCAATTAGGAATAAATAGTTGATATTGTCATTTTAGTGGAATTTATTCCGGATTTGGTATAGTCTGAAACATAAACTGTCTTGATTTTACGTGAAAACGCATAGCTAAGAAAGGTCACCGAGAATGACCGATCGTACCAACCTCTCAAAATAATTGTATTTTGGAGAAATTTATCGTAATCCATGAACAAGCATAATATATTGTATTATCCATCTAACCATCACGACCATTGGAGTCCATGGAGGTAATACGTGGAGCTTTATCCTTTTGCTACCATAATTATAAAAGAGTTTGGTAATGTTTCGGCTGCATTTGTGAAGACACTAGAATAGTGGGGCGAATACTGTATTCCACTGATGCTACATTGAAACAGCCGTTTTTCAGTTTCGAAGGATTATACAGGAACAAGTAAACGATGGATGTGCGGGTTCAGGTAAGTGACACTAGTTCAGGTACAAGTCGAAAATACGTGGCAAGCGAGCATTGAGTTGTAATCTAGCACTAGCTTATTGCTCGATTCTTAAAACATTTCGTTCCAATCTTATTAAAAATTAGTAGATATAAAGATTCAAGTACCAATATTATGGCTGAAGGCTTACCAAAACGTTTGCGTTAATCAGTGATATAACACATACACACATACAACCAATCAACGAACCATTGTACCTACTCTATATCATCAACCAACCCAACCAGTAATAAACCATTCCTGAATTATTCAAAACATTTTCTGTTAAAAAAAAAAACCCCCGCTGCATATCATTGCACAGCGGTTTATTATTTACCTGTATAAATATGCCCTTTCTGCATAGAACACTGTTTTCTGTGGCCACTACCTATCCTCGTGCTCCCCCTAGGAAAGCCTTAAATTGAGTACTGGAGCCGGCCAGGGAATTAGCTACATAACAAAATATGCGGTGGATTCAAGAATTCTATAGTTAATTATTTTTTGTTATTCATGAAGCATTACGTTTTTTAACGTTGAAAAATTAGGTAGGTCAACAAAATCCAAAATCATTCTTCAAATGCATTAGGCAAGGAAAAACCAAACCGATTTCATACAGCTATGCGTGATTATAATCATGTGTTCCCTAGCAATATCTGGGCTGGATGTATACCGTTTCATTCACGATCATGTTGACGAAGCTTTTCGGCGCGAACGTCAGGGCCTTACTGTGAAGAACGGCTGGACGTATAATGCTCCGTGAGGTCTCAAAAAATGAGAATTTAAAAGATCAATTTAAAAACGTTAAAAAAAATCATACCTTTCCACTGAAAGTTTTCGAGCTACGGCTTTCTGGAAATTTCAACCCCTATTTTTCACCCCTTCGAGGTGACTCCAAATGAGACCTACAAATTTCATTAATTTCGGTTCATGGTAACTAAAGAAAAGCGAAGTTCGGCCGGACGGACAGAATTTTGTATTCCTTTTTCCGATTCTACGTACCTATCTTGAAATGGAAACCATCAAATTGGTTGGGCGGGGGGGGGGGGGGGTTAAAATTGTATTTTTCTATTTTTCTTGCTCGATTCCAACGGTTCATTATTGAAAATAGTAAACCATAAGCCAGGGAGCACTTTATCTTCCTATTTATTTTGGTGAAGTAGGTAGGTACGGTACGTACATAAATATACTCTGTATAGGAATTTGACTGCGTAACGAACATTTGTTATGATTTTTGGCCGGTGGAAGTGGGGAAGGCATCCCGAAAGCATCAAATCCTTTTCTATTACCCACTGTTTCCGGAGCAAGCAAGATTCGCACTTCTTACATATGGGTACTTACTTCTATAGGGCCGTACAGGATCTGAAACTAGATTCTTTGAAATAAGGTTTTTGAATGACTAAATAGAAGAATTAGTGATCTGCGTTGATCGTGTATTATGCTGGGAAGATGGTTCCTTTCTACATCAATCTATCCTAGTATTAGTGATTGATTTCATACATCTCGACTCAGTGATGAAAAAATATAGGTATGTACCCACTCACAGGTTCATAAAAATTTAAAAAAATACGAACTGTGCGCACTACATTAGTTGATTTGCAGCTTCCTAACTGCCATTCATCAACTCGAACGCCGGAACAAACCCTATATCCATAAACAAAATAGCACAGATTTAACTAACGCGATCAAAATGTTTCCTTGATCAATATATTTATTAAGTAGGTGTACCAGTCAGGAGGCACGACTTTCGGTAGGTATGCTGGCTGACCCACTGTTACCTATATAATAGGTAGTACCCTACATGACAGTGAGATCAAATGTTTAATAGGCTCTCCGTTAGTCCTAGAACGATGAATGCCCCAACATTATTTGACATGCAAATGTCGGCGACAAAACGTCAAAAGCCGACAGCTACTACCTATCTTTATTTTCTTCTCTTGAATAGACGGTACGGGTACACGTGGGTACATCCGGTTTCAATTCTATTTCAATAGGCATATGGCAGGCTGTGCAATATAGCAATCTTTGTGATATTATGAATATTTAGCTCCATAGCTTTCTACATTATTTACAGACCTATACCACCTACATACGTACAATCAACTTACGTGATATGACAAATGAATCACTTTAAGAGCAAAGCGGTCCTCCCGTTCATTTCTATAATAATTTCTCTGTTTAGTCAAGGATGATCCAATTCATCAAATTACTGGTAGTTGCGAATGAACACTAACACCGAACATCAAGTTGCTCAAGGAGATTTCGGATTTCATTCAGAACTCGTTCAAAATGTGATATTACGCTAATGCTGCATAGTACCATTTTGAATAGGTATAGGTACGCCAAAATTATCTATGTCAAAATAGTAGTTCTGTCTTTCTGTACCTACATTGATTATAACCACAAAATCTTTATGCTTAGATGAGTGGGGTAATACCGCCAGGTTGGGGAATACCACCATCTCTTATGACTATTTAACGCCCTGAGTGACAAATCTTATAACTAAAGCTGGGTTCACCTTGACGCGTAATCGACGTAAAGCGCGTAAATACGTCTAACCGTTCACATGGACAACACTAGTTACGGACGTAAAGCGTCTCTAGAGAAAAAGAAAAAGAGTTATTTAAAGACAGTCTATTTCCACTAATACGCGAAAAATCGCGAAAAATACACTGTTATACACAGTGTACAAGGTGTACTTTTAGCGTTTTTTCATGTATTAGTGGAAATAGACTACTTGCAAAAACTCCGTTTTACTTTTTCTTTGAAATGGGTTTCCACGATTTCATTGCGAGTGATTTAGTTCTGCTCCATCCGTAAAGCGCATAAATATCCGGATGTTTTTGATCATGGACACACTGGTTCAAAAGCCGCCGCGCGTATAAACCTTGAGCCAATGAAATTCAATTACGCGTTTGAGTTTTGCGCGTTTTGCGCCGATTACGTGTCAATGTTAACCCAGCTTAATGAATCGAAATCTTTAGAACAGCTGATATGTTGGAACAGTTGGTTTGTTGTTATTAATTTGTTTTCATCAGAGGGACTATGAAAACGGTGGAGTGGACGAGTTCCTTGTTTTTGAAGCTTGGCAAGCTAGTTTTGCTGTTACCGAATTTGCGTCATAATCAACCGTTTTTCATAGTTTTTTCTCAGTAACTTATGGTTGAGTATGAAGGTGTAGAAAAGTTATGTAACTTTCGTTTCCGTCCATTTCGTTAAAAATTACAGCTTTTAACTATTATTTACCTTGAAAATTTAATCTTCAAAATACGAGTACGTCTAACATTAACGCAATTTTCTCAGTTCTTAATCGTATTCCAACTTTTCAGGGAGCTAATGGAAATTTAGGTGAAGCACTGCAGTTTCTGAGAGAGTACGACAATGAAGCGAGCTCCATGTGCACCCGAGTCACAGACAGTCAGTGGCAATACGTCACCAACATCACAGACCAAAATAAGAAACGGATGGTAAATTGTACTTTACCCTATTCAATTTTCGAAAACAATCTATGTATTATGTATAAATTATTACGACGTTGAGGGCAACGAAGTTACCTACCTCCTTTCAGGGCGCTTCTCTAGGATGGTACCAGAAGATGCAGTTTATGATTTTGCAATTTCCTTCTCTATTTCTATAAATTTACGAGTGAGGGTTAAACTTCGCAGTGATTAGAAGGCATGGGTCAAATGATGTTTGGAGTAGAAGATAAATTCAAACCGTATTTAAAATAATTTGGTTTGACACATCAAGGGATTCGTTTTATGAGTAAAGATGCGTTCTTGAAACAAAGGCGCCTATAATAGCAATGCTAATTAGTTTTCTTCTGATACTTGATGAAACCAAGTGAAGCTTACGTAGTTTTTGGAGTCATTGTTTTGGAAAAACTATACAGCAGCTATCTAGGACGATAATTGATAGGTATTAAGTGATTCTCGTAGTTTCATTTTGTGCTATTCGGTAGTAGCTGTTCACCGTGGTTCATGTTACCTACATTACCATTAACTACAGGTGGATGCGCTTTCGTTGCAAGCCAAACTTGATCGAGTCTCGTGGCAGAAGGCGATTCAGTTCAGTTGGTCGACGTTGCCTGATCCGATGGCCCGGAGACAATTGAACATGCTGGCACTGAAAGGACGGGCTGCTCTACCTCAAGATAAACAAGAAGAGGTGAGTAATAGTGAAATTTATTTGTATAACTGTAAGTAGGTACGAATATTAAACTCTTCCGAAATGTTGGAATTTCCACGTTGTCATGTGTCAGAATTCGTATTTTTTGGGGTAATACCTACCCAGGTTGGATTCAGCATCTCCCGAAACCTATATTAGGGTAGGCCAATTTTCAGTAGCGATATCCGAGTAGGTAGTTTAGCAGGGATAAGAGGTAAGGATTAATCACCAAGTTTGGGCTTCATAAGGTGGCGGTGTGGGTTCGATAGGAGAGGCTATCAATTGAGCAGATTAAACAAACTAGATGGGATACCCAATTCATAGGTGAGGGCTTCCTTTCGACAAAATTGTACAACGTGGTGGCGTTTAAACCTGACACTCAAGGCAGCGATGTAAGGGTTCGACTGCTCAAGGGGGCGATGGTTTGCATAGATGTACAAGGGTTTACTGATAAGATGGTAGGTAATGTTCGTGTTTGATACCTAGGTATATATATCTCAAGGAGGCGATGAGATCAGATTCTTGACGGGGCGGTTTGCATCAGATACCTACTTGAGGGGTGTATATTTGGTTTTGATTCCACACCAGGGTGATGGTTTGCACCAATGTGTAGAAGGCAGCGATGGTTCGAAGAATATTCGTTTTCTTGAGGCGATTTTTGAGTCCCAATATACCAGCCTACAGGGTGGTCAGATATCAGCTCAAGAAGCTATCTATATTCAAGAAAGCATAGTTCAAATTTGGTATAATTAGTGACTTTAATTATTCACAAATCCTACTCCAGGTTCTGTGAACTGTAGGATATTAGGTATTTGAGTCTCTCAAAGCGAAATACGGAAAAGTTGACCTTGTCACGAAGGGTTCACGAAAACTGTAGAGGCTCGAACAGGAACTAAGGCTGAGGAGACTGACTGACTCGTGCCGCTGACTTCTCTTGTGTGTTTCAGCTCACCAAGACAGTCGCCGAGATGAAAGAGATATTCAACCGAGCGAGAGTCTGCCCATTTTCCAACAGCGCTTCCTCCCAGTGTGACCTCTCACTCGAGCCAGGTGAGTTTCACATTTCACTGATCCACCCAGAATTCAGCAGGTAGTTCGCTTCAATGTAATCAAGTTGTGACATTCTAGTATGATCACCGTGCCACGTCCCTATTGCTCCAAAGTGTCTACTTTCAACAACCATGTGACTCTTTCAATATATTGAAGTACCTATTTTAAACATAACTTGGCTACCTATTTCGTTCAGTTGCAAACTTTACATTAAAATCAATGTGAATGTTCTCACTCAAAGCGAAGTTGTGCTTCAAATTTTGAAAGAAATAACAAACATCAGTCCATCAAAGGCACTGCAAGTATTTTTCGGAGTGGAATTTGGGTCAGATCAAGGATTGCCCAAAATTCACCAAGAAATACATCCTTTCGAACCCAACCATAATTTCAGATTAAATATAGGTAGATACCTAGGTACTTTATGTCTAAAGTTGTAACTTGCAAACTGCATCATAAAATTTGACAATTAATTGGAGTATTCCCTAAATGGGACTTTCAATTTAAAAAATAAAAAAATAACACTACTCAACAAATTATTACACTTCTTTTGTTAGCACTCATATACCCATTAAAACTCCGCTTCCATGGTCCTTTTAAAATAAGAATGTAGCGCCTAACGCGATTTGAGCCATCAGGCTAGCCACAATTAACCGTGAAACCTTGCGGTGTGTTTCCCTCCAACGGAGCATTCAAGTCGGAAAACCGCGTTGGTGAGTTAATCAAGAAAGTCCGTTTTTGTAGCTTCGTCCTAACAATTTTCTATAGTTGCCTGAAATACAGTAGGTAGTTCTAGCATTACGTAGTTATGAGCTTACCGCCTTCTCAGTCGATGGTATGAAGGTATGGGGTAATAATATATGCACACAGGCTAATATCCAAGTTTTTTTTCCTCTATACGATTTTATTGCTATTTTCCTCCAGTAGATAAATAGGTAGGTAGGTACCTGTACTTCCATAAAACAACGCAGTGATTTGAACATTTCACTCGATTGTTTCATTCCTAAAAACTGTTTTCCATCAGAACTAACCAGAGTTATGGCTAACTCTCGGAGTTATGAAGAGCAGCTTCACGCCTGGAAGTCCTGGAGGGACGCTACGGGTCCTAAACTTCGATCACGATTCACCAGATATGTCGAACTTGCGAACGAAGCTGCAAGGATGAATGGTAAAAATATTACATCGCAACATTATTAAATGAATATTAATTGAAAGCTTTTTCTGTACCCCAAGTTCGTTCTTAATTTCTTCCATTTCATATCACGTCCGAGCGGCAAGATATTAATGTTGAGAGTGAACACTCTTCCACTTTCAAAAAAGTATTAATACGAGTTGGTGTTGGATAAGCAAGTACCTACGCTACTTTTCAATATGAGTGTGTTATAATCACGGTCGAACCGACGTGAATGTATGATTTTGCGGAAATGATAAGCCATTCTAAGTTAATGAATCATTCCTTCCTCCATACTGAATGAATCATCCATCCCAGCATATTTATATTTCGTGGTAATAATGTCGATTAATTTATCGTTCTATACCTACATCCCATTTGGATGAGATTTATATATGTTTATTTAACTTCTGATGACCCAGGCTTCTTTGATCTACCAGGCTTTAGGGATGCCGGAGAGCAGGAAAGGGCTGTGTACGGTGTTGACGACTTGATGAACCAAGTGTCAGAAGTTTGGTCCACCCTTGCACCCCTGTACCGCCAGCTACACGCGTACGTACGATCCCGCCTCCGAACTCACTACGCACCGCCGCACAGGATCAACCCTACAGCACCAATACCAGCTCAGCTTCTTGGTGAGAATCTCTAAACTTATGGAATCTTAAACACCATCTACGTAGGTTGGAACCACATTCAGCGTGTAGTAAACGTATGACTGAAACAGAAGTAGACGATGAAAATTTGTTGGAGATTTTATCATGAACAACGTATTTACTATCATAGGAAATAGCAGCACATTACTATGATTTTGCATGTCAGCAACAACGTATGTAGACTAAGTCGTCGCTTAAATTTCACTTATTATGGTACAAACAATCTAAGACCATCGAACTCCTATACAGTAATAATTTTTAACGTAATCATTTCTGAGATTCTAATCTCAGAAATCTTAAATTTCACTTATTATGGTACAAACAATCTAAGACCATCGAACTCCTATACATTAATAATTTTTCACGTAATCATTTCTGAGATTCTAATCTCAGAAATCTTAAATTTCAATTATTATGGTACAAACAATCTAAAACCATCGAACTCCTATACAGTAATAATTTTTCACGTAATCATTCCTGAGATTCTAATCTCAGAAATCTAATCTCAGAACGTCGTTTCTCTGAACGACGTTCTTTCTGAACACTGACTTGACAATAGACACAACTAAGGATTGTTATTTACTTGAATGATGACATAGTATCGTCATATTTCGCGATCCCTCTATAGTTAATATTTCTATGGTGGGCTATTTTAATGGTTCACAGTAGCATTTCGATTATTAATATTTATTACATATTGCTGTTGGATTAACAACAACAGATAATGATAGTAAGCCAAAAATAAGAGCCCAATAATATTATTTTGGGTGAGAGAACACGCCATGGATGAACGGTAAATATATTTTTCACACTCGTACTTTTCTATGCGTCAAACCTTCAAGTTGACACCATAGCCGCATAAGCCGCATTAAGCAGTATCATAGTAAAAACAATTAATACCTTCTGCTCTCGGCAAACAAAACATTGGGACACTCACTAATACAGCTTGGAGCCGTTGCTAAATCACAATAAACAAAAATCTCCGTCCGTTTTTTCATCCCTTTTCTTCCATTGTGCAACTGGCCTTTCAATGGTATTCTCTTCCAGTGACCGGAGGCGAGACAGTACGTGTCTGTTTGGCGTAAAATTAGGCAAATCAAATGGTTTGACACGGACGGCAGAAGACAATGAGGGGACGGGAATGCGCCTCATTGTTGAGGGCGCGTTGTCGACCTGAAGAGTCAGATGAAGCGTTTTCTTCATTGGAACACCCGCCAAGAGCGAAGAGATTCGCTCTACGGGCCAGTGAAGATAGGAATGGCCACCCACTGGACACCTCTCCGATGCTATAACAAAAACCCATTTCAAATAATTATTTTGATTATGAAGAGTGGCTCATTAATTTGCGAAGCTCTAAATTCAATCAAGAGAAAAGGTTGTGTAATTGAACAATGGTAAACCGCCTCTGGTATAGCCGTTGCCCATGAATCGAGTCTATGTGTGATGAGAAATTATACATGCACACTACCTACCTATTTTTGCAAAATTCTTGCGAAGTATTGTTTTTTTGAACCGCGTGGATTTCTAGGAGAATCAATAAAAACACAGCGAATTATCACACAACGGTTTAACATTTTCCTGTAGAACAGGAACCCCTTCCGCGAAGATCATTGAATTCCTATTAGCGTAAGACCCTGAATTAGTAAGGTTGTTTTTTGAGGTGGATAACTATACGGACACTACATACTCACACGACAAAACTACCACCAGAGTCGAAGTGGCTCTGGTGGTTCGGCAATTACAGTTACATAAGTATCCATTTTTCTACCGCCCCATCTCCTGTAACGCGTGAACAACAAACTTGTACCTATCAACAAAATGTAGGATGGTAAAAAGTTCTTATCAACAAAATCCAAAATAACCATCATTATACAAATGAAATAATAATTATCATGGAACAGCAAACTCGATTTCATAAATTCTTTCGTGATTATAATCACTGTTCTCTATCAATGATATTTCGGCTGGAATTATGTATACCGTGTGATTCACACTCATGTTGGCGGAGCTTTTCGGTTCAGGCTTCAGGGCGTTACTGTGAACGAAAGGCTGGACGTACAAAATGCTCCAGGTATAGTGTCCAAAAGACCTGAAACCGTCACCCCATATTTTTCACCCCTAGAGATGGATAGTAACGCCGAGCTTCGAGGATCAACTAGACAAAGCAAATTTAACTTGTTTAGTTCATGGTAACGGAAAGTGCCGCGCACGGCGGACGGATAAACATTTTTTGTTCCATTTCCGGATTCTACGTACGTTGAAACGCAAACAGTCAAAGTGTTTGTTGCTTCATGCTTGGTTCTACAGGTTCATTACTGAAAATAATAAACGAAAATGATAAAGAATTAAAATACCAAAAAATTACTATTTGAAACTCAATAATAATTGGCCGCTGTCATACATTTTATAAAAACGTCTGCCAATTTGAGTAGGCCGTATAGCTTCCTCACTTGAATCACATGTACGTATAGAATAGTTGGGTAGGTTCATTTCGATACGGGGCGATCTGTGATCCAACCCCCGTGTCTCCTCAAAATTTCAGCCCTCTACGACTATTTTTCGCGTTTTTAGGAGCTTTCCAAAAAAATGGTCAATACTTCAGACGAAAGTTACATTGCGATTCCACTGAAATTCATAGGGAACTATCAAAGTATTATTCCTGATCGACTCTCCAAATCTGAACTCATTTCAACGATATTTAAGGTAGTTATGGGCGTTTCAAGTAGGTATTTCACTTTTGCGCATGCGCCGACGTAACGATTTCCATGATTTTGAAATGGGACCATCTGCGATCAAACCCGCATGTACCCACAAAATTGCGGGTACTATTTTTCGCATAGTTACAAGGAAATGTCAACATTTCATGTTCGCGCATGCGCAGATAAAAGTTACTGTACGATTCCAATGAAATTCGTTTGGTACTATCAAAGTGTTATTCCTGATCGACCCTTCAAGTTTGAACTCATTTCAACGATATTTAGGGTAGTTATGGGTGTTCCAAGTATTTCACATTTGCGCATGTGCAGACGAAAGTTACGGTACTTTTTCAATAATTTTGGTATGGGACCATCTGTGACCCAACCCGCACCTACCTTCTAAATTTCAGCCCATTTCGACCACTATTTCGGGTAGTTATGGGCGTTAGAAGGAATTACCACACAGACAGACAGACGCATAACCAAAAATGTTCCTCGATGTCTGGAACTCAAAATGGTAGTGGAAGTTTTCATTTGGAGGACAAGATTTTTTTGTTTTACTCAATCACGAATCCAAGGCTCCCCTACCTTCGGTACTGTGGAAGCGAAAATAATGTAATACTGTGTCAGGAAACATGTGGGCTCAGAACTGGAAGAACATCCTGGACCTAGCGTTGCCATACCCAGGGAAGCGGCGGGCTGACGTCACGTCGGAAATGTTGCGCCAGGGCTACACGCCCCAGCGGATGATCCAAATCAGCGAAGAGTTTTTCACTTCCATGGGCCTCAAGCCGATGCCCGTCGAGTTCTGGCACAAGTCCCTCATTGAAAGGCCGACAAACAGACATGTCGCTTGCAAGGCGTCCGCCTGGGACTTTTGCAATAGACGTGATTACAGGTAGAATATTTGCCGTACCACAAAATGTAAAATATTAGGCAAACGTGCAACACCTAGCCGAGTATGAACTTCGTTCAATTAAATAAAAAACCATAATTTGTTATTTATAAAACTCGATTTATACTTATTGTTTATTATTTATTGGCAATTATTTTTTCTCATTCAAGGATTAAACAGTGCACTGAGGTGGCGATGGACGATCTCCTCACGACTCACCACGAAATGACACACATACAGTACTACCTTCACTATTCAGATCTGCCTTACATATTCAGAGATGGAGCGAACCCAGGTTACTCATATTTAACAAAGCTATATTTGAATTTATGTTTTTTTGGGTTGATTGTGTCTCAACACAACATGATATTTCGTATTTACAGCATTTCACGAAGCACTTGCAGATTCTGTTCTGCTGTCCGTGTCTACGCCTAAGCACATGCACAGAATCGGTCTTCTGAATAATATCACTGACGATTATGGTAAGTCGAACTGAGTTGAATCCAACGTATTATATATAAATACCTAGATCCTGCGCATTGCCATTGGTTGGTAGGTATGCAGTACCTAAAGAAAATATCAGCTACCTAACAACTAAATTAATGGCAATAAGCATAGCCAAGTGCCTTGTGAACGTAGACGTAGAATAACTAAGCAAATCACGCTTTCGAAGTACGATAGCTGAACTTGAGATATTGCTTCATCATGCGTTGTGAAGATTATTTTTGGGCTGTATCAGCAAAATATAAAGCTGTTGCCTTCTTCAAATAGTACGGACTCTCGTATGTATCCAGTTGATGCTGCAGATCCAAGTAAAAATGCTGATCGAGTCATGCATGGAGACACTCTGTAGTGTGGTAGTAATTATTATTACATAGCTCAATGAAAAAATGTAACATTATTTTTCGTGTTACAGAGACGGACATCAACTTCCTTCTTGAAATGGCACTTGACAAAGTTGCTTACCTTCCTTTCGCTTTTATAGTTGATCAGGTAAATATGGAGAAAGTGTTACTGAATATCTTGACGTGATTCATGAAAATCTCCAAATATTTGGCGATGGTCTTATACATTATATTTCAAATCGAACCCTAATTAAATTTGATTTTAGGCAGTTCAGGCTTTTTTATTATGCTTTTTAGTAGGCAGTTTTTTCAGTATATTTTTTAGTATGCGCAGTTCAAAGCTCTTGGAGGATGCATATGGAAACATTTGTGAATAAAAAGACGACCTTCAATATTATGGACTTGTTCCGCTGTTGGGATTTTAGTTTCTCAAGAAATTTACATTGCATTATAAATCAATGTTATTATAAATAAATAAATAAATTTGCATGCGTTGACTCGAAAAATTTCTGTCATTAGCAGGCATAGATATGGGTCCACCTGTGGAGATACTCCATGCTATACTTCCGGAATTTGGAAGTGTTCTGCGTCTACGTTGGAAGGGGCGTTGTTTTGAGTAGTGCTGACGAAAGCCTAAACGACTAGTCCTGTAATATCATAAAAACCATCTGAAGGCATAACCCTAACTACCCCGTCGTCAAAATATTGTCATTTCACGTAATGTCGTGCATATCCTCACACACCGTTAGCTATCAAATAATTCCGAAAAGTGGAGAGTTTTCCAGTAGATTGGTATACGACTATAAATTGATTATGTCGAAAATGACGACTCGTTTGCTCCTACCTTTGAAAGTAACAACATTGGCATATTGCAAGTGAGGTAATTTTACATCACCTTAATAACCATGTTCAAGACTACAGGTGCCTTTTTTTATACTAACGTACGAAAGAAACTGTCCGTTACAATAATATTATGCTCTCATATGTTTTTTTTAAATCTTTGGGAAATGTGATGAACAAAACACTTGTTGCGGCCCTCGTAAAAAATGCGTTCTTCCCACGAGTGATTCCTGATTATCACACCTATCGAATTACACGGCTGTCAATCTTCCCCTTCATAATTTCACGGTTATATCTTTAGTAAGTCGTTTTCTGGTGACCTGCCATTGATAAACGGCCTTTAGCCCGCCCTGTGCTTGGATATTGGTTGATTTTTTTTCCACCTTCGCTCGTTGAAATCGATGACACGGAGGTGAGGAGGTAGTTACCATAGTACCTACCTATTGAACACCAAGGCATGGCTAACGAGCATTCACATTTTCATACACCGGGGGTCGTAGGTAGCGTTATTCGTACCCCAAAGAATTTGCCATGTTCTACGTATTAGTTTGCATAGGTATCTTGTAAAGGTTTTTCTTAATTCAGTATTTTTTATACCTAGTTTGATTTACCTACTACTACTGCAGAATACACCTATGGTTCAGACACGGATTAGGTCGATATTGTCTGTGAAATCAAAATTAAAATAATATTTCCTAAAAACCCCTCTCCCTCCCCTCCTCTTTTCACCCTAGTTATTCGCACCTAGCTAAATTGTGCCAGTGTTTAATTAGCACTGAACATCTTATATCTTGACAGTCATTAAATCTTTCAAAAACAGCAGATCGCTTCATTATCGAATGAGTCTCTCTGTAGACCGTACTAAATGGGTATGCAATACCTTGTCCTCGTTTACATTGTCCGTCAGTCAAGTCACTACTTTGCTGGGTACTCGTTCATCAACATTCAATCAAGAGTTTTGTACCTTTTTTAGTGGAGGTGGCAAGTGTTTTCTGAAGGCACTCGAAACATGAACACAGCTTGGTGGGAACTGAGATCTTACCATCAAGGAGTGATTCCACCGGTTTCCCGGTCTGAGGACGATTTCGACCCGGCCTCAAAATATCACATAATTTCCGACCAACCATACATAAGGTAATGAAGGTATCCTGGTTGTTGACCATAAACAATACGAGTAGGGATATATCAACATGAGGATTTACTAATTGAATTGATTCTCGATCAGGATCATGGGGTTAAATCTAAATAATCTGAGCTGTCTAATACAGTGTGACAAAATATACAACGCCTATTCATTTCAGATATTTCATAAGTTTGGTGCTTCAGTTCCAAATCCACCAAGCCCTGTGTACTGCTGCAGGTCACATCGGGACTCTCCACACGTGTGATATCTACCGATCAAGAGAGGCTGGGCGAGTTCTAGCGTGAGTTATAATGTGAAAAAGTCACAGTATTTGACGGTTATGAGGACATTATACTTGAAAATAAACTATCATGTCCACTAACCCGTGTAAATGATTATGGACAAAAGTCACCTGGTGGAGACAACTATGCATTAGGATAGTTTGCTAGGAGTGTTTGACTTCAATTATGTTGGAGAAATAAGTTGTAAAAACAAAAATTAAAAAGGAGTCACAGTTTTGAAAAAAATAAAATCGGGAACTGGCTGGAAAAAATCTTTGCAGGGTCGTCAGCCTCCTCCTCAGCACAAACGCAATAATCGGCAAATAATAATAATAGATCTTCAAAAAGGAAGGTCATACACGAAAAACGCTGCAAAGTCCTTGTCACATGGGTTTATTATTCTATTGGAGTTCTAGAGATTCTTGTTGGCTGTTAAATTTATTGTTTCTTTCATGTGGAATGATTGAAATAGCTATTTATGATGATTTCCACCAATTTTGGCCCCCAAAACATGAAATAGGTACGCTTTTTTTCCAGATCATCTTTGATCATTGGTAGTGCCATTTAATGGTCTTGATTCACATGTTTACACATTTTCTAATGTTATTATACACATTGATGGTGATTTCAGACAGTTTTCCAGGTTTTTGACTCATTAAAAAACCATTTTGGGAGCTGAACCTTTGGTAAAACCTCAATTTCCGCGTCTTTGGTCAAAATCGACTTCATATTCGGTCTTCTCGTCCCCAAAAACATGGAAAACGATACCTTAAAAGGTCATGTTGTCAACATGTTGCTAAAACGCAAAAAGTACCTATTTTTATACACATTTTCACTCATAACACCCCTGGGTGTTATATTCCGATCGGGCTGAAAAGTTTCGGGACACAACTAGGGCCCAAATGGAGCATGTATGCGAAAGAACGGTTTTTTTAGACCGAAAATGAAGCCTGTACACGTGATACGGCGGACGGCGTACGGCGGACGGACATTACATTTTTGGAATCTACGTACCTTGAAACGGAAAAGAAAAAATTTTGAGGGGGTGTTATAAAAATTTTTTGCTGAGCGATTACATAGGTGTATTATTCACAGAATAATAAACCAAAAGTGCGGTTATAACTTGCGTGAAGCCACTGAAAAAGTTTGGTGAGTAGTTGGATACATGGAAGTCACAGAATAGCAGACAGAAACAAGTGGATAAACAGGCGAAAATGTTTATTTTCAAAATTTACTTCTCCTGAAAATTCACATTTTTCTACTGTCATGTCCTACAGTCATTTATCCTGTATATCCCTAATTGATGGATTAAAACTATATTTTTTTACCAGAGCCTTGTAACAATGGATAGGAACATATTTTATGTCATAGAACTTTCAGTAGGTAGGTATCTAAACTTATGGGAAGTTAGGTAAATAACATTCTGAAATCAAAATTTCACTAGAATTCGGAAGCATTTTTTCGGACCATGGTAATTTTTCCCTATATAGGCGGTATTTCAGAAAGTTCTATGAATGAAAGTTCTATGAATTTCGCCAAGCTATCTCCAAGACATCAGGATAAAACGCTGCAAAGTCCTTGTCACATGGGTTTATTAATCTATTGGACCTACCTACAGAAACTTTGGCTGTTCATTTATTGTTTCTTTCATATAAAATAATTGAAATAGCTATTTCTGGTGGTTTCCACCACTTTTGGCCCCCAAAACGCGAATTAGGTACGCTCCTTTTTTTTTTCAAATTATCTTTGATCATTGATTGTACCATTTAATCGTCTTGATCCACCTGTTGACACTTTTTCCAGTGTTATTATACAAATTGATGGTGATTTCAAACGATTTCCCAGGTTTTTGACTCATACAAGTAGAGTCAATATGGGGATTCTGGGACATTCCTGTTTGAACATGCTCGTCAGTCTAACCAGCTGCCTCCTGCCTTAGCGGGCGAGTCCACCTTCTCACCCACCCCCTTACCAACCCCCCCCACCCCCTCACTCCCCACTCCCCCCTCACTCCCCCCCCACCCACTCACCCCTCACCCCCTCACCCACTCACACCCCTCACTCCCCCCCCCCCTCACTCCCCCCTCACACCCCCTCACACCCCTCACCCCCCTAGCCCTCATTCCCCCTCACCCCTCACCCCCTCACTCCCCTCACCCCCCTCCCCCACTCGCCCATACCCTCATCCAACCCATCCCCCCCCCCCCCCCTGGACGTTGTCCTATCGCCCCCTGCCGCCTACAACCGCCCCCTGCCGCCTCCAGACCTCCACCCACCCCGCCCTCTGCCACCTCCAGACTCCACCCACTCCGCCCTCGGCCGCCTCCAGACCTCCACCCACCCCGCCACCTGCCGCCTCCAGACCTCCACCCACCCCACCCTCCTCCTTAACCCCCTCACCACCTCCTACCCCTCCGCCCACAAACCTTCACCCATCACCCCCCCCCCCCACCCATCATCCATCATCACCCATCAACCTCCTACCACCCTCACAAGCCCACAATCCACAATACCACAATCACCCAGGCCACTCACCCACCTTGGAAGGACTTGTGTAAACAGATCTAATCAAGTTTGGAAAGGTCTGGACAATCACCCAGGCCACTGAACCACCTGCCTCAGCAGGTCTGAACAGGCACTCCCCTTCACCCCTATATAAGGAGCCGGAGTCCCTCAGCAGCCACACTTCGTTCTGAGTTCTCAACACAGAAAGTCCTCCTGCCTGCCACTGCTCCCATCTCCTCAACTACGGAAGATTAAATAGGTAATCCCTAATTAATATTCATTGTTAGGATCATTGGTTCTAGTAGCATCCCAAACCCTTTGCGTTTTTTTTTTTTTTCTCTCTTTCTTTCTTCATCCTTCTTTTAGGTTAAATTACCTCGTTTTTTTTTTTTTTTCTTCTCCCATCTCAGTTATTATTATTCAATTTATTTTCCCCCTATTTTTTTTTCCCATATCCCGCAATAGTTTTTATCTCACTAGCTGAGACCCAAACTTTGAAGAAGTATTCATTTAGTTTACCCCTACAACATTTTTTTTCGCCCTTTCCCCCTCCCTTGCTATCAATTTATTTTCTTATCCAGTTAATTTTTCATTTTTTCTTTTTCACACATATCTCGCAATAGTTTTTCCCACTCGCTGAGATCCAACAAAAAACTACAAGTTAGGCGAATGACCGCAGTTGAGCTTAACCTCACACGCTGGATAGTCACTCAGCCATGGGGCAGAACTTCCCGGGTTTCGGCACCAATGAAAAGTTCTCGGGATAAGCACAAGCTCTGGATCGATCATGAACACAACTTTATATTCGACAAAATACAGATCTTTTTAGGTACAAGTTCGGACTATTTAATATACTAATTTCGCAAAGTCAGAAATTCACATGTATGTAGTGGCGTCTTAGTAATATTCACACAATGAATCACAATATTAGAACTCACCTCGGGCCCAGTGCTGCCTACCCAGGCACGAGATTGCCCCGTTCATTCCTATATTTTCTCGCTCTTAAGATCAGTTCAAATTGCACACCCAATCAGCTCGATGATCCTGGAACAATGTCCCGCTCGATTGAATAATGATCCTAAAAGAATAATCTCAAGATTAAGAGCTACTGAGCATGGATCAAGAGTTCCGTTCATGACCGAATCATGTCCTCATTTGACGGTATCCTTGTACGTTTGTACAAATCTTTTGATATGACGAACTCGCTTGATCAATTTCTGGACTCGAATGAATTTTATTATTTATCAGAGGTAACTACGTTGGGAGGAAAACATGTGGCGCGGAAATATAAAAACGAGGTAGAAAAACTAACAACAAAAATAATCTCCTAAGCGCCTACATCCTTATATGGCGGTCAAACATTTTGAATTTATGTATGTTTAGGGATGGTTAGGGATGGTTAGGGATGGTTAGGGATGGTTAGGGATGGTTAGGGATGGTTAGGGATGGTTAGGGGTGGTTAGGGATGGTTAGGGATGGTTAGGGATGGTTAGGGGTGGTTAGGGGTGGTTAGGGGTGGTTAGGGGTGGTTAGGGATGGTTAGGGATGGTTAGGGATGGTTAGGGATGGTTAGGGGTGGTTAGGGGTGGTTAGGGGTGGTTAGGGATGGTTAGGGATGGTTAGGGATGGTTAGGGATGGTTAGGGGTGGTTAGGGGTGGTTAGGGGTGGTTAGGGGTGGTTAGGGGTGGTTAGGGGTGGTTAGGGGTGGTTAGGGGTGGTTAGGGGTGGTTAGGGGTGGTTAGGGATGGTTAGGGATGGTTAGGGGTGGTTAGGGATGGTTAGGGGTGGTTAGGGATGGTTAGGGATGGTTAGGGGTGGTTAGGGGTGGTTAGGGGTGGTTAGGGATGGTTAGGGGTGGTTAGGGATGGTTAGGGATGGTTAGGGATGGTTAGGGATGGTTAGGGGTGGTTAGGGGTGGTTAGGGGTGGTTAGGGGTGGTTAGGGGTGGTTAGGGGTGGTTAGGGGTGGTTAGGGGTGGTTAGGGGTGGTTAGGGGTGGTTAGGGGTGGTTAGGGGTGGTTAGGGGTGGTTAGGGATGGTTAGGGATGGTTAGGGGTGGTTAGGGGTGGTTAGGGATGGTTAGGGATGGTTAGGGGTGGTTAGGGGTGGTTAGGGGTGGTTAGGGATGGTTAGGTATGGTTAGGGGTGGTTAGGGGTGGTTAGGGGTGGTTAGGGATGGTTAGGTATGGTTAGGGATGGTTAGGGATGGTTAGGGATGGTTAGGGATGGTTAGGGGTGGTTAGGGGTGGTTAGGGGTGGTTAGGGATGGTTAGGGATGGTTAGGGATGGTTAGGGATGGTTAGGGATGGTTAGGGATGGTTAGGGATGGTTAGGGATGGTTAGGGATGGTTAGGGATGGTTAGGGATGGTTAGGGATGGTTAGGGATGGTTAGGGATGGTTAGGGATGGTTAGGGGTGGTTAGGGGTGGTTAGGGGTGGTTAGGGGTGGTTAGGGATGGTTAGGGATGGTTAGGGATGGTTAGGGATGGTTAGGGATGGTTAGGGATGGTTAGGGGTGGTTAGGGGTGGTTAGGGATGGTTAGGGATGGTTAGGGATGGTTAGGGATGGTTAGGGGTGGTTAGGGGTGGTTAGGGGTGGTTAGGGATGGTTAGGGATGGTTAGGGATGGTTAGGGATGGTTAGGGGTGGTTAGGGGTGGTTAGGGGTGGTTAGGGATGGTTAGGGATGGTTAGGGATGGTTAGGGGTGGTTAGGGGTGGTTAGGGATGGTTAGGGATGGTTAGGGGTGGTTAGGGGTGGTTAGGGGTGGTTAGGGATGGTTAGGGATGGTTAGGGATGGTTAGGGATGGTTAGGGATGGTTAGGGATGGTTAGGGATGGTTAGGGATGGTTCCCACCATCTTGGAATTTCTGGAATACCGTTTTGACTATGAATACCTACCTAATTAATTGTATCAGGTAATCATAATGACGTCACCCACCCCCTCCCGCCATCTTGGAATTTCTGGAATTCCGTTTTAATTATGAATACCTACCTACTTAATTCCATCAGATAACCATAATGAAGACCCCCTTCCACCATCTTGAAATTCCTGGAATTCCGTTTTGATTATGAATACCTACCTACTTAATTGTATCAGGTAAGCATAATAAAGTCCCTCGGAATTACTGGAAATCCTGTTTGACCATGAATACCTACCCACCTACTTGAAACTCCAAACAGTGGACTTATTATTAACTTATGCAAATAATATTAAGGTGAATGTTCGAAATGTTGATTCTCACCCAAGCATAATGGGGAGATATTAATCTACCTATGAAAATATTTCATTATGATTGTAATTTAAAATGATCATCTCCAACCAGACAGGAGCCAGCGTGTCTCGTTATTATATTTGTCTTGAGCTAAACAATTTTTTTGAGGCCACCCGGAGCATTAGTATGTCCAGCCGTTCCTGTGCACCAAAAAACTTCGTCAACACGATCGTGAATCAAACGGTATAAATCCGGCCGGGATATCATCACAAGGGAGCACCTGATTATAATCAAGGATGGCTGTATGAAGTCGAGTTGGTTGTTCTGCGATATGAGTGACGGACTATACTGGATTTTGTTGGTAGGTACTAGGTACTTGTGAACTTGAACAAACGTTGAAGTATTATTGATGGGTAAATTATTATACAATGGTAAATTATTAAACAACGGTAAATTATACATAACGGCGATAGTTCCGATAGTTCAATGGTGCTCTCGTGGCTCACTGCCAACCCTGCTCCACAGTGGAAGGTCTTTGTAGGAAACAGGGTAGCCAAAACACTGGCAGATCTGCCCGTTGAGTACTGGTTTCATGTTGACTAGGCACAACCCCGCAAATGTGCCCTCTGGAGGCAAACTCCGAGTCAGTTATTCCGTGACTCATTGCGGTGGACTGGACCCACATGGTTGCAGTTAGAGAGAGTTCACTGGCCAATTCGGCATATCCGTCCCGATTTAGCCCAGGAGTCCATAGCTGGAGAGATCCGTGCTGCGGGCGCTCATTGTGTTGTTGTTGAGCAGATTTGCTAGAGAAGGACTTTAGTTCACAGGCTCGCCTTAGACGCGTGTTTGCTTGGATTCTTCAGTCCAAAGAGAATTGTAGGCCATCCCTAGTAAGGTGAAGCGGTTCCTGTTCCAAGAAAAGGCTCTCAATCACTGAACTTTTGGTTCAAATAGCTCCACTCAGCACAGAGGAGTTGAAAGCAGCAGATATGGTTTTAGTCAGGCCCGTCCAGAAACGCCACTTCCACAATATCATGGTGGTACTTGTCAAGTCAGGCCCTAGGACCAAGCTGATGAGGCAGTTAGCTCTTTTTCGTTTAACGGATGGGGTTCTCCACGTGGGAGGCAGATTGGTGCATAGCTCTAATCTGTACGACACCCAGCACCCCACTTTGATTCCAGCACAGGACGTCTTTACCATGTTGCTTGTTCGGCAGGCTCACGAGAGCTGTCTGCACGTGGGACCTCACGCTACACTAGCATATTTGTGCATTAGGTTCAGGATAGTGACTGGGGAGATCTGTGGTGACTAAAGTGCTGTCCGGGCTGTACCTGCTGTTGTTCCATTATACCTGAGCACTTACAGCCCGAGATGGGCCAACTTCCTGCCGGACAAGTGCAGCGCTCTTATGCCATTGTTCAGGTGACCTGTCCCTTCACGGTTTCGGTGGAGGGATTGCGAGGCGCTCGGATTTTGATGATGTACTTGGCAGTATGGTCTCCAAGGCTGTCAATCTGGAGGTGGTTATGGACCTCAGTACTGATGAGTTTGTACAGTTTCTCGAACGCTTCATAGATCGCAGGGGGGTCCCTCTGTCATTTGGTCGGGCAATGGTCAGAACTTCCTTGGCTCAGCCAACTTTCTCCGAAGGCTCAGAATCTTACTCGAGAATGGAGGCTCTCTGGCCCTTGCTGACAGATTAGCAGCTCTAGGGGTACAGTAGGAATTCATACCGCCTCGAGTGCCCCACTTTGGCGGTCCTTGGGAGGCCGTGGTCAGGTAAGCCAAAAGGCTCATTAAGGTGAAATTACCAAACCATCAGCACCTCAGGCAGTTCCGAACAGTAGGCCTTTGGTGTTTCAGTCTACTTCGCCTAATGATTTGCTAGTTCCTATGCCCGGTAATTTCCTGGTGCAGAGGTAGGGCAAAGAGCGTGGTGTGTGATGGAGAGGACTGGTTCATCCGAGTTGAAGGTTTGCAGTTCGGCGAGTGGACTAAACTGAACACACTCCCGATGCAAGTGGCCCATCACGAGCCACCCCAGTTCAGAACTAAGGAGCCAAGGAGAGTTCCCTTCTGAGGGAATTGTTTGAGGCAGAACTAGCTGCATATAAGGATCTACGCCAGAAGAAAGATCGATGTCATCCCGCTCACTCAACAAAGAGTCCCCAAGCTTGGATTCCACGCTCCATGTATGAGGCCAACGATTTAACGATAAACTAGAGGAGGTCAAGGGGGGAGCTGTGACCTGATCTACATCATAGGCTAAAAAGGGCAATCTGTGCCCAGTTCGAGTATGCCGAAAAAGTGACATCATACTGTCTGTGGCTGGGCTCCCACACCCAACACTACATGATTGATCGGCGTCACGAGTAAACTGGCCACAAGAGTCAATTAATTTGTGGTAGATGAATTGGATTTCAGACGCCATGTCAGCAAAGCCCTGCAGACTTCACCAGAAGAGGTAACGTCTGAGAACACCCGAACTATAGCAGTGGGAAGTAGTTCCCCCTTTGACCGTGGGAAATGAAAAGAAGACCTTTTCTTTGAGCGAACTGATCGATACTTAGAATGATCCCCATAAACATTCCTACTAGTGGACGTATGAGAACCGAAGTTACTCGCAATGATCGATCGGTGGGGCTCGCTAGACATTCACAGATAACGTGGGCCAGGCCTATGACCTAGGGCGGTTGGTGGCACAACGGGTTCAATAGGGTTAATAACATCTACTCTATAACTAATCAAAAGAGTAATGCAATGAATCCCACTTCTCCTGTGTATGGCACCATTAGGTTTCAGCAGAGAAGGGTCCTTCAACACCTGAGGCAGTTCCAAACAGTAGGCCTTTGGTGTTTCAGTCTACTTCGCCCAATGATCTGCTAATTCATACGCCCTGTCATCTCCTGGTGCAGAGTCCCCTTACCGCTCTACCGGAATCTACGGTCAGCCCTGATGTTGGTTCTCACTTACGGGATCGGTAACGTTATGAGAGCTGAAAGGGAAGCGCAAATTAGAACCATCAGGAGCCTTAGAGTCTACTTTTCACTCCCTGCCAGGAGCTGAGCTTGAACATTGAGTTAGAACCTGAACCATCGAGCTTTACTTTGCGAGTACTGGCTCTGGCAGGAATTTCAGATGATGGGCATCCACAACGACTGCCAGCAAGGTCCTAACTAGACGAACGGGAGCCCTCACCTGTTTGGTGAGTGGGGGGGTTAGTGTCGTACTCTAATGCATTCTGAGAGCAATCTGAACAAGAATCAAAGTTGACCGGACATCAAGACCGTCGTGGAGGACTACTAGCACAGTGGGTACCCCTGAACTGGAAACTTGAGGGCCGGGGCCTGGGAGCCTAAGGTTTTGGTTTCCCCGTATACCTTAACTGTTTTTGATGGCAGATCGTCCGGATTTCTCGTCGACATGGAGTAGGAGGTCGTGTGATCCTCCGCAATGGCACTGTTGGAGTGAAGTACAGTTCTGAGCGGAGTTGTGCTTCCACAAAAAGCAATGAATGCAGAGTCCAGTTGATCTGATGAACCCTCGACGCTGAACTACCGGAACTCTTCGCAGTGGTATAGGGAAGTGAGGTCCTGAGCAGTGATGACATTTGAACCGCTCCCTTGTGACTGACCGAGCGAGGGTGGTCGATCTGTTGTGCGAGGAGTGGGAGGGGGCCTGGGTTTTCGCTGCTTACTGGAACCCCTTTCCTCAGAACTTGATCTAGGTCGTGACCCCTGGGGAATCATCTGGGTAAATTTGAGCTATTTCGAGGAGCTGCTTATATGAGAAGATCTCGTCTTCCATCTCCCCCCTGGTGGAACTTGTCCTTAATAGCCGGATCCACTTACTGAGAAGATCTTCGAACAGAAGGAAGGATGCCAGTTCATTAGTGGAAGTCCCTCCATTGAACTCACCCAGCTCCAGGCAGATGAGAGAAATCTGTCAATCATCCAGCTGCTGCAACCTTGGGATGAGTCTACGGTTGGCGTGCTAATCTATACTTGCCCGAATTTTCAGTGCACAGTGCTTTGCACATTTCGGAATACCTCGAACCAGATCGACGGAATGATGATTGCACTTCAGGGCTAAGTTGATTGAGAAGTGCTTGGTACTTTATTTCGTCAGGCAGATGTGGCACTGCGCAGTTGAATACCCTTTTGAACAATGAGAACTTGGATTTTCTTATACCACAAACAACGCTTACATATATTTATTCTTTCTTTATGTTTTGTTATTTGACTGCGAACTAATCTGTTAAAATCCTTAATGTAAACGTAGTGCCTATTGTCCCCTTCTTCTAGCATTAGGAGGTCCCTGTGGTCATCCAACTCCCTATCCACGACCTTCTTTGGGCACACAATATTCTTTTCGTTCAGAGTAAATACATTGATAGAAATATTGTTTTTAGCTTCGAATATTTTGATGTCGTGTAGGGAGGTGGGAAAAGAAACGCAGCTGAAATCGTAGCGGTGAGGGATATTCCGATATTGTGATGGCCTCATTGAATGATGGGGAACGAACTTGGCTAAAATGGCGAAATAGAAGCAGCGGTTGTCGTCATTTGGGACATTTAGACAAGCTTTTCTATCAGCGATTATCTTGGGTAGTTTGAAGGGACCAGCCCCTCCACGTAGGGGGGAGTACTTGTTTATTTTTAAACGCAGCCCATAAATTAATTCCAATTTCCATCCGCTCTTCTTCAGTTCTAATTCTGTTAGTTCATCATTCAGCTTTATGAACATGTTGTTTAAAATATTGTCAATTTCTGGATGATCTAATAAAATTTCATTCTTCACTTTAATGTTGGTCTCTAGGTTTTCATTTAAAATGTTCACCATGCGGCAGTCCACGAATATATTAAATTTGATGGGGCCGTGATCAGAGAGGTTTTGTACTAAAATCCTAGTTATTTTGTGCCTCACATCATGTAAAAATAATGGCAGATCCAATGTAAAATTTGATTGTATAAAATATGATGCGATTCGATTCGTAAAAGCTGTTTCGTACGGTAAGATAAAATCAATATTAGGTTGGGTGGCTAGTAAGTTTCTTACGTGAGGATCAGTGGACCTTCTACAATTGTTGCTAATTGATGGCACTGTACTACATAATTGTATATGGGCATGAAATAGGGCTGCACTAGCGAACTGTCCACCACACGTATCGCATAACAAATCAGCTTTACAGGCTAGTTCGTGTCTTATTTTTTCTAATATATCTTGAAAAACTTCCCCACATTTCGCGCAATAAGAAATCCTAGTGTGTAAAATTTCATGACTCATTCGATCAGACGGACTATTACACGCTTCCCCACAATACTGGCAAATACACTGGAAAATATCTACATCTTCTGGTGGTGGTGGGGGTGGGGAAGAAAACCTTGTTTTTTTAAGCGGGGGCGCGTCACAGCTCATATTGTGATCGGCTGCATTCAAATTATTACCACATCGGTCGCACAAAACAAAATCTTCAACTTCGAACATTCTTCGCCCGCAATTGGCCTCGTGCTGTGTCAGTAAATAATAGCATGGGAACGTTGAATGGCAAAAAGAGCAAGTTTTAGAAGACGATGCCATTGTACAAGTTGGTAATTAATCAAAATAAACTATTGAACTCCAAAATATAAAGTTAAGTACTCTTCTACGAAAATTAACGAACGCTCTTCTATCAAATTAATGCAATAACAAAAAAAAAACCTCTTTCAAGGAACGAGAAAGGAACTCTGAACGAGAAACGAGAAAACAAAAATAAAGTCGAACGAAACCGGATCTAAGAAAGAAAAAGGTGATGGGGGTAAATTAAATGTAATCTTCTTGAATGTTGGATCTCAGCGAGTGGGAAAAACTATTGCGAGATATGTGTGAAAAAGAAAAAATGAAAAATTAACTGGATAAGAAAATAAATTGATAGCAAGGGAGGGGGAAAGGGCGAAAAAAAATGTTGTAGGGGTAAACTAAATGAATACTTCTTCAAAGTTTGGGTCTCAGCTAGTGAGATAAAAACTATTGCGGGATATGGGAAAAAAAAATAGGGGGAAAATAAATTGAATAATAATAACTGAGATGGGAGAAGAAAAAAAAAAAAAAAAACGAGGTAATTTAACCTAAAAGAAGGATGAAGAAAGAAAGAGAGAAAAAAAAAAAAAAACGCAAAGGGTTTGGGATGCTACTAGAACCAATGATCCTAACAATGAATATTAATTAGGGATTACCTATTTAATCTTCCGTAGTTGAGGAGATGGGAGCAGTGGCAGGCAGGAGGACTTTCTGTGTTGAGAACTCAGAACGAAGTGTGGCTGCTGAGGGACTCCGGCTCCTTATATAGGGGTGAAGGGGAGTGCCTGTTCAGACCTGCTGAGGCAGGTGGTTCAGTGGCCTGGGTGATTGTCCAGACCTTTCCAAACTTGATTAGATCTGTTTACACAAGTCCTTCCAAGGTGGGTGAGTGGCCTGGGTGATTGTGGTATTGTGGATTGTGGGCTTGTGAGGGTGGTAGGAGGTTGATGGGTGATGATGGATGATGGGTGGGGGGGGGGGGGTGATGGGTGAAGGTTTGTGGGCGGAGGGGTAGGAGGTGGTGAGGGGGGTGAGGGGTGAGGGGGGTGGGGGGGGAGTGAGGGGGGAGTGGGGTGGGGGGGGGGAGTGAGGGGGGAGTGGGGAGTGAGGGGGTGAGGGGGAGTGAGGGGGGTGGGGGGGGGGGGGTGGTTGGTAAGGGGTGGGTGAGAAGGTGGACTCGCCCGCTAAGGCAGGAGGCAGCTGGTTAGACTGACGAGCATGTTCAAACAGGAATGTCCCAGAATCCCCATATTGACTCTACTCATACAAAATCAATTTTGGGAGCTGAACATCTGATACAACCTCAATTTTCCACTCTTTGATCAAAATCGACTTCATATTCGGTCTTCCCGTCCCTAAAAACATGAAAAACGATACCTCAAAAGCTCATTTTACTAACATGTTACTAAAACACAAAAAGTACCTATTTTTATACACATTTTCACTCATAACTCCCCTGGGTATATTCCGATCGGGCTGAAAAGTTTCGGGACACAACTAGGGCCCAAATGGAGCATGTGTGCGAAAGAACGAATTTTTTAGACCGAAAATGAAGCCTGTACACGTGATACGGCGGACGGCGGACGGCGTACGGCGGACGGACATTGCATTTTTGGAATCTACGCACCTTGAAACGGAAAAAAAAAAATTTTGAGGGGGTGTTATAAAAATTTTTTGGTGAGCGACTACATAGGTGTATTATTCACAGAATAATAAATCAAAAGGCTGGGCTGCTTGAGTACTGCTTAGAGCGTTTTGGTTTATTATTCTGTGAATAATACACCTATGTAATCGCTCAGCAAAAAATTTTTATAACACCCCCTCAAAATTTTTTCTTTTCCGTTTCAAGGTACGTAGATTCCAAAAATGCAATGTCCGTCCGCCGTACGCCGTCCGCCGTACGCCGTACGCCGTCCGCCGTCCGCCGTATTACGTGTACAGGCTTCATTTTCGGTCTAAAAAATTCGTTCTTTCGCACACATGCTCCATTTGGGCCCTAGTTGTGTCCCGAAACTTTTCAGCCCGATCGGAATATACCCAGGGGTGTTATGAGTGAAAATGTGTATAAAAATAGGTACTTTTTGCGTTTTAGCAACATGTTGGTAACATGAGCTTTTAAGGTATCGTTTTTCATGTTTTTGGGGACGAGAAGACCGAATATGAAGTCGATTTTGACCAAAGAATAGAAAATTGAGGTTCTACCAGATGTTCAGCTCCCGAAATTGATTTTTTATGAGTCAATAACCTGGGAAATCGTTTGAAATCACCATCAATTTGTATAATAACACTGGAAAAAGTGTCAACAGGTGGATCAAGACGATTAAATGGTGCTATCAATGATCAGAGATAATTTATTTTAAAAAAAGGAGCGTACTTTATTCGAGTTTTGGGGGCCAAAATTGGTGGAAACCACCAGAGATAGCTATTTAAATTATTTTATATGAAAGAAACAATAAATAAACAGCCAACATCTCTGTAGGTAGGTATGTCCAATGGAATAATAAACCCATGTGACAAGGACTTTGCAGCGTTTTTGATAGATATTTTAAAGAATGCCTTCCCCCCTTAATCTAATCAATATGTTCCTTACCTCCTGATTGAGTATTCGGCATCTCATGGTGAATTTTTCACTACCGCAGAATACTGTTGAAGGAAAGGTTTTTCGCATCCCAAAGTTAATAGGCGTGAGGTTCCTATCAACTAGAAAATATTGCACGTTGTGAAATTCAGCTAGTTGTATGAATCTTTGTATTATAGAGCTTCTCTTTGGTTCCATAGAGCTACGAGTGATTTTCCGCTTTGATTTTTCTGAGGTGCCTACTGATTTCCCGACAATGAACAGACACCCTTTGGTGGAATCTTCATTTCTCACGTAGAACTATGGACACTCTGCTATTCTACTGGTACCCATTTGAGTGCCTACATAGTTCTTAACTTCAAGTCTGGTCGATTATTGTTTTCCTTCCTACAGAGACATCATGTCCGTGGGAGCCAGCAGACCGTGGACGGAGATTCTCAGGGTGGCGACAAAAGGGAGCGCCACAGGATTAGACGCCCGCCCAATGCTCGAGTACTTCAAACCCCTTTCGCTATGGCTGAGGGTTCAAAACAGAGATGAAAAGATGATTGGATGGGTGACCAGTGAACAGGACTCGGGTAAGAAATTTCTTGAAATATCCACTTGGTATTAATTTTCAAAAACCTAACGACCTAGGTAGGTCCTTTTGAAGAAATTGAAAAGATTAATATTTTTATATAATTATCACCCACTGGGACAATACAATTAAAAATAAAGCAATTATTTTTCCAGCTTTGTACGAACAATGGTCGAGAGGGGACGCCACGCAAGTCGTTCATAACATCGCTACGATCGGCTTAGCAGTTTTCTTGGCAGCTGCTCGCTACTCGCATAATGGATTTCCTCTCTGACTGCGTTGAACAATATCGAAAAGTTAGCGCTATACAGCAAATTAAGGCAAGGAAAATGATGTTGGGGACTCTCACAGTTGGCTGTTAATTATTGAGGGCTGCCGAACGAATCTCCTGCGCTTTGGAAACTCATAAGCTCAAAATGAGATCAAATGTTCAAATCAACTAGGTAAATGTTACCACCCAGTTATCCATAACAAATGTGAAGCGATTTTACTATATAGCTAAAATTATACTGTCCTAAGAAGAATAGATAGGTAGGTACTCATAAGATAATGTTCCTACCTACCTACCATTAGACAAGACTATCCTAACGAGCTTACTTATTGCATGATGTGATCAGAATTTCATTTATCTATGTCATAGCTTGAAAATTAATGAGTAAGTACCTAATACCAATGCAGATTAACAACTTGCTTGAATAACGAAACCTACATGTTATGAAACGAATAGGTAGGTAGGTAACTCGTTTTCTGGAAAGGCAAGTAACTCTCCCACCCAGACTGTTATTCCACAATGAAATGTATAAACATGTTTTTTTTTTAAAGAAGTAAAGTAAACAAATATAACAAGTTGTTTAATCTTGTTTTAT
The DNA here is from genome assembly GCA_954871275.1 of Leptopterna dolabrata. NCBI lineage: Eukaryota > Metazoa > Arthropoda > Insecta > Hemiptera > Miridae > Leptopterna > Leptopterna dolabrata. Next base: position 25,610,176 of record OX940982.1, on the reverse strand, counting down.
TTTTATCCTGAATTCATATTCATGCGTAAGATTGAGAGTCCTAGTACAGGTTTCTGGCCGCATATTGGTGTGTAGTTATGGGAGGTAGGTACGTAGGTATCCAAATATTCGCAATGACGTATTATAAGACAGTTCATGCAGCCCACCCGACTCTTCTTTCCGGATAGAGTAACAGCGAGCACGCAGCAGATGATGCTAACTTCAGAGTCCTTGACTACTAAAAGAAAGCCTCTACCCGAAAATAGCAACCTATCACAACGCGTCCCTTGAACTAACCGAAAACTCCCTTCACGAGGGGCCTCTTGCTGACAGAGTAGTCGAATGCTGAATGAACTCCAAATCAATTTCCTGGCGCAATGCGCAGTGCATCATTTTTCCTTCTCGGAGTATCCTTTCCCTCGTATCACGAAGCCATCTGAAGTCTACATAATAAACTCATTTATATTTTTTAATTTATTTAGAGAGTACCTAGCTGTACATTTCTTTGTACAACATCGCTTTGGTTGATAACTTCCTATTCAGCTTCAACCGTGATTAATGGCCAGTATTCTTAGATAACTGGTAATTTGTGACACTGATCACTGTTTTGGAGTACTACGATTATGCAGTACCTAGGTATCTCTGTCAGTAGGTACAAACGTATGAAGGTACATTATAGTTGTAATGATCATGCAATGATGTTAGAATGCAAGGATCAACCGTCGATGGGATCAACCTAATCAACATCATTGCACGGAAACAATGATAATTATTCAGTATTATTAATGAATAACATTATGTAGGTATATATAGCACATAGGGTTCCTGGAGCTTCAATTTGGTAGGTAGGTACGTCCCATCAAAAGAACTGCGATGAAGAATACTTTCAATGTTTACCCTACCTAGGTAGACCATCAGTAATTTATTTCTTGAGATCCAGTAATAGAATAAACAAATGAGGTCAAATGAGTCGGAAGTTGGTTGCCAAAAAATAGATTTGAAAATATTGTCTGCCGAACCTAGCCGACCCAGTTCAATTGGCAGACAAGTGTCTTTCAGTTCAGGATAATAATAATAAGGTAGAATAAAAAAAACGCTGCAAATCCCTGCACAACGGTTTATTATTTTGTACGGAATACCCTTCTGTTACAGATCACAGCCCTCTGCATAGATAACCTGTCTATATAATATAATATGCACTACTCTATACATATTATGTGGATCGCAGATCCTCCGTAGGTTAGTACCTAACCCCGTACTCGTTACTTGGTACCTATCTAAATCACGAATTAAATGTTGCTAAAATAATTCTGTCGATGACAAAAAGTACCTAAAATGGCAAAAAGAAAAGCAAATAATGAGGTTCTGAAGTAAAGTTGTTGATGCGGAGTGAAAAAAGTTGCAAACGTACCTACTAACTAACTCCAGCCCCTTCTACGTAGATGGTATAATGAACCGTTGTGTAATAATTTACAGTTGTGTAATAATTTACCGTTGTGTAATAATTTACCATTGTGTAATAATTTACCCATCAATAATATACTTCAACGTTTGTTCAAGTTTCACTACCTACCAACAAACTCCAAAACAGCCATAATTTTCAAAATGAAATAATATCACAGAACAACCAACTCGACTTCATGCTCTTTGAATATAATCAGGTGCTCCCTAGCAATGATTTTATCTCGGGCCAATTCCCAATTGTTAGCGCGTCCCTGATGATAACATTTGGGTTAAATGTATACAATTCGAATTCATTCACCCTTCTGTTGAAATACTCGTTACTAGGTAGGTGCCTACATGAATCACGAGTTAAATGTTGCTAAAATAATTCTGTCGATGACAAACAGTAACTAAAATGGCAAAAAGAAACGCAAATAATGAAGTTCTGAAGAAAAATTGTTGATGTGGAGTGAAATAGACGCGGAGATCACTGTTTTCTGTGGTCAGCACCTACCCTCGTGGTCAAGTATAATGAACCGTTGTGTAATAACTTGCCCATCAATAATACTTCAACGGCTGTTCAAGTTGCAAAAGTACCGGTCAACAAAATCCAGCCCTTTCTAGGTAGATGAACCGTTGTGTAATAATTTACCGTTGTGTAATAATTTGCCGTTGTGTAATAATTTACCATTATGTAATAATTTACCCATCAGTAATACTTCAACGTTTGTTCAAGTTTCAGAAGTAGGTACCTACCATCAAAATCCAAAAGTCCATCACTTATCAAATGAAATAATATCGCAGAACAACCAACTCGACTTCATACACCCATCCTTGATTATAATCAGGTGCTCCCAAGTGATGATATCTCGGAATCCCGGCCGGAATTATGCCGTTTGATTCAGGATCGTGTTGACGAAGCATTTTGGTGCACACGAACGGCTGGACGTACAATGCTCCGGGTGGTCTCAAAAAATTGTTTAGCTCAAGACAAATTTAATAACGTAAAAAAAAACCATACCCTTCTATCGAAATTTTTCGAGATACGGTGTTCTGAAAATTTCAACCCCTATTTTAAGATGACTGACAGTAACGCCGAGCTTCGAGGACCAAACTAGACCCCGAACGGAACCTATAACCCGAATTTCATCAATTTTGTTTCATGGTAACTAAGAAAAGTGGCCAGTACGACCTACGGCGGACAGACAGAAATATTTTTATTGCATTTTCGGATTTTACATACCTTGAAACGTAAACCATCAAATTTTGAGAGGGGGTTAGAATTTTTTTTTTTTTTTTTTCATGCTCGATTCCAATGGTTCATTATTGAAAATAAGAAACCAATAAAGAGGCAAACGTGGTCAAATGAGTGAGGTTCTGGTTCCTAAATTTGCAATTTGTCTGCAAAATCAACCCGTCCTAGTTCAGTCGGCAGACGTATGTGTCTTTCAACTTGGGATTTATTGTAGAATTAGAAAATATAGGTACTTCTTTTTATTCCCATTTTTAACATACCTGCGCTCTTTTCCAGTTCGACCAGATCAGGGCGGCACACAAATGAAATTTATTTCATACAAGTGCTTAAATTAGACAAATATAGGTAGGTCCCAACCTGAAATTTTTGGTCAAACGGTTCAGCCTTTTCGGCCTCGCCTGTTGTACTGTATGGGTGGATATAGGTTTTGGTGGGTAAGTACCTACCTCGATCAAAATATCAGACTCTCTTTCTCATCAAACTTCTACCAAAATACGGTTCTTACTTACCAGTTATTTTATAAGCTTTTGATTTTGGAAATTAGACACTGGTTCCGAATACACACGTACATCCTTTCTGAATATACACGTACATCCTGTAGTGAATAAGGATGAACAGACGAGGCCGAAAGTTAGCTTGAGAATGGTTATGTATTTGTTGGCCCCTCGGCTCTTTATAGGCCCCTGACATGATCAGAGGGGGGTCGGGGGGTTCCCACTCTGAGGTACAACATGTATGTACATTACATTGATGGTTGTGGAGGAGCAGCCGATCACAACACTGCTCCCCCCAGAATTTAAGTAACGCATTTAGTTAAATTTTGTTCTGTTGCGGTGGCGGTTGTCGGGCGTGGGAGGTGCGTGTGCTGGTTGCGGTGGTCCGCTGTGGCTGTCCGGGTCGGTGTCGTTGGGGGCGGTACGTTTGCGACGTATGAAGAGCGTTGGTTGAGTGCGTGGGTACGGCCGCGGCGGCTGTTGTTGCGGGCGCCAGGTGCATGGGGTGCGGCGTTTTTGTGCTCGGGGGTCCCATGTGCGGCGGTAGAAACACGAGCCGTTCGTCGCGCTGCGTGTGGTAGGTCGGGGCTGCGTCGGCGGTCGCTGTTGTCGTCTGTTCGAATCACTCGAACCTCTTCGGTGACGGTAGCCACTCGAGGAGGGGGAGCGAAGGGTATGAGGCGATCGGCGAGAGCAGCGAGTTTCGTGACGTCGGGTTCGTCGCGCGCCGCTATGTGAAGGCGAATGCTGTCTGGAAGGGCGCGTGTGAAAAGCTGCCGAACGAGCGGGGTCGGTGTGTCGGCCGGGAGTGCTCGAGTGAGTCGGCGGGCGAGGACTGACGGTAGTTCGTCGTCGGAAGTCGGTTGGAGTAAGGCGGTGAGCCGGGAGCCGTCGGACGGTGCGTGCGTGGCGAAAAGGCGAGTTGTCAACGTCTGGTAGCTGTTGGCGTTCGATGGTGCCAGCCGCTAGTAATTCGCCGATTTTTTTTTTTTTTTAATGCATTTATTGACAAAAGACTTAGTATTTACATTCACAAAAAATAATGACATAAATGTTACAACCCCTCTAAGAGAACTTGTGTAGGGGTTGGAGTAGAGTGTCAGAAAATAAAAAACTTAATATAACTTGTACAAAGCTAGAAACAATAAACAAACAAATAACCAATTACAAAATACAAGACTACTTCAATAGAATAAACATAGCTTTTATCTTAACCTTAATAAGAAAATTATTTTTATAGTTTTTATTTGTTGATATTATAGTCTCATTTTTCTTTTTAACTCAACTTTGAATCTCTGCAAACTCATTGGTGGTATCAAGTCTGCAAACCTTTGCTCGTTGAATTTAGTTGCACCCCAAAAGTCAAAACTTCTCAGACCTGCTGTAGTCAACCGTCTAGGAAGCTCAACTTGAATTTTATCCTTCACTCTAGTAATGCTTTTATTTCTTTTAAGTTTTCCTATTAGTATTAGTTTATAGATAATAGCTAGGGTAGTTTTTTCTAATAATTTGTTGAACGTTAATATTTTAGTTTCCTTAAATAAATCGTTTGATGGGTATCTTTGTGGTTTTTTAAATAAAATTTTTATTAATAATTTTTGTGTGGTCAGTACATTTTTTATTTTATTTGAGTAAGCATTTCCCCACGCTACTATTCCATAATTTAACTGTGATTGCACCAGCGCATTGTAGATCATTAATTTAGTTTTATTGTTTATAATGTTTCTAATTTCAAAAAAGGTAGGTATTAGCTTTCTTATTTTTTTTGTTTACAGTTTCGGCTTGGAGTTCCCATGAAATAGTTTGGTCTATTTGAACTCCGAGGTATCTAATGCTATTGGTTTGGTGGATCACTGGGCAATCACAATTGGGGTTACAATTCTCGTTGTTTTGGCATACCAATTTGTTAAGTGTTGGAATTTTTTTTCCCTGAGGGAGAAAGCAATGTATTTGGTTTTGTCATGGTTTAATATTAGATTTAGTTTACTGAAATTTAGATTTAGATTTTTTAGGTCTTCTTGTGTTTTATTTTTGACTTCCTCCCAGGAGTTACCGGTCGTTACCAAGGCGGTATCATCAGCATACGACACCAATTCTCCACTTATTTTGACATTTAAAATGTCATTTGCATAAATTAGAAACAACACTGGGCTGATAATTGTTCCCTGTGGAACACCACACGTCTACTGACAGTTGTTACTTAAAACTTCCTTAACTCTAACCTGTTGTTCTCTGCCATCTAGATAACTCTGTATCCATTTGACAAAAGTGACATGAAATTTATGCTTTTTCAATGTATCAATAAGTATTTTGTGTGAGACCGTATCAAACGCCTTCGAGAAATCCTTGAAAACGACCAGCACTTTTTTACCTTTATCCAAGTTACTCACTATTTTTTCATACAGATGAAGGATTGCATCCAACGTACTTTTACACTCTTGGAAACCATACTGATTCTTGTGAATGAAGTTATGCTGGGCCAAGTATTTAGTCATGTAATTCTTTATTATTTTTTCAATTATTTTGGCTACCTATATTTGAAAGGAGAGAAATAGGACGGTAATTGTTGGGATTTGTCGTATCTCCGGCTTTGAAAAGCGGGATAATTATTGTTTTTTTATAAATGTTAGGAAATATACCTTGCTCACAACTGAGATTTATTATGTGTTTTAGTGGCGTAATAATATATGTTTTAATTTTCTTTAACGTGTCTACAGATACCCCATCAAAACCCGGACTTGATCCCCCTTTGAGGCTACCTATGGCTTTATCTATTTCTGAGTCCGATGTTACCAAAAATGAACCTTCTTGACTGTCTACTATATTTCTATTTGTACCCAGGTGGCAGCCACTGGTGATCCTTGACCCTATAGTGGCAAAATGATTGTTTAAAATATTAGCAATCTCTGTTTGATCTGCAGTTATCTGATTTCCTGCCTTAATTTCATTTAAGTCTGTTGCGCTTTTCTTTCCGTTGTTATCTGCTGCTTCATTGATTACTCTCCAAACCTTTTTCATACAAGAACCTGCTTTTTCGATTTATTCAGCATAATATTTGGTTTTAGCTATCTTGATTAATGAGGTTAATTTATTTCTAAAGTTGTTAAATTTATTTTTGATTGCTAGGTTAAACGGAGACTGTCGACAAATTTTCTTCAATTTTTCCTTAGTTTTTATACTGTTTATCAAACCAGGCGATATCCGCCGACGCCGTCGGCGAAATGGGCCGACGCTTTCGCGTTGAGGTCCGGTAATATTCGGCGAAGTTTCGCATGGCATGGAGGTCCCTTCGTGACGATTTGATGTTCTACGCGTTGCGGTGTGTCGGCCGGGAGGGCTCTACGGAGTCGGCGGGCGTGGACTGACGGATTCTCGTGCTCGGAAGTCGGTTGGGGTCGTCGTAGAGGTCCGCTTGTCGGGGCTCGAAGGCGCGGGCGAATTTAGCATGCGGCGTCGTGAGGCCTTCGTGAGTCAATGTGATCTCGAGTTGGGCGAATCAGACGTGCGGGAATGCGGGGTCGTACGGCCGGAGCTGGAGCGTTGATGTCGGTGGAGTCGTTTCTGTGGGTGTCGGTGGTTTCGGGTCCGTGTTCTCGTTGTAGGCGCCAGTCCCGGAGAGGTGTCGTCTGGAAGTGTCAGCAGGAAGTGTGCGAGGCGCCGGCGTCCGTTTCCTTATATAGGAATCGGATGGTGGGGCGAAGTAGCGGGGGCCGCTGCATTGGGCGTCGAGGCGGGCGTCGGAGTGGGGCGCCGCTGTGTGGCGTCGGTGGGGCGTCGGAGTGGGGTGCGTGTGCCGGGCGTAGTGCTGTGGAGGTGGGGCTCGTCGCAGACGGTCGGCGGGGCGCTGAGCGGCGTTGTTCGTCGTTGCTAGGCGCTGTCGTCGCTGCCGTCGCACCGCGGTCGCAGACGGCGACGGAGGCTGCGTGTCACCACTCGGGGTCACCAGTGTAGTGATCACAGGGGGGTCGGGGGGTCCCCACTCTGAGGTACAACATGTATGTACATTACATTGGTTGTGGAGGAGCAGCCGATCACAACACATCCTTACTGAATATAAACGTACATCACTGTTAATTTACCTATCTAGGTTATTAGTTGGGTGTAGGCATGGATTATTTCGCGTAGGGAAGCACGAGGAAAGCAAAGAGTGAAGTCAGCGGAAAATTTTTTGCCTATTAGAAATCTTAGGTACTTCTAGGTGTCTACCTACTTCCTGTTTTTACTTCCAGAATTTCCTATTTACTCCCATTTAGAACTGCTAAAATTAATTTAGGTAGGTACCTACCTAGGTATTGCCTACGTATTTCGAGCCTGTTTAGAAGCTGGATATTCTCTATCGTGTTTTTAATCAATATTTTTTTCTGGTTATTAATACCGTTACACACACGCACACACACACACACACACACACACACACACACACACACACACACACACACACACACACACACACACACACACACACACACACACACACACACACACACACACACACACACACACACAATACACATTTATTTCAAAGTAAGCCAAAAATCGAGCACCTAGTTCGAGGAAATTAGGTTGAAGGTGCAACCGTATGCATTCTTGTAGCAAAGTGCTCAATCTTATAGTTCAACTACCTACCAGTTGGTTCGCTACAGTCGATACCCAGTTGAGAATGGTTGAGATCTATAACCTAACCTGACAAGTTGAACTGTTACGTTACCTTCCCCTTCCGTGTAATTGTGTACATAGTTTTTCTAGATAAATAAGTTCATGAACTGCAATTAATTCGTATTTTTATTATTTATTGCGCCCGACTAGTAACACCGATCACGTTAAAATGGTGAGTACGACATGGTTATTTTTATATTCGCTTCGTAACTGTGTGCGAAGAGAATCAAAACATGGATGGGTGAGCCCTGGCTGGATTCTAATTTTGGATCGGCCCCATTTACAATTTTTTGGGTACCTATTCCATTGTCACATTATATTAAAATCATTTGCGCTTCTCGTTAGAATTGTGTCTGAGTGTGTACAAAAGAATGTTTGATTACTATGAACTTGTGCTTTGAATCCTACGTTGGTATCGAATGTAGGACCTAAATGGGCGATTGGGGTAGTTTCCTATAAACCTGCATCTAGCGAGGGTGTTGTCTACTTATATGATACCTTTTCGAGGTAAATGTAGATAGCTAACGCACTTGCTCAGGAAAGAAAACTCGCGCAGGTCGACATTCCATTACTTGTTCCATAATAAATTATAGGGTTGTAGTAGGTAGGTGAGGTATCATGGATTCGGCTCGGCCGAGCAGGAAAAATGTATGTGGATCAGTACCAGTGTACGAATGTACTGATTTTCCTACCCAAATTATTGTGATTCTTATCCGAATGCACTCTTACGTGTAGTTTGATTTACAGATACATGTGGGTCTACATGTTTTGTCGTGTCGGCACTTTCAAATGAAATGCTTCTAACTCATCCAGTTTTCTTGAATCATAAGTGTGAAGTTGAATTCCTGCTAAATGCATAGGCTGTCATTAATATTTAATTCAACATTGTAAATACGTCAGTGGATGATCTATCAAGCGTATTTCTGAAGCTGTTGACCTTTCTGTTTGTCAGTTTTAACGACAGTTAGGTATATAGTGACTTGATCTGTTCAAGTTCCACTCAAGTGTTAGGGTCGTCTGGAATTGGAGGCTCCGCCAAAATATTTCATTATTAGTACCTTAATATTCTATCTTTATGGTTGGATTTGAGTGAAACAGCAAAAATATAGGTGCGTTGAATACATTGTGGAATTGCATTTTGGACTACGGAATTTCGATCATGGAATCAGTTTGATATAATATGAAGGATGTACATTTCCGGCCCACGGTTTTTACATTATTATAAGAATAACCAAGATTTACTACCCTGTGCAACGCATGGGTCGTCCGTCTGCTGTTGATATTTAATAAGTCACTACCCAGAAAAGACAGAATTACGATACTACTCAATCAATAAATTCTTTTCGATAATGCTTGCTGAAATGCGCAATAGTCGTGTCCCTGATACGAAATGCGCAATAGTCGTGTCGCTGATACGAAATACGATGCCCGCAAGAATATGAAGAGCATTCGGTGTATCCCAGTAACGGACAAAAGCTCGGCAACTGTGTCAGTTATTTGGAAAAAACCTCAAATCTTGAGCTGGAAAATGGTAAAAAGCTATGTCTACCAGTTCCAATCCGTGCTGTCTTTGTCAGTTTGAGTCTCAATCAGGTCACATAATAGCAGTTTCAGTTGGCCTGGTAAGGTCTAAATTGTGCCTTCCTTGTTACTTACAGGCGCTGCTCGGCTACCAAGTGGTCATTAGCCTCATTATGGCTAGCGTCATACAGAAAATTGGGAAACACTATTCCTTCGCAAAATGGATGATATGTAACACAGGGTAAAACAGCTTTGTCATTTTCATTAAAATCGTTCTTCGTAGGTGCCTAAAATTTAGTTCAACAATTTTTCGTTGTTCATTCTTATATCTTCCTCTTCTACTTACTAAAATATTGATATCATTCACAGGTTGGTTAGGTATTTGTACCCGACAGACTCGGAGCTGAGGCAGTTGGCTGGAGTCCCGAAGGAGATCAATAAAAAGAAAAAAGATAAAAGACACCACGAAAATGGTCACATTTCGTCTTCGCAAGTGTTTCACGTTCCTCGAAATCTTAACCTGGAGGTAAATATTTAATTTATGTTACCTTCATTTCAATTAGGTCAGTAAATTAGGTAATTAGGTTGAAATGACGAATGATGTTAAGAAAAAATTGAAGATATTACGAGAATAATATAGTTTTGACCAAGAATTCGCTATCACAAGATGAATTCGTAATCAGTCACCAAAGTGTAAAACTGACAGTATGCTGTAAAGATCATATCATCAACGAAATATTATTGTAGTTCATATTAAATGCCATACCGTTTAATATGTGTTTGAAATTGTGCCTTTATTAACTGCGAATGATTTCCCATTTGCGATGCTATGCATGTGTACTATGATGATGCACATACCTAATCTATGAAATTATTCATGCTGAGAGATTGTCCTTTAGGGCGAAATTAATAATCGGAAATTGAATAGGTACCTAGGTACCTATTATCAGGTATCATACTTTAGAGTAATTTTTCTGCTCACCTAATGTATGTCAATGTTATTGTTAAAAACCAGGTAAATGAACTAAATTCCTGGAGAATTAGCCGTACCTTGATCAAAATGTATCATTTTCCAGCTGGAGAGTGCTAAGGTTGGAATTCTGGACGTGATTCACCTCCGTTTCTTTCAAGACTATCAAATGCTCCTCGATTTTTCGTTGTACTCATTGATTGTGTACATATTGACAGAGGTAATGAAAGACATTTTCCGATATATCAACTAGCTATTAGAATAGATATGACCACATTTAGATTATTTACATAACGAAGGGGCTCATAATCAAAAATGTTTCCCACAACTTAATTTAGATTAGGCAAAAACTAGCCGAGACTAGGGAAAGGCTTTGTGTTGCACATAAGATTTTGTTGATTACTATAAGCAACACGCGGCAGGGATACGCCGATCGAGAGATGTGAATACCAATGTGGGTTTCGTGCTGGTCGCTCCACTACACACCATATTTGCTCGTTGAGTCAAATCCTTGAAAAATCATATGAGTATAGTGCTTCATCATCTGTTTGTTGTTGCCAAGCAGGCCTATGACAGTGTTGGACGAACTGCTCTCCTAAAAGATCTGCTGGCTATTGGTGTGGTGGCCCAAAGAAGTTGAAGCTTGTGCGAATGACACTGAAAAACATGAACTGCATTGTCATAAGCCTGGGCGTAGGCTTATGACGGGGGCGGAAGGTTGTGTGAGTTTGGATGAGTGGATGTGCTCTGAAGGAGTCTTTTGCTAACGCCCCGCAGTTATCACCACAGCAGGCGTTAGTTGGATGAGGAGACTAGCACCCCGTTGTTATCACTACAGCAGGTGCTAGAGGCAAGGGCGCCCCGAGGTTATCACCACAGCAGGCGCCAGGAAGAAGGAGGCTAGCACCCCGCGGTTATCACCACAGCAGGTGCTAGAGGTAATGGCACGCTGCGGTTACCACCACAGCAGGTGCTAGGGGAGAAGGAGGCATCCCGCGGTTATCACCACAGCAGGTGCTAGAGGTAATGGCACGCTGCGGTTACCACCACAGCAGGTGCTAGGGGAGAAGGAGGCATCCCGCGGTTATCACCACAGCGGACACCAGGAAGAGAGAGAATACCCTGCAGTATTCAGTACTCAACACAGCAGGTATTCTAGAAGGGAGCACCCTGTAGCTATCACCACAGCAGGCACAGGAGAAGGGTAGGAGAGATAGAGGGGGGGGGGGAGGTTGAGAGAGAAGTCAGAAGTCGGAGAGCGGTCGGTCGAATGAAGAGCTGGGCTAGCAGTGCTGCTTATAAAGGCCCCTTTTCACCCGTTCTCCGTCCATCACCGGCCGTTATTACTGTTGAGGGGCGATGGCGGTCGATGGAGGGGACCCTTCTCCTACTTTACCTGCGGCGTCGCCCATCTCGTCGTTCCCTCGTTTATTTGTTTAAATCTTTACCATATTACATAGGAGTGGTAAATGTAGGACTTTGAGGGGTAATGCGACATGCATGTTTAAAATTCCAATGTGGCATGTCGGATTCCTTTGAGGCCCGTAGTATACTGAGACAGGGGGATCTAGAGGCTCCAGGTTTATTCAACCTTTGTTTGGAAGGAACCATCAGAGTAATACCACAAATCTGCGAGGAACCTTCTACAATCGGTTGTCGCAGCACACAGCTTATGCGGACGATGTGGAGATTTTAGCTCGGTCAATAACCTCACTCTCAGGCGCGTTTGAGGATTTTGAGAGAGCAGCGAGAGACCGAGGTCTTAGGGTAAATGAGCGGAACACGGTGTAATTGAAGACATCGAGAAATCCTTCTGCTCAACGTCCTGAGATGATCAAAATGTCGGGCTACGGGTTCTCAGTGTGTCAGCAGTTCAAGTACCTTTGATCAGTAGTGATGGAGAACAGCGACATTCCTGTGAAAAAAGAAATGTGAACAGAAGCAGGAAACCGTTGCTATTGGTCAATCAGCAAAATTCTCAGGTTCAGGGCTCTTCCCAGAAGAGCGAAACTGAATTTATATAAGACCTTACTCTGACCTGTTGTTACATGTGGGTCGGAATCATGGGTCCTCACAAAAGAAAGGGAAGAAAAGCTCCGGGTTTGGGTACGGAAAATCCTTAGGCAGATATTTGGACCGGTCTTCAATGCCGAGGCACCATGCTGGAGGAAACGTAAGGGTGAGAATGTATAAAACATGTCACCCCACACACACACACACACACCTCGCATCTCATCTGGTATAAAATTCCATTATGGTTGGACGAATTGTCGAAAAATTAAATGTAAACATGCAAAACATTTGTATACGCTAGGTGTAAATTATGGGCCAGCGAGTTATTCTGCATAGAATGTTAAATTATATGTGTTTTTTTCCAGATTTTTTCGTACTTCATGCCACTAAAAGACGAGATAAACCTGAGCATGGTGTGGTGCATGCTTGTCGTCCTATTTTCCACGTATCCTTTGAAGATAGTCAGATAAGCATAGTTACTCTTCTTAGTTGCTTTTTATATGTTATTTCATGTGCAACTTTGATACTCATTTTGTGGCCTCAGGCACTAGACCAAAAAATCCTCAGTTTGATGTAATTGAGAGTATCCGCGTAATAATTTTGTGTTAAAAAATAGGATTGAGATGAGTAATTAGGCACGGGTCGTTCGTAGTTATTTGATTAAATTCGAAAAGATTTGATGACGTCATAAATGGTACCATGGATTCGTGTCAGTTATACTTAATTCATGACTCGGTTGAGGCAAGAGTACTCATATTCACCTTGTATAGCCATGTTACTAGTTCAAATGTGCTATCCAAGATACTAATCACATTCAGAGTTGTAACTACATAGACATCAAAAAAATAATAACAATAAATATTCACAGAATAGTAAACCAAATCAAATCAATTTCAAATAATAAAAACAATTTGAGTAAAGAGCCTTAAAACTATTTGAAAGTAACTTTTTTGTAAACATCCAAACTGTGGGAGGGAGGAAGTACTTCACAGTGTGACGTCACAGTTCGTCAGTATGTATTTTTGGGACCAATGAAATATTTGGGGTTTCTTCTAAATAATGGAAATGGGGAATTTGCATGGACTTTTGGTTTATTATCATACGTTTCAAGCTGTGTAGATTCCAAAAACGCTGCAAAGTCACATTGGTTTATTATTCTGTCGACAGTACAGGATGGTGCAGAAATGTTGGCTGTTCATTTATTGTTTCTTTCATGTGCAATAATTGAAATAGCTATTTTTGATGGTTTCCACCAATTTTGGCCCCTCAAAAACACAAATTAGGCTCGGGTTTTTTTTTTTTTTTTTTTTTTTTAACAGATTATGTTTGATAGCGCCATTTAATTGTCTTGATTCACCTGTTAAACTACTTCTAGTGTTATTATACAAGTTTATGATGATTTCTGACAATTGCCCAGGTTTTTGGCTCATACAAAATGAATTTTGGGAGCTGAACCTTCGTTACAACCTCAATTCTTCACTCTGTGGTCAGAATCAACTTCATATTCAGTCTTGTACCCCTAAAACATGGAAAAATATAGCTCGCAAGCTCATGTTCACTAATACCTTTAAAAAACCCTCGAAAACCCATATTTTTACACCCATTTTTTACCCGTAACACCCCTGGGTGTAATTTGATCGGGCTGCCGAGCTTCGGAGCACAACTTGGACCCAAATGTGTTCCCAATGGGGACCCGAACGAATTTTTAGAGCGAAAATGAAGTTTACACCACGGTAAATTATTACACAACGGCTCATCTACCCAGAAGGGGCTGGATTTTGTTGATAGGTAGGTACTTTTGCAACTTGAACAACCGTTGAAGTATTATTGATGGGTAAATTATTGCACAATGGCAAATTATTACACAACGGTAAATTATTACACAACGGCTCATCTACCAAGAAGGGGCTAGATTTTGTTGATAGGTACTTTTTCATCTTGAACAACTGTTGAAGTATTATTATTGATGGGCAAATTATTACACAACGGTTCATTAATCGATCTCCGTAGAAGAGGAACCTATACAGGTAAATTATTACACAACGGTTTAGGTAGGTACCTAGTAACGAGTACGGGGAGTACTAACCTACGGAGGGTCCGCGATCTACATAATATGTGTAGAATAGTACATAATTATGTTATATGGAAGGGTTATCTATACGGAGACCTGTGATCTGTAACAGGAGGGTATTCTGCACAAAATAATAAACCGTTGTGCAGGGATTTGCAGCGTTTTACAAGAAGTAGTATCAACAGGTTAGTCAAGACATCTAAATGGCACTGTCAATGATCAAAGATAATTTGTTAAAAAAAAAGGAGCCTAATTCGTGTTTAGAGGGCTAAAATTGGTGGAAACCATCAAAAGTAGGTATTTCAATTATCGCATATGAAAGAAACAGTAAATGAACAGCCCACATAATCAACCCATGTGACAAGGACTTTGCAGCGTTTTTAATTTTTTTTTCTGAAAGGCAACGGCTTAAAAAAAACAATAATGAAGCAGTCGAGCAAAAACTGTGTACCCATCATTTTAAATAATGTTGAAATATTGAGATTTGTGCTGTATGGCTGGAAATTGACAAGCAAAAGGGTGTTGTCTCTCATTACCCGTACGAAGTGGCCAACCGAACAGCACGTAAAACAAACCACGAAAACTGCTGTAAGTGCTGGAGTTGTAATTATCTTCTTTTTAGGGTTATTACTCGTTTGCCGTTTGCATTTCCGTGTCTGCCGACTATCGTCCTTCGTCTGTAACCATGTTTTTTCCCCCTCGCAGCTCACTCTCTTGCAGTTCAGTTCTTTTCATTTGACGTCAAAAAGCGCTTCTCCAGAGCCTTCGGAATGCTTTCTTTTATTCAGACGCCTGAGATTTTATTCCTAGTCTTCTCCACTCCAGAACGTCGTAATGATTTTTTCTAAGGTTTAACCGCGTTATTTCATTCCACATAACCATCCATGCAGAGACAGAAAAAATTGGATTTTCTCATACACGATACTTTTCTCATTCCCATTCCTCATCAGTTCATAGCGGAAATGACGATTTGAGAAAACAAAAACGCACAGAGCGATTTATTATTTTCCTGTATAGATACCCCTTCTGCGTATATCACTGTTTTCAGTGGTCAGTACTTACCCTCGTGCTCATCCCAGGAAACTCCACAACCAATTCATTTATGAAATTCTGATGTTCACTGAAGCTAAGTGTTGAGGCCAACAACTAAGTAGGTACCCAATGTCGAGGGAGTTGTTTATTTTTCCAATAGCTGCAATTTGTTTATTTCGTCTCGGTCTAAGGAAAATGAACCGGCCTTCAATCTGTTAGAGGAGCTCCTTTTGGTTTACAAGATATCTAGTTATTTTATTTTTTTATTAAATGTTCGTCAAATTCTCATTGTATCTTTAATTAAACTCCGCACCCTTTTTTTTGTCGCAATTGCTCGGTGGGTCCTTGGTTGCACAATTACCTCCTTGGTATCACCTTGCTCCATACCCCAAATGATTGCTCGCACCTGGGTATGAAAGTTCTTATTTCCTTGTAGTCGATGATAGGAGCAGGGTGGCCACCGGTCAGGGAAGTCAGGGGAAAAAACGTTGGTCAGGGAAGTCAGGGAAATCGAGTGGCGAGTCAGGGAAAATTACCGCATGTCCGCCGTTTTCTTGAGATTTTGAACTGACGCGCCTTATTTCCTGCTCTGCTTGTGTCCGGTCATTTGATAGGTTCAGAGCGTGCAACACGAACGCAGCGCACCTAGCGGCACGGAGTAGAAGATGTCATCACTGCCCCATCCGTCCCATCAGCTCCCCGCAGGCCTGTGGGAATTTCTAGGGAATACGAGTGTGAAGATCGATTATGAACCAGTTGATAGTGTACTTGAACTGTAATTGATGGCGTTCGAATGTTCTTACGGGGCAAGGGCGTTGTGTCCATAAGGCCACTTGGGCCACTGCCCTGGCACCCAGAAACACTAAGAGTGTTTCAGTGAGTTGGCATTTGAATTTCCCTCTGTAAACTGTACCTAGCATTTTTCACAGCTCTGTCGATTTCTCTGGCTGTGGATATTCAATATGCAGTTCCGTCGTGTTGGCCCTGTAGCTCCCCAGACGGAGCATGTTATCAGAATACAGCGACAGTAATCAATGTCGTGCAATCGAAATCGAAACCTAGGCTTCTGAAACTGACAGGTCTTGGGACGTAGTGTCGCCATGGCAGCCGAGAAAAGTGGCCCATCCGCGCAAGCTCAGTCGAGTAAATATGTTGTTTGCCACACCCACTTTGGGCCACTGCCCCAGAATCTGATCTCAACCCCAAAATCGTTCATTTCACAAACGATTCGATCCCTTCGATTCAATTTGTCGTCTTGATACGAGATGCTTCTTCCTCTGATTTGTTTTTCTCTGAATCACATTCGCTTTCTCTGTCAGTTATCAATTTTTTTGCGTCAAATTCTGCGCGTTTTGCGTTCAGTCCGGTTCGTCCTCTTTGCGGTTTGTGGATTGATCGGCGTTAACAGACAGATAACTATCTAGCTTCTAGTCAGTAGCTTCTCCATTTAATATTCAAGTAGGTACCAGCCAACGGGTCATTGTTTTGTTGTATTTTAGTTTACCGTATTTTTGTAACACGTGAATTTGGTGGCTAATTTGCAATAAATTGTCGACGTTTTCGTACGGCGGTAGATTGTTGATTAAAAGAGATAAGCTTTGCCGAATATCACTAAATCAGTAAATAAGGGAAGGGTGTTGTTGCATTGGGGTATTTTGTAGACAAACCTGTTGGTTTTGTGTTCTGGTTAGGTGCCCAACCGTTTTCAGACCCCACACACCGCTACTGCTACCGGGTGTTCTTCTTCCACTTCCACCAGTTTCTTTCCAAACTTGAATTTTCCTCTATTTCACAATTACATCGATATTGATTCAGAGAAACATCGATGGTATCGATGTTCATAATTGATATCGGAACGGTAACGTCGATGATCAATAATATCGGGCCTTTCAACATCAATAGTAAAACATGGGACATCGAAGTCAAAACGTCGATGTTTCGATACCGTCAACGATCGATGTTCCATCCCAAAGAAAGTTGTAGGGGGTTATGCGCAATCCCCCCCCCCCCCGTCCAGTGTAATTTTTTACGTTTTAAGCGTAGAATACGAATATCGAACAAAAATACTTCCGTCCTTACGCATTTACCTTAGTTCCATTGAACCAAAATGAACGAAATTTGGTATATATGTCCCGTTTTGGCTCTAGTTGGTCCTCGAAGCTCGGCGTTGCTGTCACTCAACTCTATAGGGGTTGAAATGTCCAGAAAATCCCTATATCTGATAATTTTAATTTGAGGTGTGGGTTTTTTCGCATTTTTAAATACTTAGTTTGATTTTTTCTGAATTTTTGAGACCATCCAGAGCATTCTACGATGTTGCCATAAAATTTGCTATACAATTTTCCATAAAGAGTAGGTTGAATGCAGGCATCGAGCTGAGTAGAGAGCGCACATCACTGGGCTCTCAGCCAGGTGGGCGCTGTAGTGCAGTGGTCTAAGTGACGGATTGTAACGCCTAAGTTCCCAAGATCGAAACCATAGAGGTACTTGAATCCCGGTAGGGTTCAATCTGGAGTGAATTCAGCAATTTCCCTTCACAAATTATTTGTTTCTTTTTGCCATTTTAGCTACTGTTTTTCGTTGTTAGAATTATTTTAGCAACATTTAACACGTGATTTAAGTAGTTACCTAATAGCGAGTACGGGGTTAGGTACTAAGCTACGGAGGGACTGTGATCTATATAGAAGGGTTATCTATACCGAGAGCTGTGATCTGTAACAGAAGGGTGCTCTATACGAAGAAGTGTGATCTGTAACAGAAGGGTGTTCTATACAAAACCGTTGTGTAGGGATTTGCAGCGTTATTTTGCTGACGCTTGGTAGTTCGCTTTGCTGTACGCTGGTTGGTTGATCGCGCCTCTAAACTAGGAATTTATTTAGGTTAGCACATTAATAAATTAATACATGAATCCTTCGGTGTAATAGTATTTAGTCAACTTACCCGTTTATTTACTTTTTAGACATTTAAATCTGACAGGGAATATGCTAAAATTCAAGCAGGGAAATGGGGGGAAAAGTGGAAGAATCGGGCTTCAAAAATCTCGGAAAGTCAGGGAAATCGACAAAAAGGTCAGGGAGAAGTCAGGGAAAATGAAAATCCTGATCGAGTGGCCACCCTGTAGGAGACAGACCGGCGTTGGTGTAGGTGTAGGTGATAATAATAGGAAGACGATACTTCTAACCTGATATTCGTGGTGTATGGTGATACTCCAATGTAGTGTGGCGAATACTTCTTTACCAAACAGAGTTGACGAGAAGGCTCGGAATCGCGCTGAGCCTTAAATCCAAAGGCGCGTCCACCTATGAGGATTGTTGCAATATTATAATTCACCAAGGTCAGTGAATTATTACCGCGTGCCCGCGGTTTAACTCACAATGGCTGATAGGCGAATCTCGACAGTGAGACCGAGGAAGACGAGGATACTGACTCGGTCCGCCTTTGTCCCTTCTGGTCGTCGTCAATCGTCATCGTCAACAGAGGGTGTAGGGCGACGATCGCATCCATCACTCGGCACCCAAACACCGCATTGAAAGCCGTTTCATTCTTCTTAGTCCGCGACGAAATAAACAAATTGCAGCTATTGGAAAAATAAACAACTCCCTCGACATTGGGTACCTACTTAGTTGTTGGCCTCAACACTAAGTAGGACCCTCGAAGTATTCCCAAATTTTCATCTAATTTGGATTATTCGTTTGGCCGTGTACACCAAACTTGTACTTATCAACAAATAGGTTAAAAAAAGTAGCTATCAAAAAATTCCAAAATAGCTATCTTCAAATTTACGGATCAACGATATCTATTTCATAAAGCCATGTGTAGTTATGATCACCTGTTCCCTAGAAATGATATCTGGGCAGGATGCAGCCGTCTAATTTACACTCATGTTGCGATCTTTTCGGTTCAGACTTCATAGCCATACTGTGAACATGTAGATGAACGTTCCGGGCCGTCCGGGTGGTCTAAAAAAATTCTGAAGTTCAGGATCAATTTGAAACCGTCATTGAACGTACCCTTCTATTGAAAGTTCCGGAGCTAAAGGGCGTTGTAGAATTTCAAACCCGATTTGTTAGAGATGACTGACAGTAATGCCGAGTTTTGAGGACCAACTATGCCGTACGCTTATAGGAATTTATGTTCTTACACTAACAAGAATTCATTGATCTACGCAGGAGGTGTTTATGCTGGAAAAATAATAAACCATTTGCCCAAGGTTTATTATTATCAGTGAGGACAATACAGTTTTTATATGGATTGAAAAGTAAATAGCACGAATGGGAAGTACCTATCACTACAAATAACTCTGAACTTGAAACGTGCCAAATAACAAGAGAATTCCTCGAAGAAACTACGAAGTTTCGAGCTCATTTTATTAAAACTTCTCAAGGTTTTATTTTGTCTACAGCTTCCCTTAGGTATTTCACTGCTAACTCAAGTTCTTCAAATGTCGTCTCGCGTCCCACCGACAGTCTCAACGTCCCGACTGCTTGTTCCTCAGGAAGGAGGGTCTGGAGCATAGCTGATGCAGTGTTGCAGTTGTTGGTAGAATGACAGGCTGCTCCAGTGCTTGCTTCCAGGTCTGGACAGTTGGCCAGGATACGATTGCCGGATAGCCCTGGGAACGAAACACTGAGTGTGTTGGGTAGCTGAGCACGTTCTCTGGTTTCAGGAAAGTTGATGACACAAGCCCCTTTTGGGAATTCCTTCAGAAGAGCTGATTTCAGATGGTCTTTCATCCTCCTTAGGTGCTCATAGTATTCTCCATGGTTATCTGTCACCAATTTCGCTGCCTCTCCAAGACCTGAAAATCGAAATTCGCTTCATTGGAGGTTTCAAGTTCTTAGGTAGCTGAGCTTTATGAGACTTTCGTTTGGGGATTTTTCTTCAGTATTTGGGATTTTGGTTTTGAATATTCTTTGAAAGGAATCTGGAAAAAAAGTGCGTGTAAAGCTCAGTCTTTGTTGGGTGTAAGGAAAAGTATAGGAAGCATGCTGGTAGGTGACCTTTTCCTTAGTGGTGCGAGGGATTGAAGTGTGAGGTGGAGCAAAATACCTACCAGATGTGTCTAATTTGACTGAAACTGGATGAAACGCATGTATCGAGTATAATTATATAAACTCTGTAGGTATGTCTACACAATTTGGACCATTTGAATGTCAAAAGTTGGCTGATAGCTACCCATTATTTATATGTTTTTTTTAAGTAGACACCGAGATGAGATGACATTTATTTCTCATTTGGACGAGACATAAATAGTTAATTTTTATTTAAATGAGGAAGCTTTGGTGAAATAATTGCTCCACTACTATGGATACAGCTTGTTTTATATAATCCACGACGTTGAGGCTAGCACATCCATATTGGCCCAACCAGAGTACAATTACATCCACGTTGGAGATAGGATATGATCGAGCTTGCTGTGCATTATGGTGTTCCACAAAACAGCACGAGCAAATTTGCAACAACAAAACAAAATCAGTGATTCCAGACCCATGATGGATCTGGATCCCCCGTTTCAATATATATGAGAAGTCTCATGACAGTCTGAATGTAGTAATTGTGGGTTTACCAATTGTACCATCATATCCAGACCTACTAATACAGCAAATCCTGACGGTCCATCGTGTAGGATCCCTCAACATTCCAAATCTTTTTTTAATGATTCTGTTTGATACCAGGAGGTAGAACGTGATTATAGCATTCAGATAATGAAATAATTCGCAGTCCTGGTGAACCATTTATTGGCGAGCTTTCGACAATACGTCTCTCTTTCATTATCTGACCATATTTTAGTTGATAGGTACCTATCGTTAACCGAACGAAGAAATAATATCCCACATCACACGACAATTGGTCCTTTAATCTGGACCCCCATCTTTGTTTACATCCCAAAGTGTATGCGTTTCTGTAATAAGGAAATCGGTTTTTTGCTGTCCACGCATAATGTCAATACTTGTGAGGGTGTGTGTTACTTTGTTTGTGAGGCAGCAAATATCAGTCATATTCAAGCACATGATATCATGGGGGAAAAGGTCAAGGATTTTCAGAAATTGTCAGGAATAAGGGATTTCGTCAAAACATTTGTTTGGAAAAAAAATTTAGAACTAGAAAAAATGGTAGTTTGAAGCCCGTTTTCAAAACAAGTGGTATTTTTCAAATGGGGGTGATTAAAATTAAAAATGTGGCAAGAAATTAACAAAGGTTCATTGACATCTGATCGGCTGTTGGCCTAAGGAGGCGGAGCGAAGCTTCGGAGGCGGAGGTTCTCAGTGCTGCCAACAGCCCAACATTGGAAATAGCAAACCTTCCTGGCAACCTTCCAGAACCTTTGCTGTGACCTTTCGTCAACCTCCTCTTGGTTTCATTTTGAGGACGTTTTTTTAAATTTATTTGTAAATTTGCGATTTCATTCATTCATCCATCCATTGCGGTTCTGTACATCGTTTAAAGTGAGCCACTAGCGATCTAAGCAGGATTTGAGTTAAACTACTCTGCGATTTACCTGATAACTCATTTCAGAAATCCATTCAAACTCGTTTTCTGCCTAGACATTACGACATAAATACCTCATTATGTGGTCAATAAGCATTAATTTCCGTTAATAAACAGAATTTGGCCTAAAAAGGAGAATTCTTAACCCACAAAAATTGCTCATTATGGTAATTTTTCCTGTTTGTTTGGTTTGGTGAGTTATTTGTCTGGTTTGATGGAGAAAATGTGAAAATAAATATTGTGTTATATTTGAACATGATGCGCTCTCTTGCTCACTCGACCGAGATTTTGCAAGTTTTCAAATATGTTAATAGTTCCTTTGTGGTGAAGGATATGTAAGAGCCTGGGATAGGCGAGGTTGTGATGGAGTGTGAGGTATCGAATGACATGCACGGAAGGTTTCCACCACACCAGTTATACCCGAAGGCTTCACCAGGCAGGTTAAACCACTCTACGAGATCTTTTGTGGAAAGTGAAGGAAGTGCTTGGAAGGTTCCACCACGCCAGTTATACCATAAAGGCCTCACCAGGCAGGTTCCACCACTCTACAAGATCTTTTCGAGGGAGAAGGAAGTTAGTGAGAGAGAGAAGTCATCGACTCGAGGTGAATGCGTAGAGTGAAGAAGCCTGGGCAGGAGCAGGAGTTTTATAGGGCTTGTTCCACCCTCCTCCGGCCCTCTGACAGTCATAGGGACTGTTGGAGGGAGCCGGCTGTGTACATTCTCCTTGTCACTTAGTCCCCTTCCTTCTACTTGTTTATTGACTATAATCTGATCATATAGGTTTGAGTGGTATAGGCGGGTACCACGACATCCTTCTTTATCACCTGTCTTTCACATAATTAAATTCAGTTTTTGTGAACAGTTTCAGTTAATCAGAGAGCTGTTAGTGATGTAGTAAATTGCTTCCCACTGAACAGATAGCAAACGAAAATCAAACATTTAATTGATATGGATGTTTTTAAATTTGGCCAAACATTCGAAAATTCAGATGACGCTAATGATGATTTTATATCCACGATTTTCCCTTCGAAGAATCGAAAACGTCACGAAATGGTCATCTGAATAAATCTCATATTATGAGCTATTTTTATAATATCAGAGCCATTATCCTTCAAATTGTTAGCAATTAATGGGAATCTGTCTTATTGACTTAGTTACCAGGCATCTTGTAGAATGTGTTTTGCCTACTATTCATGAACCAATCCTCATGCATAATGTAGGTTTCTTTAATGAATTCTCTGCCACCAGGCGGAAATAAGATGTACACGTAGGCGAGTAAGTATTCCTTCGCCAAGCCTGACACTTTGAATACGATAAGCTAGAAACGCTTAGTATATTTTCTTCCTATATAGTAAACAGCCAAATGGCTGCCTTCAAGATAACTTGGAAAAAAAGTTTCTTACCCGCTATGCAAATGGTGTTTTCAGTTCCTGGCCTTCTCCGTTTTTCTTGACCTCCGCCCCTGACAAGCGGACATACCGGTAATCCTTCTTTGACGAACAGAGCTCCGATTCTGGGTCCGTAAAACTTATGGCCGACGATAGTCAAATAGTCAACAGGAGTTTCTACTAGTGACACTGGTATCTTTCCCAAAGCCTGTGCTGCGTCGATGTGTAAATAAACGCGCCCTAATCCTTTGTTTGCTCTCTCCTGATTCTTCAGCTTTAACACACTGCAAAGATGTTTCAAATCCAGCAAAGCACCCGTCTCGTTATTTGCCAGCATCAGTGTCACCAGCACCGTGTCGTCTTCCACGGCATCCCTAACTGCTACAGCATCGACTGATCCGTCTGAATTTGTCGTTACAAATGTCACTCGTATCTCATCTATGTCCAATAAATATTCAAGTACCTTCAAAGTTGCATCATGTTCAATCTTTGTGCTTATAACATGAGGCCTCCTCTCCTTATCACGCTTTTCGCGTATAACCGTTGTTATTGCCGTGTTATTTGCTTCAGTCCCTCCAGACATGAAAATTATTTCGGATCCTTTAGCATCAATCATTTTGGCGACGGATTCTCTGGATTTTTCTATCACATCCTTCGACATTCTACCTCTTTTATAACTCGAACTTGGATTTCCCCACTGCTCAAATGCTGTTTTCATCGCTTGCTGGACCGTTGGAGCATATGGTGTTGTCGCGTTATAGTCCAAGTACACAGTCTTCTTTTCTTCCGTCATATTCACAATTACGGCACCTGGTGACAGATCGTTGACTAATTAATACAGCTATTGAAACGATTGATTGATTTTTCTTCCAAAATCTCGAGGAACCCCGTTTTTTAACGTTCACTAAAAAAAATGAAGCTGTTGATATTTTGCATTGCTGTACATGATGTTCGCCAAGTTACTATACAATCCCATTTCTCGGTTAGGCACAAAAACATTTCGCAAACGTGTATATTATGCATGCATCTAATTTGGTATTTTCCTACGGGCATCCAAAAATGACATAATTTCGCTCATGCGAAACACTTATTTTCAAAATAATTCTCATTTCTTGGCGATACCTGGACTTCCGTATAAGGTTTGATAGTAATGACATCAGTAATTTCGGTACGCCGCACAGTGATTAAATTCTGGCTAAAATCACGCAAGACTGAGGGGAGTAGGTAACATGGTGGTATCACCACGACCCATTTTGGTTGGGTGGTTGCGGCACCGTTTGTTTATGTATACATAGGTATTGTAGTGGTATAATGTGCACTAAAACTTTAGAATAACGCTGCGATGAAGCTATACTGCCCACCCACATGGCAGAAGGGTTTTATGGTGTCTGAGATATGTCATTATTTGTGATGCGTGTGGTGTCAATCTTGCTGTTTTAACCTAATGAAGGGCGCATTCAAGATCTCTCATGTGTGCAATTAAGTTACTTTGATTCTCTGTAATAAAATAGAGTTCTAGAAAATAAATTATATTTAACTAAAATTATAAATAACAAATTATAATACCGGCACCTACCTATCTTTTGCAGTTGTACCTAGTTATAAACCATCTAAATACGTCCGAAGGTTTTAAAATAGGACTCATGAACTGTCATCTGACACCTTGTATCCAAGCAACTTGTTTTAAGATGGTATTAAATTCAAAGGGCAGAACTACAAGCAACATACCTTCCGGAGGAATCCGTCGTCTCGAGTCGAGTAGGTACTGGAGGAGTACTGCCTCCTTATGATTTCATACAGACACCCAGTCAGTCAAAGGTACCTACTACGAGTACATAACAAAACTTGTTCCTAAAGTTCATCGTTTGTTACCTATCCTTTTCACGAACGCGGCAAATTGCTCCGGCAGACGCTAGCGTGAACAAATAAATGACCTTTCACAAAGGAACCTCCTTCCCCCCGGGTTCGTTCCCCTTTGGGCCAGATGTTTTTGTGTCACGGTCAACCGAGAGAGGTCTTCGACCGTGCTGTTATCGGTTAGTCTTCAGAATCCTTTGAGTTCAATGTAGGTCCTGTATCGTATGGCATCTACAAAGCTCGTCGTTATTATCATAATTAACCAGAGATTTTTCACTTAATTTTGGTCGAAATTATAAACAAATTTTCAATTTTCCTTTCTATACCTATGTGTTTTTCGTATTTTAATATTTTGATCTCAAGTCAAAAGGTTTGGTAGGTTTTTTCAAAATGCCTTTTAAATTTTATTTTTTAAATTTGTTATCCAGGTACTTACCTACCTATGTCAAAACCGTCGGATGGGGTACCCAAGTAACGGTACCTCCCTACTAGGATACCGTTATTTTTATATCTGTTTTCAAATTTCCTTTCTGTCTATGTATTTTTCAAGTTTTAATATTTTGATCTTAAAAGGTTTGGTAATTTTTTAAAATACTTTTTATTTTTATTTTTTAAATTAAGTACCTACCCATGTCAAACTCGCGGAATGTACCCAATTAGATAGTTACCTACTAGGGTACTAATTATACCTGCGCCATTCATCAAGTAGGCACGTATCTACCTATTTTTCTTACTAGCACCAGTGGTGGCGCCAAACTTGACATTTGAGTTTATGATGTATAGAGGGTATGTCCTCATAATTTCAAGTCACGCGACCCGAAATGAACTATTATCTACTAGATCGCTGCTGTTTTGCACCTTACGGCGTAGTTTTTGCCGCCAAAACGTATACAAGAGTTGAAGCTTGGAATTTCAAGTCGTAAGAATCAAAATTCCGGTAGTCTTACAAGTGGACTTTCAAAATTTCAAGTCATGAAACCCGGAAGGTCGTTCTTCGGGGAACAGATAGGTTGAGTGGGAGCCGCTGGAGTCTAAATACTAACATTCGGCAGTGAATATGAAATATAATACCGTTTTGTCACTCACGCAAATGTAGTTAGGTAGGTACTGAAGCGAATAGCGGACTGGAGTCTGTTGCTCGTTTTGAGTTAAGGGTCCATTTTTTGTATTTTATTGACCATGAAATTTAGTTTCCGAGTCGGCACCTACTTATCTACTTATAAGTACGTACCTATCAGGCTTTATTTTGGAAGTTGTGTTTAATTCTTCTTATTTCGTTTCTTACGCGTAATTTATTTCTCTCGATATGAAACGGTTTCTTGCTTTGTGATGTAGGCAAGGCGGGCCCGCTAAACTTTATTCTTGACGACAATCAATCTAACATTGGAGGCTGTCGCCTCACTATCGCCCTTTGTACTAACTATTTATCGCCTTCCAAGCGTTTTAGCTCTTCCATTTAAATTAGCTTCAGTAAGCACCAGCTACCAAAACCTATTTCGAATACATATATGTTAAGGGAATAAAGAACAATGCGTAGTACAGCTATTGCCTGTACAAGTACAGCCTGCACAATGCCCAACTAATTTTAAGCCGCATGTGAAAGGTTCTAAGCCTAAATGAATCGATATTTTTCCAAACAAAAGAATTCGAGGTTGAATGTCCTGAATGGATCGTAAAGTTTATAAAGCAGAACTCTTTTTATTTACCTTCTTTTTTTTCTTCTAAGTACGTACTTACAAATGTAACACTGCTGTTCCGTACCCCGATGATTTCGGCGAATGTGTAGCGTCAGGCCAGCTTGCAAGTCTTCGGTCACGCAGGGAAATCTATTTTCACACCATCATGAGTCATTGAACATTTTCACACTATCGACTTCATTCGAAAAAGATCTCTCGCATTACAGTTGGATAAAATAGTGATCACTTCAAAATCACTAAAAAAATAACCAACTACTTAAATAGCTTCAAAATAACAACGGTTGGGTAGGAACTGCGGCGAGATAAGAAAGAAATGTTTATGTAGAGGCATCTGGCGCCCTCCTGTCCTCTATGATTCATAACAATTCTTATTGCCTTATCATATTAATTATGTCTACTTGGTGGTGATTGACTCGAAATACTATAGTGTGTACAATAATGTATATTGGAAGTGGAGAAATGACCAAGCTGGTCCTTGGGATGAGATTATGTATCCCAAACACTAGCTTGGTCATTTCTCCAGTTCCGAAATATAGTGTTGGGCTAGTCACAAACCTGCTAAAATTTATAATAACACATATTCTTTATTTGGCAATAAAGTTAATCACAGTGATTTCAACTGCAACGAGAGTAAATATGTTACTTAAGCATTTTGCACATATTAATAATAGGTATGTTTTATTGCTAATGGAATTCTTGGAGCATTCCTCATGGAGAGGGCTACCTTTTCTGCCTAGCTCCTCAGCCATATACAGTATACCTAATTTATATTTAAGTAAATCTGTAAGATAAAAATGAATAGGTGTGGCATTTGGTTTACAGTGAAACTATACCTACTATTCAGTGTTTTCCTTGTTCGCTCAATCGTTTTTGCTCCCGCTGCTTGTCTCTGAAAACGTAGGTAGGTACATATCTGTTCGTTCAGCGTTGCACTGAGATTGCATCCAACTCCATTTTTACTCTCAACCCGATAAAAAAGAAATACAATGCAGTATGAATTGCCGATGAATTCAAAGAAACTCTCATGTATGAATGTTTACGAGAACGTTTTACGTATTCATTTCTCCATAAATTGCCACGCGAGCGAAATTTAAAATGTCAAGAGTTCATTGCCCGAGAGAATGGAAAAATTAAAAGAATGCCGCAAGAAACATCAAAATCGACCGATTATTGCCAGAGAAAAGTTGGAAAAACCGTTTTATACATCGTCCTGCACCCACTTAAGCGTAATTTGGATATCTCAACGAAATTATCATCGTGTTGAAATTTGAAGAGATGAGAGTGATATTCGGCCTGACGGCAGGTAGGGCAGGTTTCATGAACTGATTTTGATTTGAGAACTGTTTCATATAGCCACCCGGCAGTTGGTTATCTTGGGGACCTATTCATTGCTTTTATGTATTCTTTACGAGGAAGCACGCACAGAGTACCAGAACTTGTAATTTGTTTGTGTCATTAAGGCGGCAAAAGAGTAAAGAAATACCTGCCGTAGAACTCAACCCTTGCCATGCCGGGATGTAAAAACCGGACTTCCGTTCATTCGAATCTGCAGAGGAATATTAATGTTTAATTTTATTGCTTAGTCCTGAAAGAGGACTGCGTTGTATTCTTTTTGTAGTGCGTGCAGGCCTTTTTGTACTCAAGACAGCCTTGGGTGGGGAAGGGACTTGATACGGTTGCCTTGAAAAATAGGTCTGAGTCATTAAACTAAATATAGGCCTCTGGTTCTTTAGTTTTTTGCTCTCGCCATCAATTTTTTTCCCCTCTAGTTTTGACCGGCATATCGGCTTTTTACTCTAGCTGACATCCCAAGGTTCTTTGGTACCTAGTTAGTTGTTTTATTCTGTGCGTCGATCGCTCTGAATTCCAACGATAAAAAAATAAAGAAAACGATAAAATCCGCAGGCCTCAGCCTGTGAATTTTATCGTCGTCGGCCCGTCCGACAAAGCCATCATTTAACTACGACTAAATCAATCGTGATGAAACTGTGGAAACACATTTAAAAATAAAAAACGGAGTTATTTTGAAAGGTTGTCTATGAAATAGTCCGATTCAATAACTCCGTTTTTTATTTGTTTATTTTACTTCTGACTTCAGTACATACTAGTACCTCACAGTTGAGTAGGTACCACCTACCACCTACTTCTGTTGAGAAGTAGGCACATACCTACTCAACCATACCTACTCTACAGTACCTACTTACTAGATTATTAAGAATGGTTCTGAGTATCGAAATATTTTATTGACTTCAAATTCGAGAAAACTGCAATGCATCGGTAAATTTACGTAGTTACTTCGTTGGGTTGAGTTCCTTTTGAAAATCTAATAAAACTTGGTTACATACCACACACATTATATGGGAACACTACCTATTGGATTAGGTACCTATCAAAAATGACTGATACGATGGAAATTACGTGAATTTCAAGTTAGAGAAAAACCACTAATGTTGATTAGGTACCTTACAAACATTCGACTAGAGGTGTTGGCAATTATATAATTAGGAACCCACACTAGACTTTGAAATTTGGCTTGCCATTGCTGTCGGGGATAATCCTAGATGATACTTGCCATAACCCTTGAAATGTTGAAACCAGTCAACTGGAAGAAGTGAAATTGTCGGAAATTTGTAGCTAAGGTTGAGCTGAGCATAACTAAGGTTGAGTGGAGGGAGAGTGGGAATTCGTTGGACCTCATGTGACTTTCGTCAAACTCCAAAAAATGGACTTCGCGGCTATGCATCAGCAAAATTCCTGGCATAACCCCCGTTTTGTTCTCCTAGTTTTGGTGGAATTTCGAGGGGGGTTAATGAATCGTATTTAGAGTTATAACAGTATCAGAGCATGCGGTTGTGTTAAACTCCTTCTATCAAACACCCCTTATCAATACTTACCTAAACTTCATATTATGCATCTTTCCAACAATTGTGGATGGGATTTTCAGCGGTTATCCGATCGGTCCTTTGATTGTCCCCATAAATCTCAGTGTTATCGGAGTACGAGTTACCTACTAGGTCTATCTGCAAAGAAACTTACTTGATTAATATTTTGATGTCTAGCCTACTCTGATTTCGAATGCCATTTACGATAAATAATAAAGTAGGGTTGGCGCAGAGCAAGTTGGTCGAAATGAATGGGGTGCAGTAGTCTCCTCTTTACCGCTCTATCATTTAGGCCAACTCTTCACCAACTTTACCTACACTGCTGGCAACAAACTCGTTGTTTGGTGTCTCCTGATGCGTTCAATTTCTTGATGGGTGCGGAGTGTGTTATAGTTTTCGGGGTATATCTCGTGTGGCTCATAATAATTATTGCTGAGTGACAGTTGAATCTGTGTAACCAGTTGAAGGTTAAATTGGGACGAAATGAGCAAAACTGCATTTAGCTTGATATGCCCTTAACGATTTCTTACCCAGTAAAATCTTACTGAACCTGACGATCCAATATTTCACCGGCGAAGAGTCGATTGGAGAAAGGTCCACAGTGATCGTCACATTCTTCGCTTACCTCCTTCTGGCGATGGTCATCCTTCTCGTCAACGAGGAAAACCTGGAAACGGGTCTTGACGAAGCATACAAAAGTTTCAACGAGAGCGCAAATTCCTTCTTGGAGCGGCACGGCCTCAACTCGGAGTAAGCATTATTTATTGTATTAATTTATTTTATTCTAATAGGTACCTACTTAGCCACTGCTATTGCATTTACACTTTCTTCCAAAATGTTTCCAAACTCGAAAAACTACATATACCTACCTACAAGGACTTCCGTTCGTGGCCGATGAATTCGTCTTTTAGGGGTGATTATCATTTGCAGATTTATTTTATCCCATTCATGTTGCCTGTTGTTGAATTGATTTGTTTTGTAGTCAATAAAATGTTCAGATCTAATAGGAGTAAGGAGTACCCATGACTTCTGTTTATATCAATTTACCATTTTGGTTTATCTATTATTCTCTGAATAATACACTTATGTATTCGGTTCGGACATTTTTTTGGAACACCCCGTCAGAATTTTGGTTTATTATTTTCAATACCTACCTACCTAATGAACCTTTGGAATCAAGCATTAAAAAAAAAAATCCGCCCTCAAAATTTGATGTTTTACGTTTCAAGATATATGTAGAACCCGAAAATGCAATTAAAAAATTTCTGTCTGTTCGCCGTGCAAAATAGGGGTTGACATTTTCAGAGCGCCGTACCTCGAAAACTTTCAGTAGCAGGGTATGGTTTTTGTAACGTTTTTAAATTGACAATTTTTTGAGACCACCCAGAGCATTGTAGGACCAGCCGTTCGTTTTCACCGAAAAGCTTCGTCAACATGATCGTGAATCAAACGGTATAAATGCGGCCCAAATATCATCGCTACGGAGCACCTGATTATAATCAAGGATGGCTGTATGAAGCCGAGTTGGTTGTTCTGTGATATTGTTTCATTTGAAAAATTATGGATCTTTAGGATTTTTTGGAAGGTACTTTTGCAGCTTGAAAAAACGTTGAAGTATTATTGGGTAAATTATTATACAAAGGAAAATTATTACACAACGGTTTGTTGTACTATCTACGCAGAAGGGGCATCTATACAGGTAAATTATTACACATCGGTAATATGCTTCATGAAGAACTAAAAATAATTAGTGATTGAATTATTGAATCCCGAGTATTTGTATGAAACTTTAATTCCCGGGCCGGCTGCATACTCCATTAGGGCTTTCCTGATGGGAGTTCGAGGGTGTTGACCACAGAAAACAGTGATCTACGCTGAAGGGGCATCTATACAGGTAAATAATAAACCTTTGTATAATGATTTGCAGCGTTTTTTATTTTAAATTTCATGGTGTGTAGATTCTAAAAACGTGCCCCCAAGTCCTTGTCACATGGGTTTATTATTCTCGACTGAATACGGCACGATTGTGACCTCAGTGAAGAGACCCCCAAAGCTAATTTGACGGTTTTAAACTCGAATATTAGGTTGCTATATTTCTGACAAGTTATGTCCGATCAGCGAAAATGTCATTGAATTGTCTTTATTTACCTGTTAATACTACCTCCTGTGTTGTTATACAAATTTCTGGTGATTACAGCCATTTTCTCTGGTTTTTGACCCATAAATTTTGAATTTTGAGAGTTAATACTTTGATAGAACCTGAGTCCTTCACTCAATGATCAAAATCTTCATATTTTTTCCTTACCCTAAAAAAAATATGGAAAACGATACCTCATAAGCCCAATTACTAAACCTCAAAAATACCTTATTTTTCACCAATTTTTACCCATAACATCCTTGGGTATATTCTGATCGGGCTGCAAAGTTTCTGGGCACAACTAGGCAGATGGAGCCAATGTGCGAAAGAACGATTTCGTTTAGACCGAAAATTAAGGTAGATATGGATGATACGGCGGGCGGACAGACCATCGCATTTTTAGAATCTACATACCTTTTAACGTAAATGAAAAAAAAATTGAGGGGTGTGTTCCAAAAAATTTTCCGAACCGAATACATAGGTATATTACTCAGAGAATAAAAAACCAAAATGCAATGTCCGTCCCCCATCCGCCGTATCATCGATATCTACCTTAGTTTTCGGTCTAAAAAAATCTTTCTTTCTCACACAGGCTGCATTTGGGCCCTAGCTGTGTCCCCTATCTCGGCAGCCCTATGGGAAAACACCCTGGGGTGTTATGGGTGCAAAATTAGGTATTTTTGAAGTTTTAGTACTTGGGCTTGTGAGGTATCGCTTTCCATGTTTTTTAGGGTGAGGAAACCAAATATGAAGTTGATTTTGACCACTGAGTTGAGATTCTAAGCTGATTGAGGTTCTAACGAAGTTATAACTTTAAAAATTCAATATTTATGGGTCAGAAACCTGTGAAAATGGCTGTAATCACCAGGAATTTGTATAATAACACAGGAGGTAGTATTACAATCCAGTGGCGATTTCAGTGATCAAAAATAATTTGTCAGAAATAGCAACCTAATATTCTAGTTTAAAACCGTAAAATTAGCTTTGTTGGTCTCTTCACTGAGGTCCCAATCGCGCTGTATTCAGGCAAGAATAATTTACATATGTAACAAGGACTTTGCAGCGTTTTTAAATTAAAGTAGGTTCCATTCTAAGACTTTTCACACCAACCGCACTCTCCTACGATGAATAGTTATGGTTCTTCTAGGGTTTCAGTTTTGACAACAATTGACATCATTGCGCCCGTCCCGCAAGGGCGGGACCCCCTTGCTCAGTGTGACGTCACTTGTTGTCGAAACTTTGAAAGCTCATAGCAGAAGAACCAGACATCATAGGAGAGTGCGGTTGGACTCAGAATTCTCAGAATGACATCTAATTCCATTCAAAAATATAAACAGAAGTACTCCTCATTGGTCTGGGTATACTGAACGCTGTGTCTACGATACTAGGAATCTGTCGATTTCGGAATTTGTTCGATTTGTTACAATATGTTGATTAGTATGTGAACTGAATATGTCAAAATGTTGACAAATTGAGTTAGTGGGTTCATATCGTCAATGATCCAGCCTGTTCATGTAAGTATGTAGTGAGACAAAAACGGAATTTACTTGTGATGTCGCCATCCAATTAAAATTCTCATACATGTTACGTTTCATTCTTGAAATGTTCGTGGATGTACTTACGTCAGTCAGTCATGAAAATACCGACGCATCTATTTTTTTCCGTTTGATTACTGTGGACTTCACGAAGCATACTGTTACCTACTCATACTTTTCTTTCCGAAGTTGTCTGACTCAACATCTATCACGAACTAAATCACTTGCGATGAAACCGTGAAAACCCATTTCAAAGAATAAAAACGGAGTTATTGAAAGGTTGTCTATTTCCACTAATCCACGAAAAATGTACTGTTATACTGGTTTCTTTGGTCGGAAGTAACAAACAGTAACTGTTGTTGATGTTACTGACGATGGTTTGATCACCGAAACCAGTATAACAAATGTATTTTTCGTGTATTAGTGGAAATAGACAACCTTTCAATAACTCCATTTGTATTCTTTCAACATCATCAATTATTGTTCCATTCTGTTCATTATTGTAATAATGGTCATAGCTGTACAGTGGTTGCAAGCCTGCTTTATCGGAGATGAGTAAACGGTAAGGCATTCGCATTACTCGTTCAACACCTCGATCCATCATAGAATAATTCACTCGTCCCATCCTAGTCGTTCACTGCCCACAACCTGAATAGGTGTTTTAATCCAATATTTAAAAAAATATTTTTAATTTAGGTTTCTCTTTTCTTTGTTGTTGCAAGTAGTTTCCATATTAGGTGAATAGCCTCATAGGTTTATTGGGGTGTATTTATTTACCTAAAAATTTTTTGAACGTTACTTTCGACTCATTCGCTCTTCGACAGACGATTTTTTTTCCACTCGCAGGTTATGGGCAAATTTTTGAGAAGTCTATATGGTGAATGACAATAATACTACCATAATCATCTACGAATACATACTCAGATTTCAATCTTAAAAACGACAAATCGTACTGTTCGACCAGAGGATTTTGCCTCGGTAGGGGTTTGAAAAAAGAATCCGACAACTTACGGTAACGTGTGCTCAGTTTTTTAAAAGCACATTCCATTTTAAAAACAAATTCAAACATATATTAACATTTATATTTAGTCACTACTTGTTATACTTACAAGAAATTATATCATGAATAGGATATATGTATATTAGTCACTACTTGGTCGACTAGAAATGACATTATGGATAGGATATTGTCTATAAGTGTATATTTAGTTACTACTTGATAGTCTAGAGGTGATATAAATGAATAGGATATTGCCTGTGTATGCATAATTCAAAGTTAGGAGGTAGGTATAGCAGAACAGAAGTAGGTACTCCAATATATATCTGTTTTTGGAATTATAGTCATGATTATGTAAGTAACTAAAGTAATCAGTAGGTAAATGTGAGGGTCTGTAACAACTTATACAAAGTTAGTTGGTGTTTTTTTTAAATCCTCCCAGCCATTTTTGCATGTAAGTAACATAGATTTTATCCTAAATTATTTGTTGAAGTTAGGAATTGAATTAATTGTTGAACTAGGAATCGTATAGTTGAGGCGATAATCACTGGAACGGATCGTTGGAAATGGTTGGTCGAATCTAAAATGGAAAAGTACCTAGTTGAGGGAAACCTTAAAAAAATTAAAACCACTGGGAGGAATAGGAATTCCGTCCAGATGAAAGTCCTCAATGGAACAAAACAATGCTTATCGAACGATAAAATATTAATAATAGCATTATAGCCTTAATACTCACGTTGATTATTAATCATGGGTGAATCTGGACAATTTTTCCCGCTAGGAGCGGCGACGGCTGTATGTAGCTGAACTCTTGCCAGTTTCCCTGTTATATCATTGGAGATTCGAGCATCGAGTCATCAAGACTTTGCATGGCTGTTTCCTGTCAAATTTTCGTCTGAAGCGCTGATTCATTGCGTATACGGGTGCTAAAAGAGATAACGCAGGAAGAGAATAGAGAAGTTCATAGTTGGTAGTTTTTTCATAGTGTCAGTGATCGTTCAGGAGAAAAGTTTTATGTAATGTATTAGGAAACCAGTGTTTACCGGAACCAATTCGCCATTTTATTTTGCAGTTGACGTCATTAATTCCATTTCTACCTCGTTACATTTATACGTCTGTAGGCTTGCTAGTGAATGATTTTTCCTCGAACAGTGGCAGATTTCCACAACAAACGACGTGTCAAACAAATGACTTGGAATTAGATATATGTACCTTGAGCTTTCGGATTTGGGTAATAGTGAAGTACTTTCCTGACCCGACTCGTCAATGAATTCTTCATTAGCTTCACAGAAAGTTTAAAAAAGTTCGCTGGTTGTTTGTTTATGATAAATATTCCCTCCAAGCCAGGCTGATACTGAGTGGCGACATTAGCTAACTACCTTCAACAAATAATCAAGAATATTCAAGGGTATTCCAATTCTACAATCTTTTTTTTAAATCCCATTCTATATTTTGATGGGGTACGACTAACCCTGACTTACAAAGCGAGCCTAGTTTTCGCATTAATATAAATACTATTTCATTATGTTCTCATGATGAAATAATTCAACAAATTATTCGTCTAATTTCATGCAAAGAGCAATCCCCTGTGAAAAGGACGAACGAATCCCACCAGTGTACGTAGTCCTTGTTCTTCTTTTCATGCAATCATTAGAAATTCCGTTATTGGATATTGCTTTTGGGTATTTGGATTGCTACAACTGTTCTCTAATCATTTCAGGGGTCCGGCGTCAAAACTGATTCTGAAGTTTTCTATTGCGCTATGGTGTGCGCTCATTGGTGCCTTGTTCACATTCCCTGGACTGAGAGTCGCTAGAATGCATTGGGACTCATTGAGGTAAATTGTTTGTTTTTCACGTCGATAATGATAGAGTAAATTTGATGCCTAAGACTGGTCTTCATTTCATTCATATCGTATATTAGCATTAGAGCACATAATATTAGATTGATACCTACCTATTATAACTGTAGCCGCATTTAGAGAAGAGAATACGGGAAAATAGCTTGACCAGATTAGAACTGCGATCTACTTGAAATAAAATAAGCATCATAATCAGGCTGTCCTGTTTTGCATGCGCAGTTATGGACTTATAAAGTACTGCTATTGACTGATGTTCAACAGGTTGTGGGTTTTAACGTCAATCTCTTCTCCCTGCTTGCCAATGATGCTTCTTTAAAATAGCTTTGATAGATTATAACGTAGTTGACGGCCTATTTCAAAAGTCTCAGACACTTTCTCTCACTGTTAGTGCATGATTAGGACAAATTATCCAATTGGAATGTCCTTGGTAAACTCTATTTTATTAAAATCTTTCATCTTGTGCCTTCACAATAATTTTCAGTTGAACTTCATTTCGCATTGATTATCCGATAATTATTATCGTTGTAATAAACCATTTTTTAATACCATCGTCTAGTTGCCACCTAATCTGCGTCTACTTTTCCAGGGACTGCGGTGACAAGAGAGTGCTGGGAGCATTCTTGAATCTGAATTTCGCTGCTCCTTTCTTTCTCGTTCTGTTATGGCTCCGACCTGTTACCAAACATTATCTCACTGTGAGGGTTTTCAGCGGCATGCAAGGACCAATGTAAGTATGCACATATGTTCATGAAATACTATTTATTTTGTTCGAATAATAGGCGTGTGAAAGCCCGTTCGATGGAAATGGAGGGTATGAGGTTGGGGTTTGGAATCAAGGTTTTATTTATTCACCACTTTATTTCAAGTCCTGACTCTTGACTTCAGTATATACATTGTCTTTAGTTCTGGTCCTGAATATTATCACCTGAACTACGAAGTCAGTTTTTTCATCCACCATAGAAATAAAACTGAGGTTTTGTCACCTAGTGGATTAGGATTGAGGATTCGAGGCACTTGCACTAAAACTCAGGATGTACGAAACTCCCACCGTTACATAAATAATAATAGTTCAAGTTGCGAAAAATAAAGCCAGTCTCTGTCCTATCCCTCCAATGTTTCAGCGTATGTCACTTGTGTAGGAGATTGTGGCTTCTAGATGTCTAACCACAAGCGGAAGGCTTCTGACAAAGTCCATTATTATCTAGTGGGAACTTGGAAAATTATACAAAAAACGCTGCAAATCCCTGCACAACGGTTTATTATTTTGTATAGAATACCCTTCTGTTACAGATCACAGCTCTATGTATAGATAACCCGTCTATATAATATGATATGTACTATTCTATTATATGCATATTATGTAGATCGCAGACACTCCGTAGGTTAGTACCTAACCCCGTACTCGTTACTAGGTACCTACCTAAATCACGAGTTAAATGTTGCTAAAATAATTCTGCCGATGACAAACAGTACCTAACAAAAAGAAACACACATAATGAAGTTCTGAAAAGAAATTGTTGATGAGGAGTGAAAAAAGTTGCAAAAGTACCTACCAACAAACTCCAGCCCCTTCTACGTAGATGGTATAATTTACCGTTGTGTAATAATTTACCGTTGAGTAATGATTTACCGTAGTAATAATTTACCCATCAATAATACTTCAACGTTTGTTCAAGTTTCACTACCTACCAACAAACTCCAATAGAGCCATCATTTTTCAAATTAAATAATATCACAGAACAACCAACTCGACTTCATACTCCGCCAATATAATCAGGTGATCCCTACCAATGATTGGCCGTATTCACAAATTCCTATAGTGGGCGCGTCTCTGGTTACGAGATTAGGAACTCTCTAAATTTCAATCACACTGGAGTCGAAAATGCCTGTCGGTGCAAACTTCGGGGCCTTACTGTGAACGAACGGCTGGACGTACGATGCTTCGGATGGTCTTAAAAAACTCGCAAGTTCAAGAACTATTTAAAACCGTAAAAATATTTACGTAAAAAAATGGTATAGGCGTTTTGAAAATTTCAACCCCTATTTTGAACCCCTTAGAGATGACTCACAGTAACGTCGAGCTTCGAGGACCAACTAGACGCCGAACGGAACCTATAACCCGAATTTCATCAATTTTTTTTCATGGTAACTAAGAAAAGTGGCCCGTACGGCGTACGGCGTACGGCGTACGGCGGACAGACAGAAATATTTTTATTGCAGTTTTGGATTCTACATATCTTGAAACGTAAACCATCAAATTTTGAGGGGGGGTAAGAATTTTTTTTTTCATGCTCGATTCCAATGGTTCATTATTGAAAATAATAAACCAAAACCACATAGCTTCTATTTTTTCCCTAAAAATAATTCTTTAGCTTCTGCGTTTTCTTTCTCCTTCTTTTGGATTTAGAGGTGAGTTGAGCTGGGCTAAGTATGAATTTGTATTGCCACACTACCTATGTTATTTGCGCTCATTTCCGTTACCTTTGTTGGAAATGAAACAAGCGTTTTCTTTTGAATCATGCTCGATGCTAAAATTTGACGCGAGTTACCTACATCAGTTGTTCAACTGGGTAAGAATGGCAAGATAGGAAGGTATTCCTACAGATTCAGCTCTGTGACTACCTCCTCTATCGATGTACGTTGGTGTAATGTAACAGGGTTCCCTGAGACCAATCTCAGTAATGAAGAAAATTGAGCTCGAGTTCTACCATTTGAATGACGCTCAATTTATTTTAGGTTCGAACTTTAATAACGAACTAAAGACTGGTTGCACACTTCCTGTAAAAAATCCATCTGGCAGTTGAAACCTATCTGGGAACAGTGACTGTCGCGTATAAGTAGTTCTGGTACTTAGTTAACTGTTTTGGAGCTAAGCACTAATTTTTGAACGTGAACCCGTATTTTTTTCATGCCTTTAGATGGATTGGTGGTTCTGAAAAGTGTCTAGAATCACCCTCCGCCCAATCTACGCGCGCTCTTGCCGGGTTTCAAAGTTCTTCTTTCATAGTAGCCATTTGTCTAAACAAGATCTTTGTCCAAAACAAAACATTGTCCAAAACAAGATCTTTTGGTACCTACTGAATTTCTGTTAATGTTCTTCCACACTTGAGAATGGACATTGACGGAAAATTGCTTTGTGAGCTTAAAAAATAAAATAAAAATTATAACGCATTGTAACTTTCGACTTCACGACTTTCCAAGACGCGAGTAATGCGGCGTTGTTGTGATAGAATCCACTAGTTAAATGTAAGTTATGAATAGAATAGAATAGAATAGAATATCAATTTATTGACAGAAAGAAAAACAAATCACAGAATAGACAATAGTCTCACAAGAAATCTTTCTTCTGTCCACCAACCTACTAAGTTCTTACAAACTTGTGGCGGCTGGTGGAGCTAATCTCAGAGAAAAACGAACAAAAACCACTAAACATCATTAAACACCTATCGAGCAACTCTCAAATGAACAAAACGTTAAAATAATTACATAAATTTATTCCATAAATTCCTTAATTTTAATCAAGATCTTCTTCTTAAAGCTCCCCAAATCACCAAAATCTTCAGGGTTAATTTTACAGGCATAGAGGAAGCGCAATACCTTATGATAAGAATTATTCTTTGCACGCTCAGTATTAAGTTTCGGGAGCTGAATATTCGAAGACATTGCAGTACGTGAGTTAGAGATACGGCTTCTATGTTCAGGATGGATACCCGTCTTATAGACAAATAGACACGCTTGTAACAAAAATACTTGTCTAACATTCAGCACCTCAAATTCATTGTGGAGCAAAACAGTTGAATATCTAGCATTCTTCCTGAGTATAATCTTAAGGATAGTATTATGTGCAACTTGCAAAAGACCTATTAAAGATTTACAGGCACTTCCCCACACTAAAATACCATATTTTAATAATGAATAAACCAAACCAAAGTAGATGGTTCTCAGGTGCTCGAAAGACAAAAAATTTCGAGCTTCACTAAACAAAAAAAATAACTTTCTCAATTTATTAACTAACAACTTTATATGATAATTAAATTTCAAATGACAGTCAAATATAACGCCTAGATACCTACATTTGTCCGACAACAACAAAGGAACACATTTACAAGCTAATTTATTCTGAAAACATACGTATCGGTGAAATGACACTCCTGACACATTATAATACTCACGTTTAGAAAATGAAAACCTAATAACTGACGTCTTGTCAACATTCAAACATAGACAATTAATATCCATCCAATGCTTCACAAGGAACAAATTATAGTTAATAGAGTGAAGCAATCTGGAGTGGTCCTTTCCATAGAAAACCATAGCCGTATCATCCGCAAAGCCGAACATAGCACCACCCACTTCAAGATTTAATAACTCATTAATGTATAGTAGAAACAAGATAGGACCTAATACCGTTCCCTGTGGCACCCCACAAGTTAGACGTACCTCATCGCTTAGCACCTGATTAATTCTCGTTACTTGGGGGCGACATGACAAATAGGATTCAATTAGCTTCAATGGAAGCCCCCTTATCCCATACATGAATAACTTCTTCAACAAGATGGCATGGTTAACCGAATCAAACGCCTTCCTAATGTCCAAGAAAACACCATAAACAAAGTTGCCCTCATCCAATTTCTGCGTGATGACATTATTCAGTCTGTATAGCGCATGATCAGTACTCATACCCTCACGGAAACCGAACTGGTTGTCAGAAATAACATTATGCATATCTAAGAAGGATACTATCCTTTTTTTTAAGCATTTCTCAAGTAATTTGGCAATTGAAAGGGTAAGAGCAATGGGTCTGTAGTTAGTCCTTTCCATCCTATCACCTGCTTTATATAGGGGAATAACGATAGTGTTTTTGAGTAGCGTAGGAAATTTACCCGTCAAAAAGACAAGATTAAAAATAAATGCCAATGGGGCACCAAGGAAAGGAGCCATTTTTTTAAGTATCAGGTTACTCAATCTAGAATGGATGAAAGAACAATCGTCTTTTAGATTTTTGATGAGAGTTACAATTTCACATGGCAAAACAGGAGATAAGTACAACGAATGGGCGGGGGATACATTCCCTGAAAATTTCTTATCAAATAGGTCGTCAGGAACGACACAAGCCGCCCCAACGCCTCTGGCTATGTCACTACCAACATTTGCAAAAAAATCATTGAAGCTGTCAGCAATCACTTTATCCTCACCAACTACATTACCAGATTGATCCCTAATTTTAACAAAATTATTAGTTTGCTTTTTGGAAGACAAATTTGCAGCCATTTTGACCGTATCCCAAAGCACTTTTGGATCTCCATGACCCTCAGACACCACATCAGAATAATACATTCTTTTAGCTTTTAATATTAACCTATTCAAAAGATTACGATAAGTAACATAGTAGCTATTTAGATCAATATCATTAGGATACTTTTTAGCTTTCATTTTGATTCTATCCCTGCGCCTAATAGATACAATAATACCATTGGTTATCCAAGGTTTTAATTTTCTCCTTCGACTGACGACATGTCTCGTAAAAGCCGAACCAGAGATATGATTTTCCATGATTACATTGAACACTCCAACTGCCTCATCAACCTCAGTCTGAGCATACAGTGAATTCCATTGCTCATTACTCAGCAAAGAATGCAGTAATTCATAGTTAATAACGGTGATAGTCTTATGTCCACCCCCTCTGGCATCATTACTTGAAGAATTTAACACCTGTAGATTTGCCAGCACCATATGGTGGTCAGTAAGATCACCACTGTAAACGACTCCAAATGCATCACCTGCCTCACGGCATTTAACAAAAATATGGTCCAAACAAGTCTTGGAATTACCAACACACCTAGTATAATCATTAATACAAGAAACAAACCCATGCTCAGACAAAGTATTAAGGTACCTAGAGGAAAACCTAGTTTCATTCATGATATTTATATTAAGATCACCCCCCAAAAAATGCACATCATAGCCAGATTTAGAAGAAAAGTGGTTGCTCAAAAGCTCGAGGAATAAATTTGTGTCCCTATCATGAGACTTATAAACGGCAGTAATTGCAAATTTAGTCTTATTATATTCAAATTCAACAAACACTGAGTTACACTCTCCTATTGAATCAGTCTGAACAGAGGTAACTATCAAATCATCCTTAACATAAACCGATATCCCCTCGGCTTTATTAATATGCTTAGTACTAGTAAATACTTTATAACCTAACATAGGAAAACACAATTGATCAACGTTCCAGGTTTCGGTCAAAATTAACACATGAGCAGAAAACTTTAATGAGCTTAGCGAAGCATTTAAAAAATCAAAATTTTTTCTTAAGCTTCTAATATTTTGGTTCAAAATAATTACACTGGAAGACGTGCTAGCATTGGAGAATCGCTCTTCGACTTCGTCAATAGATCCACAAATATACGTAGTGATTTTATTATGCTCATCAATTAAACCATCAATCAACCCATTCATACTTTTAATAACCATACCAACTTTTAACCAAAAACCTACAAAAAACAATATGACACACTATCCAAAGAACTTTGCAAATTTTCCCTCCGTGTCAATCGCTGCCAGCATTTCATACCCGACGACTCGCTGAGCCTTCTCGCCATCACCCCTCTTCAGATAAATTATTCTTCCATCCTTGATCCAAGCATACTTATAATTATAAGCAGTAGCAATTTGTTTTGTAAGCCACAACAAGTGACGATTAAACGCTGTCAATCGTTCATTAATAAACACCAATGAATCTGTCTGGAACGAAGGAGATAAATCAGCAGCTCGAAGTCCTCTCCTGACCCTGGCCCTAGCAAGCAACTCGCGCCTGTGCTCCTCCAGTCCAAGTTTTGCAATGATCCTTGGGTGGGTCCCAGGTGGACCCGTACGAAGCCTGTAAGCATTAACAATCTGAACATCATGGCACCCTACGATCTTGGTTACTTCTCTAACGAGGTCGGGCACTTTCTCACCTACCACTACAGGTACACCCACAATTTCAATCTCATTCCTCAGGGCTTCCTGTTCAAGCTCATTTACTTTAATATTTATCTCATCAATTCTTTTTTGCATTCGGGAATTC
Organism: Leptopterna dolabrata; assembly: GCA_954871275.1. NCBI lineage: Eukaryota > Metazoa > Arthropoda > Insecta > Hemiptera > Miridae > Leptopterna > Leptopterna dolabrata. Next base: position 25,566,822 of record OX940982.1, on the reverse strand, counting down.
TCTTGCTTAAGTTTGGTTTCACTATCAGCAAGCAATCTAATTTTCCCCTCCATTTCACTGAATTTTTGGAGAACTTCATCCAACTTATTAGAGTTAAAGTCAGCCGCCTTTTCCAGCTCATTAACTTTTTTAATCAATGTATCCATTTTTCTCAGAATCTTAGACACATCATTAGTGAGTCTAGGTAATGCACCATCACTCCCCGGGCGAACATTACCCGGCTCCGAGTCACTCACATCCTCCGAGCCCACCTCAGACTCAACATCCACGGCCAATTTATCCGTACCCGTTTTACATCTGTCACAAATCCACCTCTCCCTCACCTCCTTTCTCATCTTCTTGAAACATTCAATCGACTTGAGGCGCGTACAACCCGGATGATATGAAGCTTTACAGCTGCAACATGTCGCAGTTTTTTTAGGCGAATGAAGTTCACGAGAACAGACGGCACAATCCATACCGGCGTGAGAGATTACACAGATATCAACAAGACGCAGGCACAATCACTCACGACTACCAAAGACAGAGAACGACCGAGATAAGACACCGAAGAAGAACAACGGAATGAGTCAGAGAACCAGATAAGAGAGCGTTGAGAACCAGGTGTTAACTGAACGAGGTCCGAGACCAGACTGCTTATGAGCTTCAGAACCCAGTCAAAAAATGAATGGAGGAGTTTTCCCCGACTTTCGCCATTCACATATCGGAGTTTAGTTCATTATTTTCAATAATAAACCTCTGGGATGGAGCTAGAAAAAAATAATTTTATCCCATCAAGATTCGCTGTTCAGAATCCGAAGGTCGAATACAAAAAATCCTTCCTTCCGCCCTACGCGTCACTTGAGCAGCTTAGTATTTTACGAAATTCATGAAATTGATTGTGCATTTGGCTCTAGTTTGGGGTGTAAGTTTCACTTCTTATTTATGAAATGGGTATAAAAACTGAATGAATACGGGGAAGGAAAGCAGTGTGGCGCCTCGCACCTAGGTCATTGACTTCCTGCCACGTTACGATAAAAGTCGATGTATTAAAATAGGAATGAAAAAATTAATTGGAACCTGTCGAGCCTGATAAAACCAAACCCAACGATTGTGAATTTTAATTTTGTACGCAACATTAAGAATGCTGCGTACAGAATTGAAATTCACAAAAAAAAAAAAACAAAAAAACAAGTCACATGGCCTTCGGGAGCTGGGGGCTAGTGAAGAACGAGAACGGGAAGCGCTGCGTAAAATGCGTGAAAAAATACTGTGACCTACCAACAAAATCTAAAATAACCATCGCTTTCTTCAAATGAAATAATATTACGGTAGAATGAAATCAATTTCATAAAGCCATGTTTGATTATAATCAGCTGTTCCCTAGCAATTATATCTGGGTAGGATGCATACCTACCATTTGATTCACACACATGTTACGAGCTTTTCGCCTCTATGTGGGACGTAAAAAACAAATTTCATTAATTTTGGTTCATGGTAACTAAGGAAAGTGCGAAGTACGGCGCACGGGCAGACTTTTTTTGTTCATTTTCGGATTGTACGTACTTTGAAACAGAAAAAATCAAGGGGGGGGGGGGTGATTGTTTTTGTTCATGCTCGATACCAAAGGTTCATTATAGAAAATAATAAACCAAAAATTTATGTCCGTCCGCCGTACTTCGCATTCATTTCCTTAGTTAACATGTACCATTTTTAATGAAATTCTGTTTGTAGGCCATTTGGGGTCTAGTTGGTCCGCGAAGCTCGGCGTTACTGTCAGTCATCTCTCATGGTTTAAAAATAGGGGTTGAAATTTCCGGAACGCCTTAGCTCGAAAACTTTCAGTGGAAGGGTATGGTTTCTTTTAAGGTTTTAATTGATCTCGAACTCAAAAATGTTTTGAGAACTCCCGGAGAACATTACGTCCAGCCGTTCGTTCGCACCGAAAAGCTTTAACATGATCGTGAATGAAATCATTGCTAGGGAACACCTGATTATAGTCGCGAGTGGCTGTGTGAAATCGGGTTGGTTGTTCTATGATATTATTTCATTTGAAGAATGATGGGCTCTTTTGGATTTTGTTGATAGGTACTTTTTTATTTTGAACAAACCTTATGCTTCACGAATAACAACAAATAATTAATGACAGAGTTCTTGGTTCCATCGCATCTTTATGAAATGTGATTGCCCGGCTGGCTCCAGTAGGTACTCGATTAAGGCTGTGTACAGGTAAATAATAAACCGTTGTGTAATAATTTGCACGTTTTTTTAGATGATACCAAAACAACTACAACACTAGAAGAAGGAATGGGGATTCGGGAAATGAACTAGCCCAACTCAACCGGTATATTCATTAGAGCAAGACGTATAGCTTCATCAACTACATATCAAACTCGTGATCCCCGAAAGTTTCAGGGGAATCTTTCTTGCGGTCACCTAACAGAGTACAAATGCTCCAACCACCGACTGTAAATCCATGTTTTCAAATTAAATTCACCATTTTCATTGCAGTTGTTTTCAGTTCTTAGTCTGTAAAAAATCAGTATTGAAAACAAAACACACAAGCAAATTCATCCAAGTTTTTTGAAGTTATTACCCATTATTACTAAACAGCATGTAAACATGCAGTTTATATTTGCAGTATAGAGTACCAAGGTGTTCTACCATTAACACTTATATGCCTAACTTCATTATCTTCATTCAGATCACAACATCATATTACGACAAAAATATTGAGCTTGTTACTGTTAGCGGAGAATTTGTACTATTTCTTGTACTTTGTGTGTTCTTCACTGTGCTGAATGCATATTTCGTTGGGCGGCGCTCAAGCCTTTCAGTATTTTTTCCCAAGTATATGCTGAGCGATATCTGAAACGATGACTTACGACTCTGGTTGCATTTTAGAACTTTCCAGGCTTAGCAAAATATTCAACGCTCTCACTACACTTTTATAGATTCCTGCTGATTCAGATTTATTTGTGGCCACACAAAAAAACCTATTCATTCACCAAGAACGATTTGTTTGTTGCAGAATGACTGAAAACGCCTTTGATATCCTCCGCATCCTCCTCATTGTCGTCGTTGTATTCCTGAGAGTTGCTCTGATGCCTTTCTATCTGCAAGCCTATTTAAACATTGCGGAGAGAAGGGTGCAGGAGCAGCGGCGAGAGGCTGGCAGAATTACGAATAAAGATCTTCAAAAGAAGGTGGGATCATCTTTTTAGAGTTCAGGCTGTATTTTGGAAACTGTACATATTGCAGAGTTAGGGGTCGTTCAGACATTACTTGGGTTCACTATTATGATTGTGTGCTGCCGATCTGGTTTCTATAAGAAATTTACCTAATACTCGGGAGGTGTTAAAAATGAAATTCTTGTGCAAGGCTTGGAATTTCTCAAGTTCTGATTCCCTGCCAAAACTATCAAATTGGTTTTAGACTTCTAGAGGACTTCCTGTTTTCCATATGTCTTTCGATGAGACGGCAACTTTGGACTCCAATGTAGCTTTTGAAAGAGTAACTATCTAGTAAACCAGTGAAACTGTAGGGTATATAGGTATACATGTTTGGTACATACGTACGAGTAGGTACGTACATACATGTTTAATTTTGTATTTCTTTAAAAATGAAGTAATTGATGAAAACCATGTCTTCATGACCAACGACTGAAGAACGAGTACATTCTTGATGAAATTCATTGGGACAACTTGGGACTATCTCGAATAACCCTTCTTATATTCATTAAAAACGGATAAATTGAAGTGAAGTGTTCGGCGTGTGACAAGGACGCTCAGACCAGACATTGTTTGGAACAGAGAACCAAATTTGTTCAAAATTGTGGATTTGTATGATAAAAAAGTGTTCCCTCAAACCATATTACGAGTATCTACCTTATTACACTTGTCCAATACAGATCAGTTGCTCATCATGCTGATCAGTCGCATTACGATTTACGTTGAATTTTCTTAATGAACACCTAATAAATAACTCACGTTATTTATTTTCAACTTTTCAGATTGCTGCCGTGTTTTACTACATGTGTGTTGTCGCCCTGCAATATATCGCTCCAATTCTTCTGTGCTTATTCTTTGGATTGATGTACAAAACATTGGGTGAGTCCAGTGCTCCACACTTTTCAGTACCTGTTCATCGCCATCAATTTTTTATTCACTGCTACCATACCGTACTATGCCAGATTCTGTGACGTAAATTCCAGTTGCCGATTCTCAGAGACTTAAACATTGTTTTTCCCTGCCAGTTCGAGCTCATCTTTACTTTTCGTTGATGTTCATTATTAATAATCATTATTGCTTCAAGATGAGGTATTTATTCAGTATCCAACGCCGAGCTGTATAGGTGTCATCTACAGTATTTACGTAGTCCCCATTTCGTTTATGCCAGCGACATGACGTGATGTTAAAGACAGTAGCTGTACCGACTATGGATCATGATTCACCCACCTAAACTTCAATTTTGATTCCTGTGTAAATTTCGCCGTGATTCCAATGGCATGTTTTGTTTACGTGTTGAACAGGCGAGTACAGCTGGAGTAATATTTTCGACACGACCGGCGTCATATTTGAAGAGGAGTGTCCTGTGGAAGCCAAACCTCCAGCACCTTTGGGCGAGGAAGATTCCGTCCTGAGATCCGCGCAGGAAATCACTCTTGCAATTGGATCTTTGAAGCAGGTAATTTATGATTCCAGAATTTGATCACATTCAAGTAGGTACACTACGTTAATAATGGGCTGTGTTCATAATTTTCAGTGGTATTTTTTACTTACAGAGAACAGCTTCAAAGTTGTAAAAACGCTGCAAATTATTACACAGCGGTTTATTATTTACCTGTGTAGATGCCCCTTCCGCGTAGATCACTCTTTTCTGTGGTCATTGTCTACCCTCGTGCTTCCCACAAGAGGTCCCTAAATCGAGCCAGCCGGGCAATCACATTTCATAAATATGCGGTGCAATCAAGAACTCTATCATTAATTATTTGTTATTATTCATGAAGCATAAAGTTCGTTCAAATTAAAAAATTACCTATTATTAACAAGATTCAAAAAACTATCATTCTTCAAATTAAATAATATCTCGGAACAACCGATTCGATTTCATATAGCCATGCGTGGACAATGACATCTGGGCAGGATGTATACCGTTTCATTCACGATCATGTTGACGAAACTTCTTGTTGCAAACGAACGGCTGGACGTACTAGTTCTCAAGTACAGTAGTAGTACAATAGTAGTACAGTAGGTAGTAGTTCAATTCTCAAGTTCGAGATCATTTTAAAAACTTAAAAAAATGTTGGAAGTTTCGATAGTTTTTGAAAGTTTCGAAAGTTATTGAAAGTCTTCTATTGAAATTTTTCGAGCTACGACGTTCGGGAAATTTCAACCCCTATTTTTCATCCCTAGAGATGGCTGACAGTAACGCTGGGCTTCGCGGACCAACTAGACCCCAAATGGGATCTACAAACCAAATTTCATTCATTTTGGTTCTTGGTAACTAAGGAAAGTGCGAAGTACTTCGCACGTTTCTTAGTTACCATGAACCAAAATTAATGTAATATGGTTTTTAGGTCCAATTTTCGGGGTCTAGTTGATCCACAAAGCTCGGCGTTACTCTCATCTCTAAGGGGTGAGAAGTAGGGTTTGAAATTTTCAAAACGCCGAAGCGTCGTAGCTCGAAAACTTTCAATAGAAGGGCGGCATGGTTTTTGTTAGCGTGTTTAAGTTAATCTCGAACTAAAGAATTTTTTGAGACCACCCGGATCATTCTACGTCCAGCCGTTCGCAGCGAAAAGTTTCCTCAACATGATCGTGAATGAAACAGTATAAATCCGGCCCAGGTAGGTATCATTGCTAGGGGACACCTGAATATAATCAATGGCTGCATGAAATCGAGTTGACTGTTCTGTGAATTATTTCATTTGTAGACTGATGGTTATTTTGGATTTTGTTGACGGGTACTACTTTTTAACTTCAACAAACGTTATGCTTCATCAATAAAAATAAATAATTTATTAATGATAGAATAAATTATTGAATTCACAGCATATTTATGAAACTGTAATATCGCCCGGCTGGCTCCAGTACTCGATTTACGACTTTCCTGGGAGGAGCACGAGGGTAGGTGTCACCACAGAAAACAGTGATAGACGCAGAAGGGGCATCTATACAGGTAAATAATAAATCGTTGTGTTATCATTTGCAGCGTTTTATTCTATTTTCGGATTCTGCGTACCTTTTGAAACGAAAACCATCAAATTTTGAGAGGAGGGGAGGGTTAAAAAAATTGCATGCTCCATTCCAAAGATTCGTGATTGAAAATGATAAACCAAAATGGTCCCTCTTTTTAAAAATTAAGTAAAATTGAGATGTTTGGTGCGCTAAGACCTAGGAATTTCTGACGCTTCTGATTGGTTGGAGCTGCAAACTTGCAAATTCTCAACATATTCTACTTGGTTTACATATTTGGATCCGTTTCAAATTTCAGCATCATGAGTTAAATAGGAAGAAACCGCAGCGCTACTTCGGTGACATGATATCATATTACTATTTCTGTCGGTGTAATGCCGGTGGATCAAGGCTAAGGCATGTTCCATGCTTTAAAAAAAACCCAAGTTCTACCAAGTTGGGGAAGCTCGGGAGTGTCACCATTCGATTCAGCGTAAAAAATTATGTAAATACCGACCCATAGCTCCTTCCAATTCTCCAAGTCATGAAAAACGTAAAACCTCGAAGTTACAGAATTATTTGTTTAATCGAACCCTGGTCCTGGTGGTGTAATCTTTAATGGAACACCCTGTATTGTAGGTACACTTAGTTCTTTTTTCATTGAAGATATTATTGATTACAGTTAATTTCCATAATTCATATTGTGCAGAAAGGTAAGATAATGAAGTAATAAACGCAATTACAGGTCAAGGTAGTTCTGTTTAATACGCTACAGTAGAGTTTTCATGTTTCAACGAAAACTCGTTTTACCTCGTGCATGTTTCGGGCCAATGGGGAGGCTGAATCCCTACTTGGAGCCCCTCTCTGGATCCGCCACCGACTACAGGTGTTATGTTCAAACTTTTGAGGAGATTGTCTTGAAATCCCGTACCTACCAACAGTTTTCTTCACTAGTTGGATGCCTTACTAAGGACAATCCTGCGTAAAACATGAGCGGCGAACGATGAATAAGGTGTAGCCATTTCGCATGATTACTCATCGACGAGATGTGATGTAGGTATCGAATTTGCGGTTAGCGCAGTTGGCAGTCTTGTCTTACGTTTCGTATTCAGTTCTTTGAATGTCACCTATACTTATCTCAGTTTCCTCTAGCTTCGACTGCGGCCGTGATTGGAAATACAGTCCAATAATTTAGTGCGGTCGGTATTCTCAGGAGCTGTCTTAGGAATCACGACCATAGCAAGGTTGTCGATTTAATCAGTTGTATTCTATATAACATTAACATATTGGAAAACATTTAAGAGGCCGCAGCAAGAATAGAAAACTACTTTTGTTAACACAACTTGGATTATCAAGGCTTGGTGATGAGAGTGTTATAGTTGCTGTTGATTCCCCTTCTCCAGTATTGGTTCAGCTAAGACGGAAACGTGTTCAAGATGTTGACTGTTTCAGGAAGTTTGATTGATTAAGGTGAATTGATATTGTGGTTTGGGGGGGGGGGGTATTGTTTGGGGGTCAGGGACGAGTGCTAAAGGCGGGGCGAGGGCTTTCCCTCTTCGATGCCGCAAATAATCAACTTATTAATTGACACAGAAAAATTTAGATAGTGAACATCTTCAAATATCGTAGTTTTATTATGGAAAACAGTGTAAAAATTTCTGACCAACTACGCTTCGACCATCTTCAAATATCGTAATTTTATTACGGAAAACAATAATGTAAAAATTCATAGTTCCGACCAACTACGCCTCCGTGTATATAATGATTCAGATGTTATCAGTAGCGCAGCCGGGGGGGGGGGGGGGGGGGTTGGCTCGAATACATAATTTATCTCAAATTAAAATTAATTTTTCAAGAATGATAAAGTAGAAGCAAATACAACAATAACAGATTAAAAGTTAAACATGAATGACTTTTAAATAATATTACATTTATTTGGTTACAAACGAGCAATGTGGTATTTGTGAATATTTTCCGAGCGAGTATGGGTTGTTCTGTAGAAGATTCCCCGACTTCCCTATAACCGCTTCACACTAGACTAGACCGTCACGAGACCGGCCCGTCACCGTCACGAGATCCCAGCAGCCGAATCGGTCGGTGACGGTCCGTGATTCCTATTCACATCGGACTGAGTTTAACCCGTTATGAATTCTTCGAAGAACAGTGCAAAACAAAAGTCGTTTGGAACGTGAGAACTGAGCAAATAATAATGTAACGGTTAATATAAAAATATGCACTCATTTCTTACCAGTTGTTTGACATTTCTCCAGATGTAGTTCTTGAAATCACTGTCCATGTATTTTGGATTGGAGTAATCGTAGAGCGGGGAATACATCCGCACTACCCATGTTGAAGGATAGCAGCAATCTTAAAACAGAGAACAAACCTCAAAACCTCACTGAAATGAAAAATGACGGCCGTCAAAACCAGCAGGATATTGTCGCCAAGAAACTTCGATATGACGGCTAGGTAACGGCGAGGGAACTGTGGGCGCCTGAACGTTGACGCCCCGGATTGGTGGAAACACCTCCCTTAAAATACTGAGAAGAAGAATATATTTTACACTACGCCGGCCGACGTTCATGACGGTGACGGGCCGGCTTCGTGACAGTGTGAAGCGACCGGCTGCGCGGCTGACCACAGCGCATGTAGGGGGTAAAAAAATGCTTTAAAACTTTTTGTTTAAAGTTACCTGTAACATTTTGTGCTTTGTTAAATTTACATTCAACTTTGTTAAGTTAGTCAAACCTTACATTTTCTATTTCCGATAACCCCCTCCCCCTCCCCATTCTACAATTCTGGCTACGCCATTGGATGTTATTAATTTATATCGCAGTCAATATTTTGTGGGTAGGTACCTACCTACCGAGTTGATATACCATAACAGTGTGGGTAGGTATCAGTCATTAATGTAATTGGAATTGAATGAATATCGCAATTTAATTATAATTGAGTTTATTTATATTGGAGGTTACATTTAGGATTTATCTTTAAAATATTTGTAAACGACCGAAAAATCTTTATTGCCATGTTCACTTTTAGATAACTGCTCGTATATCGCCAAAGTTTTCTCTCCCATTTCAAATGGCGTTCCTGATTTTTCCGCAACTCGTTTGGCGATGTTCAGATCTTTGGTGATCATCTTGACGGTGAACCCTGGTTTGTATTCGTTGCTGCTCGGTACTCCAGGCATGACCCCCGGTACTGGGTTATAAGTATCCGACGACCAACACCTTCCGCTACTGATGTTGATGACTTTGGCCAGTACCTTCGGGTCTAACCCCATCTTGATGCCCATATTCATAGCTTCAGAAACTCCGATCATCGATATACCTAGAAGGAGATTGTTGCAGTTTTTGGCTATTTGACCGCTGCCTGCTGGCCCGCAGTGAATCACGTTTTTGCCCATAGACAGCAGCACCGTTTCAGCTTTTTTGGCTCCGAGATCTTCTCCTCCGACCATGAACGTTAATGAGCCGTTTTCTGCCGCGATGATGCCTCCCGAAACCGGTGCATCTACAAAATCTGTTCCCATTTCTTTAAAAACTGGCGCTAATTCAATTGCTGTTGATGGGTCAATTGTGCTGCAATCTATTATCAGAGTTCCTGGTTTGATACTATTCAGTACACCACTTTCACGATTATACAGCGACAAAACGTGATTTGATGTTGGCAGCATCGTTATTAGACAATCTACCTCACCTGCCATTTCCTTTGGGTCTGTCACCACCTCCGCACCTTTCCCCTTCAAAGTTTCACAAGAAGAAGCGTCCAAATCATTCACGACCACTTTGTAACCTTTTTTAATCAAATTGACCGACATCCTGGACCCCATGTTGCCGAGGCCGATGAACCCGATGTTTCGAACGTCTTTACCTGCGGAGGTGGTTGACATAAGCTTGCCGAGAGGGTCTCCGGGTCGCATCTTCCGAAGTAAACAAACCCTACGCAGCATGACGATAGTATTGCCTCAGTCCTCCACTAAAAGTATGTTATCCCACCTGCACTCACACTAAATCTTCGAAGAATGCCTTGGACTATACTTGCCCTCTCTCATGAATATGAATGAGACGTGAGATCGCCTGGTGGAATAGACCCCCTCTCCTGGCCTAACCTTCTTATCAACTGCTCTTACGTAACTTACGAACGAATCGAGTTTGACTCTAACATAAATCATTTCGTGATAATACCTGACCTAGAAACGAATTAATCGCGATGATCAGTCTTGCTAGTACTAACCACACGCGCTTTTGGTACTAGGCCCGACTACTGTATTTTCATCCTCTGAATTTGCTGTCACCCAAACCCCTTGGCCAATTTAAATCTACGTTACTTAGGAGCTCCTGTTATTATCTGATCGATGACTACATTCATTGGTCTACAGTAGGTACTAATGGACACATAGTTAAATATATTTGAAGACTTATCTGATTATCTACAAGCACCTGTTCTCCCAGTGTCTGCTCATTACGACCATATATGGACGTTTCAGGGCCAAAGCCCTGTAGCGGATTTTGTCGCAACACATACTATGGGACCATCATCTGTGGTCCAACCAGTACGATCATTTTCACGTGGATGCACAAACTATAATGAAATTCGTAACCTGACCAACCCCTAACTGTTCTCCCAGTTTTCATTAATTAGCTTAGTTTTCCGATCCTTTGGGGAACTTCAGGGTTACATACTATTGACCCAAGACGCTTATATCAACATACTTGATTAAGTATTTTAAGTGTCACTTCTGGTTAATCAAGATACTTCTTGAATGTCACTTCCGGTTTTTATTATAAGACCATCTTGTTCAGGATGGTTGAAAATTTAAGAATCAGTAGTTACGTGTTTCTCATTGATCACAGTGCCCAACCCAGTGTTCCTAAAAGTGAAAAATCAAAAATTTGAGGCTTTGGCTCCTTTCGAGAGCTCTCCAGCCTCAGTATAGGTAGGTAGGTACATTTCTTGACCGATTTTACCATTCTTGTTTCTTGGTACTTATATACATTTCGGATTTTAATTTTTATTCAGTAAAACGTGTGCACAGTTGTAGCTATCTAAGTTCTAAGGGCACAACTCTCATATATTCATTGTGATCGTTTTTCAGTCCAGACGTCTTTCAGAAATTAGGTACCTACTTAGTGGTTTTTAATGTTGGTAAAACTTGCACTGTGCCAAAATTACAACCTTCCGTTGAGCTATAGCGTTGATTCAATATTGAAATTTGATAACAAGGTGATATTGTTTATTTCAGGTATTGACGAAAGAAGTGGCGAGAGGTGTATTTGGCTTTGCCACATGGTGGGTCTGCTTCTCTTGGTTCTCATCCTCCGCGCTTGGTCTCGTCTACCAAACATACTTCACTCAAGTCTGATTCAGCCTACCTACAGCCCTATTGCCTGCCCATTTCATTTATCGTAAGGCTAGCTTTTCTTGTTTATCGCGACTCCGCTCATGTGAAGTGTTTTCAAGTGACAGTTTACAGTTTACTCCGCAGAAGTTTTCCTGTACCTACCTCAAGAAATGGAATAGAAGGTCGTCCTTATACCGAAGGATTGACAGTTGTTTATTTTCATGGAGCATTTGTTTGAACGGATTTTGACGAATGTGCTGGATGTAGTTTGATGGGCTTGAAGATGATATCTGGGTAGATTTTTTAGGCCATCTCCACACGGAACTGATAGGTATGAGGTAAAATACAAGTTGAATGGGCAGTACCTACCCATATCAACAACGTACAACTCGTATAGCTGTTAGCAGAAGGTGGTTACTATAAGCAGTCATCCCGCGATACCACACTTCTGGTACAGTGGGGGGTACTCTGGGGGGGGTTTTATGGCTCTCGAACTACGAGTAAAAGTCCTGGGTAAGTAATAGCTTTCAGGACGTTTCGTCAATTGCTTTTCGAGAGGAAGCGTTAGACTCACTATTAGCACCTACTTCTGATAGGTTTTTTTCCTGCGTTCCTAACCACCATCGGGTAGTGGGCGGTCTATTGACCTATGCGTCTGTATGTTTTTGCATTTAGTCAAACAAATTTCAATATTTTCTATGAAATCGTGGCCAGGCCACGGTGAAGCTCGTTGAGAGCTGTTAATCGCCAAACTGTTCTTAGATAGGATTCCCCAGAGATATCTTTTGTGGCTGCTTCCAAAGTTATGACCTGGAAAAATAAAAGGGAAACGTTTAAGGTAATGTTGGTCGTGCACAGAAAAAAAAAGAACCTCCACGGAAGCACATAGTGACATGCATATACCTCATATCCTGTATGTATGGTATGTCGTATGGTATTATTCGTTAGGTAGGTACGGATAAATTGGGAGTTTTCCAACGATCCACCGGGTGGTAAACGATTTCCGAGGGATGAAAACGATTTCCGAGGGATGAAAACTTGAGTTTCCCAACGGATTGGTTGTATGCGATAACCATTCGTAGGTAATTTGCCTACCTCTCTCAGAATTTCGTTTTCGTTGGGTGTAGTCATGGGTGGAGGTGATCCCATGTCGTGGGTGATGGCGTTAATACTAGAACTCAGTTTTAGACACCTTTAGGCATACAATGAGTAGAGTTGTATAGGGTCTCAACCATTTATATCAGATTCAAGTCCTGACCTGACTTCCTGAGCTTACCACTTGCCAAATCACTAGGTATGTTTAAAGAATATGACTTTTTCAATGGCCTCTTTTAGCTCCTGATCGTTTTCAGTAGCACGCTGAGCCATCAGCTTCACAACATATGCGAAACAGGCTACGTGTTTTTCCTTTCCAACGGCCAAATCCATGGCCTTGGCCATATTGGCTGCCCCATCCGTCACTACTGCCATCCTCTAGAATACTTAACAGAGTGGTAGATATATAGTCGGCCTTGTGGCTTCCTTCTAGATCATACTACCAAAGTGTGAGGTATGAGGTAATCCCACATACAAAAATGTATGTATGTTGGTCCCCCAGATAACTCCGGGTTTGCTGGGTGGAGAAGCCAAGAATCAGTTGTTATTGTCTGCTTTTCTGCACTGAACTTGAATGTTCAACGGAGCCACAACACCCACGAATTAGCAGAACGCTTCATCGCCAACAAGGTTAACAGGTTGGGTTTGGTTTGCGTAGGAGGTAAGCTAGAGCATTTGATATAGCTGAATACTTTCTACGTCCTTACAGAAAATCTCACTGGAATTGAAACGCTTCTATTTTCGGCTGCGTTTCTTGTCGGTTCGAGGTTGCTGTGGGTTTACATGTACATGTACTCCTAGTAGCAGCTACGAAGGGATTCTGGATTTCTGAAGTCGAAGCTCCTGTCGAAGACGGGGAGGTTTTATTTTGGCCATCGGTTCGTCTGGATCAGACGTGTCATAGACTATTACCGAGGTGACCATCGTTCGCTTAGATCTCGGATTGCTGCTCTTTTCCAGAGGAGAAGAGTGTGAGTTTTCCATATGACAGCGCATGTTGCTCGTGTTTCCTAATATTTTTACTCTTTTGCCATACTTTGAAAACCTCGCAAAATCGCTCGATTAGAAAGAAAGACTACCATTGAGTTGGGAGGCATCTCTGAAAATAAAAACTAACAAAATTGCAGAGCAATAAAAGAAGTACCTACGTATCTAGTGAAGTAGCCTCGTTCCAGCATCCATCAAACCATGGAGACTAGTAGCCACGCTCATTCAGAAATCGATTTTCCATACCCACTTCATGGAAATCAAAGAAATCGAAAGTATAAGTGCCCAACAGTAACAGTCTGTAAGACGTTATTATGTTGGGTATTCAGTTGAATTATAATAGGTAGGTATCCGTTCTTGTTTATTGTTGTTCGTCTTGATCGTGTCTGCGTCTTTATATTGAAGTGAAATTTGGTATTTGGAGTGAATCGTATAAGTACCTAATGTTTTTAAGTTTATATAGGTAGCGTTATTAATTTATCACATGGATTGTTACCCGATATGTTTCTCGTGCCATAGCCATGAACGGCTGTGCTTAAATCATGCTCCACATTGGAGTTTTTGTTTGTAGATCATGGTTTCAAATAGAAGAACGTGTAAATAGATTCCCGAGTGTTTTATTATGCATCCTGCTGTCCTAATCTGCGACACAGTTCGTGTGATCGTCGAGTCATACGAAGCACATGAAGTACGTAGGTACCTTCTTCCTTGGTGTAGGTATCTAATTTACGTATTTAACGCCGAATAGGTAGGTACTAGGAGGTATTTGAAATACATATACAAATGAAAATTGATGTTGAGTTATGGCGATGGAAACCGAAGGAGCCCCAAATGTTTCAGCAGTACCTATTATGGATGAGAAGCCCCTCTACGGGCAAATAGTGACGTCACTGCACCTCTCCCGCCTGGGCGGAACAGCTAACCAGCGTGGTGTCACTATTTGCCCAAACTTTGAAAATCCTTAGAATAAAAACTACCTACTGATCGCAGGTGGGTGCGATTGGTCTCAAAATGCTCTTAATAGAATCAGCTTTCATTTAAAAATAATGAAATACCGAAGTCATGGATACTGTAATAATTACGGTTCTCTGGATTAATTTCATCAATATCTGTGGTGAGTTGATTTCAATCCGGCACAATAAATTGTTTTCATTTGACATCACTTATGGACATAAGTACTTACCTGCTTTAGGTGGTACTTACTACTTATAATTTATCAGTAGGTACATATCTACTTATTATTTATCAGTACGTAGGTGCCTACTATTACTGCAGGCAAGAGTATTTGCGCATTACCCTTGGATGCGTGTTCGGGAAATCATTTCCCCATCGGTCGAGTTCGGTTGAAAGTCACTAGGCGTAAGTTGTGATTGTGGAGTGCTGCGCATCTATAGCACCTCTGGCCTTGAGCTTCTGTTTGCTGCGATTGCTACTTGAATCCTATTACGAATAGGATTATCGAGATGAGGTCAGTTTTATAACAGTGATATACAGGTAGTCACAGGAACCTAACACCACGAGTACCACCTACCTTGCTAATTACTTTCGTGGTTATCCGACAAACCCTCTGTGGACAGTTGAGGCAGAAGCCAAGGCCACCTTCCTGCCTTCCGATCCGAGGAAAATGAACGATGAGCTGGGTCGCTCCTAGTGGAATAATTTCACTTCGTATCGTTTTGACTCCTTTGAGAGACAGGAGAGCCGATAATAACTTCTCCCAGGTGAATCAATGAGAATGACGAATTCTTGTGAGTTCATTTCTAACATATAATATAGGTAGGTACCTATATAATTATTTGTGTTAGGCGTTAGTCATCGGGAAGGTATCCCGCGGTTTTCACCACAGCAGGCGCGATAGGGTGAAGTTCCCCACGGTTTTCACCACAACAGGCGTCTGGGATGTGGTAGCTAGTACCCCGCGTTTTTCACCTCAGCAGGTGTTAGTGGAGAAGGAGGTATCCCGCGGTTTTCACCACAGCAGTTACCGGGAGTGTGCGGTTTCCACCACAGCAGGTGCGAGAAAAGGAGAGAGAGAAAGAGTCGAGAGAGAAGTCCAGAAGGCCAGAAGGGCTGGTTTTATAGGGACTTTTCCACCCGTTCCCTTTCCAGTCGGTCATTACGACCGTTGAGGCTTTTGGCGGTTGGGGAAAACCCTCGATGTTGACCAGCTCAACGTTCTCCGCGTTTATTTGGTTAAATCTCTCGTAATATTACAGGAGTGGTTTCAGTTGGAGTTTAGCAATAGGTATGTAACCAAGGACTGGGTAGATAAAAACAGAAATATCACAGAGTAATATTCGTAAGGGACCGTATGGGGTCCAAATCGAAAATTTCAGCAAAATTGGATTTGAATTAAGGAAATTGTGTATGTGGCAAGGATTTGTGGACAGACAGACACCGAGCTAAATTTGTTTTGACCACAGAAAACAGTGATCTACTCAGGACTGGTATCTATGCAGGAAAATAATAAGCCGTTATGTAATAATTCGTAGGGGTTTTTTCTTGTAATTGATTTGCAGTTGGGAAAATTTAGAAAGATGGTTTATCGAACTCATCTACTGAGTTGTCAACAGCATTTACTACTTATACCTACTAAAACCGTTTTACCAACTTGTAGCCTTAATTTACGGTCAAAATTCAATTAAACAAAACTCACCAGATAAAATGGTTTTCTAATTTACATTGAAGTGGTATTTCAACTTAATGTATACCCACTAGCCTTTACAGAAACACGAATTTTGAGGGAAATGCCCTCTACCTTGACATGTTAGGATGTGGGAACCCATGTTTTCACAAAAAATTAATTTCTATTTTTGATTAAATTATTCAACTGTTGAATTATTTAGTAGTTGGGTATCTACATAGTGGAATGTTGGATAAGTAGACTGATGATGTAGTTAGACAAATCACTCTTGTAACCAAGCAGCCACTAGTTAACAAATGCTTTTCTTCGTTTAGTTGTTTTTCTCGCTGCCGTTTTATTCGTGCTCTGTTGCTGGAATCCTTTTATGAGTATTTCGGCAAGAAACACAGCTACAGATATAGTGTAGCCGCTCACAAGAATGATAAGTCCGCCTTTCAGTTGCTTAATTGAAAACTTTCTCACTTCTTTTTCTTCAGTTGTTGTGGAATTGACGTAAATCATTTCATTCATCCTCTCCAACCCTCTTTCCCATTTGCTGAGTATACCAGATTCCACCAGAGCTGTCCCCAGTCTGTAAAAAGGCTCCAGTAACATCGATCCAGTCTTCAGCAGGAAAGGGGCGTTGTAGGCTGTAAACAAGCAGTCGGACACGATGTAATACGGATCTGAAATATTCAGTTTATATTTGATGATTTGCTCAATTCTTTTCAGTTTGGCTGCTCTTTGGAAAACGGCAAAACTCCTTGTTTCATGAACCTGACGAAGAGTCTTGAAAAAAGCTCCGGGGTTCAGGGTTTGGAACCTTTCCACAACTTTACTGACTGTTTTGCTGGTGTTGTTGGAGGAGAGAAGTAAGTAAAACATCCTGGGGTTGCCTGTTAAAACTATATCAGTACCAAGCAACTCACTGGTGCTGTCGATGTCTTGGCTATCTGGTGGAACTGTGACCAAACTACCCATCGTGGCTTGGTAAGCTGAATTTGTGACGAAACAGAACAAAACCATGGAGATATAGAAGACTCGCAAAGAGTCGTTTTTGGGCTTTGATTTTAATGCAATACCTAACAGAAAACCTAACGATGAAAATGCGTTGAAAGAACTTGAAAATGAGTCTTCTTTGTTGATGTTTACTTGGCAGAGTATGTGGAAGAAACTAGTGGCTAAACACTGCAACCCTACGATGACTATCCAAGTGTATGTGTCAAATTCATAAACGTATGTTGTCCACATGCTGGGTATCTGACCAGCTTTCGGAGGTACCGCCCATGTAAAGCAATCCATGGAGTTTTGCAGAGGTCCTATTATGTTCGGTCCGTAGTGTAACAACATCGAAAATTCTCCTAGAGCTACATCAACGGCACCTCGGATGAGCGACAAGACGTTTCCATTCGTGAAATTCATATAAGCTAAGGTGTAGGAATCTACTCCGGGAAATTCACTTTCGCCAATGATTCCGGTGAAATTCATATGCTTCTCTAAAAATTGGAAAATATTCAGTGGTATAGAGGGAATCGTGGTGTTGGGTGACATTTGAAACTCCAGAGAAGTTGTTTGCAGTGATGCTCGTATTGGGCACCCGTGGAGGTCATAGACCTTGTCCTTTCTGGAGAACAGATTTCCTCGTTTTTCGAACGCTCCCAACTCGTTCACCCACTTGTTGATTCTCACCGGCGTATCAGTGTCGCACCCTCGTCTGCTGAAAGGCCTGTAAGTGAACACCGTTAGCACACCGTTCGGCGAGTAGTAAAGAACGATGACGTCCAGGATCTTGAATTTCCAAAACTGCTCGAACAGATGAAAAACCGCGAGGACGGACTCCGTGAACGCCACGTATTTGACTTCCTGGTCGGAGAGGCTCTCCAGGAAGAGATCGTAGTTTGTAGCATTCGTGTCTGGAAACAGCAGTAAGACGCCTTTAAAGCGGTGTACGACATCTCTGATTTTAGAAATTCCCAACAATGTCCTTGGCCATGGGAGCTTATAAACCGTCATGTTCAATTTATGGCTGTTGATTTCGTCCCCTATAAGAATAAAGTGACGATTATTTTTTTCGGCTTTCATAATTGCGTCCAAGCATTTGGCTACGTCGCGGTATGGTATTTTTCTGTCAACGTCTTCTCTACCAGCGTTTGTGCGAGGATTTATACAAATAACGTTTGCCGCAAACGTTACTCCGTAGAATAGCAGTGACTTCCAGAACATGACTGATGGATTGTTTCGAGCAATACAGAAAGCTGTTGAAAACACCCTAGATACTCTTACTTCCGACATTAACTATCTGCAGTCTAACCCAGCCTTATTGCTTCACAAAAACCCTTTCAAGCTTGTGCTAGTTGATTGCCAATTACTCTATTGATGAAACCCCACTTGCAGGTGTTCTGAAAAATTCACCCCATTCCCAACGCAATTTTCAAAATTTTCTTTACTGAACACTGGACGACTGTTTGCTTTTCAGAACTTCTATTCATTTTTCGTCAGTTGTTGGTCATTCGTTCCCGCACCCTAAATCGATTTCTTAAGTAAATTCGATTGCGCAATAATGAGGTTTATTTAGGGACGAGGCATTTTCCACTGATTGAAAACACTCGAAACCCCGAGAAAGTCAGACAAACCTAGCTATAGTTCTGTATACGTTCAGATACTCGAGAAACGTGCCAGGCATACTTAATTACCACTAGCCCCTTACCGTATTTACCACTTCGTTAATTGTAATGTAATGGGAATAAATCTCTTTCGAATTGAATTACCTATCTCTACAGCATAACCATGGAGTTTCATTATAGCATTAACAGGGGTTGTTCCAAACTTGAGGTGAGATTTCTCACCAGAGTGCAGGCGATTTATGTACATATTTATGCCCCATGTTCCTGCAAGGTTTGAACTCGCAGTTTGAAAGTTTCGAGTTTCTAATATATAGGTAACATCTCCAGTGTTTTTGTACCCCCTTTAAAAACTTTGTTTACGTTTCAAGATAACTATTAGTATCCTCCTAGTGGGCCAGTTCACAGCTTCCCTATGCATTCGTTAATGACTGATAGCTTCACGAGATGCGTAGACAAAAATAATATAAGTAGTCGGATTTCGGAAAATATGGAATCGTTTATATTAAGGGCCCATTTCAATATGGAATATGGAATCACACTACGCCCACTTCAGCATATAAAATCGTTCCATTGTGTATATATGGTTATTTCAAGGGTACCTATTGATCGCAAACCAGTAAAAAAGATAGAAGATCTATTCAGAACCATTATGGAAGAAAGCCTATGATTTTCTGGACTGTAAATAGTTGTCATGCTTACAACCACGAAATCAGGGTAAGTACCAAAGTATTAAATTTAAATTTTGTTCTAAAATCGCCGTTCTCCCGTACACAGTTTGGGAACACATTTGGCCCTAGTTGTGCTCCAAAGCTCGGCAGCCCGATCGGAATACACCCAGGGGAAAATGGGTGTAAAAATAGGGTTTCTAGAGGTTTTAGTGAACGTGAGCTTGTGAGGTATTTCCATGTTTTTTAGGGCGAGAAGACCGAATATGAAGTTGATTTTACCGAAGAGTGAAGAATTGAGGTTGTAACGAAGGTTCAGCTCCCAAAATTCATTTTTCATTAATGAAAAACCTGGGAAATAGTCTGAAATCACCATAAATTTGTTTGTATAATAACACTAGGAGTAGTATCAACAGTTGAATCAAGACAATTAAATGGCGCTATCAATGGTCAAAGATAGTTTCTAAAAAAACAGGAATTTTGAGGGACAAAATTGTTGGAAACCATGAAAAATAGGTATTTCATTTCCTGCACATAAACAATAAATGAACAGCCATTTCTGTAGGTATCTCCAATAGAATAATAAACCCATGTGACAAGAACTGCGCAGCGTTTTTCCCTTTTTAATGAATGGCTATAGCTCGAGGGTGGTCTCATTTATATTTGAAGAGAGATCATTTAGAAAAAGCTAACCTTTGAAAAACGCTCTGAAAAAGCGAATTTTCAAAGAAAATGGCGCTATTGCAATGTCTCCAAAATTTTCAGAACACGAAGTTTTGAAATTTTTTTATAGGCGAATCCGTTTTAGACAATCCTGAATTCATCCCTAGATTTTAACAATAAAAATTATATAATATTTTTTATATTTATTCATGTGTCACTCCAGACGATATCTGACCTTGGGTATATGATAAAAATTCCAAATTTAGCATTGCAATACAAAAGGATGAGTTCGAAGGTGAGCACTTCAAAAATTCTATGGGGGTCAAATTTGAGTTTTTAGGGATCAAAAATCGGTAAAAACGTCTGAAATCGCGAACAATTTATATAAAATGACTGAAAGTGGAATGGAAGGGTGAATAAAGACAGAAAAATACCATTTCAGTTGTTTTTACGTACAGAATAGGGGGTCGAATTTTGATTTTTCGGGTATCAAAAATTGGTATTGAGGGCTAAAATGAATATGATATTCACAATTCACATGTGTGGGATGGTGATTCACGACAGAAAGAAATGTCGATTGGGTCAAAAATCGGCAAAAATAGCTCAGATCACGAAAAAGTGATATATTTCTTTGAAAACTCGCTCTCTTAGCCATCCTGTATGACTGGGGCGTTTTATGAACTGTTGATCGCACTAAAAAGCAAAGAAAGCAACAACAAAAAAGTTCCAGTCATGCTGTCCAGTCACGCATATAAGAGCGAAATTTCAAAGAAATAATCGTGCTATTGTAAAAAGATGGTATAGCGAGAAACCGTACCACTTTTCATAAAAGTGTATAATTTTTTCATGATTTTAGCCATTTTTACCGATTTTTGACCCTTATAAAGTCCGGCCCACTCTTTTTTTTTTTTAGAAAAATATTTTTATCGTCGAAATAGTCCCTCCGTCGTGAATGACCATCCCACACAACGCCAGGTGAATTACTTACTATTTATATTTAGCCCTTAAGACTAGTTCCCCCCCCCCCCCTCCCACAACAAAATCCAAATTTTACCCCCTATTCTATATGAAAAACAACTGAAATGGTATTTTTCTGTCTTTACTTACCCTTCTATACTACTTTCAGTCGTTTTATATCAATTGTTCGTAACCGTAACCGTTTTACCGATTTTTGTCCGCTAAAATCGCTCATCTTCGAACTGTAGCAGTGTGGGGTGTTCTCAATACATTTTTTCTTCCGGTGGAGATGAGATCGGTTTGGGGAAGCCTAATCGATATACCTTCTTAACCGGTGATAATCTCGCTGGTCTAGGAGGGGAACTCTCGAGGGTCCACCCCCACTGTTACACTCTGTCACATGGTAGCAGAGCGTGGTTCGGTAGTATGTGCTGAGCACTTCACCATACTCCATCCACTTTTTGTGGGCTTACCTACCAGAAGGATAAGCCCAAAGGTTTCCCAGAAGGATTCCTTTACTAACAACCTGTCCCTTTGATAATACATACATCTACTGGCTTCCCAACCCACTTTCCCTCCTTTAGAGTGTCAGTATAATTAAAATATACTGAGCTCATCAGAAGTCGATTGATGCCATCTCCCAATTGACAAGTCCCAATAGTTGTTCCATCCCAACGATGGAGGTTGATCACCAAGAGGTTGCCCAGATGAGCACAATTCACTGGACAACAACCTCTGACAACATTATCCGCCAATACCTACTCGTATGTAGGAGCTTTGTTCTCCACCTGTAAAATATTATTGAGGTAGTAACATTACGATGGAGGTTAGACACTTTGAAGTTGTTCAGATGTCTTTTCCTGAACCAGAACTTTTTTCATTCCCCCTTTGTCCCTCTCATACTTCTGCTACCCACAAGTGTGTCATGTGGGGAGGAGTGTAACACTGTGGGCTGTTCTCGATACATTTTTTTCTTCCGGTGGAGACGGGATCGGTTTGGGAAAGCCTAATCCTAATCGATATCCCTTCTTAACCGGTGATAATCTCCCTGGTCTGGGAGGGGGACTCTCGAGGGTCCACCCCCACTGTTACTCTCTGTCATAGAACTCATCCTTTTTGTTCGGCAATTTTGGCGAAATTTGCGTATTTTATCATGTACCCACTGTCAGATATCGTCTGGAATGACATAAACAAACCAAAAAATATACCTATATATATTTTGTTTTGCTTTGTTGTACCTATATAAAAATACGTTGAAATTCTTGTTAAAATCTAGGGATTAACTCACGATGCTCTGAAACGGATTTGCCTATTAAAAAAATGTCAAAAATTCATGTTCTGAAATTTTTGGACACATCGCAATAGCTTCATTTTTTTTTTTGAAAATTCGCTAAAATAATTTAGGTATCAAACAAAAAACCGACTTAAAAAAAAGGTGTATAAAACTTGACAGTAAAAAATAAAAATAATTGAACAAAGCTGAACAGAGCTTAGTCTATTCAATGCTGATACAACAAAAATTTTGAAATTTCCAAATTTTAACTAAAAACCCCACACGCACATTCCTTGGTTTTTTGGGTTTCGTACATCTAAGGTGAAATTCGGCGCCGACTTCAAAAATTTGGTTGTTATCCGCTTTGCATAAGCTAGGTAGGTACGTTTGTTCAGCATTCAGCTTTGCAAAAGCTAGGAACGTTTGTTCAGCATAACAATTATTTTTATTTATTTACTTTTAAGTTTTATTTTCCTTTGGAAATAAATAAAATTGCGTCAGTATCAGAATTAGGCACTTTTTGATGAACTTGTACATGTTATACAGATCGGCACAATGGTGATCTTGAACGAGCAGGATTGGAGAAAAGGGGTCAGCAATATGTTACCTAGGTAAGTATATAAGGGTAAGTACGTCAGTCGTTGGTGGCCTTGATGATACTTGAATCACTCTCTTTCTTAAACTAAAACCTAGTGTCCGCTTCTGGGGCAACCAACCAGCCAACAGTCCAAAAGGTCAAATAAGCTCGTGGAATATGAATAGGCTGTACCGCCTAGATCCCTAGATAGTAGATAGTTCCACACAAAGGCTGAAGGGATGCAGGCTCAGGTACGGCGCAGGGATGTCATTAGTCAGCTCTCGAGCTAGAACTACCTACGTAGAAGGAGTGGGATCAGGGACGAAATGTCTTCGCTTCCCCATTGCGTAACGTCAAGTTGATTCGTGAGGACCGCTCGCGCCGGGAATGTGCGTTTCTTGCCTCGGTTAGGTTACGTTCCGTCCGGATACCCGTCGACCCTTCTGCAAGCAAGTACGTCATACATTATAATACTTAGCATGCTTCTTCTCCTGGGCTTCCCAACCAAATAGCGTTCCACACCGGGAATGAAAGGGGTACCGAACCGATAGCTTAAACCCGGGACTTTTGCCTCTCGTTAAAATACAATCTCAGCAATGTACAGTAGGTATACTAAATGAATAATGGGCATGAAACCAAGGGGATAAAATGGATACATTTACCCAATCAAGAACTATAGATTCTTGAATATTATTTAACATTTTCGTACGTAGACCGTCACGAAAAATAATGAACCGTTGTGGAAGAATTTGCAGCGCTTTTATCTGATTTTCGGATTCAAAGTATAGGTATCTGGAAACGTATTAAACCCCAGAGTTTGTGTAGGACCGAATTTGATGTTACAAAATTTAGTTGATTATTTAAAATTAATGAACTAATAGGCGACTGACAATGAACTGGCTGGAGGGTAGTCAGTGAACTACACCTCACTACCTGTGCCACGTGAATTAGGGTTTTCTAATCTTACTATATTCTATTTTGCGAAAAACTGTGATGTTTCTTCTAACAGTAAAGTCATGCTTTGAAAAAATTAGAAACAAATGAACCTATGTAACCGAGCATGGAAAACGCTGCAAATTATTACGCTAAGGTTCAAATTTACGTCTATAGATGCCCCTTCTGCGTAGATCACTGTTTTCTGCGGTCAATACCAACCCTCGTGCTTCTCAGAAGAGCCCTAAATTCAGCCGGGCCGCATATTTCGTAAAGATGGGGAGGAATCAAGAATTCTGTCATTATTAATTTATTTGTTGTTATTCATGAAGCATAGCGTTTTTCAAATTGAAAAAGCAGCTTTCAACAGAATCCAGAATAACATTCTTCAAATGAAGTATTATCTCGGAACAATCAACTCGATTTCATACAGTCATCCGTGATTATAGTCAGGTGTTCCCTAGCAATAATATGAGGGCTGTATTTATACCATTTCATTCACCATCATGTTAACGAAGCTTTTCGGTGCAGACGGACGGCTGGACGTACAATGCTCCGGGCGGTCTCAAAAAATGCTCAAGTTCAATATAAAAATTGAAAAAAAACGACAACTTCTATTGAAAGTTTTCGAGCTACGGTGTTCGGGAAATTTCAACCCCCCTATTTTTCACCCGATTGATAGTAACGCCGAGGTTCGCGGACCAACTAGACCCCAAACGTAACCTACAAACCAAATTACATTAATTTTGGTTCATAGTAACTAAGGTGTGATATCCGGCGGATGGATAGAAATTTTTATTTATTCCATTTTCGGATTTTACCTACCTTGTAACGGAAACCGTCAAATTTTGACGGGGGGAGGGGGGTATTTTTTCCCCATGCTGTATTTTAAAGGTTCATTATTGAAAATAATAAGCCAAAACCATACCCTTCTATTGAAAGTTTTCGAGAAATTTCAACCCCTATTTTTCACCCCTTAGAGATGACTGACGGTAACTCCGACGACCAACTAGACCCCAAATGGGACCTATAAACTAAATTTCGTTAATTTTGGTTCATGCCAACTAAGGAAAATGTGAAGTGGCGGACGTACGGAAAGGGTTTTATTCCATTTTCGGATTCTACTGGGCTTCAAACGGAAACATCCAAATTTTGAGCAGGCGGTTAATTTTTATTTCTTTACATGCTCGTATGAAAATAGGTACTTTTGGTGTTTTAGTAATGTTAGTAACATGAATTTTCCATGTTTTTGGGACGAGGAGACCGAATATGAAGTCGATTTTGACCAAAGAGTGGAAAACTGAGGTTCTAACGAAGTTTAAGACTTAAATTTACGTTACATATTTGTATAAAATCGACGTTCTTCCGCACAGTTTGGGTCCCCATTTGGGAACACATTAGGGTCCTAGTTGTGCTCCGAAACTCGGCAGCCCGATCGGTATACACCCAGGGGTGTTATGGGAGAAAAATGGGTGTAAAAATAGGGGTTTTCGAGGGATTTTTGAGGTTTTAGTGAACATGAGCATGTGAGGTATCGGTTTCCATGTTTTTTAGGGCGGGAAGACCGATTATTAGGTTGATTTTGACCGAAAAGTGAAGAGTTGAGGCTGTAACGAAGGTTAAGCTCCCGAAATCAATTTTTTATTAGTCAAAAACATGGGAAATTGTGTGAAATCACCATACATCTGTATAATAACACTAGAAGTAGTATCAACAGGTGAATCAAGACAATTAAGTGGTACTATCAATGATCAAAAATAATCTGTTAAAAAAACGAGCCTAACTCGTGTTTTTGGAGGCCAAAATTGGTGGAAACCATCAAAAATAGCCATTTCAATAATCGCACATGAAAGAAACAATAAATGAACCGCCAAAATTTCTGTACGTATGTCCAATAGAATAATAAACCCATGTGACAAGGACTTTGCAGCGTTTTTGAATTGGTTCCGAATTGTAGGATATTTTGAAACCACCCGGAGCAACCAAAATCAAACGGAGAAACTGCAGCTGGAATGCTTGACTTCGATGGAGCTTTCGAATGCTTGATCTGTAAATTCGAGTTTCTTGGTCTGGAATTATACTAGTTTTGTCTCCAAGGAAATAAGGTAGTTTGCAGCGACTACTTTCTTGTTTGTAGATCGACGATGTAGGATTGCAAGCTGATACGTAACCAGTTCGGTGGGTTCCAAGAAAAATCATCGGTTCGTTGCAATCCTACAATTAGATGGGTACCATTACTGTGGTTAAAGAATTCATGAACCTATCAGAGAGGCGTTTCTCTATAGGGTAGTATGTATACTACCCTCTACATCTGACCATAAATTTGGTATAGGTTTTTCAAATGAAACTTCTCACATGCGCAGACGGAACCTAATCACCTATTGATGGAGACCAACCTTCATCGACCCTCAATAATTCTACGCGCTAATACTCTTCTATTTAAATAGACCTTGAAAAATATCCAATATAATAATATTGGATTTTTTTCAAGGTTTTTACATTGCTCCATTTGTAATTCAAGTATCATCGACAGCTAATGATTACTAGAGTAGATAGGTACGTACAATTTACATCATTTATCCTTCAATCATCAACTCAAGAGGAATGTTACAGTTCGCGATATCCCTAGATTCAAATTGAATATCTGCAAAATAATTATAAGGTAGGTGTTTTAATCAACTCAGGAAAATCGATTGATAACCGTACGTAGGTATAATGCGTCTTACATTTAATCAAACGAAAAGAAGACAGAAACTTCACAGCCTGAACCTTAACCGAAGTGGTTGAAAGTGGTTCCGTAGCCTCCCTTTCACCACCTATTTTAATGCCTCTTTGAAATTTACGAACGTCGCAACGACGCTGAAAAGGAAAAATGTCTGGAGGGCAGTGGGAGGCAAAAGTTAGTAGACGGCTCACGATACACTTGCGCAACAGGCTCCAGCAGAATTCAGACGAACTAAAAATTCCCTGACGCTATCCTCTCGTGAACACCTCGTAGAGGGGCGAAGAGGGCGCTTTTGATGGACGATAAACACCGTTCTCAAAGTCGCCTGCGAACTTAATATATATTATTATGGCTTCAAAACAAGACGTTCACGACCCCCTGCGGGTGGCGGGCATGCCATCCACATTCACCTGGGAAACCAGAAGACGAGACCTTGACGTCCGAATATGTTCCGCGGAAATGTGCCTGTCGAACCTTTTAACTAACGTGGAAAGCAATACAAATCTAATATATGAACGTTTTTGGAATGCTTCAAATATTTGTCGCTCCTGGAGTGGCAAGGCAAAACAGCCGCCGCGTCCAAAGAACCCCAATGGTCCTTGCGTTTCATGAGGCTGCGAACCCGCGAGACTAGTCAAGTGATCTAAACACCCACTTGGATGAGCAATTCCAGTGATCTGTACACCAACTTGGATGAGCGAGCAAAACGAGCGGACATGGCTAGTAGTAGGCAGAGGAAAATAAGAGAGACAGAGGTACAACTCTTCGATAGCTGTTTGTAATGGTTGGCGGTAAAACCATGCTAAAAGCTCAAGCGTTACAAAATTTAGAAAACGTCTTACCTACCTGCTGATGTGATCCAAAAGTTGATTGACGGAGTTGATCATTCCTTATACAATAAATAGCGGCTTGAGATCAACCAGAATTTACCTTTAGCTCTCGTTCTTCAAGCGAATTTATTAATTTTATACCTTGCTAGGGTCCAAGTTTTTAGTAGGCAGGTACCGAAGTAATGAAGCTCTTTCCGGGGATTCCGAATCAAACCATAGATTTTTAACATTGGCTTATAAATGTATAGTAACTAGGTACCTATGTATTATTTGTACACATCATACAGTAGGTATAACAGTTCATTAAAAAAAGCTGCAAAGTCCTTGTCAAATGGGTATAATTCTATAGGACATACCTACAGGAATGCTGGGAATACATTTTTTATTGTTTCTTTCATGTGCAATCATTGAAATAGTATTTCTTATGGTTTCCGCCAATTTTGGCCCCTAAAAACACGACTTTAGGCTCCTATTTCCTATCTTTGACAATTGATAGTGCCATTTAATTGTCTTGATTCACCTGCTGATGCTAATTCTAGTGTTTTATACAAGTTTATGGTGGTTTCAGAATTTCCCAGGTTTTTGATTAATAAAAAATGAGCTGAACCTTCGTTACAACCTCGATTCTTCACTCTGGTCAAAATCGACTTCATATTCCATCTTCTGGCCCTAAAAAACGTGGAAAACCCCAAAAACCTCAAAAACCCTCGAAGACTCCTATTTCACACCCACAACACCCCGGGCTTCGTGTATTCCGATCGGGCTGCTGAGCTTCGGAGCACAACTAGGATCCAAGTGTGTTGCAAAATGGGGACCCATACTATTTGCGGAAGAACGGCGATTTTAGACCAAATTTTAACGTAAATTTATTATTGAAACTTCGTTACAACCTCAGTTTTCCACTCTTTGGTCAAAATCGACTTCATATTCGGTCTCCTCGTCCCAAAAAACGTGGAAAACGATACCTCACAAGCTCGGGTTACTGAAACACCAACAAAAACAAAAACAAAATTTTGCCCCCATTTTTCACCCATAGCACTCGTGGGTATATTGCTATCGGGCTGCAAACTTCAGTGACCCAACTAGGGCCCAAATGGGGCCTATGTGCGAAATAATAAATTTATTAGACCGAAATTAAATCAGATATGAATGATGAATCATGTATTATTCTGTGAATAATACACCTAGGTATGTATTCGCTCAGCAAAATTTTTTTATAACACCCCCTCAAAATTTTTGGTTTATTATTCTGTGAATAATACACAGATCGCTCAACAAAAAAATTTTATAACACAATTTTTTCAACATTTTTTCTTTTACTTTTCAAGGTGCGTAGATTTCAAAAATGCAACGTCCGTCCGCCGTACGCCGTCCGCCGTATCACGTATACCGGCTTCATGTTCGGTCTAAAAAATTATTTCTTTCGCAGTCACCAGTTGTGTCCCGAAACTTTGCAGCCCGATAGGAATGTACCCAGGGGTGTTATGAGTGAAAATAGGTACTTTTGGTGTTTTAATAACATGCTAGTAACATGAGTTTTCCATGCTTTTGGGACGAGGAGACCGGATATAAAGTCGATTTTGACCAAAGATTGGAAAATTGAGGTTTTAACGAAGTTTCAGCCTTAAATTTACGTTACACATTGGTCTAAAATCGTCGTTATTCCGCACAGTTTGGGTCCCCATTTGGGAATACATTAGGGTCCTAGTTGTGCTCCGAAACTCGGCAGCCCGATCAGCATACACCCAGGGTTGTTATGGGAGAAAAATGGGTGTAAGTATCTTAGTTTGAAGTATCTTTTTCCATGTTTTTTAGAGTGAGAAGACCAATTATGAAGTTGATTTTGACCAAAGAGTGAAGAATTGAGGTTGTAACAATGGTTCAGTTCCCAAAATCCATTTTTTATTAGTAAAAAACCTGGGAATTCGTCTGAAATCACGATATAAATGGCATTATCAATGATCGCAAATAATTTAAAAAAAAAGGTTTTGGGGGGCCTAAATTGGTGGAAACATTTTAAAAGCTATTTCAATTATTGCACATGAAAGAAACCATAGATGAACATCCAAAACTACTGCAGGTATGTCCACTAGAATAATAAACCTGTCGTGGTATCCTCGCATAACCACTCCTTGTACATTTATTATAAGATCACGCAATAAACCAAGGAATGGAGTGGGAGACACAGGAGACCTGGTGGGGATCCCCACCATCCTCCACCAGTATGGAGGATGGTGGGAGATAGTCCCAGGGACTATAAAAACTCAGCTCCTTCTCGCCTTCCAATTCATTCTACACTCTCCGTAAGTCGCTGACCTATCTCTCTCACCTCCCTCCTCCTCTCTCCTTCTCTTAAAAGATCCCAGAGTGGTGTGTACCTTCTAGGTCGTCACCACTGGGCAAACTTTCATGCTCCATAAAAGATCCCAGAGTGGTGTGTGCCTTCTAGGTCATAACCACTGGGCATATTCCTCCTAACATCTCAGTGGTGGACACCCTTTGGGTGGTAACCAGGGGCGTTAGGCCCTCCTGACGCTTCAGTGGTGTACACCTTCTAAGTGGTAACCAGGGGCGTCGGGTACGCTACCTCTTCCTACCTCGCCCCTCACCTATGCATCCACCACAAAACCCATGTGACAAGGACTTCGCAGCGTTTTTGGAATCTTCTCACCTTGAAACGTAAAAGAAATAATTTTGAGGGGGTGCTGTAAAAATATTTTGCTGAGCGAATACATAGGAGTATTATTCACAGAATAATAAACCACAAGTTAAGATGAGGTCGAAGACCACCAATTTGGTTTAAAGTGGGTAAATGGAGAGTTTTTATGAAGGAGGACCGAAACTGGTTTGAAGTATTTACCTACATAGTTTGTCCAGAAGTGGTTCGCACAATAATTTACTTATTTTATTTATTTATTTCTTTCTTTCACAAACGATTAGGAATTATATACTTACCTACTGATTGGATGAATTTCATAAAGTTAGCAACATTCGGGGACGCTGGGAAATTAAACGTGACCATGAACCCTCGCTGCACTGGGTTGTACTCTTGTACAGTGAGCGAAAACTTGCTCATTAGATAATGCTAGGCATAGGTACCTTCCTGCATGAACTTCCTTTGACGATACAACCACTGTGGTCTGTGAGTTCACATGTTCTTTCAACACGCAGAACTCCAGTTCTCTTCAACTTATTTCGAGCAATTTCTCAGGTCTTTATATAAATTTCAAAAATTATGTGGGCTATCGTCTTAAAAACCGGTGCCAATAGCCTGCGGTTCTATTCAACTGATTCTGATGGATTTTGCAGAGGCAATGGCGGTTAGACTACAGAGGCTGAAAGAATAAATAAAGTCGGTGTTGGAGATAATGCAAAAACAGCCTCTGGGTATCGAGCTCGATTGCGAAATCCTTGCCCACAGCTTCTGATTTTTTTCTACAAAAAATTTGTATGTAATTTGTGGCGGTATATGGAAATCCCGTCCGATTTTATATTAGATCCGGGTCTTTCCTGATCTTTTTGACACGCGGCTGATGGGGCGGTCGATTCGCGGAAACGAATCGTCAACTCCTGGAAGCATCGCGTAATAATCATACCAATGTCTCTCCAGAGGCGGCTGTCACACTGCTTTCCTACCTTTCTTGAGTGGAGAGGGGGAAACTACGTGTATGGGCGGCTAGTTGTACCTCCTCATCCATTTTATGGTAGCCTCAGAGCGTGGTTTGGTGGGTATGCGCTGAAATTCACCATACCCCCTCCACTTATGGGTATTTCCGAATTTCTACCCAGAGATTTCCAGAAGGAAATTTCATATAAACCCCTTCGTGTATGAACATTGTGTTGGCCAACCATCATGTATATAATTTTTCTCCAGCCATTGTGCTGTTATTCTTATTAAGGCGCTCAATGCCTGGTGTCAATGCCACCCAATTTTATTTCTTCTCTCTCGGCGCTCAGTGCGGCCATTGTGCTGTTATTCTTATTAAGGCGCTCAGTGCCTGACGTTCAATGCCGTATTCTTTAGTTTCATCCTTGGTTTCTTTCATTCCAATTCCGCCAGTACAATGTTGGTAGGAGCTAAGTTCTCCACCAGTAAATAATTAGCAGTAGTACCATTACGATGAAAGCTGTCAGCTTTGGAGTTTTTCAGATGAAACCTTCCTGAATCAGAACTCCATACTACTTTCATCCTTGTGTAACTTCACATACTTATTCTTCAAATAAATATGTTTTTAATGGGAGGAGTGTGACGGTATGTGGAAATCCCGAGGAATTTTATATTAGATCCGGGCTCTTTCCCGACCTTTTTGACATGCGGCTGATGGGGCGGTCGATTCGCGAAAACGAACCGTCAACTCCTTGAAGCATCGCGTAATAATTAAACCAATGTCTCTCCAGAGGCGGCTGTTACACTGCCTCCCTACCTTTCTTGAGTGGAGAGGGGGAAACTACGTTTATGGGCGGCTAGTTATACATTCTCATCCATTACAAATTTCTAGTGGTTATGTGATTTGTCTTTGAGTGCGTAACCTACATTACTTTTTTGGAACGAGAGTGTGATGAATAATATTATCATTTAAGTACCAGTTTTTTGCGAGATCGACACCGAATAATATTGTTATATCAAAGTCAACGTTCAAACGCCGAAGAAACTGGTTCGTTCCACGTATTGATTGAAAGATTAGGTGAGGCGTGAGCCGAGCCAATCGATATAATTGAGACTTCTCCGAAGTTGTGAGATTCGAAAGCTGCTCACGCTCCTTGTTTTTCCGTGGGTCCAGTTGGTTGTTATGAATGAACTACCGATATTTACGACCTTCGGTTCACCGCCCTCCGCTGTTTGAGGTTTGAAGGCTTTACCATACCTTCCTTAAGTGTATTTTGAGATATTTCAGATCGTTTACTACCTCTGTATCTTTGGTGTCTGCTATACCTACCAATATCAAAACCCTACAAAATTGTTGTAAAACTACATTCAATAAAAATCAGTATCATCCAGATTGCCTGGAGTATTCCTTAGTAGATTCAGTACCTATTAGTGTAGGTATACGTAAAGAAGATTGTAATAAATTTAACATTCGTGAATGTGTAGTAGGTACATGTTCCAGTGTATGTACCTACATATTGAGTTAGATTTCACCCATACGTGGGTACCTACCTTTCTACATACCATCGTAAATGCCAGGAATTCTACACCCCTCTTCCAAGATTTCAAGTCTCCATCTAGGTCAGGGAGTGATACAACTCCGGAATGCATCAATACTACTTATCCAGCCTAAAACTAAAGCTCCTTTGGAGAGCTTATCCCTTGTACTAATTATTCTTACAGGACTCCCACTCGTTCAGTGATTGCAACTATTCATTACAGAAAGAACCGCATTCTTCCTCTAAAATGTCATTCAACGAAGAAACAATCTTAAATACAATTATAAAATATGATACGATACAACTATAAACTGCTTATATTAGGTACAAATATAAAATATAATAATTATGTAATAGCAACTGCCTGATGACAAGATATAGATGAGGAACAAACTGAGTTGAAATAAATTTATTTGAAACACTTCATACACACCTTCAGGGCCACCAGCTTGTCTAGATTACAAACCACGTCAGTTACTTAGTTTACCTTTGACAAGCTGAAGCCCGGAGCAGGATAATTATGTGGACTGAAGTCAGTAACTACTTTGTAAAAATGGAAATCTCTGAACTTTCTAAATCCGTGATAAATAGTGGTAAATGATCGTAGGTGTAAAACTGTGTGATCTAGATTATAGGCGAATCAACTTGATCGGATTCAAGTGAACAGATTACTATAAATTATGCATTTCGTCGATGGAATTTCGAAATTTACTTCTAAAGAGGGGTTAACGCTGGAAAAACGTGGGTTTTTCGGTAAAATCTTCTGGGCGCTGTCCAGGGCTTAATTCTAAACTAATTCACAAGGTTCTTTTTTGACGCTGAAATCTGTCTGGTTGTTCAATAACGTCACCGGAATTCAGAATAGGCTATTTTACGCGAGCTGAACTTACGAGGGTCTATAGGTTCACCTGTTTTTACCTATTTTAAGTGATGTAAGCAGTACCCCAAAAACAACCCTGTTGTAAAACTTTTACCCACCAACAAAACCTCTTCAGGCGCAAAAAGGATTGATATCCATTTTGCCCGCCAAAAAAGCTTCGCACCGCTCTTAGATGTGTACAGAAATCTGTTCCCCCTCTGTCGGATGTGTGTATATAAACCGCCCCCCCCCCCTCCTCCCCAATTTCTCTCAACTCTGGCAGGGGCTTTCCGCCTGGCGGGGCAAAAAGCGACCCGCGAAATTGCCCAAAAGGCACTTCCTTGGGGCATGTCGAATGTGTGTGCAAAATTTCAGCTCTTAAAACCCTCGCTCAACTACTCCAAACCCCCCCCCCCCCCCCCACCTTACACATTTTGGGCAAATTGCACAAAAAGCCATGGAGCATAGAATGTTTGTTCAGAAGTTCAGCACGATCCGTTATGTATCTGAGGCTGTAGCCCTGTCAAATAAGAAGAGCAAGAACAAGAAGAAGTAGAAACATCCCGTAGGGTAATGCTGGACTTCCCTTATTGTGTTGTATAGATATTCCTAACCCCGCAACCCTCCCCCCGCCCTTGTAAAAATAAATTTCTGAATTCCGGTGACGTTATTGAACAACCAGACAGATTTCAGCGTCAAAAAAGAACCTTGTGAATTAGTTTAGAATTAAGCCCTGGACAGCGCCACAAGATTTTACCGAAAAACCCACGTTTTTCCAGCGTTAACCCCTCTTTAGAAGTAAATTTCGAAATTCCGTCGACGAAATGCATAATTAGACAGTTTTCTGCATCGGTTGAAAGCAAATCGGTTGAGAATGGCTGCCTCGGCAGTTCACACAAGATTTGTCACACACACCTATAGTTTTTTCACGGATTTGGATTCAGGACGGCTGAGTGTTCTCCTCTTCTGACCAGCTCAAATAGTAAGGACGTCTCTTACTTCTGAGGGTCGCCCTACTGAAAAAAAGCAATTTTTAAACCTCCATAACTCCGACGGCTGGATGGTCTCGAGGGTTGAAATTTGGTCCGTCCTCAGGTGCCCCTCGAGAATGGGTTCGATCTTCTCGTCAGCGTTTTGTTTGGCATGTTGTTGGAACGAGATCGTCTCAAATAAGTCGTTGGTACCCTAGGTACTAATGATCAAGGGACGGGCTTGTAGGAACTCTCATACAAGAGAGGTGGGCAGATTTTACAACTAGTTCCATAATTTACCTACCTACCGCTACAGGTGAACCACCAATTTGTCAACCTTGATTTTAAAAAGAGGTATTCCGTTGGAAAGCTGGTGAAACAGAAATCTGTTGCTGACCCCCCTTGTCGTTTTTCTTTTCGGTATTCATTGGTTTGAGAAAGATGGATATTGACGTGAATATTGAGGTTTTACCTCAAAATGCGCGCAACAGCTAGGCACTGCTTCTGAAATAATATTATATAAGAGTCTACCTTGTAGAAAAACGCTGCAAATCCCTGCACAACGGTTTATTATTTTGTACAGAATACCCTTCTGTTACAGATCACAGCTCTCTGTATAGATAACCCGTCTATATAATATAATATGTACTATTCTATACATATTATGTAGATCGCAGACCCTCCCCCCCTCCCTCGCAGTACCTATCCCCGTACTCGTTACTAGGTACCTACCTAAATCACGAGTTAAATGTTGCTAAAATAATTCTGTCGATGACAAACAGTAACTAAAATGGCGAAAAGAAACGCAAATAATGAAGTTCTGAAGGAAAATTGTTGATGTGGAGTGAAATAGATGCCCCTTCTGCGTAGATCACTGTTTTCTGTGGTCAGTACCTACCCACTGGTCAAGTAACCGTTCAAGTAACCGTTGTGTAATAACTTGCCCATCAATAATACTTCAACGGTTGGTCAAGTTGCAAAAGTACCGATCAACAAAATCCAGCCCCTTCTTGGTAGATGAACCGTTGTGTAATAATTTACCGTTCTGTAATAATTTGCCGTTGTGTAATAATTTACCGTTGTGTAATCATTTACCCATCAATAATACTTCAACGTTTGTTCAAGTTTCACAACTACCTACCAACAAAATCCAGTAGTCCATCACTTATCAAATGAAATAATATCGCACAATAACCAACTCGACTTCATACAGCCATCCTTGATTATAATCAGGTGCTCAGTGATGAAATCCCGGCCGGATTTTTACCGTTTGATTCACGATCGTGTTGACGAAGCTTTTTGGTGCACACGAACGGCTGGACGTACAATGCTCCGGGTGGTCTCAAAACATTGTGTAGCTCAAGACAAATTTAATAACGTTAAAAAAAACCATACCCTTCTATCGAAAGTTTTCGAGCTACGGCGTTCTGAAAATTTCAACCCCTATTTTGAACCCTTTTAGAGATGACTGCCAGTAACGCCGAGCTTCGAGGACCAACTAGACCCCGAACGGAACCTATAACCCGAATTTCATCGATTTCTTTTCATGGTAACTAAGAAAAGTGGCCCGTACGGCGGACAGACAGAAATATTTTTATTGCATTTTCGGATTCTACGTACCTTGAAACGTAAACCATCAAATTTTGAGGGGGGAGCAAGAATTTTTTTTTTCATGCTCGATTCCAATGGTTCATTACTTAATGAAAATAATAAACCAAAAGCAATTTTTTTTCCAATGGTGGTGTTTTATGACTAGGTATCAATTTTATAAGCCGCAGTATCAGTGATACTTTAAAGTGAAAACGAAACTTAGCGTTGCGATGTATTAATATTATATTATAGGATTTGCCGATTTAATTCAACGTTTTACCAAATGAATCAAACCTTTTGCCAAATGAGTTAAACCTTCTGCCAAAATAATTCATCTTTTTCCCAAAATAATTAAACCTCTTCCCAATACAATTAAACTTTTTTCCAAAATAATTAAACTTTTTCCCTAAACAATTAAACCGCTTGCGAGAAAATATGGAATTGTATGTATACAAATTGTGAAACAGTCTAATCATGAATTAGGGACTACAGAAAACTTAATAACAAGGCCTGGTGAACAATCTATGGGTCAGTGAGCGATGTACCAAATTACAGTTAATCTAGCGGTTCTCTGTTATAAGTACAACATCCTCTATATCAGGTAGTTCCGTTTCGGGTTCCTGTACAAAGGTAACGAAAATTCGGGCCTTGATTCACTTTCAATTACAGCTCTACGCCTTCGCCCAGCAACAAAAATAGAACTTGAGCTAGAATCGCTAGCACTCATAACATTCATTCGAATCGAACAGTACAGGAGGAAAGAAGTGGTATACGGCAAGGAGAAACGGTGGTCAAACGCTGTTGGGTCTTTAAGGAGGAATAACCGCATACCTAATATGAAGTTGTATCCCTTCCAAGTGATAGGTATCACTCGGAAGGGAATCACCAGTCGTGTCTACTTCATGAGTTGCTCACTGAGTTTATACTGGTTGTTTTGTCGTTTATTTACTTCTCTTACAATCCCTTTTTACTAGATGTTTAATTGTTTCGGGAAAAGGTTTAATTATTTTGGGATAAAGTTTAATTGTATTGGGAAGAGGTTTAATTATTTTGGGGAAAAGGTTACTTATTTTGGCAAAAGGTTTAACTCATTTGGGAAAAGGTTCAATTCATTTGGTAAAAGTTTAATTAAAAAGGAAAATGCTATATTATGCTGACAGTTAGCATATCTGTATCGAGGGGTTCGGTGAGTATTCCATAGTTAGGCTTTAGGAAGGGGTTGACTCATGCAAGCTGCTCATTGCAAGTTCAGGTTTATTATGAATGTGTTCGTTATGAAAGTAACCTTGAGACGAGATTAGCAACCCAAACCATAGGGCAGACATCCAAATCAAAACAAGCACGAGACGCCCAGGGTCAAGGTCACTTAACTCGTCTTTCCCCGCACCTGCCCGATGGCTTTAACCTGCCCCAAAATCTACCTAATCCTATGAAAAAGAAAGAAAAATGTTCAAGTGCCTAAAAAGCCGTCGGGCCGGGCGTGGCGATAAAAATCGAGCGCGCCCGAGCGCTGGGGGGGGATAACAGAAAATTACCCTCAATTTTCTAATGTGGACTGAATTGTTGACGATGAAGAATAATGTTCCCATTTTGGTGAAACGAAGATTCCTATTATCATTTATTATAGACATCATTATTAATTAGAGATTTCCTGATATGCTTCCAACAACATAGTGTTTCGGTACATAGGTGCTAATATCAATAGTTACGGCCATGTCGACGCATCATTCTTGTTCCAAAATTTTCAACTAAATCGATCGGTTTGGTTATAGTTTGGTAAAATTTTGTTTAGTTTGTATAGTTTGTATTGTTTTGTATAGTTTTGTTATAGTTACGTCGGTAAAACACGACAAAAATCCATTAGAAATATTCCTAAACTCTTAAGTCAAGTAAGAATCGTGGATATTTGTAAAGTAGGATAGCGAGCAACTCGTGAAATTTCCATTCTGAAAAGCAGTCAAACTTGGTTTTTGTATGATTGTAAGCAGTGAAATCCCTCTAATCCGGGCACCACTGGGGCCTAAAAAAGTGCCCGACTTAGAGGAGTGTCCGGCTTGTGCGGCGGCGGAGTGT
Source organism: Leptopterna dolabrata (assembly GCA_954871275.1). NCBI lineage: Eukaryota > Metazoa > Arthropoda > Insecta > Hemiptera > Miridae > Leptopterna > Leptopterna dolabrata. The sequence continues at coordinate 25,528,730 of OX940982.1, read as the reverse complement.
CACACTGAAAAAAGAGAAACATGACATTTTTGTTTTAGTAGGTACATATATATATATACGTACATACTTTATTTATTTAAAACCCGAACACCAAAACTCAAGTCCACAATTCATTGTTAAGTTTAGGTAAGCAGTTATTGTTGTTTAAAAAAAAGATGTTATTTTTGTTTGTTTCTTCATTTTAGACAAGCATGTTTCACTTTCGTGGTGTAGAATGACATCATTCATTATTTTGAATCTCTTCTCGTCTCCTTATTTAAATAAAGCAGCTGGAGACGCTTCATTTCAACTAGGGCTGCTGTGTAGTTCACAATGGGTGGTGGTTCGTCTTCCCCAGTTTGCTCCTCAGTTTCATCCTCAGTTTGCTCCTCGTCAGCTTGCTCATCTTGGGAATCATGATGAGATTGCTGAGGCTGTACAGTATCCAGAATATCTGCTATTTCTTCAGACGTAGATTCCGTACACAAATCGTACACAAATATGAGTGTAATTTTCATCAGTAGGAACTGGGCAAACTTCAACCAACTCTTGCAATACCCGAACATCCCCTGAGTGTCCGTTTTCATCAAGAACATGTTCCACAGCAAAACCGGCCTTCTTAAAACAGTTCATTATGGTCGTGAGAGTGACTTCATTCCATCATTTTTCGACCCACGTCACTCCCCTGAGCACGTCAACGCCCTTAGCGATAGTTCCTGCATTTGCTGAGTTGCTTATCTCAATAACCGAAATCAGATGCCGCAAACGTAATTGCCTGTATTTAACCTTAAAATTGTTGATGATTCCTTGGTATAGATGCTGAGAGATTGAAGTGATGTTCGGAGGAAAGAAGACGAGCCGAATGTTTTCCAATTTCAAGTGAACATGAGCGGTTGCATTGTCTAGAAACGGTAGAATGTTCCTCCCTCGTCGTTGCATGTTTCGATTGAGATCTTCTAGCCATTCAGTCATGACTGCTGATGTCATCCAAGCTTTCTGATTAGCCCTCCAGACAACTCCTAAATTATTAACGTTGATATTCTTGAAATCTAGGTTTCAAAGATTTTTCTAATGAGTTTTCCTAACGAGTGGCTTGATTTTTTCGCCACACATACTGGCACATAACATCACGGTGAGGCGGTCTTTCGCTACATTCCCTCCGGAACAAACCTCTCCCTTCAAACACAACGTCTTGTCTGGCAGACCACGATAGAATAGACCGGTCTCATCAGCATTAAAAATATTTTTCGCCTCATAGCCCTCCATCCAATCGCTCACAACACTTGTGTCAACAGAACCTGCCTCCCCACAAATAGAACTGAATTTAATCTTATGCCATTTCCGGAATCTGTCGGGCCAACCGTTTGATGCCTTGGAATTCTGATTATTCAGATGTTTGGCTATATCCTCAGCTTTTACCATCGGTCCAGATAAGGGCACATTTTTTGCTGTTACCCGATTGAACCATTCCACTACAGCTCTGTCGATCAGTTCTCCTTGTCCTCCTTTGTGAAAAAGGAATGCATTCGTCAAGACACTGCTTCACTTCGATACAAATGTAAAAGCTCAACTTTAATAACTACAATAATTTCGCAGTACTTGGAGCAGAACCTCCATTGTGCAGATACATCAAAGTAGCACTTCAGGTTTTTCCTTTATTCAATACACCAGTAAGGATGTGACACCCACCTGTACCGTCTCCCCCCTTTTTTGCACTCCTGGCCCCGCCTCCAGCAACCTGACCAATTACATTTTCTGAATCGCCATTTTAACCGCTGAGTACTACAACATTAGCTTTCACTGAGAAACCTGATCTGCACGTCATTACCCACTTCTCAGTGATCGTTCTTGTGGCTCCATTTGATCTTGTATACGCTCCCTAATCATGGTGACAGAATCTGATTTCCCTACGATGATGCTCGACGATCTAGGAGGTAAGAAAACACAGGTGATAACACACTTCCGAATTCACAGAATGACGTCGAGTCATGAGTCATCAGTTGATTAGGTACTCTACAAACAAAATAAACATAACCCTACACGACTTATTCCCCCCCCCCCCCCCTCATTGCAAACAACTATTTTAACCATATAAGCAACTAGGTACCAGCTCTCTGTGTTCAGCGATTCTAATGACAGCACAAAGGAGAAAACTGCGTAGCAGGTATTTTTCTTGATCAGATCGTTAGAAATTCCTTGGGCTTCTGTAAAATAAGTTACGAGTACATACCTTTACTCTTGGTTATTATTTATCACAGTTTCGAACACTGCTTGACCAAATCTCTCAGGCACCGAATTGGAACTGCATGATTCTTTTATGTCTTGGATGTCCTCATCGTTAAGAACCGTTTACTCATATTGATTTGTTTACCAGCGAATTTTCTAAACATCCATCCACAAACCCATTCCAAAACCCCATTTACAAAAATTTAATCAACACTATCGTCGTACGAAAACGTCCACAATTTCTACTGCGAATTAGCCACCGAATTCATGTGTTATACAAATATAGTAAACTAAAATATAACAAAACAATGACTGGAGAAGCTATTGACTCTCGAAGCTAGGTAGTTAGCTGTGTTAGGAGGCCGATCAATCCACAAGACCACATACAACAAACACGACAAAATGCAGGCATGTACCACGAATACAAATCTGTCATCAGAACCGGACCGAACGCAAAATGCACACAATTTGCACACAATTGTTTGACGAAAAAAATTAAAAACTTACAAGTGACTCAACAGAGAAAGCGAATATAATTATTCACGAGACAACAAAAACCAATCAGAAGACGAAGAAGCATCTCGTATCGAGATGACAAATTGAATCGAAGGGATCGAATCGTTTGTGAAAACGAACGATTTTGGAGTAGAAATCAGATTTTGGGGACAGGCAAAATGAGCGCGGCGAACAACATTTTTACTCGACTGAGCATGCGCAGATGGGCCACTTTTCTCAGTTGCCATGGTGACAATAGGTCCCAGGACCCAGAACCTACCTGTCAGTTTCAGGAGCCTAGGTTTCGATTTCGATTGCAGGACATCGATTACTGTCGCTTTATTCCGATAACATGCTTGGTCTATGGAGCCATGGATGCTCTACTAGAATGTTGAATATCCATAGAATTTCCATTCCATAGCTAGAAAAATCTGGCGAGTCGCTGTTGAACTTTTTCAGAAATGCTAGGTACAGTGTACGGAGTGAAATTCAAATGCCAAGTGAACAATGGCTTTTTTTTTTACTCCTAGTGTTTTTGGGTGCCGGGGCAGTGGTCCAAGTGGCCTTATTGACGCAACGTCCCTGCTGTCATCATCGCTAAGGGGTGAAAAATAGGGGTTGAAATTTTCAGAACGCCGTAGCTCGAAAACTTTCAATAGAAGATTATGATTTTTAAGGCGTTTTTAAATTGAGTCCGGAAATTGTTTGAGACCACCCGGAACATTAGGTGTGTCCAGTATTTGTATGCTATTACGTCGAGCCTTTCGTTCACAGTAACGCCCTGAAGTTTGAACCGAAAAGATTTTATTATAGTGGTTCCTGCTTGATGCGTTAACAGGATATGGGGGCGGTAACAATTCATATTTTATGTAGCAGTACTGGGCAACTATCATTTATCCACAAAGAACACTGTTGGTACTGATTTTATAAATCTTCTTCCTCCAAGCATTTAAGCAAGTTGAGGGGAAGTTGTTTTATATATGAAGAAAAACACGTGAAAGAAAAAGGCGGTTCATAGAAGCCGCTTGCAGACACACGGCTATAAAGCGTCGACTGCCATCTCTGATCTGCTGCCACCACTTCTATTCTCAGTGGCTGCCACCGGCCAGCCAATCCGAACCCATATCCGTACAACGTCACATGCAACAGCAGGGCCCCTTTCCTCGCCTCTTTTTTGAAATCTAAGTTTGTTGTTGAGTTGAATTCACTCAAAATATTATGAAGGAGACATATTTCCCCGATTCAATCATAATAATCGTCTATCTCGCATCATAAACTAGAGGTATTGAGAAAAAATGCAAACAGAATTCATTACAGTTACCCATTATCGAACGTTATATAGCTTATACTTCGACTCCGGTGGCATTTATGTCGTGTTTGTGGGTATGTGTGTAAGCGTATTATGTGTGGGTAGGTATCCGCAGCAAAAAACGCTCTACTAAATCTCTTGCGCTAATATAGGAATTCAGTGGTCTACCCAGAAGGGGGAATCTATTGTACAGATTATAATAAACCTTTGTGTAATAACGTGCAGAGTATTTACCAGTTTATTGATAGAGGTAGAGGTTCACAGCCAAACGAATCAATAAAATTAGGTAACAGTATGGGAATTGTTTGAGGGTCCTACTTAGGTGACCGAAATGTAACGTTACAGGAAGTGGGGTGGAAAAAATGCCTATTGGTGTAACTGTAATACGAACGTTAGAGAGCTTCTACTTGGTGATGGCATTTACTCGATTTAGGGCTTTTCTGGGGTAAGTACGAGGGTAGGTATTGACCGCAGAAAATATCAATCTACGGAGAAGGGGTAGGTATCTATACAGGAAAATAAATACTAATAACAGTTTTTGCTTACAGATACTCGTACAATGTCGGATCTAGTCCTCACGTGGGAGAACGTCGGTCTCTATGCTGTCAGTATAAAAAAGAATTTTCTGGGTAGAAAGACGATTTCTAGATTCAAACTATTACATAATGGTAAGTAAATACCGGTTATATATCTACATAGCTACCTACTGAACACCCTAGATTTCTTTTTTTACGTACCAGTTTGGAGTAATATATTTTTGTCGTTGTTTCCCTGTTTTCCAGTTAGTGGAATCGCCAAGGCTGGGAGTTTATGTGCAATTATGGGCCCAAGGTAAGATCATGATAAACACCTATTTTTTAGTTTCCAAGTTGATTAGAACTGACTTTTCTTGATTCCAGAGGTTTTGTGAAAAGGTTGTTGTATGCACCAAATTTATACGAGCTACTGATTATAATTTGGTGGCTAACTTCCACACTTCCAATAATTTTTCCCAATCATGTTCATACATTTACAACAAAGTGATGTCTTTTTTGGAAACTCATGTTTCAAAAAGCGCTCATCATAAAGCGGGTACCTACCTAACTCCGTATCCATTATACATAGTAGTAGCTACAATCAATTTTAGAACAACATGGAGCACTTAAAAATTGATAGTTGCGAAACTATGTTTCAAATCAGTTGTTATGCGCGTAACTCGCAATCTGTTAAATTGCCCAAAATGTACAGATTAGAACGGTGAATTCTACGGTGTAATCTAGGCACACATAGGAATGCGTTGTCAGACGACCTGGGCGATAAAGACTGTGGACGAAGCACTCCTGCACGATGGTATGCGCCTTCTTTTCGATGACCATTAGGCTTACGTGGCAAACACTGATTTTTCATTCCAAGGAGGGAGATTCCTAAGGAAAACGGTATGGTACAATGAAACGATTCTGGAATGCGAAGTTCCAATGTTGGTTGGTGACGTCTTGAGTGTTTTAGAACAAATAGTTTTAGAACGAATTCCTGCATTCTGACGATTTTTTTAGGATAAAAACTGAAGGTGAGTTATCTCATCTTCAATCAGACCTCAGATCTCAACAGATTTGAAGCAGAGGTGCCGCAGGGGAATGAAAAACTACCATAGCCACATCAGTTTTGCCTGTTGCAGACTGGAAAAAAAAATTGGAGGAAGCTACGCATGAAGTCGAAGAATGGACTAAGAAATGGAGACACAAAATGAATGAAACCCAATCCACACATCGTTCCCACTGATCGTTAATCAGTGTATCATCCCAAATTCCAGTTCAGCTAAATGTCTGTGGAAATTACCCTGGATGAGAAGCTGAAGTGGAAAGGTCGCGTGAAGAGAGAAAAAAGGACTGTCAAGATCAGACAGCTGTGTTGGCTGATGTGCCGATATAATCACAACTCTGCTTACACACAAGTTATTACTGTTATACAATAGTGTGCTAATGTCCATCTGGACCTATGGCATATAGCTATGGAGCTGCACAGCAAAAACTGACATGAAAATGATACTTTCCAAAACAATGTGCTTTGGAGTACAGTGAATGCTCCGTGGTAAGTTCGGAATAATGACCTCCACAAAGACCTTAGAGTAGAGAGCGGCAGAGAGGTCATAAAGAAATATGCTTGAAGCTATGAGGTGAGGCTTCTCGTACATACAAATATAGAAGCTTTGACGCTTCTTGACAACTCTCGTTACTCAGCGAGTGAAGAGGACCAAGCCGTTGAACCTAGCATGCTGACGTGTAATATTAGTGTGACTGAGTAGTGGTGCTGTTAATGGACTTCCGCCATGATTCACCACGTATAATAGGTATGCGAACTAAATATCTAGATAATTATCAATACAATATTTCAAATGTAACTAGTTTTATTATAAATAAATAAACGCCAAAAAAGATAACACTATACGGTTGTAATTAGTGACTAGTTTTATTTACCTATTGCTTCATTGATTGCTTCTAGTCCTCAAATTCAAATTGCTATCGATACTTCCAAAAATGTAAACTTCCCCACATTTTTTGCCCTACTCTTTTAGGCTTTGAAGACACCCACCTCATCAGCTCGTATTACATGGACTCTGGCCCTTGTACATATATCAATATTTTCCCACCCACATCATTTATATCAGGTCAGACTGTCTGTCTGGCTGTGGCTGTCGCTGTGTATCTGTGAATCGCTGGCTGGAGCTGGTTGTGTTCCCCCCATCTAATTTCTACAATAGAATATTCAGTGTTCTTAGTTACCCCTAGTAGTAATCGCGACGAGCGCAACCCGTGGAGTAGAGATTAGAAATTAGCACGCGAAGCTGAAATGACCTACAGTGATCGGAAGTTAACTTGTTCCCACGTATTAAGGGCTTCGGGCAGGGCTGCTGTTACCTAGGTACCTTCTTGAGTAAAGATTGTATCTCTATTCTTAACGAAAACTCTTCAAATTGCACAACGGTTTATCATCTTGGAATGGCTTGTCAGACAAGTTTACCAACCTCAGAACATACACTTAAATTAATGGAACGCACGTGGAAGCTCACAAGTATCAATTTACGTACATTTCTGCATTTCTACATTACCGTGATTTATTCTAGATCATAACAAGAAGTCTTTTTGGTTTTGGCCCACAGTGGTTCCGGTAAAACAACCCTACTAGCAGCACTTAGTCAAAGAAGTCCAGGTAAGCCTATAACTTCATGGACCTACCTTATAGTTCATAACATTAAATATAGATTCTTAGGTGTATTCTGTATGTTCAAGGTGTTTCATTTTCCGCGCAACTGCGGAAATAAACAATTCTTAAAATATAGGGATCTAAGAATATAGGGAATGAAGGATTATTAACAAGAGAAAAAGAATTAGCAGAGTAGTACTAGCAGTATGTGGTGTGTAATGGTTGAGATTTGTCAGCTAATATCTTGATCGCTCGTTTTTGTCCTAGCAATTTACTTCTTATGTCCAGTGGGGTCACTCCTGCTTCTCCTTCTAGCGCATTGATCGGCGTCGATCTGTAACATCCCAAACTGATCCGTATAGCTTCATTCTGCACAAACTCAGTTTTTTCCTGACCTTTGGTACTTCCCATATCACATAGTGGGGCACTCTAATCCAATCATGTTGACGAAGCTTTTCGGTGCGAACGAAGGGCTGCTCGTACAATGGTGGTCTCAAAAAATTCTTTAGCTTGAGATCAGTTTAAAAACATAAGAAAACCATACCATTCCATTTTTCACCCCCAGAGATGACTGACAGTAACGCCGAGCTTCGCGGGCCAACTAGACCCCAAACGGACCTACAAACCAAATTTCATTAATTTGGTTCATGTTAACTAAGAAAAGTGCGAAGTACTGCGTACGGCGGACGGACAGAAATTTTTTATCCCATTTTCGTATTCTACGTAGTTGAAAAGGAAACCATCAAATTTTGAGGGGGAGGGGCTTTTTTTTCCATGGGTACTTTCCAGAGGTTCATAGTTGAAAATAATAAACCAAAAGTGACATTCCCCTTTTTTCCTGTGCTCTTCAGTTGTATTTTCTTTTTTGTTCTGGTTATATGAATTTTCCATTAGGTACTTCCTAGTTCCATCGAGTTATCAGAAATAAACATCATTTCTCTTGGAACTCACCATAGTGGGAAATATATTAATTTACTCCGCAGATCCTCATTATTGTTCGTTGTTTCATGAATCCGCGTTTCATGTTCTGACTTACCTACTTATAGGTAGGTACCTAGATACTTTCATGCTCACGGAAGGAAGAGGAGGAGATGGTTATTTGTTATTACCTACTTGATAACCATCAGTGTTCATTAGGAAGTACCTACAAAAATCTATCAATAAATTAATAAAAATCTATCAATAAATAGAAATATGCTACAAGAATCTATAAATAAATACTATCAATAAAATCTATGAATAAATACCGTCAATGAAATCTATCAATAAATACTATCAATAAATCTATAAATCAATCAATAAGTACTATCAGTACCTAAATACCGGTCAAAAAAATAAATAAATCAATAAATCCTAAATTATATCAATTAATCCTAAACACTGTCAATAAATAAATCCTAAATTCTATCAAGCAATCCTAAATAAAATCAACCAATCCTAAATACTATCAATAAATCAATAAATCTATCAGTAAGTACTATCAATAAATACTGTAAACTACATAAATCTATCAATAAAACGTGTGTGTTTTGAATCAGCCCCCCCCCCCCCTCCACCCTCCACATCTTTAGTAGTATTGCCCTGAAGTTTAACCGCTGATTCACGCTCGCTCTACTTATTACTGTTTTTTCATAACGTGGTTCGACCCAGACCGTATGCTTCATCAGTGTGCTAGTTCCCAACTCCCTTCAACATTTAAAGGCGTGTCACAGAAAATAAACACGATTGCACAAGCTCACAATACGTAGGTACCGTCGGATTTTGATGAAATTAACATAACTGTCTGGGATTATTCTAAGCTCAATATTTTACCTCAGTTTGACATTTTCCTGTAACATTTATTGGTGTTTTAATTAGCCACATAGCAAGAATCAGTGAGCAGTATGTTTATGTGGGTATAGTATATTGGTGCAAACTTATTGTACCGAAATTCGCCACCTACCATTATTTTTCTGTAATTACTACCTAGAGGAATGAAGTTTTGTTACCTATAAAACAAACAAATACCTCACTCCAATAATTGTAAAACCAGGTAATAAATATCTTAAATGAAATAGGCGCAGGAGCCCGGGGATGTCCTCGAGGGATTAGACGTTTTCCATTATAAATGGACCACTGTACAAACAACGTAGGTATTTGATTAGAATTAATTTGATTTGATTAGACATTTCTCAGTCCAGTGTTGACAAGTGAACCTAGAGTAGGAATAATGAATTAAAAGGGGTTAGTGTTGTTATTAGTGGCATTTGATCTGGAACGTGACGTTCAAATATGGAAGCAGCTACGGACTAATAAATTAATATAGGCTGGGTGTTGCCATCATTAGCTCCAACGAGTTTTCCTTTGGTCAGGCAATTGAGATACGTATACACCAAACAGCGGTCCCTGATCTCCTACCAGCGGCTCCGAGATTCTTATCTTGGCAATTTGTTTATAAATACCGCGACGAACTGACGGACTGATGAAGGGGTGGTTTTCCGTGAACCATCTGATCGGGATCCAGGATCAGATAGGTAACTGGTTTCTGGTAACTAAAGACTTCGGCTTCGATATATCAAACCGTAGTTTTATACCTATTCTTTTTATAATCGACCACCTAATAAATCGATGATCAATCTCCATTTGCCCTAGCGGCTCCTTTAGAGATTTAATAATGGTTTTAAGCTATATATGCATGTCCGCTAATTGTTCATGTTGTGCTCATGTTAATTGCCGAACGGCAAAGAGGTTCTTCTTCTTATTCAGAACCTGATTGCGTTTGACCTGAATCCGCTGTATAATTTTGGTCCCACAATGACATCAGAAAGCGGCACCATCTGTGCAAATAACAGCTGATTTTTGGGACGACTTGAAAATTAGGGGGGATTGAACCATATCAGAATTTGATGTAGGTATTGGTTTACTAACATGACAGGGCAGTCGGGCGAAAAGCCCCAGCCTGGAATGGCTGTTAATTTTACTTTACTTTAGTAATTAACATGACAACGCCCGGGTCATCAAGGTATTTATCAAACGTATACCTATATAATAACTAGTCATAAAGGCCGTTGTATTCCTTACGAGCGCTAGGGCCGGTATATAGCCGGTATAGGGGCGGTATAGTAGCTGCGGAGCCCAGACAGCTAATCAGGAAGGGGTATGGTTTTGGTTTATTATTCTGTGAATAATACACCTATGTATTCGCTCACTTTTACGTTTCAAGGTGCGTAGATTCCAAAAACGCTGCAAAGTCCTTGTCGCACGGGTTTATTATTTTGTTGGACATACCTACAGAAATGTTGGCTGTTCATTTATTGTTTCTTGCACATGAAATAATGGACATAGGTATTTCTGATGGTTTCCACCAATTTTGGCCCCCAAAACACGAATTAGGTACGCTCCTTTTTTTAAAATGATCTTTGATCATTGGTAGTGCCATTTAATCGTCTTGATTCACATGTTGACACTTTTTCTAGTGTTATTATACAAATTGATGGTGATTTCAGACGATTCCCCAGGTTTTTGATTCATAAAAAATCAATTTTGAAAGCTGAACCTTTAGTAGAACTTCAATTTTCCACTCTTTGGTCAAAACCGACTTCGTATTTGGTCTTCTCGTCCAAAAAAACATGGAAAACGATAACTCACAAGCTCATGTTACTAAAACACAAAAAATAGGTACATATTTTTATACCCATTTTCACTCATAACACCCCTGGGTGTATTTTTATCGGGGAAAGTTTCGGGACACAACTAGGGCATAATGTAGCCTGTGTGCGGAAGAACGAATTTTTTAGACCGAAAATGAAGTAGATATGCGTGATACGGCGGACGGACATAGCATTTTTGGAATCTACACGCCTTGAAACGTAAAAGAAAAAATTTTGAGGGGTTATAAAAATTTTTTGCTGAGCGATTACATAGGTGTATTATTCACGGAATAATAAACCAAAATGGAATGTCCGTCCGCCGCGCCGTCCGCCGCCGCCGTATCAAGCATTACTACTTCATTTTCGGTCTAAAAAATTTGTTCTTTCGCACAGAGGCTCCATTTGGGCTCTACTTGTGTCTCGAAACTTGGCAGCCCGATCGGAGTATACCCAGGGGTGTTATGGGTGAAAAATGGGTGTAAAAATAGGGTTTTTGGTGTTATAGTATAATGAGCTTTTGAGGTATCTTTTTCCATGTTTTTTAGGGCGAGAAGACCGAGTATGAAGTCGATTTTGACCAGAGAGTGAAGAATTGAGGTTGTAACGAAGGTTCAGCTCCCAAAATTAATTTTTTATTAATAAAAACCTGGAAAATAGTCTGAATAATCATCAGTTTGTGTAATAGCACTAGAAAAGTGTCCACAGGTGAATCAAGACAATTGAGTGGCTCTATCAATAATCAAAGATAATTTGGAAAAAAAGGATTCGTGTTTTTGGGGGCCAAAATTGGTGGAAACCATCAGAAATAGCTATTTTAATTATTGCACATGACTGAAAATATAAATGAACAGCCAACGTTGTGTCCAATAGAATAATAAGCCCGTGGACTTTGCAGGGTTTTTCGTTAGCAAGTTGAAGAAACCTCATCTATATCCCATGAGCCGAGTGGCCCTGAATAACACATAAATATATGATATGCAGTAATATGAACACATTTGCGTCCTAGTTTTGCTCCGAAGCTCGGCTGTCCGACCGGAATACACCCAGGGGTGTTATAGGGGAAAAATGGGTTTAAAAATAGCACGCACAGCGCGCGCACATCTTTTGCGTTTTATATAATGGGATATACATTATATCTTATCATGAAACAATATATTGTACAATTAACAGGTACAAGTTGTACCTTAGGTGATGTTCCTGGTCAATTTACCTACTCACTAGTAAATCAACACTTACCTACTTCTGTCTGACCGTGCATTGATCATCTAACATTTTCATCAAATTAATATTCGTTCCGATGAAATTAAAAATATTGTTCCATCAAAATTAATGATGATCACTCTAACGAAAATAATAACCGTTGCAATCAAATCAACATCTAATACGAACAACTGCCCCAACCAATTTGGCTGGAACTGTACCAGTTATTACCTTGTTTGAAACAGTTGTTAAATGAATTTGAATGATTATTATTGATTGAAATGAAACGATTATTAATTTTTTTGGGACAATTTAGTTGTAACAATTATTAATTTGGTTGGAACGATTATCAATCTGAATGGAAAATGTTATACTAATGACGAAATCGCACGTTCCTTTCAACTTCCATACTATTGGTACCATTATCAATTTTCTCTGAGTGTCATAAAATTTTGATGAGATATTTTGGCAGTAATAAATACTTCGTCACTATTTCCGGCCATCAACGTACAGGTGTGCTGCAAGGAGACATTCAACTCAACGGACGACCTGTTGACAAAGACCTGATGGTCAGAATGTCAGGTTTTGTTCCTCAACAAGATCTCGCTTTCAAGACGCTCACTGTGAATGAACACCTTCATTTTATGGTAAGCACTCAAGTTACTTGAATAAATTAAAATTACCACAAAATAATACGATGTGCTTGGTAGGTACCTACCCGAAATAGAGAGGTGGATCTTATTGGTTGGTTGGTTGGGCGCATTTGATAACTTAGTCGTGGTAGGTTTGAAATGAAAATTAAAGAAAAACCTGATTGCATCGTATAATAAAGATAATAATTAAAAGGTATCACCTATACAAATGTTATGACGAATGCTTACCAAATGAAATTGCCAGTATCCGTTCCAGATTACAGCTGGGTGGTGGTAAAACAACCGATAAAACTCAAGACATAATTGGCAACTCAAAGGAGAAGATATCATTAAATTTTAAGGGTACCTACCTATACTTTCATAATTTGCTCTATAGCTTGTGGCGCCATAGCTAATCAGAATTAACCATGGGTTTGAAATTGGCTGATTTTTCCCTCCCGTTAACTGAGAGGAAATTCCAATTGGGCAGGAGAGATTTCGTTGGTATAAGTTATGTGATTTACTTGGCTTCCAAAATGACCCACTGGCATCAGGTGACTTCACACTGTACTTCCTCTATACGCCAGTTTGGATGTAGCCCGAAATATGACTCTCGTTGGTGATTTTTTTCTTAATTTAAAATTTTTTTCAAATCTATTTTCAATTGATATCCACCTTTTTACAAGTATCAATAATAATAAACTTGAACCAATATTCTGAATATATGGATACACATACCTCAACCGAACTATCGTCAGATCTTTACGAATTTTTAATAAAATAACTAGGAATGTATGATGCAAATCCAGAATAGGTCCCCACTCACTAGTCTCATTCTGTAACTACTTTCAAACAAATAAATGAAAATAAGTAAAATAAATTAATTAAAATCATAATAATATACTAAACAAAGAAATGATGAATGGTCTACTCGTGGTATCACCGTCATACATATATATAGTCATATGTTTCATATATATAGTTTAGTAGGTACCTACGTTTCCGATGAATGTGGTCACATACACCCAAACTCATCACGGGTCACCCAATTAGTAAATTGTAAGTGTGAACACTTCCCGTTGTTCATTCAACTATAATAGACTAAAAAACTACAGGATAAAAATAGAATTGTCTATTTCCGCGTAAACTAACAAACTGTAGACCGGTTTCGGTTGCTAATTCTACTGTGTACTGATGATGGTTTAACAACCGAAACCGGTCTACAGTTTGTTAGTTTACGTGGAAATAGACTATTCTATTTTTATCATGTAGTTTTTTGCTATGGATTTGCACTACTCCGCCGCAAGTGATTTAAGCTATATAATAGACTAGTCGATTTTCATTATTTTTTGTTCCTTTCCTCAGACCTCATGGTCCTCCTTATTCCTCTTACAATATTCAGCTTATTGCCGAGCAAAACTCTTATGTTACCAAGAACCATTCTGTAACTATCGACTTCATCGAAATATGCGAATAGTGTTGTCTAATTCGCAGTCCATCCCCGATTTTCCAGGCTAGCTTGAAAATGGATCAAAGAGTGTCTCAGCTTCAAATCAGGCGAATCATAGAAAGCATGTGCAAAGAACTGAATCTGCTCAATTGCCGGCGGACTAGACTAAGTCAGTTGTCCGGAGGAGAAATGAAAAGAGTCAGCCTCGCTGTGCAGGTAATTTAAACTACTCATAACATCATTTCCAAAATATTTTACTGATAATATGTGTAACACAATTCAGATGGCTACCGATCTACACTTTAACAAACTAAACTTGAATAATGCTCACTAGATAGAGGTTGGTAGGTAGGACTAGTGTAAATCATGTGATGAGACGTACGAGAACATTTTCAAGGATTTTTTTTCGCGGAAACTTGCAAAGCCCCATAAGTAACTGGAAAACTAAGCAAATACCTACTATAACCTAGTGAGAGTAGTAGATTTAATAATGAACGAGCTTAACTGAACAGAAGCCCTGGTTGGTCCTAAAATTGTATCATTATGACCTTGTATGATTCCTATGATAACTCACTGTCTCAATCAGCTGTGAGCCAAGAATAGAGCTGTTTGCCGTTTGATTCATGACAAACCCATAAATAATAGATTCAAAGAAGATAAATTACTTACGTGGGAAAATTTTAGCCTGAACATTGAAAACAGTAAGTACCTACGCTCCCTCCCATGTCAGAAGAGAATCAGTATCGGGAAGATCGTCTGACATCTGCACTGAAATAAAAAGAAACAGGTACAAAATAATATTACAAATAGCACGTTTTGTGGGGGGGAAAGTTACCTGGGAACAACATTAAAACCTCCTAAACGGCTTACGCTCTTAGAAGTCAATCAATTATTTTTATGTGTACACGAGCAGCTATATTACCTCTTACGATCGGCTCGATTCCAATCGCTCATAATTATAGGTAACAATTTTAAGAACGAGATGGGCCCTTTCAGTTTGGGGCAGTTAGGTCGCGTGTTTTCAGGATCAGCTTATTACAGGTTTCACAACTTTGCAGTGCGTATAATTTTTACGACCGTGCCCCTTTTTTGTGATCCGACTCCTGTCCGACTGCTATTCGATCATTCGAGGATAAAAATGCCCCATCCATTAGTTTATCACATAATTACAACGTCCATTTGACGATTCCATGGAAATATTTTTTCCGACTCCGACAGTCTTGAAACAATTACTTTGCTTTGATGAGTTGCATCTTAATAAAGTGGATCTTATCAATACTTTTAGAACCGACAACACATAGCTTTTAATCCTATCAGTCCTTTTCGGGAACAAAAAGTTGCCCCTCGTACTTCTCAGCTATCGTCGAGTTTTAGTAATTCGTAAGGAGCAAATGCTTACAAATATTAGACTATGCAAGACTCAAATCATGTCCTTCTATGAGTTTTCCCCATGTCTTGATATGCTTACATCTGACTTACCAAGTGCCTTCTTATTTTGCATTGCCTCGTTGTTGTTTGTACATTTTTCGGTTACATTATTCTATTCCATCATATTCTAGTTCACACGTTTATTTGTAAAAATGTAACATATTGTTTCGTTTACTCCCTTTTTCAAGATGCTGCCTGACCCTCCTTTGCTGTTATGCGACGAACCCACGACGGGGTTGGACAGTTACTCCGCTTCCCAGGTTGTTGCCCTCCTCCGCTCCCTCGCTGCCAGAGGCAAAGTTGTCGTTGCTTCTATCCACCAACCCGCATCCGGGATATTCGAAATGTTCGATAATGTTTGTCTTCTCGTCCCTGGAGGGAAGCAGGCTTACTTTGGCAGCACTGATGATGCGAAAACACATTTCGGGCGGTAACAAACATTATATTACCTACCTAATTTTATCCAAATTTTACCTTGACTTTAATAAGTTCCTTCCGAGTTCTGAATTCGGGAGATTTTTTTCTGCATCAACCCTCCCCGAGGTAAGTTGTTGTAGAGTCGTCGGATGGTCATACAATATTATGCCAAGGAAATGGATCATCGCATTTCCCCTCCGATCTGACATCTCACGAATTAGTTGATCACTTGATTTTTTTTTATACCTAGGTATAATTTATTTGATACCTAGGTATACCTAGGTATAATTTATTTTATACCTAGGTATTTTATACCTAGGTATTTTATACCTAGGTATAAAAAAATCAATTTTCTTTAGGTATCTGGTTACTCCAGACAGTGGGGGAAAAAAATTCTCATTGGATGCCTAGTACAAGCTGTCGTTATGTATCTGTATTGATAGAGTTTATATCTTACCACGGAGATGTAGCGATCAGTGCCAGTTCATAGCTAGTGCTTCATCCGTTATGTTGGTTATTAGGTAGGTACCACTAAATCACTGTCACTGATATGTCGCGGCCTTGTCGGTCTTCAGATCTGGTATATTAAATCCTGCAGCTGCCACTGTGATGGTCTAGGTTGTTTGTAGGAATCTTTGTGTTAGTGTAGAATTTCCGAGGGCGTTTCATTTATGAAATCTCTGTATTGTTTCGTTCCTCACATACGGAAGGGTATGGATGATTGATTCTCTTTTGCAGTATCGAGTTTCGTTGCCGTTCAACCCTCTTAAACTCTGACCGTGAACACGTTCCCCAAATGCCGATACCATAGATCCACATGGGACGTATGAGAGTGGTATATATTATCATCTTGCTTTGAATGGACAAATCACAAACTTTAAGGGTCTGAGTCGCGATACACGACTTTTTACTTATTATATTATAACGGCAGGGGGTCATGTAAGTCAGGCGACTGTCCAACATGACTGCTAAATTATGTGCCGAAGCATTTGGAATGGTATGCCCAATATAGTTCAGCGGTGGTGCACGGGAATCCTATACATACGTGACGATTTTAGATTTGTCCGAGTTTAATTTTACTCTCAATTTCAAACACCATTTTCCTAAAATTTCAAGGTGTTGCAATAGTCTTGTTGCCTCCAAAGGGTATATGCCTAGTGGCATAAACCAGATCATCGGCTTAGAGACGTGAGAAGACATCGCTATCATTTTTGCTAGGATGTGGCATATCATGGCCGTAAATGGAGTATAGATATGGCCCCAGCGCGCTTCCAGTCCTCATCTCACTGTGGATTGCTTACAGTTACAACGAAAGATTGTTCGTTCTATTGGTGAGCCATCAATGTTGCAAATTATTAGGTAGAGTCGGACGATGGTTTGAGAGTAATCCATCATGCCATGTTCTGTTCCATGCCATGCTTGTTCTGCGTCAAAATAAGTAGCTGTGCAGATTTGACGTTTGTGGAATGCATTTACGAAAGGCGTTAACCGCTGCACTGCAAAGAGGCAAGAATGGGACCGTCGGAAAAACTGCTCATTCGGTATTAGACATTCTGAATACCTTTCGAGGCATGACCTAAGGAAGTGAAGTTGCCTATATTTTTGTGCAGGTTTATAAATAAACTCGTCAATTAATCTAGCAAGAAAGATGATCCGTATCGCAGTAGATACGTACGTTACCGCCGCCGGAACCACGGTAGAAAGATTTCTAACTACCATGGTGGAAACCAAAAAATTAATCGGCTCTTCTATCCGTATTTTCGGTTGTGTGTAGGTAGGGGAATTGACCTATCTACGTTCAAATGCGGAAAAACATGGAATTCCATTAAAATCTTGGTTTATTACTAATGCTGAAACGGTTAGGGAAAGTCCGATACTTCGATTGCAGTGTGTAATACCTGATATCCCTACAGCTTGAGCCAATCAAAGAAAGATAGATTCCCAGCAGTCACCACCTTTGGCCCTTCGTTTATGTTTGGCTGGTAGGTAATTATTGCAATATTAAGTACATACCATAAACATTAGTAATGATTAGGTATGCTAAATTTAATAGTACCTACCTGCTGCGTGAACTCCGATTTTCAGGATCTGCGAAGGCGCCTTTGGCAGTAGGCATTGATTGCACTTACTCGTAGATTACGAGGGATCAGATAAATTATCTTTTGCTATAAAATGAGCTCCGACTCCAGGTTGGAGTCGAGTTCTTTGTTCTTTAGCCTTGAAACCTAAACGTTTGTGAAAGCACCGTAGACTGAACGACTCCTCAGTATAAATAGATTATTGTCTGAGGACATTCCTGAAGAAAGACGGCATTTTGTATTTGTGATGAGAAAAACAGAAAACTCCGTGTCTGGTATATTACAGGACGTAGGTCTGTACCTACCCACGTCCAAAAGTATGAAACTAAGAAAGAATGGTATAGTTCGGGAATGTCAAGGATAGTTCAGCTTGAGATCTGAGATCATTAGATTTATTGTAAATATTCGACCAAGATGGGTGGTTTGATAATAATGGTAAAATTCCTCCGCTAAAAACATCTCTTTATGATTCGGTACCCAGTAAAGTATAGGAAAAAATTATATATACATTTTCAAATTTTTTTAAATGCTCATGTACTTTTGGTTTATTTTAAATGCTGTCTCAAAATTGAGGAAAGAAACAAATAGCTAAAGTTTTGTAACAAATAATGAGAGATGAACTGCCCTAATCCAACTTGCATCCCAGGAAGGTATACTTTGCTGTATAATGTACTGTAATGTTGTATTTCTTTAAAATATTTTGACATAGGTGTCCTCAAAAATTCGTTACGGAAGTTAGAAAGGAGATAACCAGTAGGCTTGTGCTGTCCTCAATAGAGAAATCGAATAAACGCAACTGGATCGCTCCGTCAGGCAATAAGAATATTACTGAAAGAGCCGCCATATATCGAATTTCATCCGGAAAACAATACACGTAGATAATTCCACGGTAAGAGACACCTGGTGAAGACCTACCGTTGCGTTCGCCCGAACCTTCATTCTTGTGCGTTACGTAACAGAACGCATTTTTAGAACCTGCTTGGGTGCGTGAGAGAGGAATGGTCTCCAAACGACTCACGCAAGTTCCGTTCATTCAAAAGCTATCCAGAATCCCACTCTGATATCGTCTCTCTCTTTTTGTATATATTTTTGTTATTAAAAGCAGTGCTGTTTTTGTTTACCAGTTGTACGCCTTATATTATTCCAGTAATAGTAGTATACTATAGGTGTACACTTGTGGGACGTGGGGAGGGAGGGGGGACGTAGGTCCTTTTGTACATGAAAATAAATAAATAAATAAATGAAATTCACAATGATATTCACAATTAGAAATGGGGAATTCAAAGGGTTTTTTTTATCTTGGGGCTTTAAGCTCGCATCGAGTTCCCTACTTTTATTTAAATAATCTGCTCACAGTAGGTTTAGTACTTACTTGCTCACTTTCATGTTCAGTACTTACAGAGAAACCGCGCCCCCATCAGTGTCGTTGCTTTCCCTCCTGAGTTTCATCGTAATTGTTGTTATCTTATTTTCATAACTTCGGCTAAATTATTATTGTAGGTAACATGCAAAAATGGGAAACAGATGAGGTTTTATTGTGTTATTTTATTTATTTTATTTATTATTTTTTAAATTACATGCTAGGTTATTTTTTGCTGCCGCCTTCCAAACAACTGAAATTCCTTCACGCCTTCAGTGTTTGTGACACTAATCAGAACTGTCCTCATAATTTAATACAAGGAGCAATTACGTAATATTAAATCCATGTTAACAATAAATCTGTTACCCTTCTTCTAATATTTGCTTACTTACCTCGTTAACTTTGAACAGCTGTTCTACTTTCAATAGCTCCCAGGAACCATTAGGTCTACATAGACCAAATTGGACTCGTTTTGTTACAAATTCAGTCTGCTTTAAAAATTATTGGTGGCTTTTGCCGTAAAATGGGTCCTTTGGAGTCAGAATTGACAAAACTGAAGAAAAAAAAACTCTAAAACTTCTTTTTTTTTTTAATTTAGTAGAACTTCAACGGGTGAATCTCAAAACTACAGAGACCAAGTTGGTTTCATTTGTGGGAAATCTAGTCTACTTTAAAAGTGGGTGACTTTTGCCGTAACATCTGTCCTTGGGAGTCAAAGTTGTCAGAAACTGAAAAAGTCCGAAAACCAAGTGGGGTTTCAAGTATTTCACAATGATCCAGAGAGCTTCCGACATGGAAAACCTGCATTTGTGGTAACCACTTCGTCAGATACAACATACCAACAATAAATCAGAGCTATTTAATTTTAATCAAGGCAGTTCCCATTTTTTATTGGTACGAGTTCCCTGGACTATTAGGGCGGCCCGGAATATGAAACCTTATGGGGATCTACATTTACATACCCTTGCAATTTCAACTCTTTGAAATATGCTCAGAAAGGTCAAATATTAAGACTCAGCAGCTTTGATGGTCTGAGCCTCAATGTTTATTTTGTGATGGCAATATTTTATAGTAGGTATATGAATTTAATTAATTTTCTAATATTAATTGAAATAATCATGAAAACGTGAGTATATTTTGTTCCTCAGATTGGGCTACGTCTGTCCGCACGAGTACAACTCTGCCGAGTACTTCCTGACGCAGATGAACACGAATCCGGATCAACTGTGCCAACAGTTTGAAATTTCCAAACCGTACAACGCGCTTCATAAGGAGATCGAAGCCGTGAACTCCACATCACGTCAGTCCAACCTCATTTATGGAGTAAGTGTTCACAAGGGGTTATATTATCAGATCGAGAATGACATTCCTCTGAATTATGATTATTAGCACTCAAGTACCTATCTGATGGTGTCTATGTACGTGATGAGATGACATTTTCCAGCAGCTGAGTTGATTGAGCTCCCAAATCATTAAATCAGCCGAGTGGATGGAGCTCCGGAATCAGCTAAGTGGGATTCAGCTCTCAAATCAGCTGACTGAAAAATTAGGCTCCTGAATGAGCTATTAGCAGGGCCCATCTTCACGCCTCACCTATTTGGTAGCACTAATGTAATTCTTCTTCAACTTTCAGATGGACGAGAGATTTCTCAAATTTTACGCTGTGTGAGTTACTGTGTTTGTTGTTTTTCTAAGTAGGCACATATCTGGATTATTCCGTGAGGTTAAATGTTGAAGTACCGAAGTCCCAATTTCATGCAGTAGGCTGCGAAAATGAACTGTGATGGTTATTCATTCCCTGTTGCTTAGTATGGGGAATAAAAACCATTTTGAAACCAAGTTCCTATCCATCACTTTCAAGTTTAAATTTCATTCCCCCCAACCATTGTGACTTAGGTAATTTCACCTTTAGCCTCACGATACTCTGATGTCTAACCAACTAGAGATATCGGGATACGATCTTAAACCTCGAGGGCATTTTTATCAAATTGAATAAAGTACTTATCCGATTTTATAGTCGGTGCGATAATTTGAAGCTGCATAATTGGCAGAATTATTTATTATCATCAGTAAAGAATCAGTAAAATGAAATGGCAATGTTTGGAAGGAGTGACGAAGCAGTGTTTCAACAGCAACAGCTAAATCTCGAAATTACTCGAAGTACTACTGTTGTTTTGTGTACTATGAAATGCTTAAAAAATTTACATTGCGTGGGAATTGAGTCTTCGCTCAAAATAATTATGTATCCACGAAATCGTAAATTTGGAATTTACCTTAAACTTCTTCGATTTCTCTGTTTTACAGCCAAACGGCTTCCACTACCACTCAGATGAAGTGGCTGGTTTGGCGATCGGCTTTGGATCTCTTCAGGAACATGCAAAAACTTCTGTTCCGGATTTCGTTGTACGCGGTAAGTTTGTCTAGGCGGTAGTGGACAGGGACACAAGATTGTTTCATTTAGGAGTGGCTAGGGGACTGTTACGAGCCAAACCAAAATGAAATAAATTGACAATTATACATGCATTTATGCTTCTTCTGCATCGCTGTTGCATACCATTGGAAAACATTGCGTTTACCTAGCAGGTTTTTTAGGCAGTGCGCTGGGTAACTACTCTTTGTTGCATGAAACGTAATCCTGGTTCTTGATCTGTACATTAGCTATATAATTTAGGTACTACCTACCTATTAAAATACATTTGACCACGATATTTTCACAGAATTTCCCATAGTAGGTACTTCAAATTGTTATTCCTGTACGGACTTCCGTCTCACTGTGTGGGTTGTTGTGCTCCTACCTTTAGGGTGTCGATGTGCTATCGACTACTGTGACCGATAAAAAAACATTTACGACTGCGAACTTGTCTAGTTCAAACATATTCCAAAATAAAATTAGATATCAACAGAATTCATTGTCAACCCGTTTTACAGTGATCGTAACTTCAACCTGTAGCCACTCGTTTTCTCTAAAACTTTTTTTTTTTTAGTTCACAGCGTTGCTGATTGCCTTACCGTACACCCGTACGCGACTGGATCAGGAAGGAATTCAAAACATTCAAGGCAGAAATTATTCAGTGGTGACTGAGACGATATTCACTCAAGCTTATGCCGTCATGAACACCTTCCCAGCCGAAATCCCAGTGCTTCTGCGGGAAATCGGAAACGGCTTGTACAAGCCAGCCCCGTACTATCTGTCCAAACTCCTAATACTGGTGAGTACGATTAATATATTAATCCATTAATAGTGTTAGAAAGTATTGGGAGATCTGCTTTCATACTTTGTCTCTCCTTCCATTTGAGGTAAATAGGAAGGAGATGTGAGATGTCGTCTAGTCTTTCTTCCCGTGGATTTTCCAAATAGGTACCTACAGTTGAATTTTCCTCAAAAGGATCGGATGACCTCCCATAGGTGGCTAATTTATTCTGAAGCGTAGTTCCTTGCTTCCCCTGGGAGTAGTAAAGGATGGCAAGATCGAGTACTAGTCACATGTTGTTTTCGACATGTGCCGGCGACTGTAGCATAATATGCGTCTCTCCGAGGCGAGCTTGCTCGGTCAGGTGTCAGGTCCGGATCCTTTTCACTTAAGTGGTCAAATAAAAACCAAGATGCTTTTTTATTTATTTTTATAGTTCACTACGATTCACTTCATGCAGCATGACCATCTGTGCAAATTTTCGAAGCACTTTACCAACACATTTATTCAGAAATGGAAAGAACTTATGGAAGTGAATTAGAACTACAGGCACTTGCAAAGGAAAAACATTATTTTAAAAACAAGCGTATAAAGAGTTCCAGTCATGCAGCATGACCAGTTAAGAGCGAATTATCGAAGAAACATAACTAATTACTTACTTCAGTGTCACTACATAATATCAAACATTTTCCTCAGCTTTTACCATAAAACCACATATTTACCAATGTAATGTCCTCTAGAGATTTTTTAAAAAATCAGATTTTGGATATTTTTCTAATATGTAAACTCCTAATGTTTATCTACTATGAATCTCCGTCCTATATAATTTTTGTGATTCTGTAGCACTTTGAGTATTTTTTTCGATCCCCTGTCAATGGTGTATTAAAGGGGAATATGAGGGGGGGGGGGGGGCAAGGTTATGTTAGGCGTACCAGAATTAATTCTATAATTTATTTTCCCTCGAAACATTTCCCTACTGCTCTTCAAATAATTTACATCGCTCTGAATGAGGTGCAGCGAATGACTGGTGCCACAGGTTCATCCGGGGTGGTGAGGTGGTGTTTTCAAATTGGCTAACTAAATGTGGGGACATCAGGGGATGAACATTTGTCATGTTCATGGCATTTTTGACTTACAAGATTCATTAGTTAGACATTAATTTTGTATGGCCCTCGATAGGCATTTTTTGGTGCCTACCAACTTATTAGAAAACACATTCATGCGTGTACGTTTCGAATAGAAGAGTGAAAAATTGCCTATTACTGCCATTTATGTGAAAATGACCCGTCAGTACCTTTATGTATTCATCCTTCACTATTGACCGGTACCTTGCGTTCAAGTATTTTGTAGTGAATAGATCTAATAGCGCTGTTTATTTCCATCTTGCTTTCAGTTTTTAGGAGGGATTTTTTCTTTCTTAGACAAACCTACAACACGCTGAAGTTGAAGAACTCAAAACAATTGAGTTCTCCCTGTATTTAGTTGTACCATAATGTTAGAAGTAGGTAAAATATTAATTATTCACTACAAATTTTGATTTCGACTGGGTGCACAAGGTATGAAAATTAAATTTGCTATTTTCTTTAGAAGAATCGTTTAATTAATGTTTAGATTTGAACGCTTGGGGCACAAATGGATTCATACCTACACAACGGGATAAAATTCTGTTCGTTGGTAGCACAGGCACTGCATGTGAGAACCGCCATTTCATTTTAGTCGATTATGTGAATCGTTTTCACAAGTGCCTACCATTATGAGAAAACGTCACTCACGGTCTGATCACGGTCAAGACTCCACCAGTTCAATTCGCTCAATGGATACCGCAGCGTGGACCATCATTAATGTGTTTTCTTCTATTTGTGTCGACAGATTAAAGGCAACCGGTCGCACAAAGGTTGATTACTACCCTAGGGTGACTTGCAGTATTACAGATAATAGTGGAGAGTTTTTTAAGCCACACGGACCCCGTGGAATCTCCTCCCAGCGTCAGAGTTTGCTGGGCCCGCGTCCTTGAGGGCGATCGTGATAGGTAGGTATTATCGTGATGGACCTGGGATTGAGTATTCTCTACTCTGTCTGTCATCACACCGATTGAAATCAAGAAGCTTCATCTTTGTCGTACGGCATAACATTTAGAAAAATATCTTTTCAAATTATATATCAATAACACCATTACCTAGTCTGTCTATAAGTACACCGATTGAAATCAAGAAGGTTCATCTTTGTCGTACGGCATAACAACTCGTTTGGTACCTACCATCATTATCCGAGTTCTATATAAGTCTGTTGGTTTTGTTCGCCGAAAATATTCATGATGACTAATATTAGGTGTCTATATTTATGTGGATGACCGGTGGGTGAAATTTCGACAATATTACCCTTAAGAGTTCAAGCCGATGAAGTCGATTCGTGAACTGTTGAGAGGGGGGGTTGTTGTCTGAATTTTTCTGGTTTCGATGCCACGACGGCTTCTGAGATTGTTAGCTGGTTCTTCTTCAGTCCGACAGTTACTACCTACGTGATCTTAATACTATAGGTTCCAACCTTGAGTTGCTTGGTTTGTCATCCTTGGTCCATCAGGTCGGTGTTCACCAATGTATTTTTAACCGGCTTCAGAAAATGAGGAGGTTCTCAATTTAATCTTTTTTTTTACATTTTTTAATTTTTTTTTTTTTTAATAAATGTTTTTTCGAAACTGCGGGACCCATTTCGATTAATCTGT
The DNA here is from genome assembly GCA_954871275.1 of Leptopterna dolabrata. Lineage (NCBI taxonomy): Eukaryota > Metazoa > Arthropoda > Insecta > Hemiptera > Miridae > Leptopterna > Leptopterna dolabrata. The sequence goes on along the minus strand of OX940982.1, from coordinate 25,503,434 downwards.
TCTAAAATGAAAGAGGATCATCCCCCCGGCGATCTTTTTAAGTTAAAAAAAAGTACTGCTGGGCCTGTACCAGGCCATTTATAGTTTTCGATTTCTAGTGCTTTGACAGACATTCCACGATTCGACAACAGAAAACAGTTTGCCAAAGTTTGCGGATGCCCCAGTAATTATGGTATCCGTACTTGATAAGTTGGGGTATATTATTGAGCTAGTAGTGGGTCACTATTGGCGTTAGCATTGAAAAGCGTAGGTAATAAAACAAATTTATTCAAATGCCTTGGAAAAACGCACTGAAAAGTATAAAATAGGTAGGTAGTTCATTAACACCTGTTCGAAACTAATTTTTTTTTTAAACAAACCTATTCATCGCACTAAAAAGCAAAAAATACAAATGTAAAAAAGAAAGACTTCAAGAAAAGCTCTATAAAACTAAAAATTAAAGAATAATTTTTATGCTGAACAGACGTAATTTATTCAAAGCCAGTACAACCAAATTTTTGAAGTCGGCCCCAAATTTCAACTGCAAACCTCACACAAAGCCTTCATTATTATTGTATTGTGTGGTTTTGGTTTATTATTTTCAGTAATGAACCTTTGGAATCGTGCATGGTAAAACGTTTTAAACACGTTTTAACCTCCCCTCAAAATTTAATGGTTTCCGTTTTGAAGTACGTAGAATCTGAAAATGGAATAAAAAAATTTCTGTCCCTCCGCCGTAAGCCGTAGAGTGGGGCAAACGCGGCAGAACCCCTATTTTTCGAAAGCGGGAATTTAAATCATTCACACCGCGTTTCATATAGTGAATTAGCTATAGAGCCAATATGATAACCATTTATTGGTTATCAATTTATTGAACCAACATTATTTCATCCTCCGAAGTTCAGATTTAGTGATAATTAGTAAAATAGTTGGTGTTTTCCACAAATTTCTCCATTTTCTCCTACAATTTTTTAAAGTTTGGTGTTGCCATTTATGCAACAGAAATACACCTGTGTCGTGGTACCTCTCCAATGTAAATATGTTAGATTTAACCAGTAAATAGCTAGGAGAAAGACGAGCTGTGGGAAGCCTCAGTGGAAGCCGGGAAGAGTCCCCCTCCATCAACTCCCAACACGGCAATCAACAGTCGTTGGTAGAGGGGGGACAGGGTGGGGGCACCTTTATAGGGCGCCCAGCTCGCCCAACTCATCATTCTACCGATCCGACTCATAAGAGTGACTTCTCTTTCTCTTACCTTGCGCCTCCTCTCTCAAGCCTCTCCCTCGCATATTCATTGTGGTGAAAACCTGGGATATGTAATTCCTGAAAAGATCAGGCACTCATTGTGGTGAAAACGTGGGGTGCTGGCACGTCGTCCAATATCGCTCGCTGTGGTGAAAACCACGGGGTGGTAGCTATCCTCTAACACTCGCTGTGGTGAAAACCGCGGGGTGGTAGCAAACCTTAAAAGACTCCTAAGGGGCACATCCTCCTCTCTCCTGCGACCTGCCAAACCAACCCTACCTCATGCTCACAACAGCCTGAAATTTATATAAATTCATTGTTCAGGAAAAGGGATAAAATTTGACTTTTTTGTAGAGGAAACACACTTTTTCTGTTTTTCTTTTTGTTATGAGACTTTCAAACAAAGCTCCGTTGAGCTCCAGTGTGGCATTCCAATTTTTCAAATCTGGATACCTTCTCTGTGAATTTCAGCCTCAAGCTCCTTCGACTCTGGTTTCCACACTTGTTTTGGTTTATTATTTTCAACAAAAACGTGCTTGTTCAAACACATGCCAGCTGGTTCTGAAGCTCAGGCATTATTGGAATAAGATGTTATTTATTTTACTTACTTAAAAAAAATCAGTTTCAACCTATTTTTGATGATGAGTAATGGTGACGTGTATCGATACTCTGGTACTTATAGATTACAGAAGTTTTTAGGCAAAATTCAAGTTATTAGAACAAAAAATGTAGGTACACCGCTGGAGTTGGTCTCATTTGACGCAGAATTTAATTGTCTATAACTTTTACATGTGATAAAAAATTTTGCGAACGGTCATAAATATAGAAAAATAAGTATAAAAACGTGTTTTTGAGATATAGAAATGTATGGTATATTCGTGACAAGCGTTAAATTTCCTATAAAGATACAGGTTTCAGTGTTTTTGCCTAAAAATGGCCTTTTGGTCCCACTGTGTACACCGTATTTCGCATTTTTAATGCATTTTAGTCAAAATACTCTCGACTTAAAAATTTTTGTTGTATTGGCTTTGAATAAATTACGTTTGTTCAGCGTAAGATTATTCTTCACTTTTGAGTTTTATACAGCTTTTCTTGAAGTCAGTTTTTTTCCTAGGTATTTTTGTAGTTTTTTCGCTGCCACTGTAGTAAGTGCCACGCACCAAGCGTTGGGAGGCGAAGCGGTCTCCTGAATATTATGTGGCCCAGATATTTATGCAACTTTTCGCTTCTTAATAGTTTTAAATCATATATGTACATAACTACGGTACTATACAATACTTCTGTATGCGAACATGCTGCACCCACGAGACACGGAATATTCTCCTGAGGCACCGCATCTCAAAAGCCTCCAAGCGGTAATCGAAGCCGCCCTGAGCGTTCACGTTTCAACTCCGTAACTGGCATACCAAGAGGCACTCATTTTCGTTTGAAGGAATGATAATTAGCTATTCCCTTATAAAGTGTTTTGAGCCATGGAGTTGGCGCGTAACGCAGAATCTGATTGGCAGGCTGCCAATTACGTTTTCGTAGAATGCGTTGAATAATTATTGTGACAAGTAGGTGACTGTCCACGAATGAATTATCGGGTCGGGTTGCTGTTGCAAGACAAATTATTTATTGAGCAAACTGTCAATTACCTAGTGATTTATTTCGCAAATATCAATTAAATTCCAGTAAACAGTAAATCAAGCATAATGAAAATGTAATATCTCAACAATATCCTTGGTGAAATTAATAGCAATGAATTTAAGATTTTGTATTTCGTGGATGGAGATTATGATTTTCTAGTTGATTTTCCCCAAACAGTTGGTATTTTCAGCGTTTACCACCGATAGTGTTGAAAGACTTTCAATTGGTTCAATGGTATGAGCCCATCGTGAGCAGGAAGGTACGTCGACCATCTCCTTCTGGATTGGCGAAGACCGATTTGAGTAGGGGTGGACGGTGGTGATTGAATTGCTCAGTATTGAATTTCGTTGGGGACCTAATAATTTCGTCCATACCGACATATTTTTGTTGAGTTACCTGGTACTGATCAAACTGAGCAGTAGGGCATCAGCCTAGACAGTGGGTTCCTCTATGTGATTGACAAGCTCAGTTCTTGTTTAACTTCGTGTCATCTCTGTAGTTGTTGTTAGCTGACCTCGCTACCAAGTTGTAGTCCGACCGTCCTACCCAACGCACAGGTCATCCAGCTATTAACATCGAATCAAGCGTAACGTCATGTAGGTACCTAAGTTACAATGATAACTGATACTACGAACTAATAATTTATTATTTCTTCTAATTCTGACTACCTATGAATCAGTGAGAGTCTCCGCGTCAGTGGTTTGGTTACATCATCATACTACGCTTTTACTACCATTGAATGACTTGCTCTGTTCAGAAACCTGAATAATTATATTCAACAGCTAATATCAGGTCATCTCGTCGTTTACGTAATTTATTATTCAGCTCACCATTAAAAAAAAAATTGCTATTCACAGGAAGATTGGCACCTGGCCAGTTTATTGAGGTAATACTCGATGAACTATTATGTTAGTGGGTAGAGAGCAGCTCTACCTCACAAGGGGTTACCTGAGAGTCCAGGTGTTCTAAACCTCGTTTTCGAGTCGTAAAAACTATTTTATTGTTCCAGCTGTCCTAAAAGATCCACTTATTAGGACCTACACGTCGTGGGGAAGTTTTTGATTGTATGTTTGAAGGTTCTAGCTGTGATATCCTATTTGATAGGGAACCTTTCCACGAGGCTGTTGGTCAATTGTTGAAATACAGTCAACAGATCTGATTCTCCCGTCCTGTGTCCCAATATGGCTCTTCTGAAGTAGATTTCTAGCATTGTTACAACTCGAGTTTCACTTGTTGTTGCCTTTTGGTTTATTATGTTCAATGAAGAACCTTCGGAATCGAGCATGGAAAAAAGTAACCCCCCCTATTATATGGTTTCCTTTTCAAGGTACGTAGAATCGGAAAATGGAAGAAAAAAATGTCTGCACAGTATATAGGTAAGTCGTTAGTTTGCAGTAAGGCTCTGAAGTTTGGGTTCGGTAACATGAGAGTAAATGATACGGTATACATGTAAATCCAGCTCAGATATCATTGCTAGGGAACAGCTGACTATAATCACTCATTGTTCTATGAAATCTAGTTGGTTGTTCCGTGATATTATTTCATTTGAAGAATGATGGTTACGTTGGATTTTGTTGACAGGTACTTTTGTAACTTTCGTAATTCTTGTAGCAATAGGTCAGTGTTTGTCCGTCTGTGAGTCCGCAAATCTTTGCAAAACGCATAATTTCCTCAATTCGAATCCGATTTTGCAGAAATTTGAGAGGGTTGGGGGGGGGGGGGCTGAGGTGGTCCCTTATGGATTACGTAATCATTTGTACGGCCACTGCGCATGCGCAAATGCGAAATCCTTGCTAATACATTTTTACGGACCAACTTTTTGCACAATTTGGTTGATAGTTTGGGTGTAGCTTCTAGATCTAGATGGTCGCCTATGAAATACTGAACAATTGGATCATAAGTACGCACTGCGCGTGCGCAAACGCAAATCCGAGTACTCAGTTTTATCACGAATAAATGGCCCGAATATGCTGAAACAGAAAGCGGTGATCTATGCAGAAGGGTATATTATACCGTAAAATAATAAACCGTTGTGTAATAATTTGAAGCGTTTTTTAAATCGAATACGATACTGATTTTTCTACTTAGGTTATGGTACCTAGCCACGATCAAATGATGCAGAGATCCAATTGACGAAAATGGAAGAGCTCGTCTTTTGCCAGCTTTCCGTCTGCTTCCTTACATGGGTTGACTCCCCTATCAGGAATCCTGCTCATTTCGCTTGATTGGTGGCGTGTTTTCAAACATGAAACTTGGACGATTTTGCTTGCTCTTTGAGGGCAGTTAGCAGTGGATCGTATTATATGAGCCCCACAATCAATTTCCTACTAATCAAATTTGTACCTATTTAACTGCTTACCTATATTCACCAAAATACTTTACGAAGCAATGCTACATAGGTATTATTTATCCTCTATGAACATAATTTTATACGTTCCGAAAAATGTACTACCATTTCGTATTTTGTCGTTTGTTTCAGTTGCCTAAAGCCGTTTTGGAAACGATTTTATTCTCAACAATAATCTATTTGGTGACTGGAGCGAGCGGAGACGTTGGCTTCTTCTGGTTCGTTTTCCCCGTTGTCGTTTGCGCTGTGGCATCTTCCGCATATGGTAAGGAAAAATGTTCTATACCTATGTACTCGTACTTACTGTAGTAGATACATTGCTAAAAATATGGTTGTATGGCCGAAAATCAAGTAAACATTTGGAACGGGGGTGCCTAACCTAAATAAATACTGCAGTTTCCTTTGCAGTTTGGTGGCACGTTATTTCGAAAACACCTATTCCAGGAGGACTATCCCATTCTGGAGTATAGGACTATACTCCTGAAGATGAAATTTTTTTTCCCCTTTCTTGCTGGATCCAAAGACTCATACCCCTTGCGTGAGCTTGCTCGTTTGGTGTATTAACATAGAGTAGGTATTGGTTGTTTGCAATGTTTTCAAATGCATATGTAATTTCATTTTATAATTTTGTGTACTTTTGTTTGTATTGTGAAAAATTCTTGAATAAATGCATTTTCAAAAACTTACATTTTTGAAATTGAATGTTTCATTTTGCTTATACATGGATGCGTAATACCTATGTACATTTTACTCAAAATAATATATAGGTATTGTCGTAACCATAAATATTTTGCTCTTGAATGTGAACATTATGATGATACTCCTTCTGTTTCTCAACCACTGATGATGTTACAGGTTGTTGTATATCGGCTATGTTCGAAAATACGAGAACAGCGTCCCTGCTGGCTGTGCCTTTCGATTTCGTCTCCTACACATTCTCTGGGCTCTTTCTTCAACTGAGGTAGGTGGGGATATATCTACTCGAACAGATTTGTTCACACTACGATTATTATAGAAAAGTAAAAATAATTATTTAGTACCTACTTACCTATTGTATTTCCACATCAAATTCTCTATCCAATTCATTGACGATTCACGCCTTGATTTTGAAGTTTTCTTTTGAAATATGTCATTTTCCAATGTGTGGATTATAATGAATCATTATTATTATGATGAAAACAATTCTGCTACATTTCCAGCTCTGTGCCACTGTACTTATCGTGGATAAAATACGTTTCAAGATTCTACTACGGTCTCGAAGCAATGACTATTCTTCAGTGGAGGGACATACGTTCAATACGTAGGTATCCGTATGTTAGGTTCTATGAGCGATCCATGACTTTATTTACAATTCACGAACTAATATAATAAATGTATAAATGCACACGCAGTTCATTCATTCGATAACAGTGTTATACCTACTAGCTGTATGGATGCTGTTATCATTTCGCCTAGTTTTACGGGATATACCTTATGATGTGTAATTTTTTACTCTAGTACTTACTTGTAGGTAGACATTGAAGGTTCGTTCATAAAGGGTGTTTTCAGGAAAAAAGTATGGAAGTTTTTTCTCTCTGGTTCTAAATGTTTTTTGGGGTACTGAATCCAAATTTCAGGTTTGCCATCTCGCCAGAGGCCTACTTCACAACAAAAATATACAAAAACCTCAAATGATATAGAAAAACCTCGAATAAATCACGACCCAATGGTCCATATTGGCTCAAATTTTGATGTTAGTTCGGAGTTAGATCTTCGTTGGTCCCGTATGAGTTTTGTAGCATTCGAATCAGTAGCAGATACAGCGCATGCGCAAACATGAAACATTTCGGTCCAACATAACTTAAAACACAATAGTCCAAATTACCTCAAATTTTTATCATAGTTCAGGGTTAGGTCCTAGTTGGTCCCATATGAATTTCTTTGCATTCGTATCAGTCGTAGCGACTGCGCATGCGGAAACGTGAAAACCGTTAAACACTAGCCGTCGACCGGTCCTAGAAAATATCCTACAAAATAGGTAAGAATGCGAAAAACTACCCATATGTACTGCCAAGGCTGGACCATGTAATCCATCGATTACTCCAGACCATATATTATGATTTATAACTCGAAAACTAAACATTTTTCTAAGATGACCGCATATAATATGCTCGTAGGTTCAATGTTTAGAAAATCTGCGACGCCGCTAGAGCGCGCTAAAAAAAGGACCACATTTTGGCTCTGTAAAAAATGTAAAAAACGCCCTTCTATCTGTCCGGTGGTGCCGTAATATCAACTTCATCTGCATAAAACTAATTATTTTATAAATGTCTGGTACTTCACAGTAAGTGAGGTACATGTTCGGCGGATCCACTAGTTTATCGCGCTACTAAACAAACAAACGTAAAAGAAAAATTGCAAAATCCGTTGGAACAATGAAAAATATATAGGTACTCATACAATGTGATGAAATGATTACGAATGAAAATTGAAATGAAATGAGTCTTGAACTTCGTGGTTTCTTTCCGTTGTTTCAGCATGTCCGGAAAACAAACAACTTCCTTGCACAGGCGACGGCTACAGTGTGATGTACAACTATGGCTACCACCCCAACAACCTTCTACTGGATCTGGGTGGACTGATGAGCATGTTCTTCGTTTTACATATCATTGGATACATTTTCTTTGCTAAAAGGAGCAGGCAGTCATCCACATACTGATTTAACCAAATCCATCTTCAGTGGTGTAATTTGCGATAGCAATTATTGTGTATAACAACCGTAGTTGATGAAATCTATCGCTTCCCACTGAAATTTAAAATGATTTTGACATAACTTATTCATGTATAATTTCAAATATAAGCTTGTTTATGTTTGTTTTTTTATTTTTCCTGTGTTTTTATCCATACCTTCCAAGAATCTATTCTATTCATGACAGGAATCTGTATTTCGTACACTACGAAAAACGTCACGGTCAAATATAGCAGTTTAGCAGGAAAATGAAGTGAAAATCCCGCTGCAAGCAAAGGCAAATGCGTAGGTAACTGTGAAAAATCGTCAAAGAAACCATGGTAAAAGTGTTGGGGCCTATAAGCATTTTAAAACTATGCTATTCTTTTACAGGGGTTAATTACTTGATATCTGTGTACGTATAGATAACGCTAATTTCCAGGTCACTGTTCTGTACACAACGTCTGTTAGGTATTAAATCTAAATTGTTATTTCCACAAGTAACCATTGGAAGTAAGATTAGGTACTGGAAGAAAAGAAACGAAAGTACCTGCCAGCATGTGAGGAACGCCATGCCTCGTTTACACCACTGATATGCTCAGTAGACGGTCTTTTCGCTCCCCAGATGGCGGCGTTCTCGAAAATCCTGGCCGAACGTCTATCAGACAAATGGATGACCTCAATACATCAAGTCAGAGCCTGGTTGAGGGTCCGTATTGGCTTTGCAATCGTGCGGGCAGCTTCCATGTGTATGCGCGGTGCAAGAAAGAAGTGGATTTCTTGCGAAGATATCATAGGCTTCGATGGAGGAGGGGCGCTTAAACTGGGGATCTGAGAGGCTGTGTGGATAAGGACATAAGGGTGGATTTCGGAGGATTTTTCCTCCGCAGCAATCCAACCCCGCCAGGTTCTCCCGTCGTGTGGCCACAGATTTCTAATTGAGGGATGAACCTTGTTTATTTGTGACTAAGTGCTGCAACAGCGCAATGTTTCTCAGTCAATTTCGAAGATCGGCCCAAACTGCCTTGTACATGTGTGTATTCAGAGAGTTGTTAAATAATAAAAAGTTAGTCTAGATTAGGTACTGTACTTTCTCAATATACCTGGTACAGTACTGGGGGCAAGCGGTTTCGATATAAGGATATCATCGTCAGTCCTTCTAAAGAATACTGCTCGCCTCCAGTGCTCAACCAGCAAGTGACGACGGATTCCTCCTGCAATTATGGTAATTTTACAACAACAGTGTTTTTAAATTCATAACTATACGAAAGAATAATAATTATTAATGATAGGAAATGTTGATGGTGTGGAGAGTTTCCATGATCATTCTTGGCAAAATCGAAGCTCACGTTTCGAACTGAGAAACGGCGGGCGGACAGATATTCTTCTTCTTTTGATTCTAAGTAGGTACCTAAAACTTAAACCAATAAATTTTGAAAGAGGTTAAAATATTTCTCTTGGTAGAATTCAGAGACTTTATTATTGCAAATAAGAAGAAAAAAAGCAAACAAAAGTTCCCCAACCATTACCAGTACATCAGTTGGTTTAAATTAGAATAACTTCAAGGAAGTAATACCTGTTGGTATGTTTTCATTATCGAACCCTTGGATAACGGGATTTAATAACGTAAAAAAAACCATACCCTTCTATCGGAAGTTTTCGAGCTACGGCGTTCTGAAAATTTCAACCCCTATTTTGAACCCCTTAGATATGACTGACAGTAACGTCGAGCTTCGAGGACCAACTAGACCCCGAACGGAACCTATAACCCGAATTTCATCAATTTTGTTTCATGGTAACTAAGAAAAGTGGCCCGTACGGCGGACAGACAGAAATATTTTGGTTTATTATTTTCAATAATGAACCATTGGAATCGAGCATGAAAAAAAAAAAAAATCTTACCCCCCCCCCCCTCAAAATTTGATGGTTTACGTTTCAAGGTATGTAGAATCCAAAACTGCAATAAAAATATTTCTGTCTGTCCGCCGTACGGACCACTTTTCTTAGTTACCATGAAACAAAATTGATGAAATTCGGGTTATAGGTTCCGTTCGGGGTCTAGTTGGTCCTCGACGCTCGACGTTACTGTCAGTCATCTCTAAGGGGTTCAAAATAGGGGTTGAAATTTTCAGAACTCCGTAGCTCGAAAACTTCCGATTGAAGGGTATGGTTTTTTTACGTTATTAAATTTGTCTTGAGCTAAACAACTTTTTGAGGCCACCCGGAGCATCGTACGTCCAGCCGTTCGTGAGCACCAGAAAGCTTCGTCAACACGATCGTGAATCAAACGGTATAAATCCGGCCCGGATATCATAACTACGGAGCATAATGATTATAAACAAGGATGGCTGTATGAAGTCGAGTTGTTTGTTCTGCGATATTATTTCATTTGACAAGTGATGGACTATTGGATTTTGTTGATAGGTACTTTTGCAACTTGAACAACCGTTGAAGTATTATTGATGGGTAAATTATTACACAATGGCAAATTATTACACAATGGCAAATTATTACACAACGGTAAATTATTACACAACGGCTCATCTACCCAGAAGGGGCTGAATTTTGTTGATAGGTATTTTTGCAACTTAAACAACCGTTGAAGTATTACTGATGGGTAAATTATTACACAATGGCAAATTATTACACAACGGTAAGTTATTACACAACGGCTCATCTACCCAGAAGGGGCTGGATTTTGTTGATAGGTACTTTTGCAACTTGAAAAACCGTTGAAGTATTATTGATGGGTAAATTATTACACAATGGCAAATTATTACACAACGGCAAATTATTACACAACGGTAAATTATTACACAACGGTAAATTATTTCACAACGGTAAATTATTACACAACGGCTCATCTACCAAGAAGGGGCTTGATTTTGTTGATAGGTACTTTTGCAACTTGAACAACCGTTGAAGTATTATTGATGGGCAAATTATTACACAACGGTTCATTATTCTATCTCCGTAGAACGGAAACCTATACAGGTAAATTATTACACAACGGTTTAGGTAGGTACCTAGTAACGAGTACGGGGTTAGGTACTAACCTACGGAGAGTCCGAGATCTACATAAATACCTATGTGCATATAGAAGGGTTATCTATACGGAGACCTGTGATCTGTAACAGGAGGGTATTCTGTACAAAATAATAAACCGTTGTGCAGGGATTTGCAGCGTTTTATTGCAGTTTTGGATTCTACATACCATGAAACGTAAACCATCAAATTTTGAGGGGGGTAAGAATTTTTTTTTTTTTCATGCTCGATTCCAATGATTCATTATTGAAAATAATAAACCAAAACGTTAAAAAAACCATACCTTTCTATTGAAAGTTTTCGAGCTACGGCGTTCTGAAAATGTCAACCCCTTTTTTTACCCCCTTAGGGATGACTGACAGTAACGCCGAGCTTCGAGGACCAACTAGACCCCGAACGGAACCTATAACCCGAATTTCATCTATTTAGTTTCATGGTAACTAAGAAAAGTGGCCCGTACGGCGTACGGCGGACAGGCAGAAATTTTTTTATTGCATTTTTCGGGTTCTATATACCTTCAAACGTAAACCATCAAACTTTAAGGGGGGGTTTAAATTTTCTGTTCATGTTCGATTCCAAAGGTTCATTGTTGAAAATAATAAACCAAAAAGACCTTAATAATTTACTCATCACGTCTGTGACGGCTGGGAGGTAGGTAATTGGACGTAAAGAATGGCTATTCACTTGAACTAAAAGTTTAAACTTGAGTAGATACCTACCTACGTACTATGCAGATTTCTGGGTTAATTCAGCGTGTTTTTTCTGCATTGAAACGGGAGGGGATAGTTTGTACATTGGGCCTGATGAAGCTAAGAATGTTTTGGTTTGTGTGGACAATGGCAACGCTGCCAAAATCTGGGGTAACCCTGCAACGTATCTTCGATTTTTGGTTTATTATTTTCAATAATGAACCTTTGGAATATCAATTTCTTAGCGGACGGAACGCTTCCATGTCCCTAAATACGAAAGGAAGCTAAATAATTCCAAGTACCGAAATGTCTTGAATATACGGGTTTTTACAAAGACGCCGCAGGTAGACGACAGGAACCGGCTGGTTGAAAGAAAATAAAACAGTAGCAGAGCCACCGAAAAAGATTTGGTGATAGCACCTACAGGATTGTTTGATACCAGTATACACGATTGTTTGAAGTCACTATTCCTCTCTTATTGTTGGTGTTGATCACACAACACAGTGATCTACGCATAAGGGGCATGTATACTGAAAACTATAAATCCTTGTGTAATAATTTGTAGCGTCTCACTAACGAATGTGTAACTAGGTACTAGGTACAAAGTAATAATAGTATATAATGAAGTAAACATCACCCACCCAATTAAAGTATAATTTAAGTAAATAATTTCAGTTTATGGCTTTCAAACTTTCTTCTTCTTCAGTTCTCGTTGTAACGCCCTTTTGTTTTATTTCTGTAGATTTCCTTGAAAATAATTAAATAAATCATCGAAACGTCGGAATAAGTCATGATTCATTTCAACCTGACCGAGCGTCGATATCACAGCAACAACAAACTTGCTCTACATACATACATTTTGGATTGTTGGGTGACTAGTTGAATGTAGATTTTTGGAGTAGGTTGCTGATTGACCAGTACTAATCGTTTTTCTTTGTTTTCCTTTATTAGGTAACCGGACGTTTCTGTCTGGATCAGACCCTATTCATGCGTATAGATTCTTTGTGGCTGGTGTTACAAACATAATGGTAGATAATACTGCTACTCTATCTGAACGGTGGAAGTACACTTTACAACTTTTTTGACTTTACACAAACAAACAAAGGAAATTATGAAGAGGTTTTCACAAACAAACAAAGGAAACTATGAGCATAGTTTGTTTGTAGCTGTTTGTTTGTGAAAACCTCTTCACAATTTCCTTTGTTTGTTTGTGGAAAGTCAAAAAAAGTTGTAAAGTGTACTTCCACCGTTCAGATAGAGTAGCAGTATTATCTACCGTTATGTAACACCAGCCACAAAGAATCTATACGCATGAATAGGGTCTGATCCAGACAGAAACGTCGCGTTAATAAAGGAAAACAAAGAAAAACGACTAGTATTGGTCAATCAGCAACCTACTCCAAAAATACATACATACATAATATGGATGGGGGATGTGGGTAGATACGGGTTCCCTACGCACGTCGAACTTCTGGTAATTTAGTCAAACTGGGAATTCATTCGAATATTGCCCACTAGATAGAATAAATTTTTGAATTTCCCCGCCCGCCACCATTCACCCCACCTTCCGACATGTTCCGAATTTTCGTGACACTAAAATGGCGACCCTACACCTCCCATAGGCATTTTTTTAACATACCCCAGTTTGCGGGTTTGAGGGACTTAACAGCTCAAGAATCTGTTTATTCCAGCCTCACAGTCATTGCCCTCTATATTGCTTCCCTTCTTCGAAACAAAATAAATAAAAACACGACCTTCAAGAGCGTCGACGGGCTCTCGAAAATTAAGCCTTGTCCAAAACTTGCGGGTAGGCTGTTCTGTTCTGGACCTCCGTAATTAGGTATATTATTAAAAATTTAAAAAAATAAATAAACTGAAAGTAAATTGTGGCGTAGTATTTTTCGAGGCCTACCTCCAAACCGCAGGCCTACCCCTCTCTCGCCAAGTTGCCCTCCTTCGCGAATTCTCACCCCAAGGATATTTGAAGCGATTTGGGGATGCCTACACAGTCAACATCCATCAGAAGAGGGGCAAGTATAGGCAAGGTAACGGCTACACTGGATGTGAGTACCTAGTTTTGAAAACATTTACTCAACCTACAAAGGTACCTATAGAATAATATTCTGAGCATACCATGGTATTATTAATTTATCTAATAATAATATTATTTATTTAATAATATAATCACGGTTCAAAATTGAATATAGGCCACCTTGAAGTTTGCTAAATTCTTGTAATAAGGGAATCTTGGAAATTTGATTCAGATCACGAAAAGTGTAGAGGAAAAGGTTGAATAACTGCTATTTTCAGTCTATCTTTGGTTGTTACTCACCTATTACCTACTTGAGGCAGAAACTGAGTTTCTACTGGAGCTTCCTACGGTGAATAGAAATTGAGCCTCGAATTACTTACGCACGCATAAGACATTAATCTGATACGTATATATTATAGATATGGTCATAAAATGGGTGTTCCGGGAATTTTTTTTCAGGGTGATTGCAATACTTCGAGTTGCGTAAGTCAGTTTTTTTCGAGTTGCGTAAGTCAGTTTTTTAAAGCTAATTTTTGTACTTTCCTTCAAAATGGATCAATATTTTGACTAAAAATTCTGCAACATGAGTAATTCATGGAGATTTCATAAACAATTTGAAAGTATTTTGAGTAAATAAGATCAAAAATGTGCTAAAAGTCCATACTTTTGGTAGGCAGGTATTCACAAAAATAGAAAAAAGAAACGAGGGGCAATCCACATCTAGAAGAACTCTAGAAGGACTTGTGATCGACGATGAACATTTTTAACCGGAAGTTCCACCGTTCAAAATTATTATGAACAAATTTAGCTCCGTGTCATTCGGCCTGTGTATTCGGAAATCATTCGACCGATTTTTGAAAGTTACAGGGCTTACACGAGTTGGTTCCCAGTTTATTCCATATCCGCCAGTTTTGTTCTTGAAATGACCCAGTATACGAATCTGGGGTGTATAGTATTTCAATTTACGAGGAAAACTGAACTGAATGTATCTTAGCGTACCAGAATTTCGTATCATAAGCAAGCTTGTTCCAAGTTAAGTAATGGATATGGGTAGCATCCGTTGCGGCTGGTTTGTTGATCGTCTCAAAAGTCTCGCGACTTGAGTCAGCCGACCGCAATGTCAACATGAAACTCTTGGAAATAATATATAAAGACGACGTTTTATATAGGGGACATATATACTTATATTCTACAGGATGTGTTCCTGGAGATGAACCCCTCCCCTGCCATATTCTATAGGATGCGAGTAAAAAGAAGTTCCAGTCCCGTGAGACATGTCCCGATTACAGAATAAACGAACCAGTCTGAACTAGGTAGGCAATCGACAGGCTAAGTTCGTAGATGGGCAGAATCGGGTCACTCTAAGGGGGAGTTTTGGGGAGTTTTAGGGGGGAAAAATTACCCATAAATTCCCAAAATGAAACAGTCTGACAAGTGACACCTCATTTTAAAGGTTTTTGTACGCTGAACACGATGGTGAAATCAGAATTGCGATATCTCATTCCGTTCTCAAACTGGAGCACTTTGATGATGAAGGAACGTGGTTATTTCTTGAGATAAAACAGTTTTACATAAAATCAGTTATTTCTTCGAAAATTCGCTCTTATAGCCATGCTGCATGACTGTGGTTTTTTAATTTATTTTTTATTATTTTTAATAATGAACGTTGGGAATCGGGTCATGAAAAAAATATTGTCCCCCCCCCCCCCCCCCCAAATTTGATGGTTTCCGTTTCAAGGACCTACGTAGAATCCGAAATTTCGTTGATAGGTTCTACGAAGCAGCTATAAGAATTGTAGTAGCCTCGTCATAACCGTCCTCCTCACTAATCATGGCAGAGATGCCTGGAGAAACATGGTTCATGAGTAAATCGAGTTTACCTTCTTGAAGAAGAGGTCCAGGAATGCTCGGGACAAAACTGTCGAAGGTGCGGAACCAGTGATTCGATCCACTCGAGCACCGCCTTACCTGCATTTGGGTCAAGTTCCAGACGATTCGGACGTAGGAGTCTATCCATATCGAATAAACTGAGATAAAGCTTACCTCGTTATTTAAGGCTTCATTGAACAAAACTAGCGAATTTAAGAAACTAAGGCATGAGCCATAATAAGAAGCGAGTTTCCCGCAAAACGGAACCAAATTTGTTCAGAAAGCTCTGCATCGTCAAACACGAGTGGTTATTTTGATTTTTAAGCCAACACACATTTTTCCTCTGAAATGGGCAAGAAACTTGTAGACTCGGAAGCAATATAATATATATTATTTATATTTCCGACAGTTGTATTGGTTACAGTGGTACAATGGTTACAACACACAAAAATAATAACACCATTAAGTAGACCATGCTAAATACAAACTTCTCCAACTCTTCATATTATTAAACCATGTCAATAAACCGATTTGACCAAAATCGTTCACGGCATAATATTGAGACGTGGTAAGTAGGTAAATCTGGAACAAATCACCAAATACAAACATACTTTTACGCACAATACAAGAAACTTCTACAAACAATATTACTCGGAGCTAGTACGAATGGAAAAACGCTGCAAATACCTAGACAACGGTTTATTATTTTGTACAGAACACCCTTCTGCTACAGATCACAGCTCTCTGTATAGATAACCCTTCTATATAATATAATATATTATGTACTATTCTATGCATATTATGCAGATCGCAGACCCTCCGTACCTAACCCCGTACTCGTTATAGCTACCTACCTAAATCACGTGTTAAGTATTGCTAGAGTCAATATTGCTGTCGATGACAAACGGTAGGTAAAATGGCAAAAATAAATAAAAATAATGAAGTTCTGAAGGGAAATTGTTGATGCGGAGTGAAAAAATATTCAGTCACGGTAGGGTTTCGATCTCGGGAATTTTAGATGGAGATCTTAGTTCGTCAGTTATACCACTGTGCTATATCGTCCAGCTAGCAGGAAACCAGTGATGTGCGCTCTCAACACAGCTTGATGCCTGCGTACGCCCGGCTTTTTACGGCAAACTGAATAGCAAGTTTTATGGCAACATCGCAGAATGCTCCAGATGGTCTAAAAAAAAATCAAACTATTTAAAAATTCAAGAAAACCCACAACTCAAAATATAATTTTCCGAGATAGGGATATTCTGGACATTTTAACTCCTATTTTTCACCCAGAGTTGAGTGACAGTAACGCCGAGCTTCGAGGACCAACTAGAGCCCAAACGGGACCGATATACCAAATTTCGTGAATTTTGAACTAAGTTCACGTGAACTAAGGAAAAAGCCGTGGACGGCGGACGGCGGACGTGGACGGCGTACTGACGGATTTTTTAAAATTCCATATTAGTATTTGACGTCCCTTGAAATGTAAACCATCAAATTTTGAGGGGAGCGGGGGGTTAAAAAAATTTCATGGCCGATTCCAAAGGTTCATTATTGAAAATAATAAACCAAAATTGAATGAGAGGCAGCCACGCCTCGGTCTGGGAGACCGCATGACCTGAAGTAGCTTACTGCCACCCCTCGGTCTCACAGACCAACTTTTAGGTAAAAGGGTTTATCACCAAAAATTGGAGGTTCCCCTCCGACCTTCCTTCACTCTAAACCAAGATCAACTGATTGAAATTTACAAGGTCATGAGACAAGTGGGAAATGCGCAGTGGTGCCTTAATTGGTTAGGTACTCCTTCCCAGTCTCTGACGCAGGGGTGCGCGGAGTGGGTTCAGTAGCAAGATGTAATTTAGTATACGCACCTATATATCTGGGGATAGAAGGTAGGCGATAGGCAGACAGCAAGTTGCCCTCAGTCACTGCACATCCGTGACTCATATACTTGACTTGCAATTTTCTACTGAATATTCCATTGCTCTTTGTCCCATTGCTATGTGAATGACAAAAACATTTTGTTGATACCCCACATCCATGGCGATGGAAGGGAGGCTTATATAAGAACGAGATCAGAAGAAACTTTATCTTAGTACCTGCGGTTGAGCTAGGGAACGCACTGTGGAAAGCGCCAACGGAACTTTTGCTTGAGGTGAGTCCCCCTTTTGGACTTTTGATAGGAGAAACAGCATACGTATACGCAAGGATATCCACATTACTCAGGTCTATGCGTGTTTTCATTAGTCCTATTCGTTCGCACATATATATTAGAATGTAATGATGAGATGATTGCTACCAGTTATCTCTCCTTGTGTTCCATTACCGGGTTGATAGGCATTTACTTTTTACTTACTGTGTAGTTGTTATATTTAATCCAGGGGTCAACTGAATTGATGAATTTTGAAACGAGCAACATGCCACTAGTTCACAAACATGCTGCTTTCCATAGTAGGTATGATCTTCTATTTTATCAACATAATATTATTAACCTATACTAATTTATTGGACTATACACACATTAGCTAAAGAATAGTTGATATGGAATAGGGGACTGAAACGCTCTCCTTGGATGACTCTTTTCTACAGATTAATGAGTTATACCTGCTTATGTAAATATTTGAATACCCCCCACAGAAATTGATACAACTAGTTCATAAGCCGTAGTAAAAAGGCAAACATTCAAGTGGTAATAACTCACTCAAATCTAAATATTATTCTGATAAATATTATGTCGTTGCCTGGAGATTGAAGTCCAGCCGCTCTGCCATCGTTTTCAATTATTTAAAGTATACACACTTCAATCTCCAGGCAACGACATTTATATATACTCTGAACTACGTACTCGCTCAGGTTATTCTAAATTAGGTTTTATATAAGCAGTGTTTAACCTTTTTAAGTAGGTACCTAACCTAGGATTACCTACGGTGTTTTGTTTCATTTTCTTCAATATACTCGTAATAGTTTATTCGAAACGGTGCGATGGGATCTGAATAGTTTTATTGACATACGAAACAAACTTGGACACTTCCATATCTACACATAAATAATACTACATATTATAGGTGATGCCATGAATTGAATGAAAGCTACTCGTAACTGAACAAAAAATAAAAGCATACTTATAATTTAAAAAATGTCAGTGAGTATTCAAATATAAGTTTCACTAAAAAAAATGCTTAGAATTTTTTTTTTTTGCTTCATAGTGATATTAAATACTGGAGCCGGCCGGGTAATGACAGTGTCATAAGTAATAAATAATTATTATGCGTAGTGTATTCAAGAATTCTATATATAACTTATTATTTTTGTTATTATGCATGAAGCATTTGCGCCTGAACAGTAGTCATACTACTCACCCGAGCGTTTTGAAATTCATATGAGACCATCTAGAAGCTACACCCCAACTACCCACCGAATTTGAACTATCTGAGCCATAGATTCGTGAGAAATTGAGACCGTTTAATTAGCGTTTGCGCATGCGCAGTGGTCGTACCAATGGTACCAATTGTTCTCTGATTCATAGGGGACCATCTGGGGCCCAACCCGCATGATCCTGAAAATTTCAGCAAAATCGGATTCGAATTGAGGAGTTGATGCCGTGTGGCAAGGATTTACGGTCACTGGCCGACAGACACCGAACCAAATTCGTTCAAGCTGCAGAAGTAACTATCAACAAAATCCTTTGTAACCATCCTAATATCTCGGAATAACCAACACGACTTTGTTAAAGCCATGGGTGGCTGTAGTCAGCTGATACCTGGGCTAGATCACACTCATCACTCATTCACACTCATACTGCCGAAGCTTTTGCTTCAAACTTCAAGGACTTGCTGTGAATGAAACAGTGATTCTATTAATAGGTACAGAAAAGAATATACGGTGTAGTCGGATTTTTCTAGTTTAGCCTTCGAAATAGGCAAAGTCACCGCATTTTATTAGACGAGTAATTAGGCTGTCCTCAACAGAAACAAAGTCGGGGGTCTTCGGACGCAGGTCCTCTTGGGATCTAACTAGAAATCACTTATTTTTATCCGTCCCAAATAAATTACCCTCCTTCCGGTTTTGTGTCACGAAAGATTTTTGGAAAAAAAATAATCAAAACACATAAACGAGGCCCAGCGAAGTTTTCCGCGTTATGTAATCTTATTATATAACTCTTAGACCACTGTATGGAATGATCCCTTCTCGTCTGTCGTTGGGAGGATCAGGTAGGGTGCCCTCACGCACTTTTACGCACCCAGACAACATCTTTCAAACGCCTGCTGTCGCTCTTGGTGAGTAGTTCCATTCTCACGAGTTTCATGACTTTTTTGTTCAAAAGGATTGTTCGTGTTATTATTATTGGTACGCAACATGTAAATTCCTCCCCCCGCCCCACAACAACACAGCCCATTGCCTCTACTCCCCACAACCTGGATGAGAGTAGGTCCGGCAAATTATTGTGCGCATACATGTCTTGTAACACCCATAACTACCCGAAATGATGGTCGAAATGGGCTGAAATTTGATGGATGGATGTGGGTCACAGATGGTCCCTTACCGAATTCATGGAAAAAGTACCGTAAGTTTCGTCTGCGCATGCGCAAACAGTAAACAATTCTAACGCTTATAACTCCCATAAATATCGTTGAAATGAGTTCAAACTTCGAGGGTCGATCAGAAACAATACTTTGATAGTTTCAAACGAATTTCATTGGAATCGTACAGTAAGTTTCGTCTGCGCATGCGCGAACATGAAATGTTGACCATTTCCTTTTAACCCTTCTAACTACGCGAAAAATAGTCATAGAGAGCTGAAATGTTGAGGGTACACGTGGGTTGGATCGCAGTTGGTGCCATTTCAAAATCATGGACATCGGTTTGTCTGCGCATGCGCAAACATGAAATACTTTAAACCCCCATTACTACCTTAAATAACGTTGAAATGAGTTCAGATTTGGAGGGTAGGTCAGGAATAATACTTTGATAGTTTTATATGAGTTTCAGTGGAATCGTAATGTAACTTTCATCTGCGCATGCGCTAACATGAAGTGTTGACCATTTTTCTGTAAAGCTTCTAACAAGCTTCTTCCTATTCGCAGAGAGCTGACATTTTGAGGGTACACATGGATTGGATCTCAGATCGTACCATGAACCAAAATTAATGAGATTTCATTTATATGTCCCATTTTGGGTCTAGCTGGTTTGCGAAGTTCGCGATGTAACTATCAGTCATCTCCAACTGGTGCCAAGTAGGGGTTGAAATTTTCAGAACGCCGTAGCTCGAAAACTTTCAATAGAGGGGTGTACCTTTGTATGCATTTTTTTTTATTGATTCCGAACTTGGATTTTTTTTTTAAATCACAAACCGTATGCGTCCAGTGTATAAGTCCAGCCGCTCGTTCCCATAAGGCCCTGAAGTTTCTACCGAAAACGAAAACCCCAAAAGCTTCGTTAACTGAAACTGAGTGATGATAGCATTGCTAAGGATCAGCTGATTACCGTCACGCATAGCTTTTAAAAACACAGCAGTCCTTGGAACATGGGTTTATTATTCTACTGGACATACCGACAGAAATTTTGGCTGTTCATTTATTGTTCCTTTCATGATTGTGCTATAATTGAAATAACTGTTTTTGATGGTGTCCACTAATTTTGGCCCCCAACACAAATTAGACTCTTTTTTTCTCTTTTTTTTTTACAAATTATCTTTGATCATTGATGGTGTCATTTAATTGTCGGGATTCACCTATTGATACTACTTCTAGTATTATTATACAAATTTATTGTTATTTCAGGCAATTTCCCAGGTTTTTGACTCATAAAAAATTAATTTTGGGAGCTGAACCTTCGTTACCACCTCAATTCTTTCCTCTTTTGTCAATATCAACTTCATATTCGGTCTTCTCGTCCTAAATAACATGTGGAAAACGATACCTCGCAAGCTCATGTTCACTAACACCTTTAAAAAAAACCTCGAAAAATCCTATTTTTTACACCCATTTTCCCCCCATAAGACCCCTGGGTGTATAACGATCGGGCTGCCGCGCTTCGGAGCACAACTAGGACCTAAATGTGTTTCCAAATGGGGACCAAATGTGTGTGTGGAAGAACGATTGTACCTATACCAAAATGTAACGTAAATTTAAGGCTAAAACTTCGTCAGAACCTCAATTTTCCACTCTTTGGTCAAAATGGGCTTCATATTCGGTCTTCTCGTCCTAAAAAAATGGAAAACGCTACCTCAAAAGCTCATGTTACTACAACACCAAAAAAAAAAAAATTTTTTTTACACCCATTTTTCAGCCATACCACCCTTGGGTATATTCCGATCGGGCTGCAAAGTTTCACGACACAGCTAATAAAGTAGATAAGAAAAAATTTTGAGTGGGTGTTATACAATTTTTTTGCTGAGCGAAATAGGTGTATTATTCACAGAATAATAAAACAAAATGGAGTTGGTTGTTTCTTGATTTTCTTAAAGAAGAAAGATGGTTATTTTGGATTTTGTTGATGGGTACTTTTGAAACGTGAACAAGTTTAGTTAGGTGTAGGGATGTCTATCCACAAATCCACAGCGATAAATTCATCAATTCAGATCCGGTTTTGCTGATATTTTCAGCATCATGCGGGTAGGGCCCCAAAATGGTCCCCTATTCATTTCAAAACGATTAGATAATTTATATGACCCCTGCGCATGCGCAAACGCGAAATACCTGGTAATCGATGTCTTAGAACCAACCACCGTTGGGGTGTAGCTTATAGATGGCCCCTATGAATTACAGAACTACTAGGTCATTAGCATCATCTCAATTTCTCATGAATAAATGACCCGACTGTGCCCAATAAGAAAACAGTGATCCACGCAGAACGGGTATGTCCATGTACAGGAAAGTAAAAAACCATTGGATATGCAGCGTTTTTTCCGTATAATTTGTCTAAAATGAATGCAAATTTTCCTTTAAAAAAATTTATTTAATGAGATTTTTCCTTTCCTTATTGAAGTAAAAACAAATCACGAATTCGATCGCGAGCACGAGCCAGGTAATCGCACCTTGACTCAGAGTCAGATGTATAGCATTATTTCTCGATCAAGGTCGAAAGAGTTGAACGACTCGATTTTTCAAAGCGAAGGTCATGTTCTATATTCTCGACTGCCGACAGCTCCAGCGTATCCTGGCGGCAGGACTTATCAGTATAGGGAGGATTTTCTGATTAACAACTTCCGATTGATACCTATTCGAGTAACAACTATCTGATTAACAACTTCCGATTAGTACCTACTCGATTTCATTCTGATGAATCATAAACATACGCAGATATCTGCTAGCTGTCCTCCTCATTGTCAGCTGTGGGTAGGCTGGGACGATCGAATGATGCCTGATACCCGTACTAATAAAAACAAATAGGTATCTACTAAAAGAACTGAGTTATTTGTATTTAACATTTTATAATAATTATGAATATATCTTCCGTAAGCAAGTGTTCTCTCGCGTGTTGCATTCCTGACGTCCAGGAACCACCGAATCTCATCTGAAAGGGGGGCATTCCCATACATTTGATAATAGTTTGATGCAAATCCAAATGTAGCTTTCGTCTGTGTTTACATAAAGATGAATTTGATTCATATTCGCTAGTGTGTCCATAATTTCTACAACAGAGAGAACTGTACATGAATTAACCGACTACCTATCAAATTTGAGTGAAATGGTCGGGGAATCCACTGAACGATAATCCAACAATAGAAAATTAGGTACCGTGTTACAAATAATAAATTAATTAATTAGTCCAAAAGAGGTGAAAATTCGGGAATATGTCGAGGGCCATACTCAGGTTCAGCGACCGTCACAATAAATTTCAAAAATTACCCAGTGGGAGGTTATATTTGGATCTGGTCGCATTTATCCGTAAATCTTTAATATTTTCTACCATCTGCCACCAAAATTCATCACCAAGAGTGTGTTCCCGTTTTCAAGTTTGTATATATGTATATATATATATATATATATATTTAAACAAAGATAAAGAACAGAAAGAACGGGGATTTACCTGGACGTTTCGCTTAGGAGCGTTTTCAACAGACTGAACCTCCAGCAGCCTGAACCCGGCCTCTCATCCAAAGAAGGCGGGGATGAACTCGCGTTTCGCACAACCACGCGACTTCATCGACCAGAGGACGCTTGTTGCAAGCCAGGAGGATGGGGGTTGGAAAGCGGATAAGGAGAGAGGGAGAAAAACAAAAATCTAACAATAAATTAAAAAAAAAAAAAAAAAACTGGTCGGGATCTACCTATTAACATTCAGACCCGGAGGCCTGTGCGCCCCGAGGATCCACTGACAGGCCCACTCCGAGAGCGGCACCTCCACATCATTAGCCTCCTCCGGCAAAGACCTCAAAACCATAACTGTGAAACACTCTCCCAAATCATCAGTGTCATGGGATATGTATATGAATTTTGGTGGCAGGTGGTAGAAAATATTAAATATTAACAGATACAAACTCACAGTAATTATTATAGGGATTATCCGGCGTCTTTGGCCCGAGCAACGTTTCTGCCGCAGATTTTGGCCCGTCATGCCAGTATAGGTAATAATACAAGTGGAGAACGGGAGAATGAATCACTATGGAGGTGTACACATGTGGATCTTCTGGTGCTGATAAATAATGATGATGCTGATGAATTATCATTATTTATATGCACCAGAAGATCTACACGTTGTAAACTTCCTATGTGGTTCACCCCAATCCACCCCTTGTATTTAAAAAAATCCTTGGCAGAAACGTCACCCAATAAACAAATTCAGACTGTACAAAGGTACCTCGTTTCATCCTAGTCCTATAAGAATTTTTACCAGTCTTCGGAATACATTATACCTACTCGTAATAAGAAAGATTTCCTGATTGCCGCCTTCGAAGCGTACGTTAGGCAAAACCGCGTAGCATATATGTAAGCACCGAGGTATCTTCAGCGCACCCTCTCCTACTCGACGGTCACCCCACTTCCAGGCGATCGCCATCGTCGCCTTCGAAGTAGTAAGTAGGCTATGCCACAAAGCTTTGACCAAAGTGGTAGAATAGGTAGGTGGGTGATAGATAATTTTTTATAAAATTCCATTACCCGTCGGCATTATAGTTTTATACATAGACATCAGTTTTATTATCGGGAGGGGTCAGTTGAGAATTTTGCGAGATGCAAACATTTTAATTTCCTCTATTAATATCTGATTTAGAAGATTCTTTTTACCGTACGTTCAGGGCTTCGACATACATATCTGCACATAAATGTATCCCTTAGTACTGTTATCAGTAAAGCAGTATGTCGCATGAGCGTGCGATAGTAGCATTTGTGCTGATATGAAAAGCCTCTTCCTGAATAATGAGTAAGAATGACAAGGAAGAGTCGCCTCGATCAGCGGAGATACCTACCCTTACAGGACTAACTGTCGCAGCGTACGACAATTTGACATAAAGCCTCTTCGGGTATATGCATGGCAAGGATAAAAAGTGCAGCTTGGTAAAGAATGAATAACCAGAGATCTATACTTGATTCATTGTTTTCAAACTGTGGCGTTTTGAAAACTTCAACGAATATACGACCCTACATCCCTACTATATTATAAAAACGGATCTCTGTCTGTGTGTGTGTCTGTGATTCTATGCACGGCCAAACGGCTCGACGGATATCGACCAAATTTGGCACGAAAACCCAGTAGGCTCCCAAGTTGTGCAACGTCGCATTTTTAATTCCCTCACCATAGCGGAACTATGGTCGACCATGGTCAACTTCGTTATTTGATCGGTAACCCCTATTTTTTATCACCTATTCGTAATCTACGTGAAATTCTATGTACGATCGACCCTTCGGACTACCCCCGCGGTCGACCATAGCGCGTCCATGGGCCCCTCCATGGTCGAATCCCGAATTGCTCAACGGATATCGACCAAATTTGGCACGAATATCCAGTAGGCTCCCAAGTTGTGCACCGTCGCATTTTTAATTCCCTGACCATAGCGGAACTATGGTCGACCATGGTCAACTCCTGAATGGCTTGACGGATATCGACCAAATTTGGCACGAATATCCAGTAGGCTCCCAAGTTGTGCACCGTCGCATTTTTAATTCCCTCACCATAGCGGAACTATGGTCGACCATGGTCAACTTCGTTAATTGAAATGGTAACCCCTATTTTTTATCGCGTATTCGTAATCTACGTGAAATTCTATCTACGATCGACCCTTCGGACTACCCCCGCGGTCGACCATAGCGCACCCATGGGCCCCTCCATGGTCGAATCCCGAATTGCTCAACGGATATCGACAAAATTTGGTACCAATATCCGGTAGCCTCCCAAGTTGAACGTAGGCGCATTTTTAATTCCCTGACAATAGCGGAAATATGGCCGACCATGGTCAACTCCTGAATGGCTTGACGGATTTTGATAAAATTGGGCACAAATACCCGGTAGGCTATGGGATTTTTCCGTCGTTTGTTGGTTCCACGATACTGCGTACAGCGAATCTCGGATAGCGAGCGAAGCGAGCGGTCAGGCTAGTACCTAATAATTTTCGGTATTTTTTCTCATTTACAAACGGGTATGTAACCATTTCGGATCATCCTTGGTCAGTGTAGTGGTCAGTGTAGGTCCATAAATATAATATTGATATTTAATTGACGTTATTTTATAACAACATAATTATGCATATTTATGTTCACATTACGAGTAGGATAATAATAATGCCTATGGATATCATCGAAATTATTAATTATTATTCTTCCATCTACTTAGAATAGAAAGAACGATTCACGTTAGTGCAAGCTACACTTACTACCACTGCTACAACTACCACACTGGGGGGGGGGGGGGGACTCCCTGGATTCACTACTGTCCTAGCGACCTTCGCACCGAATTCAAAGCTCGGACGGATGGATTTCACTTTATTCAGTTTTCGGATTGTACATACCTACCAGTCGACTCTCAATAATTCGGAACTCAAAGGACCTTGGAAAAATTTCGTTTTAATGAGTGCTTGATTTATTGAATTGTTCGAATTTTGAAAAACACTTCTTATTTTTTAATGAATAAAAAAAAAGAAAAACCACAGTCATGCAGCATGGCTATAAGAGCGAATTTTCGAAGTTTTCGGCATCTTCCTCCTCCGCCTAAAATTTTCTGAAAATTAATTTTCGGCCAATGTTTTCCCAACTTGATACAAAATTAAAACAGGAGTAGTTTTACGCAAAGTAAAATTTGGGGTGGAAGGAGGGGGAGGGGGAAATCAAAAATGTTTTGAATACCAGAAGAGTAGGTATTGGGTACGTAACAAATTTTTTGTTCCATTTTTTGCCGAGTAACACACCTCGGTTTGTAGATTTTCCAACGCTGAACACGATGGTGAAGTCAGAATTGCGATATCCCATTCCGTTATCAGATTAGAGCAGACGAACCAGGAAGAACATCTCAAGAAATAACCACGTTCCTTCATCTTCAAAGTGCTCCAGTTTGAGAATGGAATGAGATATCGCAATTCTGATTTCACCATCGTGTTCAGCGTACAAAATCCTTTAAAATGAGGTGTCACTTGTCAGACTTTTTCATTTTGGGAATTTATGGGTAATTTTCCCCCCTAAAACTCCCCAAAACTCCCCCTTAGGGTGACCCGATTCTGCCCATCTTCGAACTTAGCCTGTCGATTGCCAAGACAGATTTTTCGTGCAAATTTGAACTTTTTATCTCAATTCTTTCGAGAGTTATCGTCTGGAATGACACATACATATATAAATATATATATATATATATATATATATATATATATATATATATATACATATATATATATATATGTATGTATGTGTCATTCCAGACGATAACTCTCGAAAGAATTGAGATACATACATTGACATACATACATATTGCGTTGTACTTAGGTAAATACCTAAATACCGTTGGTTGAACAACAACAAACTTCGAATTACCGAGAGTTGGACTGCCTGACTTCGAATTACCTACCGGTACTGTGTTCGCGGGTGGCGTGCCGTCGGTACCTATTACTTCGATTTACCATACACATAAAGACTTATTCATTGTTGTATTCGAATTGAGAGGTTCTCAAGGTACCGAAGTATTTGTTCGAATAATCGAGAAATTCGAGCTATCGGGAGTCTGCTGCTTGAAACGTAAACCTTGAGGGACACACTATTTTTCTTTTCGGTCGACCCCAAAGGTCATTGGTAGGTACCTGTCAAAAATAAACAGGTAGTAATTAATACCCAAAATTAGCTATATTATCCGAACTTTCACGTCTATAATTAATATGCCAGGTACATAGGCAATATACTTCTAATGTCGTTACTGGTGAACTTGATTGAAATTGCCTCTAATATCATAATAATCAGGCTAGGTGCCGACAGAGGAACAAGAATTCACAGTGCAGCACTCTGGCGGACTTCGCGAAGATGTTGAGCAAAACAAGATATGAAGCTTGTAAGAAACGCTATGAGAGAGCGCTTATTGTATTAAAGGAAATGGGTAGGCTCCGACCATCGAGTTGCCTCCCTTCGACGAGTTCGGGGTTTTTGCACACACCACTAGTTGCATTGCTAGTTAAACAATGCTGCTACAAAGTGTTCAGAAGAAGAAAAAATCCATATCCAAGGCGAATGCTTAGCTATATACCTAAATAATAAGAATAGGTATACGAACTTGGTAGATACAATGAGGACACGGTTCGATAGATCTACTATATGCGTTCTGACTAATATAGTTAGACATAAATAGGTACTATCTCAAACCAGCTCATTAGGTCCCTTCTAGAACGCAAGTAACGATGGAAAGTAGGATGAACAATAGCATCACCCAAACACAACAACATCTAGTTGGTCCACAAAGCTCGGTGTTATTGTCAGTAATTTCTAAGGGGTGAAAAATAGGGGTTGCAATTTTCAGGGCATCGTTAACTCTTTTTTTTACGTTTCTTAATAGTTAAAGAACTTGGGAATTTTTCGAGACCACCCGGAGCATTGTACGTCCAGCCGTTCGTTCACATTGAGGCCCTGAATTTTGCACGAAAAGCTTCATCAACATGATCGCGAATGAAACTGTACACATCCAGCCCGGACAGGGAGCAGCTGATTATAATCACGCAAGGCTATTGTAGGAAATCGAGTTTGCTGTTCCGTGATATTTCATTTGAAGAATGATGGGGTTTGGGTTTTGTCGATAGCTACGTATTTTCGTAACGTGGACAAACGTTACGATGAATAGCAAACGTTATGCTTCTTGAATAACAACAAATATTATTTATGATAGAATTCATGAATCCACCGCAAACTTATGCAACTGTAATAGCCATAGGCTTGCTCGAGTACTCGATTTAGGGCTTTCCTGGGGGAAGCACGAGGGTAGGTATGCACCACAGAAAACAGTGATCTACGCAGAAGGGGCATCTATACAGGTAAATAATAACCCCTTGTGTAATAATTTACAGCGTTTTTCGTATAAATTCCCTATTTATTGCTTCTCAAATTAATTATTACAGTCGAAGTTTGATGAAATTGATATGGTGTCATTTCAGGACCTCATCATTTTTCATCAACTTCTATTTCGACCATTCTTTCGGTTAATATGTAATGATAACTTTTGTCAGAAAGGTTTCCTTCTATAAGTAGGTACATCTAATATAAGAAAACCATGACGTAGGTACGTGTGATGAATCGAAATAGATACCTATATAATGAATGATGGTAATATTATAGAATGTGTGTTTTTAACTGGATTAGTTTTAAAGTTGATCGAGTGATTTTTACACTCCTTTGGACATAAATGAATATGACAACGATTACCATGCATCCGTCAACGGCCATGGTTCCATGGCAAAGGGATCAATCCAAGGAACAAAGTTTTGACAAAACTCGGGCACGAACAACCATGGAATCTGTAAAAATTACTTCTACGATAAAGGCTCAACTCAGGATTCCTCTGAATGTGATACCAGTGATACTACCGAAGATTTGGAACACTTGATGATGATGTGCGAGAAAAATATAAAACGCAAAGAGACCTGTTGTTCAAGGAACTGGAGTAGAAAATTGGACTTCCCAACTAACTACACATCATGTATTATTTATTCTAACAGTTGTGATACATCACAACTACACTACTAGATATTGTACAAATTTATAAAAGATATTCATGTAAATATTTTAATTTATCTGTAAATAATGCCAAATTTAAAAAAACTTATTTGGGGATCGGGTGGTAGTGTTCATGTCTCTGGATCTGCTGCTTGTCGTGGTGTTATTACACTTAGTTTCATTCGAGTTTAAAACTGTGATTAAATGTTTTAATTTAATTTTGAAATTAATATTAATGTTTTTCAATGTTTTCATTTAATTTTAAAAGCTTCCGTCAATAATAAAGCAATAGTTCTATCTCTATAATATTACTTATCAAAAAATATAATTCACATGATTATAAATTGATTGGCGAGTTATTTCACTAACATATTATTTCGTTTCCATTATTTTTAGATAATGCCACCCTTGACGTTTGTGACAGCGTTGAGGAACTCAATGCGAATAACCTCTGTTCGATTTGCAGCTACGAACCCAGCAACCTCGTATCCTGTAAGTAATTTGCAACCGTTTTTGAATCACACCTAATTACCTACATAATTCTTGGAGGTCCGAATACCTACGTACGAGTTACTGCTTCCGAATCTACCAAGGTATAGCGGAAGCTTCATTGCTTTCAGGGCTCATGCAAGTTGGGCCCCAGATGGTCCCCTATGAATTACAGAAAGATACGTATGGCCACTGCTCATGCGCAAACGCAAATCAGAGGTACTCAGTTTCTCAGGAATCAATGGCTCGATTTTGCTCTAGTTCGGTAGGTAGGTAGTTCCGCTGTACTCCTATGAATTTCAGGATGCTCGTATAATTATTGGTAAAGCCACTGTACAAGCGCAAACCCCATATCCCGCTGTACATGGCTGCTTTGTATTGCTTACTAGGCCAGTTCTTGGCCCTTTGCAATCATTCTTGTTTTTTTTTTGCTTCGTTCGTAGCAACTTGGAGCGCTGGCGCATTTTTCTTTTAAGAGTACAGCGGGGGCCTTGCCCCCTCCGGCGTTAGCCGCACCAAATGGTGTGCCCAGGATGGCCCACGTGGAGGTGCCGGGTTTTCTGGGGATGGCTGTGGATTTGTAGGGGCGAGGCTTGTACATACCGGCAGGTTGGGGCATGTCACGTTTTTCTGCAGTCTCACGCTATGGCGTAGGTAGGTACTCTTCCCCGTTCCCCAACTTAGGGTCTTCCCATCATAGCCATTTTCGAGACTTCATGTTTGGATGCTAGAGGTATGTACAATGGCGGCAAAGGTGGGCCTTTATTTAATTTCCTTTCCGATTTCATTTTGTAGCTTACAGGCTAAGACTATTTACATATTTACGGGCGGCTAAAACTATGTACAATATTTACAGGCGGCAGAGTACTTTTATTTATTTTCCTCTCCGGGTTATGGGCTTAAGGGCTAGAAATATATATACACTATAATAAAATACACACATTCACTCGCGCAGGCGTTGTCCATAAATACAGGCATTCTCACATTCGCACTATTTGGGCTAAAGATTCCAAGGCAGCTCCATCCCTTCCCCCCTTATGCGCGCTCGCTGCTTTGCAAACTCTACAAATTTGTCATATATTTCCGCGGAGCTGACCAGAAGGGATAATGGCTCGCTGTATGCCGGCTGGCCACACATTTGCTGACGCTGTGCACTGTACAACTGCACTGTACCCTTATTGCATGCTGGGCATCCTCTCTCATGGCGCCACATGGGCAGTGGGGGGAGGACCGTCTCCTAAAGAAATTCAGTTTACCACTAAAATCGCGGTCGCAGACACTGGGGGAAAATTCAAAGGTCAGCCGTCCTGTCTGGCCTATTTCCCACCTTCCCTGCCACTTGCCAAGAACCCATTCCTTTATTTTCTGCATTTGTTCCCTGTCTGTCGGTTGCTCTGCTATGAGTTGTGCTATCTCTGGGTGCAGTGGGACTGCAGTCCGCTCAGGCCACCTAATAGAAGCAAACGCGACTCTAGCATCCAGGACTAAATCGATGGGTATGCAACCTGCAACCACTTGGAGTGCAAGGGTCGAGGCGGTGCGGTATGCTCGAGTAATGGCGAGCAGGACGGATCGCTGCATCTGCAATACTTTATTCCTACACTTTTGAGACGGATTTTTCCACCATGTGGGGGCAGCGTACAGAATTGTCGGCAGGAAGACCACCAAACACCATACCTGCTGTATCAGAATGGATTGAGATTGCATCTAAGGCCATTCAGGCCCATCGCAATCTTGCTGGTCTTCTGTGCCGCTGTCCCTTCAATGCCACTCTCTCTTGATGATACAGCAGGCCCCCCCGTCCCCTCTGGCGTTAGCCACACTCCTTGGTAGTGTGCCCAGGATAGACCACGCGGAGGTGCCAGTTTTACAGGGGTCGTCCTGGGACGGGGGTCGGCGCTTTTCAGGTACTCTGCCTCCTCTTCTCGTATCTTGAGGTTTTCCCGTACTTTTCAGGTACTCTGCCTCCTTTTCTTGTATCTTGAGGTTTTCCCGTTGCTGCCGAATTCCTCCTCGTTTTGGTGCCTTGGCTGTTGCCATGCATTGCTCGGTATGGTGAAGTAGAGCGACTACTCACCACCCGCCATACTACTTACTAATATCACAGCCCAACATCACATTCGTTTCCCTACGTACTACGACCATGCGCTCTATAAGTTACTCTCATTCGATAAATACAGTCACATCAAGAATACAGACACATTCATACTAGCCGGTAGAGCTGGGGAAAGCCACTCCAGCACCCTCGAGCCCACCCTTCCTAGGATGGGAACACCATATCCGAGAAGGAATCCCATTTCCCAGCAACCAACGGCCCGATTTCACTCACATTCGGTGGGTAGTTGAGGTGTAGCTTCCAGATGGTCCCCAATGAATTTCATCGCGATAGGATGACAGGTATAGCCAATGCATATGCGCAAACCATAGACCCTTATATCTATACAATTTGCCCTTCTTTTTGCTTTTACCTGCCATATCGTAGTGGAAGGGTTTGAGTTTGTTAGTGATATACGCACGATCGAGGGTTATCGGCTAATATGTGCCATTAAACTTGGTAGGGGTTTTTTCTTCACCTAATATATACAATTCCTGACGCGTGCTCAGCAATGCGATGAAAGAATCATTGGAGAAAGCTTTTCTCCTTATGGATCCTTGGGATTTCATCGAAAAATCTGCCTAATAATGAATTTGAGGCAAAGGAGGTGAAGCAATTTCACATTTCCCCATAAAGAGGCAAGCCGTATGTAATGCCTTGGGATTTTAATACAAGCATGGCATTATCATACTTTACTGGTAGCTTACACAAAGAATGCGTGATGGTAATAATGCGTTTGACCATCATGTTCTGCCAGTTTGCTAGCTCATTTCCAGCAACATGATCCCAGAATGTGACCTATTCCAAAGTGAAGTAGAAATAAATGCTATTCCTCTATGAATTTGACCCATCCTATTTTCCTCCCGAGTGGAGGGTGAAGCAGAGTGCAAAACAAGCTAATTTTGGATTTGGACAAAATCCGGAGGGTCTACTCTAAGCAGCATTAGGTTGAACGTGGTCTTGCATATTGCAAGAACAACTCATTGTAGACTCTGGAATTTTATAATTCAGGTCGGTACGAGCTAGACTACACATAACAGGGTCCCTGGTCAGTGGGCCTACAGTGATGCTGGTGCTCTATCTACTAGACTAGAATATCGCATCGTATTTTAATGATTGTAATTGTTCTAGGAATTGAGCACCGTATGGAAAGTGAAGACATGTTGGTACGGAAATAGTCGCGATAAGTAGTGGGGTGAATGAAGTTGCTTATATTTCATAATATTACATACATCATTTTCACGCTCTAGTACATAGGTACCTACCCTTCGTGAACACCGGTATAACCGGTATATTGTAACCGGTATAATCACATATGAACGTTATCACGACGAAGGACGTGTGCCCGGGGATCGGACTGCCTTAACAACCTGAGGAAGAATACAAAAACAAAATAAAAACTCGGCGGCGTCGTGAGGGTTAGTCCCCTCCAATCGGAACAGCCTTAAGCGGCAAGGTGGGCCTTCTCGGTTCCAAGTGCTCCGTCGACGTCTCTCTCCAACCGCACACGTTCGCATTATCTTTTAGGGGTCTGCGAAGCTGTCATCATGAGCCCTACGCATTCCGTAAACACGTCATACCCGGTAAGTTGATACTGGTTAAGAAAAAATCAAAAATAGTTCCACAGCTACGTCAGAAAATCGGTTTTGACCCGCAGCGAGCCTTTGACAATGAATATTACGTAATCAGACTCAACAGGTGAAATTCAACCATTCGACCATTTCTTGTTTAAAAATAACGACCATTCTTGTATGTTTCCAATAACGAACCTTCGGAATCGACCACGGAAAACCAATTCCCCCTACCCCCCTCAAAGTTTAGGTTTCCGTTCAAGGTACGTAGAATCCGAAAATAGAATTAAAATCTCTGTCCATCCACTGGACTTGGCACTTTCCGTAGTTACCATGACAAAATTGATGAAATTTGGTTTGTAGGTCCCATTTAGGGCCTAGCTGGACCTCGAAGCTCGGCGATACTGTCAGTCATCTCTAAGGGCTGGAAAATAGGGGATGCAATTTTCAAAATGCCATAGTTCGGAAACTTTCGACGGAAGGGTATGGTTTTTATGAAGTTTTTAAAATTGATTCTGAACTTTCGGATTGACTAACGTGAGTACCCACCTTCTCAGTCGGCACTTGTCATCTGGCTAGGTACCAGCGTCATGGTGTCAAGGTAGGTATACTGGTAACATATAATAGGTCTTGGTACTTAAAATTTGGAGCTGCAGATGAGTGGATGTTTGGGGGGAGGGGGGAGAAGCACAGATCACATTATAAATTCTTAATCGGTATCACATTATAAATATTCTTAATCGGTTTCACGCGTCAATAATAGCAACGAGTTTTAAACTTTTATGTAAATTAGGTTGAGTGGATTATGGTTCCCACGGTTATGCAGCCTATCAAAAATACTGTGCTCGAATGTTAGAACCATATAACTATGTACCTACTTACAGCCATAACCATATATAACCATTCAACTATGCAGAGGGTACCTCCACTGGCGCAAATGAAAGAATTTTTTTCTTTTTCGAGAATGGATAATTTCTGTGGGTTAAAATTTGAACCTCTGAGTTCCGCTATAAATTACGGATCAGATAAATCGCCGAGTAGTTCAACTCAAACCCCGCTTCGAGCGCTAGTTTGTCACTTTAAGCGCTGTACAGAACCGCAATGGATGGATGGATGGAGCCACAAATTTATAAATAAATTTAAAAAACACATCCTCAATATCAATCCAAAGAGAGGTTCACGAAAGGTCACAGCATAGGTTCTTGAAGATTACCAGGAAGGTTTGCCATTTTTAATGTTGAGTTGCTGGCAGCATTGAGAACCTTCGCCTCCGAAGCTTCGCTACGCCTCCTTGGGCCAACAGCCAGTCAGTTGTCAATAGACCTGATACGCCATTTTTTTCCAGATTCTTGCTTCTAACCCTCATTTAAAAAAATACCTACCGCTTATTTTTGAAAACGGGCTTCAAACTAAATTTTTTCAAGTTTTGAATACGTTTTCCAGCAAATAAATTTAACGAAAATGATCCATTTTGTTGGTTTATTATTTTCAATAATGAATCTTTGGAAAACGAGCATGAAAAAAAAAAAAAAAAAATACCCCCCTCAAAATTTGATATTTTCCTTTTCAAGATACCACGTAGAATCCGAAAATGGAATAAAAAATGTCTGTCCGTCCGCCGCACGCTGTGCTTCGCACTCCTCTTAGTTACCATAAACCGATATTAATGAAATTTGGTTTTTAGGCTCCCATTAGGGGTCTAGGTAGTTGGTCCGCGAAGCTCGGCGTTACTGTCTGTCATCTCTAAGGGGCTAAGAGGTGAAAAATAGGCGTTGGAATTTCCCGAACCCCGTAGCTCGAAAACTTTCAGTCGAAGGGCAGGTATGGTTTTTTACCTACGTTTTTAAATTGATCTCGAACTAAAGAAGTTTTTGAGACGACCCGGAGCATTATACGAACAGCCGTTCGTTTGCACCGAAAAGCTTCGCCAACATGATCGTGAATGAAACGCTCCTGCAGTAGCTAGATTCTTACAAAATGGTTTTCTTCTGTCTGCTTGTTTTTATTTCCTTTAATCGTTACCTACCTAATCATGTTTCAAATATAAGTTTTTTGTCAATAGTTTCACACGTTTTAACGTATTACTACATTAGTTTCACTTATATCATAGGTACACTAATGCATATAATTTGATAGTGTATTTCTAAAATTGAACGTGAAATCCCACGTGGTGAGATTCAGGAAATTGATGAGGAAGGTTGATGTCAACGTAGAGGGGGGTAGGAGCCAGACTAGTTCGGCCATTAGGTTAGATGCATTTTTGCATTTTAGTTTATTATTCTGTGAATAATACACCAATGTATTCGCTCAGCAACACTTTTTTATAACACCCCCCTCAATTTTTTTTTCTTTTACGTTTCAAGGTACGTAGATTCCAAAAATGCAATGTCCGTCCGCCGTGCGCTGTCCGCCATATCATCCACATCTACTTTATTTTCCGTCTAAAAGGTTCGTTCTTTCGCACGCAGGCACCATTTGGGCCCTAGTTGTGTACCGAAATTTTGCAGCCGGATCGGAACATACCCAGGGGTGTTATGGATGAAAAATGGGTGTAAAAATAGGGTTTTTCGGTGTTTTAGTAACGTGGGTTTCTGAGGTATCGTTTTCCATGTTTTTTAGGACGATGAGACCGAGCATGCGGTAGATTTTTACCAAAGAGAGGAAAATTGAGGTTCTAGCGAAGTTTCAGCCTTAAATTCAAGTAAAATTGTGGTTTGAAATCGTCTTTCTTCGCACACAGTTTGGGTCCTAATTGTGCTCCGAAGCTTGGCAGCCCGATCGGAAGACAACCAGGGGAGTTAGGGGGGGGGGGGGGGGG
The DNA here is from genome assembly GCA_954871275.1 of Leptopterna dolabrata. Lineage (NCBI taxonomy): Eukaryota > Metazoa > Arthropoda > Insecta > Hemiptera > Miridae > Leptopterna > Leptopterna dolabrata. The sequence goes on along the minus strand of OX940982.1, from coordinate 25,466,808 downwards.
GGCTTGGTTTAGAAATAGGGGGTTTCGAGGTTTTTTTGGGGTTTTACCGAGGATGACCTTGTAAAGTATCGTTTTCCATGTTTTTTAGGGTTTTAAAATTCATTTTTTATTCGTCAAAAACCTGTGAAATTTTCTGAAATAACACTAGAAGTAATATCAACAAGTGAATCAAGACAGTTAAATAGCACTATCAATAATCAAAGATAACTTGTAAAAAAATAGGAGCCTAATTCGTGTTTTGGGGGGCCAAATGGGTGGAATCCATTAAAAATAACTATTTCAATTATTGCACATGAATGAAACAATAAATAAACAGCCAACATTTCTTTAGGTATGTCCAGTAGAATAACAAACCCATGTTATAAGGACTTCGCAGCGTTTTCATCGTAATCGACAACCTCAACATGGGGATCCTTATTAATGGTAGGTTTCTACTGGATAGTTTTTTAAATCTAGGAAATTTTCTGCATTACACCTCCTCTGACCCGAGGGTGCTTGAGGGCTTGAGTTCCAAAATCTTTATTGTACTTATTGGCTATACTTTATAAATTGTATACGTCTTTTTCGGGACTAATATTTTTCTTTAATGTGTCGCGGCACCGATTCAGTTGGGTAGTTGCTTTCGGGATGACTCTAAACAACACATTCGTTACAGTGAATTAGGAATAAGAAAATGACAAGATTAGTGTTTCATACTCTGAAGGGGCGAAAATACAAAATAATAATAGTTGAAACTTGAAACGCAGTCAACCTTTTCAAAGCCAAAGATGTAGGATTGTGACGGTGGCTGTTACCGAGTCGTTTTTTCTTCCGGTGGAGATGGGGTCGTTTGGTGGGAGACTAATCCACATCCCTTCTTGATAATCAGGCTAGTCTAGAGAGGGGACTCTCGAGGGTCCACTGTCACACTCAATCACAGGCTCGAACTTGGGTGGGAGCCGCTACAGGTCCTAAAAACAATCCCCCGTGACTATAATTATACCATTTGGCTAGATCTTTCCTCTAAAAAATGCTTATGAGAAGCTTTGTCGTTAAGTTGGTTGGAAATTGAAATTAAGCCTTCAACTCATCTTCCAATTTGGTGAATCCATAATGAACAAGATCACTAGGATTATTCTAGGAATATTCTTTCAGCCTTCTTAATAGTAACGGAAACTATAATACTGACTGATCACAAAGGTTCTTGCTAGCTTCATAACACTGTGGTATTGTTTTAGGAATAGAAACTTAGCCTACCATATAAATACCTTGTTAACATATAGTTGGTAACATTAAATACCTAGTCAAAGACCTGGTTAAATATTTTTAAAAGAACACTGCTTTATCGAAACGTAAACTTTTGAGTTATTCTGGTATTTTCAGTATGAGGTACTTATTTTTGGGCTCAGCCCAGATTGGTTTGGGAATCCCTATTAGTGTCACTGTATATTAGGTATTACATTAGTCACGACACGAGCAATGTATCACGCTCTTTAGCAGCCTGCCGTGTTTATGGTTTGCAACAGCGAATTTATTTTGAGTTATTGAATACAGCTAAGTGAATTTCAAGCTACTTTTATGGCTACTTAGCCTTGGCTACATTATTTTTTGCAATAACGAATTTTGATCTCCTCTGAAAAAGAAACGAACCCCCTCACCAATCGGTACCTACCTATGTTATTCTACATGTAATTCTACATTCTATTAATCTAAACATCTAATGATATGAATCATCTAGAATTTTATCGCTAAGTTGACCCTCCCATTGCTACAATGAGGTTCAACGAACGTATGACAGTGACACTGACAATGTATAGCCAGCTGTGGTTAGATGGCACGAGCCATGAGGCGAGCGTTCGACGAACGCCTAGGTCCCTCATCTCTGGTTATATAACCTGTCCCGAAGGTCCAAGAATCAACGTTACGTAACATCTACCTCTGCCAATTCCATTCGAAATAAACCGTGAAATTATCATCCGAATCACCTACAAAAATCAGACCGGATAGGGGGGTTTGTGGGTGAGAAGCAGAATTGCTAGGTGTCCTAATTATAAGAACGATGAACTCATTTCAGATTGTTTCCCCTCATTTTAGGATTTTCGGAAGTTCAACTAAGTTTCTTCACAAAGATGTAAATGGGAAATGAGTTACTTACACTTACAATTAGAGCACTAATCACCAATCGATACTTGGAGCTACACGAACGTTTCTTAAATCATGAAACTGCGTGTTACATACTTCCATGACTGTATTAACCGCTAGGCAGGGATTTGCTCGTATTTTTAGGAAAAATTTAAATAAGGAAGCATTCATTCAGACTGGACATAGCAAGGGTCTAAGTGTAGGTGCCAACATTCTAATTGGAATTTTCCCAGTATGAAGGTAACTCTTCCCCGGTTTTTTGGTGAACCCAGAATAAAAGTTGGAAAATCTTATTCAGGTGACTGTCTCAAATGTGAGATAGTAGTTGGAAAATCCGTATCCCTATTCCTTTGTTGTTTCCTGCTTATGATCAAATCCTAATCAGGTGGAACATTTGAGATCAGTGAGCTAATCCTAGTCAGTTGGCGTATTCACGTTTAAAGTCGGAAATTGGTTGTTAGGTAACAACTATATAACTGGGAATCCAAGAGGAAAAATTGAAGCCACTGAGTTGGAGCAGGTACCTACATAGGTCCTAAGAGTCCTCGATTATAATTTGTGGTTCAAAATTATTACCTACTTTGTGGTATCTGATAGTCGTAGTTTTTTTGTGGATCATGAATAATCAAAACTTCGTTGAGAGCCGAGAATTCTGGAGCGCGCTCAGTGGTCCAAAATAATAAATTCTAGCAGATCAGAATGGTTTTTAACAGGAAACCGTTAAAAACTTGTCTTTTAACACTTTTGGAGGAAAAAATAGAAAGCAATAAGTAACTTTTGGAGGAAAAAATAGAAAGCAATGAGTAACACGCCTAATGGAAATTTTCCTCTGAATCCGATTTTGTTGTCTACGCGAAATAATACTTGATAAGTTTTCCTTAGAAAAAACCCTATAGGGTTTTTATTATAATAACCGGGATTTAAACTTTTGTTTCAGATTTTTATGCTTTTAGCATCTCAATGAAGATCTAAATTCTGAAGCAGCAATTAGCTAAGAACTTTGTACTGAGATCATGAGGCAGAACATTTGAATGGGTTGTAAATGGGGAACTACACCTGTGGGAGTGGGACTTTCCCAAAATGTGCTCGAAAATAATATTTAATCTGTCACCCCATTAAGGACCAGATTAAGCCAACTACCATTATGCCATTACGTTAACTAGGCACCTATGTACTAGCCGATTTCATCAGTTCGAACAGTGGTGATCAATAAGTTTTCGCCCTGCTTTGAGGTTTGTTGTTAAAGAGTAGTACATTAGTAGTACATGAATACGTATAGACCGTATCTACAGCGTCAAGTATGTTCATATTCTACGAACTAACTTTTGCGACGAGATCGTGGAAACCCATTTCAATTAAAAATGGAGTTTTAAAGCTTTATATATATTTCGACTAAGAATAAAATGGAGTGTTATAGCATTTTGTTGTTAGTGGAAAAAGATAACGTTTTAGTAACTCCGTTTTTATTTTTTATAAGGTAGCAGTTTTAAATTTACTAATTTTAGTATGAGAAAATCGCAAATTTACTTATTGGTCTAATAAGTTTCCAAAAGATATTCTAAATGGAACTTCTACGGACTCCCTTATACATAATTAAACAGCATGATCTGGGCCCTGAAACCCATGAAGTTTCAATCCATTCCAGCACTGGCACCGGCGCTCCAAGCCTTTTCGACTAGTTACGTAACCACGGAATTTGCGTCCCTCATGGAAGTATTTTAATTAGTTAAACTCTCTCAAAAGGTATCCGGGATTAGCGATTCCCACCCGTCAACGAGAGTTAATTATAGTGCCTGTCTGAAATGGTACCTAGATAACACAATTATCTATGAGATACAACTATTGATGAGATACAACACAATTATCTAGGAGATGTGTAACTTTTAATATAAACTTTCAGTTTTAGTGTTACAATTTCACCATTATCTGTTGGGAGTTCACGCTACGAGATGGATCAGGTGAGTTGGAATTATTTCTTCCGATCGAAATAAGAGGAAATGATCGAGATCAAAACAAAATAATTCAATAAAAATATGAGGATCAAAGATTTCGTTCATTTAGGTACGTAAGTTAACGGATCCGTAGTACAAAGGTGCCGGCACAATAATCGTGCTTGTACAGTAGGTACAAATTAATTCCCAGGCTTATTTATTATCCAGGTACCTACTTGTCAAGTGCACAGAGGATGTAGAACCTAAAGAGGGTTCAAATAACCCATTTGGGTACATGTAGAAACGAAGGTTATCTTTCTATGACTACTAGGTACCTAGTCACGGAGCAGATGTCTTTGTTTCTACATTCCTGTAACGGAGGTCTATGAAGGGAATAATGAAATAATCGTGACGTTGAAATTCTATAGGGGTTTATCGGATATATGTGGAGAGAGGGGATAACATACAGAAATTGCTATCATTTGTTGTGAAAATTAATTTAACTTTCTATTATTTGACAATTGCTGATGATTTTACTGATGATTTTACTGTATTGTTTTTAGTTTATTATTTTCACCCCCCCCCCCCCCCCCTCCACCCGCCAAATTTCATGGATTCCGTTTCAAGGTACGTAGAGTCCGAAAATGGAATTAAAAAAAATTTCTGTCCGTCCGCCGTACGCCGTAATTCGCATTTTCCTTAGTTAACATGAACCAAAATTAATGAAATTTGGTTTGCAGGTCCCATTTGGGGTCTAGTGTTGGTTCTGGAAGCTCGGCGCTACTGTCAGTTATCTCTAAGGGGTGATAAATAGGGGGTTGAAATTTACGGAACGCCTTATTAGCTCGAAAACGTTCTTTTTTTACGGTTTTAAATTGATCTCGAACTAAAGAACTTTTGAGACCACCTAGAGCATTGCAAGTCCAGCCGTTCGTTTGCACCGAAAAGCTTCGTCAACATGATCGTGAATGGAACGGTATGAATCCGGTCCGGTTATCATTGCTAGGGAACACCTGATTATAATCACGACGACTATAATGAAATCGAGTGTGTTGTTCTGTGATATTATTTCATTTGAGGAATGATGGCTCGTTTTGATTTTTTTTATATGAATAACAACTAATAACTAATGATTGAATTATTGAAGCCTGCGCATTTCGATGAAAATGTAATTACCGAGCTGGCTCCAGTACTTTCCTGGGGGGAGCTTGAGTGTAGGTTTTGACCACAGAAAACTTTGATCTACGCAGAAGGGGCATCTGTAAAGGTAAATAATTAACCGTTGTGTAATAATTTGCAGCGTTTATTAAGCCATCTCATAGCTTCCACTAGATAAATATTAATTTGAAAGAAATTATTTGGTCTTCGTTTTCCTCTTGAACAGATTGGAGTCTTCATTTTACAACCACTGCCTTCTTTGGCATCTATAATAATATTCGAACTGCACCTGTTTCTCGTATAAACTACTAACCAGTTAAAACTAGCACAGCATCTTACACATTGCGAACCGCTCTTCGTTCTTACGAGGGCATTCTTGACATGGATTAAATAGATATTGCAAAGATTTCCTTGTAGGTTTAGTTCTTGCCTCATGAAATTATTAACAAGAGCAAGTTCGAATAAGGTTCAAAGAAAAACTTGAGCATTGCCAACGAGTAGGTAATTGGTGTAAATGGAGTTTAAATTAGTCGGTTGATAATTTATCTGGCTGGTTTTATGTGGCTTTCTACTGTAATACCTACTTCTACGTAATCGAGTGAACGTTACATAGAAGTCGACGCACACCCACTCGAAAGTAGCCGCGTGAAACGGATTCATGCTTCGCTCCCTTAAAACTTTTTTTGGTTCACGTTACCATTTAAAAGTAAAATCCAAAAATCTAATAATTTTCTTATATAATTATAGAACACCACGTGTTTACGTATGTTACCTCGTCACGTCTCAACGTGATCAGCGAGTCCCTGAGACGGACCTACGCTACGGTAAAATCGCTGAAACATCCTCTTCCGACGTCTATACGGGGCTTTCGTCCGCGACCCGATTAATTGGTTTTTACGAATGAAAATTTTTGACGCCTTGACGAATACTGCCACCTGGGCGAAGCCGGGGCTCTATAAGTGCTAGTAAAATTAAATTTATTTTGATTTTTTCGGAGAGTTGCTTATGACGGTTAGTTGCAGTTTCGGATGGTTGTCTGCGAATTGTTGTTATGGTTGTCAATCGGTAATCACGGTCAACTGACAATTTAATACTTGGTAAGTATTACCTACCTACGAGTAGAAACTTGAAGAAGAATTTTTGAGTTGTCCTACTGGAAAATATTCTCCAACCTTTCGTGCTGAATAGTTATCGGGAAACGCTGTAGGGATCCTATATTTATCGGGGTTTGGACCTTGAACGGATAGCTCTACCGAAAACTTACTATCTCAGGATCTACGTGGTACCTTCTAGTAGTCCACCTTTCGAACTTCATAGGCAGTTGATGCTTCGCGAACTATTTGTTTGACTGATATTATTTTCATTTCCGTTGTTTCAGGTGGACAGAACAGCAGAAGTCACTGGCGTCTACAAATTCCCTGCTATTCCCAATAATCCTTTCACGCTATTTAGAAGTTGGTATGAAGACAATCGCTCATCCAATCACCTTGCAACTAACGCCTTCTGCCTGTCCACCGCCTCCAAGTAAGACTTGAAAATTATAATATTGAGACATGCTATCTCTATGATATAAGTACACTGACATTGAAACAACTGGTTGAGACCTACTACTTACCAAAATCGTCTAAAAAGTGGTAGTGAGGCAACTAATTATTAGTATGTACTCTGTTTCAAATCCGAGTTGACTTGCACCAACGACAAAATTTTCTCCGCCGATCAAAACTGCTTTTGAATACCTACCTATTTGTTGCTGTATATTGGTGTACCTAAATTCTGCTATATATAAGTTACACAAACGTTTCTGTCTAACAGAGATGGGAGGGTGAGCTCTAGAACATTGATCTTACGTAGACTGGATGAAGACGGTTTCGTCCTGATGACTGATTCCAGAAGCAAGAAAGCCCAAAACATCGTAAGTCATCGTATTATCATAATTTTAGGTATCTGATGCTCGCGTAGGTTAACATAGATATTCACGAAATATGCATAAAACATTGGAATTTCTTTCTTTTAAAACGAATTCTTCCCTACAGGAGAGACATACATAAATTTGATGTCTTTTAATAGTAGCTCAAGTAGTTCAAGGGATATTTTTGGGTGAGGCCAACTTTTCACCAACTGTTTGCCAGTTTTCAATTGATTTGATATTCATAATAACAATGAACACACAAAAGATTTATTATTTGATTTTGCAAATTGTTTCGTGGCCTGACAGTTTTAATTCGTGTAAATTACTATAATTACACGCACAGCAATGATTGAATAATACCTAGCATTGCATCACCCTGACCGTGGTTTATCTTCATCATGTATTCGAGTATACAACTAGTATAGATATTATACCTACCTAGGATATTCTACTTTTATGTTTCAGCGGGAAAACCCTTATGTGGCAGCAGCATTTTTGTGGGTCAGCCAAAAGGAAGGAATGATACAATCAAGACAGGTTTGTAAATTGTTCTAAACTGTTCATCACATCAATATGCCACCCTTTCCGAAAGGTATGGTAATATTAATGAGTTGTACTGATGTACCGTAGGTACGTACCTATTCGAATTGGTTGATGAGTATGTAAATTTGATGGGGGATGTGTTTGAGCTTCAGGTTATTTGTTGGGGGGATAAAAAATATCTTCAGCCCCGATGAAGGTGTGTAGGGCGAGGAACAGACGACCAAATCAGTCAATCAATAGAATGTTTATTCACAAAATAATCATATTACAATCGAACAAATACTCATATTACATAAATATGCATCACTTATAAGAACATAGGTATCTTATCTTTCAGTCAAAGACCCTTTCAGGGATTTGTTGACGTTCATCACTACTCGTATTAACATGTACAATCTCTTGCTTATAATCTCTGTTATCCTCTGTTCCCAAGTAATGAACCGTGGATACAGTAGGTAATTTTGCCTTATCCGAACTAATTGTAAACTAATACACGTAAGTTATTTCAGCCCAAATAGTTTCAGGTATTCCATAAACAGATCTTGGGCATAATGATCGTTTAAGTACCTACGCTGGTAGATAACTTTTATATTATGATCTCGCGCTAATATCACTATTTTTAATCACCTCAGGTAGTGTTGAATATAACTTTGGAATTAACCATGAGGATTACCGAGTAACAAAATCGTTATTAGGGCGTGGTATTGCGATTAAGGTTTGTGAAGTAGTTCTTTTCATACGTGTTGCATTACATTACGTGCAGCAAATGATTGTTTTGTGGACATAAATTAACGAGCGAAACACATAAGTTAGCCTTCAAAGGTTTTGTATAGGTCTTTAATTCTAATTCGACTACGGGCTCTTGTTACGATGCGTAGGAGTGATTGCAAACCACGTTTAGACAATGGAAAGTGGAAGCATAAGCACCACCCCAGTACTGTATGCCGTATATCGGAGTGCAGTATACATAGGCGTAATAAAGCAATTGTAAATGTTTTTTTGAAAGCCACGCTCGGAGTATTACAAAGAAGAAAAACGATTTTCGTAATATTTATTTACTACGGTTTCTTTATGGTATTTCCATTAAATGACAGTCAAGTTCCAAACCAAGGTATTTAATACTATTCACTTTTCAATTTTACGGCAAGCACATTTATCTAACATACCACAAAGTTCGTCATGGGTTTTCAGATTAAAGAATTCAGGTTGCCTTGCTTTAGTGGTAGAAAAGGTCACACAACCAGTATTAGACGTATTCATCGTCAGACTATTTGTGGAGAACCATCGCGTTATCTCGTTTAGGTCTGCGCTTGCTTTTTTGTTAACTATGTCCCACGAGGAATCAGCTATCGTTTGTTCTGTCATCAGCAAACGCTGAAATTGATCCGTCTGTCTCTAGTTGAAATGCATCATTTACGCACTCACACCAAGAATAAGAGAGGGCCTAACTCCGAACCATGTGGCACCCCGTATACAGTGTTTGTAGTGTAACTTTTCAAATCATTGAACTCCACAATTGAGACCTTTTCGATAGATATGAGGAGAAACATCACCGCCTCAAGATCTATGTGCTCGAATATGTGTATTAGCCTTGTTGGGTTAATAGAATCAAAGGCTTTCGATAGGTCAATAAAAACAGACAGGACACAGACAGGACTTTTTCACTTTTGTTTAAAGCTAAGGATATCTCATTAACCACTGCTCCTAGGGCATCATGTATACTTTTATTACGTCTGAAGCCAAACTGAGTGGGTGAGAGGAGGTTATTATATTCGAGATAATAAAGAAATTGCGACTTAATTACCTCCTCAAAGACCGCAAAATTTGGCGATAATTTGAAGAAGATGATTTAGGACCTCTTTTGTGTAGTGGCTAAAGCACTGCTATTTTTTAGCGCATCAGGGGAAGTTCCATTTAATATGCTGAGGTTAATGATATGAGATAGTGGACTACTAATGTAGATAGCTAGAAATATTATCAAAGACGAAGAAGAAATGCCATCCCAGCCTGGGCCAGTTCCACCTTTAATTGTTTGAACTGAGCTAAGATCTCATTCGGAGTTGTTATTTGCAAGCTCGTTTTCAGAGGAACCGATGGATACTCAGTATAGACTTGACAATATCGGCTTGGAAGGTTTTGGCGTGAATTAGGAACTTTGTGTAGCAGGGTCTTATGTAACACTCCCCATCAACAATTCCAGTTTCCCGAAGGTCAATCACTGTTTCTCCGCCTACAGCAGTGAAGTGGAGGAATGTGGTTAGCGGTAGAAAAAGTCAGTTTTGAAGATAGGAATTGGTCTTGAATTTCACTGGCGACCGTAAAAGCAAATCCATCTCCTGTTATGCCAGAAATGGTCTGCACATTACTTTGATCGGTTCCAAATCGAAAAAACAAATATATTCCTATACCTATATTGCTACATTAATTAACAAAATAGGCGAATTAGGTGCTATAGGTAGTGTAGGGAAGCAGAACATTGATGATAACTCCAACACAAAAAGATCGTCATCCCGTCAACCAAAGTAATAATGAATTTTTGCAGCTTCTTGGAAATTCGGTCACTTTTATTGGTGAATTGGTTCAGCAATCATAGCTTGCCTGACTAAAATTTGATGGTTTCTCCCTAATAGGTCCGAATGGAGGGAACCTTGGAAGAACTCCCATATGATCAATGGAAGGAAGTGTACGAGAACGAGCCGCTATTTGCCAAAATCCGCTCGCAGGTTTGTCACCAGGGAACAACAGTAGAATGGGACAATCTGAAGAAGCACCACGACCAAGTCCTGCAAGACTGGAAAGATGGAGTCAATCCTCTCAACAAGCCAGATCATGTGTAAGTACTGCCCCGAATACGATGGGTTTTGAATATACCTACTTACCTGAAGACGCTCTTGTTGTTGCTACCAACTGTTCGAACACAATCATAATGAGCTACTGTTAAAACCAAGTCAAAACTCAAGATAAGCTTCTTTGGAGATCAACCGAAGAAACCAGTCTCCCAACCCTATTGACAGAATGTCCAAGAAAACCATCGGCCATCGATCTTCAACAAGAAAATGTTTCTGCAATCTCTAATTATTTCTTGAGTACGAGTAGTAGTTAGGGGATGTAAGAGATTTTATCGTTCATCCAGGCATTCGCCCCACACACCTTTAAGAGATCCACATAATATTTTTGATAAAAATTGTAATGGATGAGGGGTTTAACTACGCCACCCATACAGCGTAGTTTCCCCCTCTCCATCCTCAAGAAAGGTAGGGAGGCAGTGTGACAGCTGCCCCCGGAGACAAATGGTTAGATTATAACGCGTTGCCTCCGAGAGTTGATGATTCGTTTCCGCGAATCAACCGCCCCTTCAGCCGCGTGTCAAAAAGATCGGGAAGAGCCAGCGTCCAAGATGGACGGGATTCCCATATACCGTCACAAAATTAGCTAGAAGGTAGAGGTACCGAAAATGAGTAAGCTTGAGGTTTTGCTCTTTCCATTTGAGGCAAGTACCAGGAAGGAAATTTTCTGAAATTGTCTTTCTTTCATTGCCTAAAGTTCAGTGTAACGAGGAACTAAGCGTAACGAGGTCGATCCAGGAATGCCCAGAACAAAATGTGGTGATTTCCCAACAGTTCTTTAAATAATGGCTGTTTGAACTGTAGAATTTCAACTCCAATTTCACGCTAGGTAACAGCTGATCCAAACCATTCAAATTGATTGATACTTCAAGAAAGATCTGTAGATCCACTGTAGCATGATTCGCGAGTGTCCTGGAACTTGACTGTGGGATGGGTGACCCTCTAAATTTTAACACAATTCAAATTCAGGAAATGTTGGAAGATAATAGCTGATTTCGATGGTTATGGGGCCATTTATCCCCCCCCCCCCCCCCCACAGCTACTCCCTTCCTTATTTTGGTTTACTATTTTCAGTACATAATGAACCTTTGGAATCAAGAATGAGATAAATCTGTTTAACAGTAACCCTCCTCCCTCCCAAAATTTGATGACTCGATTTCATAAAGCCATATATCATTATAATCAGCCGTTCACTATCAATGATATCTGGGCTGAGTTATGTATACCTTATAGTTCACACTCACATTACAATCACGCATGGCTTCTTGAAATCGAGTTGCTCCGTGATATTATTTCATTTGAAGAAATATGGTTAGGTACCTATTTTGGAATTTGTTGATAGGTACTTTTTTCCCTAATAATTGTTGATAGGTTCATTTGTTGTTGACGGCCAAATGAATCATTCAAATTAGGTGAAAATTCAGGAAAACGAGTATGTCGAGATTCCACCTTAGGTTCAGCGACCATGCTGGGGGTGGTATTTACTATATACCTCGCTTTGACCACTAAATACCTAGTTTACGTAATTCACTGTTCCCCACGTAAGCAATATAAAGTCTGAATCAGTTAAAGAAAATAAAACCAATGAATATAAACAATTTTTGTTTTATTGATCAATAGAAGAGTTCCATTGATTGATATCAACTCATATTTCCAGTGTTGCGTTCAAGATTCATCCCTCCATGATTGAATTCTACGAATCTGTCGGGCCATGTATTGCTGATCGTGTCATGTACCTCAAGGAGAAGAACGCTTGGCGGAATGAGAGGATCGCCGCTTGAACCTGACCTATTTTTGTCGCCATTCCTCAAAAGAACTGGATCAAATTGTGTTCAAATACTATTTAAATGCCTTAGATGAATAATTGTGTGTGTGAGTGGGTGACAAAATTAGGACCTAAACTTTTTGTTTTTTCTCCTTTTTTTGTTTGTTTTGTTTAAAATAAAGTTATTCTTGAAAGTTGTACAAGTCTATAATGTAGGAGTCCCACCAGTCCTACCTACCTACGTCGAATAGTTGCAGTGGTTCCAACATTCATAGAGCACCGTAGGTAGATAACTATTTTTATTCAGGTTTCCTCTAAAGCCGTTTTTGGGGCATTCCGAATTGTCAACATTCTGTGTATATGTATACCTAAGCCGAAGTTAAAACCCAATGATACTGGTAAAATTTTATCAGATGATTATGCACAAATTTAATTTTTTATTTGCTCAGTCGTTAAATTGTAAGAACTAAGTATTGGAAAATAAAGGAATTGGAAGTAAACTAATTATACTGGAATTTTCATGAGGGGCAAATTACATAAAATATAAGTGTGCAGCTTTGGAATGGTATGTCCATTGCAGATAAATTATAACGATACCTATCGGTCGAATACGACTTTGCCCTCCAAATGTTGGAAGTGGTAGAAAAGGTAAATGACAACCTATAGAAAGCTGATACTGTACCTTCGTAAACTGCATTGTTTGGTATAGGTACGTGACAACTCAGTGGCGGACCTAAGATTTGGATGGGGGGGGGGGGGGGGGGGCTAACCGGAAAATGTTTGAGAAAACGCTGCTGCGAAGACCTTGTCACACGGGTATATTATTATATTGGACATACCTACAGAAATGTTGGCTGTTAATTTATTGTTTCTTTCATGTGCAATAATTTGAATAGCTGTTTTTGATGGTTTCCACCAATTTTGGCCCCCAAAAACACGAATTAGGTTTGACAACTTATCTTTGATCACTGATAATGCCATTTAATTGTCCTGTTGATAGGTACTACTTCTAGTGTTATTATCTGGTGCTACGAAAATCCTAATCCAAGTCGGGGTTTTTATGAATATTTTGGTTTTGGTTTAGGTGTTGTTCTGTGAATAATACACCTATGTATTCTCTCAGCAAAAAAAATTATAGCACCCCCTCAAAATGTTTTCTTTTACGTTTCAAGGTGCGTAGATTCCAAAAATTCCGTTCGCCGTACTCCCTACATCCCTATAGCTACTTTACTTTGGGTCTAAAAAATTCATTCTTTCGCACACAGGCTCTATCTGGGCCCTAGTTGTGTCCCGAAACTTTGCAGCCCGATCGGAATATACCCAGGGGTGTTATGGGTGAAAAATGGGTGTAAAAATAGGGGTTTTTGGTGTTTTGGTAACATGAGCTCGTGAGGTACCCACGACAATGGGTGTAAAAGTAGGGGTTTTCGAGGGTTTTTTTAATGAGGTTTTATTGAACATGAGCTTGTGAGGTATCTTTTTCAATATTTTCAGTTGACCTCGAACTTGTGCATTTTTTGAGACCACCCAGAGCATTGTAATTCCAGCCGCTCGTTTTCACCGAAAGCTTCGTCAACATGGTCCTGAACCTGAATGAAACCGTGCACATCCAGCGCAGATATCACTGCAAGGGAACACATGATCATAATCACGGACGGCTGTATGAAATCAAGTTGGTTGTTCCGTGATATTATTTTATTTGAAGAATGATGGTTATCTATTTTGGATTTTGTTAGTACGTACTTTCGCAACTTGAACAAACGCTATGCTTCATGAATAACAACAAAAATGATCAATGACAGTTCCACCGAATTTTTATGTAAATGTCATTCTCTGCCGGCTCCAGTACAAGATTTTGGACTTCCCTGGGGGGGAGCAGGAGTGTAGATATTGACCACAGAAAACAGTGATCTACGCAGAAGGGGCACCTATACAGGTAAATAATAAACCGTTGTGTAATAATTTGCAGCGTTTTTTAAATCGATATCAAAGTGCATTATTTCAAATAAAATCTTTACACTTTATGTTTTATGAAATAGGTATCAGTTATGCTTCAACATGGTTATATATTATTAGTGTCATGGGCACAATGAAAAGTATCAGTGCAATAAGTAATTTACTTTAAAATCAATTTGTTAATTACTATTGCATTTATTATTCATCAAAATTTTCCTACAAAAGAGCTTTATATTATACCTACACGCAATTCTTTTTTCATTGAAAATATTATTGAGAACAATTATAATACTCTATTCATAAAACAGGTGATGGTTAAATAGGTAATAAAGTAATGAAGACAATTACCTGGTCAAGATATATTTTGCTTTAGTGTTTGAACGAAAGCTAATTTTATCTAGCGTAAATTTCGAGCTAATTTGGGGGGGGGGGATCGGAGTCTCTCTCAGGATCCGCCACTGTGATAACTAGAACTGCGTACTACAAATTTCTCCCTCTACAGTTCTTTCTCCAGTCCCTGTACGTATTCTGAACTATGGGAGTTTCACACCGAATCGAGGAATTGTCTAAACAATATTTTCACAAATCAGGCTTTCAGTGTTCAATAAATACGTAAATAACAAATAAATGTGGTTGAATTATGGTTTGTAACTTAGTTTTATATCTAAGTTCCAGTTATTGTGACGTCCAGTGAAGACCCTAAAAAAATTTACCTTATAAAAATAGGTATGTAGTAAAAAGTAAAGTTAACGCCGTTTTAGGCGTCAGACTGCCCGGCCAGCGTCGCGGACGTGATCAGCTGTAAATGAGAGAATCAGAATTCGTTCTGATCATTTCGCTCTTGGCTAATCATTGCCTCACCCCTGTGGAGAGGGCTTTGCCCAACATCAATTTGCGGACCACACCGGAACCGGTTTATTCCACCTGATAAAGCCGTTCTGCATCATTTTTGTACACCGTTTGCATGGGAGACATTACTAGGTTTTATAGGCTGTGCGCTGGGATCCATGGTGGTTCCTTCCATGTTAGCTCCGTAGACGAAGCATGTTATTTGAATAAAGCCACAGTAATCGATGTCCTGCAACCGAAATCGAAACCTAGGCTCCTGAAACTGGCAGGCCCTGGGACCTAGTATTCCCCCAGTCAAGTAAAATTTTAATTCGCCACGCCCACTTTGGGCCTGTCCCCAGAATCTGACTTCCACCCAAAAATCGTTCTTGTTCACAATCGATTTGATCCTTCGATTCAACTTGTCATCTCGATACGATATACTCATGTCTTTCGATTTGTTTTTGTTTTCTCCTGATCTCGTGAATCACATTCGCGTTCTCTGTTGAGCCGTTTGTCAGTTTTCCATTTTTTGCGTCAAATTTTTGTGGGTTTGCGTTCGGTCGGGTTCTGATGAGAGATTTGTATTAGTGGTACCTATGTGCGTTTTGTCCTGTTTGCGGTCTTGTGGACCGATCGGCGTCGTAACGCACAGATGGGTACCTAGCTTCTAGTCAATAGCTTCTCCATTCAAGATGCAAGTGGGTACCGGCCGACGGATTATTACTTCGCTGTATTTTAGTTTACTATATTTTTGTACCACGTGAATTCGGTGGCTGATTTACAGTCGAAATTTTCGACGTTTTCGTACGACGATAGTTTTGATTAAAAGTTTAGGAAGAGCTGCTGAATATCAATCAGTATAATAAAGTGAGGGGTGTTGTTGTTGTCTTGAGGTATTTTATAGAAAAACCTGTTGGTTTTGTGTTCTGGCTTGGTGCCCCACCGTTTTCAGAGTCCACGCACTGACGCACCGCCACTGCATTTGACCACGATGTTTTCACATGATTTCCCATACCTAGCCTATTGCAAATTGTTAATCCTATACTGGCTATGCCTGGGTTTAGAGTTCAGTTCTCCATCTCACCTCGTGGGTTATTGAACCTACTCCTAACCATAGGATGTTGAGGCGCTACCGACACTCGAGGTACGAGTATCTTGACTTCGGTGACCTCAAGGGAACCGGTTTACCCGACCAGATCAGGCCGTTGGGGAATCATATGAATAAAGAAACCTCCAAACGTCGGGCAGACATACCATATTTCGTGAAGGTTCGATGCGGTCCACGTGTCACGTGGTCAGCATTGACAAACGCAAATGAGCTCAGAAATGAAACTCAAGATAGAAATTTGTGTGAACATTCGGGGTGTAACAGGTCTTCGCTTTTAAATAAACCATCAATGACGGAAGCTCAGTTTTTATATCAGTTACGAAATCGAGTTCATTAAAAAGTACTAAGTAGTATATAACACATTCACATTCACCTTGAGGAGAGTCAATTTGATGGATGGAGTTAGTAACTAGACTCCTTCTTACTCCGCTTCAACAGAAATGCAAAACCGACCGCGTTAAGTACGAAAAACATTATAACAAGACCTAAACTGTCCAGAAGAAGGTTGCTGGAATGGTAGCCGTATTCTGTGATGACTCCTTGACCAGTGCTTATGCAGGGCAGATCCTTGTTTTCTGAGCATGCTGTAAATAAAACGTTTCTATTTTAATTCATTTACCGAATAGTTGCCAGCGTGGTACACGATTGGCGCTAGAATTGGTTTATTAGTTAGCTTATCGTGTAAATATGTAGGTACTGATGGGGTAGATAATCGCATGCCTTGTCAAACTGGGTTGGCAGGTACCCAAATTCCTTTCTGCTCACCTACAGAATGTCTGTACAAAATTCCAAGTTTATAGATATGGAAGTTTTGAATGATCGTTTCTATTCGACTTTCAGTCTGGTTCTCTGTCCAATATGGATAAGAGATCAACATAAATGAGAATGAAACGATATAATGATCCAATATAATGTACCAGGTACCCAACCGTCATTATTGGTTACCCAGTAAAGTAAGTAAGGTCGGCAGTTCGAGTCCTATCGCCCTCGATCTAATACAGGGAGAGGATGGAGGCAATGGGAAGCTTGAGCAGGTGAAGTACTTCCTAATTACTTCACTAACTTTCTATCTAGATACTCAAGGCCTACATGGGAGACATGTGAGAAATTGCCTATAGGCTACATGCATATAATATTGCCTATAGACAGTAAATAGGGTGAGGGGGGATGGAAATTCTAACTCACCTATAGAATTCACGTCCCTCCACTGGACTATTGTCAACGCCTCAACCCCGTAGTAGAACCGTGAAATGTATTTCAACCAAGAAATGTAAAGCGGAGCAGTGCTGAAAATGAGCAGATGTGTGTATATAGCTTAAAGGTAACATCATTATCAAGAGACATACGACATCCAGTCATCATCTACTATGACATCTATGATATCACTCGCTAGGTCAGGGTTAAAAAAAAAATACAAGACCATCCCAATATATGAATGAATGAATTTACTGTCACCATACCTCAATACAATATAATAATATAAAATACATACTATATAGTCGTTATTTCTTACAGTTCTTGGTTACAGACCTGACGACCGTGCTGGAAAGTTTGGCACTGTGGCCCAGTATGCGTATGTTTTTAATTCAGATTACATACTGCTAATTTAGTAGATAACATTATATGAAAATATATTTAAAAGAAAAAAAAGATAACACCTTTGAGCGACAAAACAATCAGGTTTGCTCATTATGAATTCTTCTACTTCTTTCTTTAGTTTATTATTATTTCTGATATTTAATAAAACATTTATGTTGTCGAATTCTTTATTTATTATTTGCAAACCTCAGTAAATAGTGGTCATCTGTGTATTTATGATGGGCTTCTCGAAGTTTTAGCTTGTATGCGTTGGACTTGCGTAATCTTAAGTCGGCGTAAAATAATCTTTATTTTTTTCTAAGGTTAGCATATTTTTCAAATAAAGCTGGTGAATAGTGGCTAAATTTAGTTCCGTAGATAATAATGTTTCAGTTGCATAACGTCTAGGTTTACCAAACAGTATTTTTGGATGATTTTTGGATTTTAAAAACGTTATCAATAAAATGCTTAAATGTTCCACCATAAATTATAATTGCATACTGCATATAGCTGGGTTGGTACCAAATACCTTACTATGACAAATTATGATATATACATCCAACTTGTCATGGTCCTATGGGAGGGCTATCAGGGGTAGCTGCCAATGGCTATGGCACACTCCACAGTGGAATTGGTTATGGCATTACGAATTATAATCTAAGTGCAGTATAACTTGTTGACCCTATCATCTAGCTGATAGGTAGTGCCAACATGTAAGTACATGACAGCATTTTTTTCGTCATTTAGTTAGTTCGGAAACAGTGGAGTGAGGTCTAACAACCACTAGCTCCGGGAATTGAGTATTTTAGGGGGGGGGGGGGGGGGGGACCACAAATCGCATCGCATCGAATGATGACGAAAACTTGGGTACCTATCTACCTAATTATCCAAAATTTGACGATGATATTCTCGTACTAAACTTCGAACTTTGCAAGCATAGAACTGCATTGATTCATTTCTTATTTTATGAGGTGGGACTTACTTTAGTTTGTAGAACAGCCCGGTGCAGATATACGAAACGAAATCGAGAGGGTTCATAAGTTGAGTGGCTACAGAAATATCCTCGAACATGGCAGAGACGCAGCAACCTGAAACTCATTTGAATTAACTCCATGTCTCCAATTATTATGATCGGGTTAAATCATTTTGTGATTCATGATTGATGGTAATTTCCATCGAAATTATCAAAATAATTTCGACAATGTTATACGACAGAGGCAAATCTCAAAAGCATGCCAGAACACTATCCAGGCCTCCAACGGACGCTCGCCAAAGCGCCGTCCCCAGGTCGTCTGCCTTCATGGCTGATGTTATGTACCTTTATGCATTCTACAGTCCGAATCCGAGGGTTAAGAATATAGGTATTTTGCCTATTAAATCTTAATTAGGCCCTCAACTATAACAGTTATCCATAAATTAAGATTAATAATTCAAATAAGCAACTTCAAGAGCGTGTTCGAAATTCTTACCGTAGGCAGACGATGCTACGGCGCACAGCACCACAGGGAATACAAATCTATCGAAGCTGATGTCGCCACTTGCACCAGACACCAAATAGATTATGCCAGAGAACATCAACGCCTCAATTATTGTTCTGATGATCTACCAAACACAAGAGAGTTGGAATATGTAGGTGGTCGGAAACCTGCCAAGTAGGTACTTTACATTTCATTCATACCTACTTACCTCAAAGCAATAAGCTAATCTAAGCAGGTGCTTACGGGTGATTAGTGGAAGAAACGTAAGCTCTGTTCATGAACTACGAAAAATTTCTCTACAAAATCTTTGGCGTAGGGGCTCTATCTATTCAAAAATATTATGTCACTCATTTCCGAAATGATAGTTATTGAAACTACAGAAGCAACTGACGCGCTCATTTCGAATTCATGGCTGAGTTTAGCATTTTATATTATTTGTTCCAAAACAGTCGGTTGAGTTTGACTACGGGGGGGAGAGGGGGGGGACAAAAACTGCTAAAAATTGGAAATTAATTCGTCAAAACAGGTCGAATTTCGCTCAACTTCGATTGTTTACATAACCGTTTCCCGTGAGGTCACCGAAGTTGATACCTACAGCGTGGTTAGCAGTAGCGTGGTGGATGGGTGACCACCGTGACACGTGGTGACACGTCCAAGTATGACCCATGTAGCTGTTGGGCGAACCCCTCTCCACTCAAGAAGGCGAGGAGACGAGTAGCCAAGTAAAAAGAGAAATGATCAGATAGAATTCTGATCTTCTCATTGGAGGACAGCTGATCACGTCCGCGACGCTGGCAGGGCAGTCGGACGAAAAGCCCCAGCCTGGAATGGCTGCTTACTTTAACTTTTAACTTTCGAATTCATGTGCTGAATCTAGCATTTAATATTATTTGTTCCAAAACAGTGGGTCGAGTTCGAAACTTGTTGGGCAAAAATCCCTAAAAATTGGAAACGAGTTCGTCAAACAGCTTGAAGTTCGCTCAACTTTGATTGTTTACATAACCAAACACAAAATTTAAAACCATCACCAATTTCAATGCCATATAATAATTATGACATGTAGGTAATCTATTCAATGAAATGTAGGTAATCTATTTAATGAAATGTAGGTAAGTAGGTACCTGCTTACCAATACGAAAAGCTTGGCAACGTAGTACGGGGCTGGTTTGTACAATCCGCTGCTGATTTCACGCAGGACTACTGGGATTTCTGCTGGGAACGTATTAAGAACGGTGTAAGTTTGAGTGAACCCCGTTTCTACCACAACAGAGTGGTTTCTTCCTTGGATGTTCTGTATGCCCACTTGATTGAAACTCGTGTCAGTGATGGGGAGACAGATCAACAAAGCTGTGAACTGCAATCAAAAATCATCCCCGGGTTTGAACATTCATTGTTTCAAAAGAACAGTTACCGTTTCCAGTTTCCAGTAAGTAGGTGTACCTGTATCTGCCAAGTAAACATCAAGGTCGATATAATGCACTGGTATCGTACTTGGATATTATTATATTAATATTTAAGCCCGACATGGAAACGTGAAAAAACTTGCTTATAGCTGGCACACAAATAAAACTCATGGAACATGAAAGGTAATACTTCGACTGCAGCGTCTTCGGCCTGATTGAGCCTTCCTCACCTTTTTCTACGTGTTCATGTAGGTACCAGCAGCAGCCAAAGATCTATCTGGATTGCTAGTAGCTAGTTGGATAGTCAAGGTGAGTCAAAGTAACCATTGCTGGAAGCCTACTTAGCTTTTTTATTTGCTTACCAACATTGAAAATTGCACAGAAATTATATTAGATCGGAATGAAAGTTAATTTAGCCTACCGCGTATAACGACACTTGAACAAGAACCATCGATAGACTCCTGTAGAGATCTACAGCTGATCGCCAAGCCAAACATCTCAACTGTGCACATGATGACGGACTTTTGCTGAAAAACAACGTCTGAATATTAAATAAAATTAAAAAATGTGTGATTCATACTCCATTCGAATTAATCGTTGTGCACTAATACAATAGTTCCTAGCTTTAAGTGTCTTAAGAAAATAAGTTACTTTCTTACAGCATGAAAATATGCAAGAATTTTCTAATTAACCAATTTATGCCAACGCTTTGTGATTTTTTTATCCCAAAAACTTGAAGCACTTTTGATTTTTGAAAATTAGTCATCTTTGAACTCATTCTTTCATTTACAATTACCTACTGAGATTGTTTGAAATCTGAAATATTTCATCCCACAGCCAATGTCCCAAACCGTCCGGAAGAACATACGCACACATTTATAATTATTTATATAAAATGTGATACGTTTGTGACTAGTCCAATATATTTTGGAAGTGGAGAAATGACCAAGCTAGATGACCAAGATGAGATTATCTATACAAAATATAATATAATTTATAATCATAATATCATCTTAAGACTAGCTCGGTCATTTCCCCACTCCAACATATTTATATTCATACCCACATACAAATAAATGTAGTATAGTATAGGTACATACAGGTACACACATATAGGTTCGTACAGGTACATACATCTAGTATAGGTACATACAGTCAAAATCGAAAATTTGAGTTTAAAAAAAATTAGGTATGTTCATACTAAAAATTTTGGACTCATTGCAATAATATTTTCTTCAAAAACTTCCTGAAAAGAATAAAAAGGAAAGCTCAACAAGCTTGGGTATGGATACTGCACGAATTCGCGATTAAAGATTGGTAGAGTGAGGATGAAGCAATTTTGAGGGCAGAGACAAACAGGTCACTCTGAATTACATTTAAAATATATTATTTCACGTGGTTAGGTACTCACTGACCAATCAATATAAACGAAGTTAAACTATAAGGGGGGATGTTGAGGAAGATGTTTGTCACCTCATAAGAATCGAAAATACTATACGAAAACTGTAAAAATAACAGTATACTTACAAATCTACGGCTTTCAAAAAAACTTGATTCATCTGAAAATGAAGAATTATTCATCTTAAGGCGGTTTAACTTACATAGAGCATACCCTGTAAATGTAGGTCGACGTGTAATAAAGGTGATACGAATCAACCTACACGTATGTAGTTACATGTTTCCTATAAGGTCCCGATTTGAATTTTATATGGCGCTTGCCTAGTAGGAAACAATATTAGGCAGGATATATAAATAGTAAGGAGAAAGTAGGTACCTATTGACTTTCGGCGCATCTTTCGATTTTTTCCCCAATATAATGTTTTCAGGTTTTCAGGATTTGAATAACTTTGTATACTAACCGACTTACGGCGGGACAGAGAAAATCGGCGTAGTAAATATTTTAATAAGCCGTAAAGTTGTTTATTCTCCATAACATAGACTAATTGATAAACATTTCGTGATTGCCCTGTTGGCTTCTTAGCTCTAATTTCATAATATAACAATATTTATTATTATTTATTGACAATATTAATTATTTATTTTAATAATATTTTGTACGACTTCTTAAAGTTTTGTGTGTGTGATCGATAAATAAGGATAGCTCCCTCAGATTAGAAAATGTTGATGGTTCTGTAACACTTTTCATGGCCAAATTACTTGTCATGCAAAATGTAAAATCCGTAAAGATTTTTATTTTTTATTTAAATAATTCATTCTTTTATTGAAAAAAATACAAAGGAAAACATTGTGGTACTAAATATTAAGAATGCAGAGACCATAATTACAGTAATGACCTACACTACAGCTTACGAATGCTACTCCCCCATATGAGGAAACCCTCGTGCTTGGGGGAGGAGTCACACTTCTTTATTGTAGGTACAACGTCGATCAATAATTAAGAATAATTACATACGATTTCGAGTGGTCTTATATCATGATTTATAATGACAAGTTATGGTTCAACTTTTTCACCAGCCGTTTAAAAGAATCCAGAGTCGGGGCATCTCTAATATTCATGGGCAGACTATTATAAAGTTTCGCACCTCGGTACAGACATGACCGCTGACCCGCCGCAGTCAGGCGGAAGGGGACTATGCTCCCGCAACCACGGGTGTTTGATTTATTTATTTGGTAATAAGATCCTGTTTGGATATATTTGTAGGTTTCAATTAAAGTTATAATATTGACAGTGGCGGCGAAAGTTGGGACTTGAAATGATATAAACAGCTCTACAGAAGGGAGACGCTTATATTTTTTTAGAAGGATTTTTATTAGAGATTTTTGGGCCCTGAGATTTTCACAACCTGTTGCCTGTCTGTTAAATAGCTTCTAATCCTCCTGACAAATCCAGGCTCAAAGTTGCTTTCCAAGAGAACTTTCACCAAGTTATTATGAGGAATGCCGTCAAAAGCTTTATGGAGATCCATGAAAATGCCCATACATTTACCCCCGCTATCCGAAGTACAAGAAATTTCTTCAACCACTGGCAGAAGGGCATCCTGTGTACTTTTCCCAGCTCTGAACCCGTGTTGGTAACTACTTAGTATACCGGCTCTATCAAGAAACAATGTTGTGTAGATTTTAGCAGCTTTTTCAAGGACTTTAGCAATGTTTGACATTAATGATATGGGCCTGTAATTCCCCACCATGGTAGGATCACCCGATTTAAACAATGGGACCACAATTGCTTGTTTATAAATTGGTGGAAAGGTACTTGTTGAAAAACTCAAGTTGGCCAAGTACATGAGGGGTTTAGCTATTTGTTTCTTAACTTTCTTGAGAAGCTCAACCCTTACATTATCAAAACCAGGGCTGGATCCTCCTTTCAGGCTTTCAATTATTTTTATTATATCTCCCTCACTAACCCTGAAAAATATTTCCTCGCCTGAGAACCAAGTCCAATTCATTATTCGCAGCTCCAATCTGTTCAGCCACTCTTTTTCCTACAGTGGAAAAGTGGTAATTAAATATATTTCCTACTTCCCCCGGGGTTTCAGCAGTTCGGTAGGAAGTACCTTCATGCTGAATCGATGCGACTTCTCTCTGCGCTTTACGTCTACCAGTCGCCTCGTTGATTCTACACCAAATACTCTTAGAGTAATTTTTTGCTTCGTCGATTTTGGCTCTGTAGTAGGTATTTTTCTACAAATATATCAAGTATGCAAGTTTATTCTTAAACCTTTTAAATCTCAGTTTCAAGCTCAAATCATTAGGCCTCTTTTTCAGTTTTAAACTCATTTTTTCTTTTGTACGTATGCTAGCAAGCACACCGTGAGTTATCCACGGTTTAAGAGTACGCGTTTTTTGTGAGAGACACCCGCATAAAGCAGGCTGAATGCATGCAAATGAGTCTGTAGTGTAGAATGGAAAGCCAGGGCACATTGGTCGACATCACTGGCATTTGCCACATCTTCCCATGATTCCCCACCCGGACATATAATTAATTTTTCATAATCAATTTTCCCGATCATTGAGCTCATAATAGGATTTCGATTTTTATTAGGCTGGGACATGTTTGCAGCTTCCAAATTCAACAAAATACTATAATGATCCGTAACATCCGACTTCCAAATAACAGGTAATACCTTGCAACCAAATCAGCACAACCAAGTCAGCAAAAACAAATGATCGCTACATGATTTTACATCGTTGAATTCTCGAGTATAGCCGCTTATCAGAGAGGTGTAATTAAGCTCACTCAACATCGATAAGTACTCTATTTTATCCATTTTGCATTGCGAAGTATCAGAGATATCTACCTTCATGTCTCCCGTCAAAAAGATAGATGGGTGATAATTTTAATGATGAGTCACAGTAGCCAGTCCCTGAAACCTAGGATTTTCCTGTTTTTTTTTTTTTTTTTTTAATCGTCAGCCATGATATTATACAGAACGGATATGGTCAGTCTAAGATACTTAAAACACGTAAGATATGAACCTAAGTACTCAAGTATATATACCTACCTAATACTACAAGATGACTAACTTTTTTTAAACGTAAGTATGCACTTTATTGATCAGTTGTACTTACATTGTCGTCATGGCAACTGCTCATGTAGACATCTTCGATTTCGTCGAGTAGCAGTTTGAGAGTTTTTGAATCAGCGAATTTCCGTGAGAGCGCCTCGGACTCAGTGCTCAGTTTGGATAGGAAGTATTCAGCGGTGTTGTAGGTCTTCGGTAGCACGAACCCCAATCTAGTTTTCGAGATATAAATAATAATGATTTTATAAATGTACAATTATTTATAGCTAGTATTTATAACGCCCGGGGTGATAATGCGTCAAAAGTGGTCCATTCATATTCACGTTACTCGGTGACTAAAAAAAAAAAAAAATAGAGCGTTTCGGCGATTTTACCATAGCACACGTCCGTCTCAGAAACTCGCTGATCACGTTGAGACCACCCTCATTAAAATCGGTCTAGTCTAGCGGTTTAAACGATTTTAGGAAGAAAAAATGTGATAAACGTTCAAGGTAAAATCCAAATGAAATTAATCCACGCTGTTTTAATAAATAGTAGCTACAATGAGTAGGTAGTTGCTTAACAGAATTTATGGGGTAAGTCGGTCGTGGGACATCGTCACTTACCGTCACATCATTCAAGTATTAAATTCAACCAAGGTACTCCGATCGGATCATGTTTAAAGTTATTATAATTTCTAAATTTCAGATGTTGACATGAGAATAACAATGTCGTTCCTGTCTTTCAATAGGTTTAGGACGTATGAAGCATAATAATTATTATGCATTTAATATCCAGCTGCCTCAAGTTCTTTAGGGCTAACTTTGTGTAGCGGCTATATAAGCATTTAGGCTACCTGTCAGCTAGTTATAAACGCTTCGTTGACGACAGGAGTTCACTGCCCAACTTGTTGCGTTGATCCCTGCTTCTGCTGTTGATCTATGCTTACGCAGTGTTGCATCTGGCTTAGCCTCATCTCACACTAGTGAGTATGTCACTCACCTGGTGACTCGAAAGCGCATGTACGAGAAGGCAACAAATCAAGGGTTAGCGCTACCTGTTCGTAAGTTATACATACCTACATCAAAACTTCCTACAGTGAAATATCCTTATAATAAGGGCCTGGTTCGTAAGGTCAAATCGCATGTCAAATGACAGTTTAAAACCTGAAACCCTTTGAAAGTTCATCTGTAGACCCGCTCCTGTTATGTTCACGTGCATGACAAATGACAGTAGGCACATATCTGAAATAGTGAACTAAATAAATAGGTATACCTATAGCATAGCAATGGCATGACCTATGGCATTGGTACCAACATGATTTAGTTTGTCTTAGCATACTTTGAAAAGTGAGCTTTAGCTTCGACGACGCTCCCGAAGTACGCCTGCTTTCCACCAGGAGTGAGGAGACATACGTCGTCGAACATCTCGAATATTCCGGACGCCGGTTGATGGATGGACGCGATCACCAATTTGCCGTTTGTCGCGAAAGTTCTGAGGAGGTCGACGATCTGGGAGGCGGAAAAGCTGTCCAAGCCCGTCGTAGGTTCGTCGCAAAACAGTAAGGACGGATCAGAGAGCATCTGGAAGTAATGGGGAAAATGGGGAAGTAACGTTATAGGGTGTTAAATTAGGAATGAACTCGATAGGCACCAAAATATGAATGAAACTCAGTAGGTAAATACCTATTGCTACCGGCGTCATCAAGGAGAATGAACTTGGTACTCACATTCAGTTCTGAACCACGTACAAAATATTTACTTAATATAATGAGAATATGTTCGTTCAGTCAAGTTTTATTTTATCAGCGGTATAAGGATCACCTTATACGATAATTATCGCCGGTAGCAATGCTGGTTAGGTAGTTAATCAAAACAGGAAATGTCGTACTATACGTATGCCCTACCTTATCGGTGTATTTCACTAGGCACCGGCTGTCGACTAGCCATATAACTTCAAACATAGATAAAAACAACTTTCAACTGTCAACACACCAGTGAACTTATTGAAGACCTAATTTGCCTCACAGATCTTTGTCGGAAACGATAACTATCACGTACTTGCTTACCCACAAAACTAACAGAATACAAAAATAAAAATAACCGTGGAGGACGGAACAGGTTTCATCTGAAATCTGCGGTTCCACTCTGGAGACGTCCAACAGAACGTCCCCAGAGCCACCGGCCTAGGGTCGTCCGTTGCGGACTGATTCCAGCAATATCAGCATCACCACTAAATTCCACGCCTCTACATACCGAAATGTTTGGCGGCAATTGTATGATTGGAATCGATCGCCAGGAAGGCCCATCGTGAGATTAGGTATTATCATGCGCACTGTACTGAACTAGAGACAATGAAGTCCACTTAAGAAAATTTATGCCTGGTCACTTGCCAACGTTCAATTTCTAATCTTAGGTCTTAGGATCAGCTCCAGCTGTTAAGGTTTTTAGCGTCATGCACTTACCTACTAATAACAAGCGAGGTGTTCATGAGGAAGGACTGGAACTCAATTTATACTCATTATCATACCCAATTTCTTCCCTGAGGTTTATTGGTGATGAAGGTATTTTTATACCTACTAGGATTTCAATTCATATAAAATAGAATGCTTAAATATGTAATTTGGTACCTAGTTGATAATTGAGTAATCATTGACTCACCTTTTCTCGAGTTATGTCCTTAATGAAAAAAAACCACGACTTTTATGGTGAGTAGATAATTATAATTGAAGGAGTACCTACCTAAGTGTTAATTAAGAACAGTTAATTAAGAACAAGTTATGAACAGATTGGGATGAATTGCCCCTTCTGCGTAGATCACTGTTTTCTGCGTCAATACCCTCGAGCTGGCCCCAGGAAAGCCCTAAATCGAGTACTGGAGCGGCCCTGGAATTAAAGTTTCCTACAAATTCGCGAGATTCAATAATTCAGTCATTAATTATCTGTAGTTATTCATGAAGCATAAGGCAAATAATAAACCGCTGTGTAATAATTTACCGGCATAGTTGCCCCTTCTACGCAGATACTATAATGAACCGTTGTGTAATAATTTACCGTTGCGTAATAATTTATCGTTGCGTAATAATTTTCCCGTCAATAATACTTCAACGATTGTTCAAGTTGCAAAAGTACCATAATAATTTACCGTTGTGTAATAATTTACCATTGTCTAATAATTTACCCATCGATAATATTCACCGTTTGTTCAAGTTGAAAAGTACCTACCTATCAACAAAATCC
The DNA here is from genome assembly GCA_954871275.1 of Leptopterna dolabrata. Taxonomy (NCBI): domain Eukaryota; kingdom Metazoa; phylum Arthropoda; class Insecta; order Hemiptera; family Miridae; genus Leptopterna; species Leptopterna dolabrata. The sequence continues at coordinate 25,438,479 of OX940982.1, read as the reverse complement.
AAAACAGCCTTCATTTTGCTTCCGAGTCTGCGAAGCAGCGGAAGCCTTGTGTTCACTTTCGTGAGCCAAAAAATTTTTGTCTCCAGAAATCAAAATTTCCACTTGCATTTTGCGTTTCAAAGCCTACTGAACAAATTTGGTTCCGTGTCTGTCGGTCTGTGAGTCTGTGAGTCTGTGAGTCTGTGAATCTGTGAGTCTGTGAGTCTGTGAGTCTGTCCGCATTTCCTTGTTACAGCCATAACTTCCACGATTTTGAATTGATTCAGCTCAAATTTTGAGGGATGGTGCGGATAAGGCCCCTTGAGGTCCCATACAAATTTCAACATGATTGATCCAGCGGTACGCCCTGCGCATGCGCTAACGTTAAATTCAACAAACACGCATAACTTTCACAATTTTGATTCAATTTCGCTCAAATTTTCAAGGGTTGTTTGGACAAGGCCTAGTGAGTTCCAGTATGAATTTCAGCATGATCGGACCCTCGGTGCGCTCTGCGCATGCGCTGGCGTGAAATAGATTCAATTTCCTTGTTACAGCCGTAGTAACCAAAGATTTCACCCAATTTCAATGTAATTCTCAGGGATTAAGCGGGTAGGGCCCATTGAGGTCCCATATAAATTTCAACATGATAGAGCCAGCGGTTCGCCCTGCGCATGCGCTCTGTCTGTCTGTCTGTCCTTCTATGCACGGCCAAACGGCTCGACGGATATCGACCAAATTTGGCACGAATATCCAGTAGGCTCCCAAGTTGTGCAACGTCGCATTTTCAATTCCCTGACCATAGCGGAACTATGGTCGACCATGGTCAACTCCTGAATGGCTTGACGGATATCGACCAAATTTGGCGCGAATATCCAGTAGGCTCCCAAGTTGTGCAACGTCGCATTTTTAATTCCCTGACCATAGCGGAACTATGGTCGACCATGGTCAACTCCTGAATGGCTTGATGGATATCGACCAAATTTGGCACGAATATCCAGTAGGCTCCCAAGTTGTGCAACGTCGCATTTTTAATTCCCTGACCATAGCGGAACTATGGTCGACCATGGTCAACTTCGTTAATTGAAATGGTAACCCCTATTTTTTATCGCGTATTCGTAATCTACGTGAAATTCTATCTACGATCGACCCTTCGGACTACCCCCGCGGTCGACCTTAGCGCATCCATGGGCCCCTCCATGGTCGAATCCCGAATTGCTCAACGGATATCGACCAAATTTGGCATCAATATCCGGTAGCCTCCCAAGTTGAACGTAGGCGCATTTTTAATTCCCTGACCATAGCGGAAATATGGTCGACCATGGTCAACTCCTGAATGGCTTGACGGATTTTGATAAAATTGGGCACAAATACCCGGTAGGGTATGGGATTTTTCCGTCGTTTGTTGGTTCCACGATACTGCGTACAGCGAATCTCGGATAGAGAGCGAAGCGAGCGGTCAGGCTAGTTATGTATAATGGACGTAATGTATTATGGAAGTCATGTTATGTATAATATGTATATTTCATGTAATGTTATGTAATGTTATGTTATGTAATGTAATGTTATGTAATATGTATATTTAACGTTATGTAATGTTATGTAATGTAATGTAATGTTATGTTATTTTGCTTCCGAGTCTGTTCTATTTTATAATGGGTCACTCTGATTGTGACGAGGAAGCTCCTGTGCCATCACCTTGGCAGTGTATTTCAAATGGAGTAGTATCGCGGAACAACCAACTCGACTTCACACAGTCATCCTTGATTATAATCAGGTGCTCCCTAGTGATGATATTTGGGCAGAATGTATACAATTTGATTCACCCTCCCGTTGAACAAGCCTGTCGGTGCAAACTTGGGGGCCTTACTGTGAAGAAACTCAAATGTTCAAGAACTACCTATTTAAAACCGTAAAAAGATTCACGTAAAAAGAAAGGTATAGGCGTCCTGAAAATTTCAACACCTCCTTCCTTAGAGATGACTGACAGTAACACCGAGCTTCGAGGACCAACTAGACCCCGAACGGGACCTATAAACCGAATTTCGTCAATTTTGGCTCATGGTAACTAAGAAAAGTGCTAAGTACGGCGTAGGTACATTTTTTAATTGCATTTTTGGAATCTGCATACCTTGAAACGTAAACCATAAAATTTTGAGGGGGGATTAAAAAATGTTCGTGCTCGATTCCAAAGGTTCATTATTGAAAATGATAAACCAAAACGTTTAATGAAGAACGTCTTTAAAGCCAGCTGAAAGTCATGTTTTGGGCAGCATCCAAACTGCGGCATGGAGGAAGAACCTGCGTTACGTCACTGCAGGTCAGAAGGTAATTTGGAAACATAGTAACATATAGGTTGTTTCTCACGCCTGATCGTAATTTCCTCATCAGTTAACAGCATAAAAAACTTTGAGGCATAAATCAGCCAACTATAGACGTGTGGGTACTCTTCACTGAATGGTAGGTTGTCATTGAAATACTGATACGTAGGTATGGTACACTTAACCTTCACAGATAGCAACGCAACAATAGCCATATAAATAATAGCTTTCTGAGCGCGCTTACTTGTACAGCAAGGCTGAGTCTCTTCATTTCTCCTCCAGATAACTCGCGCAGCTTCGACCCTTGACAATGCAGCAAATTGAATTCTTCGCTGAGGATCTCGATGGTACTTTTCTTCGTCTGTTTTGAAGTTCGCTGGTCCATCTTCAAATTAGCCTGAGGGACGGAATTAGAATTAATGAAACCAGTGTGACGCAATGCAACCAAGCAAATATGCCAAAATATAAAAAAAGTATAAGCATCATCGAATGGTTAGATGAAGACCGGTCAGCCCGAAGGCAGCATAACTAACATGCACCGGGAAGGGGAAAGGAGGAAAATAATTAACGATCTAATAAACTGAAACTTCAATTGCCTAAGGAACTTTCCTGATTGTGAGAAGCAATCACCCTGGAATAAGCTGACCACGTGGATGTTCAACGTCTTGATTCAATCGAAATTGTAAAAACGACAGTGGAATGGGACAACATTTGAGTATTAAGGATTGATTTAAATTTAAATGACAGTGTACCCAAATCTTACCATGAACTGCAAATGTTCACGAACCGTAAGGGATGTTATGGCCAAGTCTTTCTGCGGAACGAAACAAGACATCTTTACTAGCATGTCTTTTGTGACTGATTTGCCATTCAGCAGGATATCTCCGTCCATGATACCTGTAATGACGAAACACGTGTTTGTTATTGTTTAAGGCACATCAGGTAGCACAATACTTCAATGGCCTTGAGCAAGGTCAACTAAATCTTTCAAAACCAGTAGGTCTTGTTTATATTAGGTACCAACCGGTAGTGCGGATTGCCTTTTATATTTTCCACCAGCTTGTCTCAGTCAAAGTATAATATGAATTATTTGGTACTTCATTGCCTAAAAACATTTGCATGGTATTGTACAAAATGTCCACCTTAAATTGGGCTTCCTACCTATGTAAAGGCCACGCTCCTTCCGACAAATTTTTGGGAATCTACAACCAATCACGAACTTAGGGGACGATCTGAACCGATTCGCGATTATGATCTTGAACGGTCTGAATTCCAGCAACTTGATAACAATAAGCCCAAAGAACATTAGGTTGATTTGAATTTACATTCAACTAAATAGGTAACCTGGAAACTGAAATGTGATACATGTTGGGCCCTCTTTCCCCACATCTGATAGAAAGGTACACTGATTGTAGGGATTAGGTGCTTTGAGAGAGAATACTTTGAAAATTTGCTGTTTTGGCTCCTAAACTGTTTTTTTCCCCTCCAGATTTCACTGGCTTTAAACATGACCATTTGATAAGTTGCGCTAGAAAAATATGCCATTCGTCCTTCAAAATGTGCTGAAAATAGTACAGTGGAATCCGCTTATTGTGAACACATCGGGACCAATCGAAAATGTTCACCATAACCGGCTGCTGAGTACAAACACAACTACCGTTAGGCTTGCAATAGCATTTTACTTAAACGCGTAATGGGGCGTCCTGATATTGTTTATTTCACATATACACGTATTATTCGCATATTATTAAATATTATGCACTTCGGATATTAAAATTAAAATCGGCTCCTGGCTCATCTCCTGACAGTGATAAACAAAGAAGACAAGTGGAACACAAGCACCCCGTTTTCATGTCCAAACTGTTCACAATACCCGACCTTGTGTTCATCATAAACCACCGACTTCGTGCGTTATGTTAAATACAGCCGAGCCATTCCAAGCTATTTTGTAAACAATACGCGGCTGTGCCAATTCATTAACCGACTCAATGCCCACTGTTTAACTACCACTTTTGCTCATAAGCTGGTTTAGGGTCTTACAGATCTGAGACACATAAGACTCAGAATGAAGAATATACATTGAATTAAATAAATACAGAAAACAGAAGTGGATATTTTAAAAGTTTCATACCCGAGTTACGCTGTCCAAGAACAGTGAGGAGCGAAGTTTTTCCGGACCCACTGAAAAAAAATTACGAAACCTGTATAAATTGATGTTAAGTTTACATAACCTGAGCAATAGATCAGTAATTTACTCACCTCGGACCCATTATTGCGCACAATTTCCCCGCCTTCGCGATACCACTAACTAAAAGACAGTAGGAATGTATTTGCATTAAAATAATAACATCAATGTTACTTTTTTGTTGTTGTTAATTAGGCATGATATTACGCAATATCCATGTAACTAAGCGACAATTTGTACCTAATTTGTTTTCAAATTATATAAACCAGCATTACAGTTTTTACTTGTTACCATTTTAATATTATTCAATAGTTTTGCTTGTTTTGGATTTTTCGTCATTTTTGTTTTTTGTAATGCCGAATTTTTACAAAATATTAGCATATTATTTTCTCGTGATGCATGTTGGTTTACACTCTTCAGCAAAAGTACAAGACAACACTGTCGGTACGTATAACTGCATGTTTGGCACCAATAACAAACTCAGTAGCCTGGCATGATTGCAAGTAGGTACGCAAATATATTGGTCGGTGTTAACATGGAATCTATCAGATAAATTATTTAAGATTATAATTTACTACCTACCTAGTACGGAGGACATTCACTAGCAATACAACGCAATCGGGCCAACCAAGGAACCAATTTATTATCAAATTAAAAATATGTAGAATATAACTGAAAATTTGAGGCTGGTTAGTGCGTCTAATAGGTAGGTTAATCGGTTTCGTCGGTCGACGCAATTTCATTTGCACGAATCTCTCTCACCACTTGACTTCCTACGAAAGCGCTCCACGCACGGGTCGACTCATAGACGTCTCAAAACATAATAATATATGCATTTCAGTCTCTTCGTTTGCTCGAACCGTGCGACCTGTTTGGAACGGGAAAGTTCGAGGGCCTCGAGCGAATCACACAACATGGAGGTAATTTTATGCAGTTTTTGTCATATTCATCTCGTATTCGGCCATTTATTTGTCAATTAGAGTGGACTGCACACTTTGAAGGCCCGCAAACTCTATGCATGAATAAAACCAGGAAATCAAGTTTATATTAGGTAATTACTTGATGATAGGTAAATAATCAGACAACTCGATTTTTAATTGTAGTTATTCAACACCAAATTCGGGGGAGAGATCGAGAAGCATCCCGAACTCTAAAACCTCCATCGAAGAATATTCGAAGAGGACTATAAGTGCTGAAGGATTAAAGAGCCTGGAATGAGATTGCTAAGCAAGTTAACCTTGTAAGATCGTTCTTTAATTTATAAATTAAAATTTGTGAAAATGTTCATTTTCTTTAGACATCCTGTCGTCTACAATCGACCCGCGTGCGGAGGACCTAACAGCCTCATATTCATACGAGAACTCATTTCGAGAACAAATGGGTGGTAGATAGGTACAAATATGTAGTACTACCTAGTTATCTAGATACCGTGGCAATTTCAATCGCATTTGACAGTCTGTGTCACATAGAAAATAACAGACGGACAGAAGGATGAACGAATCAAAGTGTAAATTTTGAACCAATTGCATAGAATTGCCTCACCACGGTTAAAACACCCTCTTAGAAAATAAAAATAAAAATAAAATTAAAGTCAACCAAAGAGATTCTCGGGGAGTGAAATAGGTCAGACATGTCCCTTAGAACCCCCCCCCCCCCTTCCCCTTCCCTTCGAAACTTATACGATGACTTGACCAAACCTCAAAGGGGAACATAGATTAACAATATCAACTACCTAGTAGGTACGTATCAACTCTTCTGGAACGACCGATCGCCACCCGTAGCCGCCGCTTCTAGCAAGTTCATCTAAATCTAAACAATATTCATCGAACACGAGTTAGCACCTACACAGCATTTTCCATACAGATAACCAATATGATTAATTTACTAACTATTAAACCTCCAAGTTAGTGCACACGGTTAGTGATGCCTGTATAGATATAGTCCCCTTCAACGCTCGATTCAACCATGGATGCCAAATCTGACAAAACTTGGGTATGACACGCAGCTTTGAGTTTAGTAAATTATACCTACTTTATAGATTGGAAGTATCAGAGGAAGTAAAGATCGGGGTTGCTGCCTGTTCCGAATTTTGCGAAATTGTTCCGAATTTAAGGTTTCTTTCCAACAAAACAAAATAACCTGTTGTTTTCTTGATCATAAGTACCGACTGAGTTCCTATTTTCAAGACAACATTACGATCGAAAGTTCTTAATAATGTTATGAAACTAGCAAGAACATCTGTGACCAAATTTGCGATCCCAGAATAAATGTATAAGACTTGAAAACGTCTTCATTGCGTGTGCGATTGTGTGAAAAAGGGTGGCAGGTACCTATCTAGACCCAGTTTTGATAATGGCAGGGAGCGACGAGGACCGAGTGTACGCGGCAGCTGCATAATAATTATGTGTTATTTGGTCGAGATGTCGTCAACTATTCTCAACAGCACCATAATACACTGGCACTTCTCTTTTGAGGGGATCTTGAGAAGGATGTTCGTGACCCATTAAGTGGAGAAATGCGGACCGAAGGATGCTTCAAGATCTTTGCTAGAATGAATAGCAGTGATTTCAAATTTCTCTTGCTCATAGCCGGTCCGAAAATGGCTAAACGAGATACTCCATTCAGAGATGCCATACCAGCTAAAGAGAGGCCCGCTCGGGAGGCCATGGGGCACCACTGGCGGGGATGGCTGACCCCCAAAGTTGTATACATAATAACCATCCTTTGTATTGATCATACAGACACTAGTCGGGCTGGTATTCGGGGATGTATTCGAGTAAAAAAAGACCCCGTATGGCCAAATCCAGAGTTACCTAATTTAAAAAAAAAATTAAATTAAATATCCAACAACAGATGGAGGAGAAGACTTTTCAAGAGATATTATATAGGTACAAGGCTTCGGTATATAGATAAAGGTACGTTCCCAGTGCCTGCCTACTTGCACAATAAGAAATAGGGGATGACAGAAAGTTGTGCTCACCATTACGTAGTATTTGGGTTCTTGTTACTGTTTTCTTCTTGAATAAATGGTTGTTATAGTTGAGAGTGTGCAGGTTGATTTCCTCCCAAGTGAGGGTGAGATCAGCTGGCCCTTCCACTGTGAGAACACAAACATAAATAATTGCATTTTGACCTAACGCTACTTGTAAGTATATATACCTAACCCCTACATTTCCAAATTAATGTAATAGAATAGCTATTAGTAGATACCAAAGAAACGTTACGAAAGGTATAACCATACGTATACCTATTCGACATTATACAGGCGGTGGTACAACAAAATATCTCCCTTTTACTGAAAAAAAAACAACAACTCATGCAATGGATAATAATAAAAACCACAGTCATGCAGCATGGCTATAAGAGCGAATTTTCGAAGCTTTCGGCATCTTCCTCCTCCGCCTAAAATTTTCTGAAAATTAATTTTCGGCCAATGTTTTCCCAACTTGATACCATACAAAATTAAAACAGGAGTAGTTTTACGCAAAGTAAAATTTGGGGTGGAAGGAGGGGGAGGGGAAAATCAAAAATGTTTTGAATACCAGAAGAGTAGGTATTGGGTACGTAACAAATTTTTTGTTCCATTTTTTGCCGAGTAACACCTCGGTTTGTAGATTTTCCAACGCTGAACACGATGGTGAAGTCAGAATTGCGATATCCCATTCCGTTATCAGATTAGAGCAGACGAACCAGGAAGAACATCTCAAGAAATAACCACGTTCCTTCATCTTCAAAGTGCTCCAGTTTGAGAATGGAATGAGATATCGCAATTCTGATTTCACCATCGTGTTCAGCGTACAAAAACCTTTAAAATGAGGTGTCACTTGTCAGACTTTTTCATTTTGGGAATTTATGGGTAATTTCCCCCCCCTAAAACTCCCCCTTAGAGTGACCCGATTCTGCCCATCTTCGAACTTAGCCTGTCGATTGCCAAGACAGATTTTTCGTGCAAATTTGAACTTTTTATCTCAATTCTTTCGAGAGTTATCGTCTGGAATGACACATACATATATAAATATATAAATATATAAATACATATATAAATATATAAATATATATATATACATATAATTTTTGGTGTCTTTCGGCAGGGAATTCAGGATGGTCTGAAACGGATTTTGGTATAAAAATCTTTCGGAAATTCGAGTTTTAAAAATTTTGGACCCAGAACAATAGCTTCCTTTTCTTCGAAAATTCGCTAAAACGATACCACCGTTGAAAAGGGCATGGAATTGTCAACAAGGTAAGACCCTTACCCTCCCATATATTTTTGATATTGTAGTTATTGTGCCTAATTTTGCATTATGAGCCTTCCCCCCATTTTCTTGAGTGATTTCCACTTTTTTGTGCAGTTTCCATTGAAAAATGGTGAGTAAGGATACCTAACGGAAAAACATTTCTTCTCTTGATGAGTGACTGCTTCTCTCAGACACTTCCCTTCAGTTAGATACTCGTTATTATGGATTATCTACCACAATACGGGTCAGAAATCACAAATTTTTTTCCAAAATATGAAAATATCACGGTAATCGCACCAAAATTACCAACGTACATACTAAATTTTGATGTTTTTGAGTAATGTTATGTAAATCTCAGATCCGCAGAGTGCACTCAGAATCATCTCCCTCCAAATTGTATATAAACGTACGAAAGTGTACAATATCTAGGGTTTTTACCAAGCAATACGGTTTATAAAAGCTTTATGCCTAATAATCATTTGATTTGATTTACACACCCCACTTATATTTTATGTACCACTAAAACACAGTGAGTCGATAAATTATTTGAGTAGGTCTATTCATTCAACATTTCACTCGAGAAGTACCTACGTTCTTGCTGGCCCGATTCTCTTTAAACCGATAAGATCCATGGAATTAATTATGAACACTGCTACAAAACCTGGGGAATTATTTCAATGCCAAAGTAAAAGTTTACGTTAGAGCATAACAAATAAATTAATTACCTGGTTCATGGTAAGACTTCATAAGTTCGTAAGACGACATTCTTTCCGAAGTTCTCCAAGGACGATGTATCCAAAACGAAAACAAATTTTATCCTTCTCGTTGTCTCGATCTGCGTAGAAAATAGAACCGGTTAATTGCACCAAAGTGAAGTAAGTGCTTAAGGCTCAAGTTGTCTACCAAGAACACAATGACGCGACAATCGAAGTCGTATTCCCGGGTGCATGATCCGTGGAATTCAATGAAAGGGTTTCCTCCTTGCGAGAGACGATACCGGTTACATGAAAAATAAACTCTAATATAAACTGCAGCAGTAGGTATGCATTGGTCTTGGAAAGAGGCGGAGCCAAAGATGGTAAATCAGGCAGGGGCCCTCTCCACCAAGCGCCCAAGGCCAAGGTCTACATATTATTATTTTATTATTCAGATGGTCCAAGAAAATAGCAGGAAAATTGGTTTCATACAACCTCAAAGCGGGAGCATATGCCGTGGACTCTCTTGTTAGCGCATGCGCCGACACATTCCGATTGCAATCGGATTTACAGGGACCATCAAGAACCGACCTGCTTGATTCCTGAACATTTCATAATCGGTGGTTTCATGTTAGCATTTGAATTTTGATTGAATTCAAGTGGTAGAGTGGAAACCGTTTAGACACCGGCTACAATAGATTTTAGATTATCGCCTACTGTAGTCCAAACTATTGGTCCTTCGAGTGTACAGGGAATAATGCACTGGAAATCGTTTACAGTGGACACAGCAAACAGCAGCTTTGTTCGTGCAGTCCGTCAGAGCTTGTTCAGAGCAACCCGGGCATGCGCAGTAAGGGTGAGGCAAAGATTCGCTTTCGTGCAGACCCAGGGCGAGCTCCGAGCCAAGTGGTTCGGTGTTCGTGCAGTCCCGGGGCAGATGATTCGGTGTTCGTGCTGGCCACGGGGCTTGCTCCGAGCTGCTCTGAGTAAGCCCTCCCGTGCTCCACGAGAAGACCAGGGGCAGATGAGCACTGCTCTTCCGTGTATGCACCCTCGACCCGTTCGAGCTATCCGTGCTCCGAACAAGCTCCAGGCTCACCTGCTCCGAGCGAGCGTGTTCAGAGCTCACCCTAAACCAAGCCAGTTCGGTTCAAGCGAAAACTCAACTTGCTCGAAGCTAGCCCCGAGGGGACAGCACGAACAAAGCAAGTAAGTATACAAAAAACACGAACCGTAGACGCATTGAGGAAAATTTCCATCATCTGCTGTTTTGAACCGGGGAAGCAGGGCTTCCAACTGGGCGGGTGAATTTAAAATGTGCTGCAGACACATCTTCGTGCATTTCTATATTGACCCATGAACTCCCCACCCACTGTTACTCCCCATGCCCGTCCACTTCGACCGCCTATAAGTGAGAGAAGGAGATTTATTCAAAAGAATTACAAAGTAGTTACAAAAATAATGATCAACTTAGTAATCAGAAGAGCATTTTTAGTTTTCACAAAAATCATTCTTCTCCAAATTTTTTGGATTATTATTTTCAGTACCTTACCTACCAAATGAACCATTGGCATCGAGCATGAATTTTTTAAATTAAATGTGATTTTAATCCCCTCAAAAAACGATGGTTCGCGTTCCGAGGTAGGTAGTAACTCCGAAATGAAATAAGAAAAGGCTACAAATTATTACACAACGATTTATTATTTACCTGTATAGATAGACCCCCTTCTGCGTAGATCACAGAATTCCGTAAGACGAGACAGCTAGTAGGGTTGTTTTTAGCGGCGGATACGTACCTACCCACTCATGCACACACGAGACGAAACAAATGTGTTTCCACCAGCGAAATTCTCCAAGCATTTCAAGCAATTTCAAGCTCCCCATCAAATAGCCTTGAAAGAAACAGTGAAACAGGAGGCGGAAGAGGGGGTTAGGGGGGAAGGAACAGGTTCTTCGATATTTATGCACATCCAAGAGCAGGCAGAATGGATATCAATACTTTTTGCGGCCGAGGAGGTAAATTTTTGCTTGGCGGGTAAATTATTACAACAGGGTTGTTTTTCAGGGAGGGGAGGGGGGGTACTTTTTTGGCATCAAAAATCAAAGAGAAAGGTAGGTATGTAACATTTTGATGTTTATAGCAATCAATATTATAGTTACCTATACAATACGAACTCACCAATCACCCACACTCGTGATAAGTCATAAAGAGCTCCACGTGCCGGACTGCCTCGGACTGAAGTAACACTTACAGCAGGAACAAAACTGCGCTCCTGATGAGAAGCGCTAAACTCTGCTTGAGCTGGAGTATGGCCAGGGAGGAGGAACAATACGCAACTTGACCTTTGTTGAAGTCACCCACCGACCCACACGGTCCCCCCACCTTGGCCTCTCCTCAGGAAGACTCGACAGAAGGATTCGAAGAAAGGGAATGTGGAACTGGATTGTGGAGAGTGGGGAGACTAGGTAAAACCACTCAAAATCGGGTTGAAATCTAAACGTAGAAGGTGTATACCTACTTTCCTACATTGGTAGGTAGGTACAGTGAACGTTGGTATCTACCTAATTCGAATGTTGCCGATTCCATGAAAGTATCTTCCTGAACATTATTTTCGAGGAAAATCTGACTAGGCTAAATACCGAAGCGCCTAATTACACCTGCCCTGTGGTCGGTGGAGTACTCAGCCGAGCTACTTCGATGGGGCGAGTAGGTGATTATATTTCAGCTGAGCAGAGACGACAACACGTTACAGCGAAGTAAAAAGAGAAAAACGCTGCAAAGTCCTTGTCACATGGGTTTATTATTCTATTGGATTACAGAAATATTCGCTGTTAATTTATTCTTTCTCAAAAACATGAGGCTCCTTTTTTGTTACAAATTATTGGCCAAAATTTAAGGCTGAAACTTCGTTAGAACCTTAATTTTCCGATCTTCGATCAAAATCGACTTCATATTCGGTATGGAAAGCGATACCAAAAAACCCTATTTTTCACCCATAACACCCCTGCGATCGGGCTGCAAAATTTTGGGACACAATTAGGGCCCAAATGGAGCCTGTGTGCGAAAGAACGAATTTTTTAGACCGAAAATGAAGTACCTAGCTATATGGATGCTACGGCGTACGGACATCGCATTTTTGGAATCCAACTTGCAACGTGAAAGAAACAAATTTTGAGGGGGCGCTATAAAAATCTTTGTTGCGCGAATACATAAGTGTATTATTTACAGAATAATAAACCAAAAGGCGCGCTAGCCCGCCAAACCTGATTTAGCCGAGTGGAAGGTCGAGTAGCAACTAAGCAACTATTTTTGTTTTTATAGATGTGTGGTGGGGAGTTCCTACACGGCCGAGAAAATAGAACATGGTCATGGAATAAATATAATGGAAATAAATATTTCATGACATGGTTCTATTAATTGACTCGCCCGTTACTAGGCACGTCGATTTACTCGGCCGAATGCACTGCCTCGGCCCAGCACTCGGTAGGTGTAATTGGGGCTCAATGGCAAGCCTCACATCAGGCGGATTGCTTTCTCTATAGTCCGCGTGTCGTTACTACTGATTATCACCCGCACTTAGTTCAATAACAAGTTGAAATTCTCCTACGGCATTAGGTTTCGAAATTCTTGAACAACCCCTTTCCATCGTCTCTCCGAATACCGTCTAGGAGTCGGACATTCTCCTTAGATTTCACAAAAACTCCTTCCTAGACCACAACCTTCGTCGTTTTCGTTTCTTCGTCACCCACTTGGCCGTAAAAGACACAGCGCCACAGCGGCTTTTGAAAACACTGAGCCGGAAAGAGCAGGAACACTGCCGAACAAGAATGCTCGTCTGGTGGGGACGGGAAGGCGAACCCCCGTTCGTCGATGCTAGCGGTGGCACCTTTAGGCCCAATTCACACATAAGGCCCAATTCACACATAAGAGGTGACAAGCGGCCGCGCGGTGCAGGCGAGGTGCTGGCACGTCGTCGCACAGGCGAGTGTGATGTCCACATGAAAGGTGGTGAAGAGGTGCAGGTATGGTGGTGAAACGGCGGTAGGCAGTTGTGCTCGAAATGTACCCTTATGCTGACGATGAAAGTAACGAGGACGTCCTCGATCTTGTTGTTTTTTAGCTAACATTAACAGCCAGAGAAAGTTCTGGGTTCACCCTTTATGGTTGAAAAACAACAGTAATGGGATTTTCGACTTGATGAGGGAGTTGGGTATGTACCCAGAAAGGTTCCAGAACTTTATAAAATGTCCCACGAATGTTTATAAAGTACTGGCCTTGGAAAAAGACAGACTGACAAAAAGGGCTACGAAGTGGAGAGAACCTGTTGGTCCAGAAGAGAGGTTACTGGTAACACTGAGGTACCTAAGTACCTATCAAAGAAAAACGGAGTTACTGAAAAAATAGTCTATTTCCACTAATACACGAAAAACGCAAAAAACACTGTTATACCGGTTTCGGTGATCAAACCATCGTCAGTAACACACAATAACACACACACAATAAGTTATTGTGTGTTACTGACGATGGTTTGATCACCGAAACCGGTATAACAGTGTTTTTTGCGTTTTTCGTGTATTAGTGGAAATAGACTATTTTTTCAGTAACTCCGTTTTTCTTTGATAGGTACTTACCTCAGTGTTATCAGTAACCTCTCTTCTGGACCAACAGGTTCTCTCCACTTCGTAGCCCTTTTTGTCAGTCTGTCTTTTTCCAAGGCCAGTACTTTATAAACATTCGTGGGACATTCTATAAAGTTCTGGAACCTTTCTGGGTACATACCCAACTCCCTCATCAAGTCGAAAATCCCATTACTGTTGTTTTTCAACCATAAAGGGTGAACCCAGAACTTTCTCTGGCTGTTAATGTTAGCTAAAAACCAACAAGATCGAGGACGTCCTCGTTACTTTCATCGTCAGCATAAGGGTACATTTCGAGCACAACTGCCTACCGCCGTTTCACCACCATACCTGCACCTCTTCACCACCTTTCATGTGGACATCACACTCGCCTGTGCGACGACGTGCCTGCACCTCGCCTGCACCGCGCGGCCGCTTGTCACCTCTTATGTGTGAATTGGGCCTAAGAGGTGAGGAGGTGAGCGCCCGTGCGTCGCCGCCTAAGTGGACATTAAACCATTTGTTTACATAGAGAAGGTGCCGAAGTGTCACACCTCTCACCTCGCCTGCACCGCACCTCCGCGTGTCACCTCTTATGTCGTGTGAATTGGGCCTTAGAAATTCAAACAGTATATTATACGTAATACGTACCTACAATATACAACTGTAGTGGAGTTGAGGGAGGCATGGTCCGGCGGGTGAGGGCCTTTTTTGAAGCGCTCCTTCTTCACTTCATGAAAAATGTAGATATCCTACTATTTCCGTTATTCTCAAGTATTTACACCGAGGGTATGCGGCGCAACCCCCCAGAGACTACGTCCGTGATTAGTATCAGTGTGGCACTGAATCAGTCTGCTTGAAGTCTACAAGTGACCACCCACACGTGCAGTAGGTACTACCTGCAGTAGCTTCCTTGTGGAGCTATTCCGTCCGCAGCTATTCCTTGTAGGTTTTTCTTCTCCAGAATTAATCTCGAACCATCTTTCGCTTTGTCTTCACCTCCCGTTCGCGCTTTTGTCTTCACTTCAATGTCACCATCTTTGTTCAGTTTAGGTGGTACGTACTTAAGTTCTATAATCGAACAATCCAATGGAACTGAACAGGAATGTGAACTGTTACCACAAGTAACTATAACTAGGTACCTACCTATTCAATATCATAATAGGAACACCCCCCCACGAAACAACATAACGACAAACAGCATAACGCACAAGATGTCAGCTAATTTGGATTATTACGTATAGTATGTACCTACCTGACATGAAATGAAGAACTAGATTCAAAACGTATGCACCACGAAAAATCGTGTTTGTACGAAACTATTTTTCTTTAAATAGGTACCACCTTCGAGTCTTCCGATGTCTGGTAATAATTATTTATAAAATACAATAATCTTGCCTCATTTAGGTATAATTATGGCGGTGCCCGTAGTACAACAAACAGGCCTCTGTGGGTTAGTCTATTATCACCTTTGTAAAAATGGTGTCTGTCCTATGTAGTAAGTTCTGTTCATTTTGTGTTAGGTATATTACGATTAGTAACTTTGTTGTTCTTGCCAACCGTGCATTAATACCTACCTGAATTGTATGCTTAGGTAGGTACCTAATACTGTTGATGTGAAATAGGCAATTCTGATGCGCCTAAGCAAAATTAAATATCTTCAGTTTACGAAAAGCCTCTTCTAAGCCCCAAGCATAGAGTAGCTGAGCCAAGACGTTCTTTCCCAAGAGTCAAGATGTGTAACCCTTATTTCTCAAAAATACATAATACACGAAGAATAATACTAAAACATGTTTTATTACTCGTTCGGATAATAAAATCAAGCGGTTTGGGGGCGGAGAATGCGTCGAATCGAGGTAGATCGCCCTTTGTCGTAAACATGTCACGTATCCTGCGGATGCGATTCTGATGCGATTGCTGATTCAGCAGGAGGCACTAGGAACAATAAATTGCTACGGTTATTGGTGGTTTGCGTGTTTATACCACTTACACAGGTATTTATGTATTAATAAAAACATGATGTCTGATAACTAGGGCTCGGATCCGGGCATATTTGCATATTTTAATGGGCGATTTTACTCGTTGAAACAAGCATTTTAGCAGTAGAATGAGGTCTCTAGAGTTTACAGAATAGAAGTTATAAAATCCTATTGGGGCCTTTTTTTGAATAAAATCCTATAAAATCTTATATGTGGGGTTTTCTTGGTTTAGTGTACTATTTTGCTCATTTTTGCATGAAAATCGCATATTTCCTACCATCCGAAAAGAGGGCATATATTATTGAAAAATACTTGAAGGATTTTGAATCCTCGAACCGTTTCAAGTTCATTGCCAAAGCTAAGGCTGCCCTTATGGATGAGGCTGCATTTCATCTCTCATTTTTATTAAAGCAGACCTAATTTCACTTCCTGAACTCATCCTGAGGCTCGAAACCAGCGGAAAGGAACTCACTGAAGTTGATAAATTGATGGAATATGCCCTTGAGAAAGCTGGCAATTGGCCCAAGACTGGGAAAATTGTGAAAGAGAAGCTGGAATTCGTTCCTTGAACGGAATCCTGGCTGGAAAGTTGGCCAAAATGCTCAGAGGAGAACCGTGCAAATGTCTCAATTTCATCCCAGCAGAAGCAGCTTCACTAAAGTATTTGCCTCTCGTTTCAGCTGACGTCGAGAGATCTTTTTCCGCCTTGAAGTTGTTGGTAACTGAATTAAGAAAATCTCTGAAGACTGAAAACATTGAAAGGATGCTGGTGATTCAGTACAATTCCCAGTTGTAAAAAGCGCGTTTTCGCTCACATGTACCTACTCATATTTTTATTAGTTGCACGTAGCAAGTATCTCCAAATTCACATGTACAGTAGGTGCCTACATATTATATAAATTTAAAATAAAAGAATGATTTTTAAACCCCTTCACTTTCTTTCCATTTTTTTCAAGTTTTCTATCAAGCGCTATGCTTTTTGAGCTCATGACTGAGCTTATTTATCCATTTATTGATCCTATATGAGTCTTATTTAGCCATTTTTCGATCCTTTTTACGATCTTATTTAAAGGGTTTAACGCGCTTATTCAGAGGTTTTATCGGTCCTATCGATCCGAGCTCTAAATGATAACATTCATGACGTAGGTAGGGAGTGCAGACACCCACTGCGCGGGATGTAAGATTTGTAGATGGCATAGGTAGGTACCTCCTTTAAGAATGAGCTGCACTTCAGATAAAATCAGAATAAGAACGGAAAACCGGAGACCATTTTATTTTGCTTTCGGATCTACCAAAGTAGCGGATTAGGGAATACTACTTTAGAGAGAAAAACCTTCGTCCTGCGTCGGCTGCGAGGGACACATGCTACACATTGGCAGACGTTTTTCTGTTTTCACTAACAACCTCGTTCAAAAGCCGGAAGTTCATTACGAGAGTATTGTTTGGCAATAAACAAAACCTACGTTACACTACAGCCTACAGCACTACAGCCTAGGATCACTGGTGGTGTATATTTATCGTTTTCCAGCTCAGAGGAAGAAGCAAGGCGAATGTATGCACGTAAATTCGTGATAAGTTGCCCGGAATTAACATTAATGAGGAAATGTGACCAACTATAGCGTGTGGAAAAGCTGGTACCTTGTTACCTTCGCATTGCGCTATTCAGGCGTAAAAGGAGCCAAATCACGCAGGAAATAGGTACCTACCTATCTACCTGTGTGGGTGGGTAGGTAGGTATGTATCTATAATATAGGGTACTGATCTTAATCTCATTCATTATCCAGCAAACATGTATTGATACTATATTGGATACAATAGAGACCATTACTATGATACCACACTTACTCTACCGTTACTGGGTGGATGACCCGTGCGTTGCAGGTTTCAGTGAAGGTATAATAGAAGTTGGAGCCAGAAGTCAAGTAATGTTCGCAAAGACTAAACCAAGATTTGCTTTTGACTGCATTCCCGCTCTTGGTCCCCTTTAGTTATATATTTTTTAAAGTTACACTGCTTTTATCGGGTTGGATGTAACGTTCCGAACTTTAATAATAACATTATTATGAATCAGGTTGGCATAAATGAATAAAATTGAGAAACGTGATTTATAATAAATTTTCGTCATTGTTTCAACATTAACATCCAATTTTATCATGGTTTGTTTTTCTCTGGTAATTAAATTAGAAGACAACAAAATAAATAACCAAATTCCACTCATAAATTAATAAGTTGGTAAAACTACGAGTAGTATAGTACAGAGAACTATATTCAACATATATACAAAAGCAAACTATACAAATTGGTAGTACGTAAAATAGACAGTAATTAAAATATAATACATAATTTAACCAGTCTTTTCAAACAAATATAAATTTAAGTGAATCGTTAGGAAGTACTTACTGAATCAAAATAATACAGCACGACTTGAATCAAAACTTGACCATAACTCCATATGACATCATCTAATAATTACAAATTTTTACGAAAAATAGAAAAAACATCGATATGGTACACCTACGATAATGGTAGTATTAAAATTCGTTTGTTTGGCCGGTTGAAACGTAGTAAGTAATTGAAACGGGAGCGGTAATGAACGTGGAACCGAAAGTGTAAGTCTCCTTTCATTTTCTGGTACCTACCTACCTAACGTAAAAACCTATGGCAATTATGGCTGATACCTTAACTTTTGATGGAGTCCTCACCTTGAGCCAGATGAAGTACACAGCACTTCGAGTCATTACAGAACTATCATCTGATTGATTATCATGTATCAGCAACTATATTAAATAACCAGACACTTCACCGAACCATGTTTTTGAAGATTTGATGTTTTTCCAAAAATGACTGCAATGCTCTGAATGATATAGGTGGATGTAGATACATAATAAAGGAGACAGATCCCATTTCATTTATTATTCAAATCTAGATGAACGAAATGTGTTACGTTTCAAGGTGCGCAGATTCCACAACTGCAATGTCTGCCCGCCGTATCATCCATATCTACCTTTGGTCTAAAAAATTCTTTCTTTCGCACACAGGCTACAATGTGCTCTAGTTGTGTCCCGAAGCATTGCTGCCCGATCGGAATATACCCAAGGGTGTTATGGGTGAAAAATGGGTGTAAAAATAGGGTTTTTTGGTGTTTCAGTAACATGAGCTTGTGGGGTATCGTTTTCCATGTTTTTTACGGCGAGGAGACCGAATATGAAGTCATTTTGACCAACGAGCGGAGAACTGAGGTTCTAAAGAAGTTTCAGCTCCCAAAATTCTTTTTTGTCATGAGTCAAAAACCTGGGAAATTGTTGAAATCATAAATTGCTGCATAAATAATACTAGAAGTAGAATTAACAGGTGAATCAAGACAATTAAATGGGACTATCAATGATCAACGATAATTCGTCAAAAATAGGAGCCTAATTCGTGTTTTTGGGGGCCAAAATTTGTGGAAACCATCAAAAATAGCTACTTCAATTATTGCACATGAAAGAAACACTAAATGAACAGCCAAAATTTCTGTAGTATGTCTAATAGAATAACAAAACTATGTGACAAGTACTTAGCAGCGTTTTGGTTTATTATTCTGTGAATAATACACCTATGTATTCGCTCAGCAAAAAATTTTTATAACACCCCCTCAAAATTTTTTCTTTTCCGTTTCAAGGTGCGTAGATTCCAAAAATGCAATGTCCGTCCGCCGTATCACATGCACAGGCTTCATTTTCGGTCTAAAAAAATCGTTCTTTCGCACACATGCTCCATTTGGGCCCTAGTTGTGTCCCGAAACTTTTCAGCCCGATCGGAATATACCCAGGGGTGTTATGAGTGAAAATGTGTGTAAAAATAGGTACTTTTTTCGTTTTAGCAACATGTTGGTAACATGAGCTTTTAAGGTATCGTTTTTCATGTTTTTGGGGACGAGAAGACCGAATGAAGTCGATTTTGACCAAAGAATAGAAAATTGAGGTTCTGCCAGACGTTCAGCTCCCGAAATTGATTTTTTATGAGTCAAAAACCTGGGAAATCGTCTGAAATCACCATCAATTTGTAGAATAACACTGGAAAAGGTGTCAACAGGTGGATCAAGACGATTAAATGGTACTATCAATGATCGAAGATAATTTATTAAAAAAAAAAGAGAAAAAAAAAGAGGAGCTTACCTTATTCGTGTTTTGGGGGCCACAATTGGTGGAAACCACCAGAGATAGCTATTTAAATTATTTTATATGAAAGAAACAATAATGAACAGCCAACATTTCTGTAGGTATATCCAATAGAATAATAAACCCATGTGACAAGGACTTTGCAGCGTTTTTGTTGAGGGGTCATTCTCCCAGAAACCTAGGTTTTGAAGTCTGTCAAAATTTCCAGGAGCAAATAAGTGGCCAAAAAAAAAAAAAAGGGAAGCCCTCACTAAAACGAAACATACTGTGACACTGAAGGCCACCTAATTAGCAATTTAATAAATTATTATGAAAATACGCTTCAGTACCTACCTATTCATTCACTCACCATTCACTCACTATTCATTAATTTTTTTTTCGCAATGCGCTGTGCTGCAGCATCTGGTGTAGCGAACTCAAATGCACACTGGGTATCAATGCACTCAACTTACTATGACTGTCACGCCTAACTGCTCTGCCAGACCTGAGTTGAGTTTTAAATTAAAAAAAACTATACGACGGCAATTTGGGAAATTCGCTTCGGCGAAATGTCCAGAAATTTGAATAAACAGTAACTACATAAAAATATAGAGGTAGTACCCAATAAATACTATTGACTTATAGTATGGATGATAATATGCCCATTCAAACCTCTATGGTGAGGTCCATCCTCATCCGTTCTTGATTGGGAATGAGAATCAAGATATCCAGTTGCACAGGTAATAATAAAATATGGCATGAAACAATTAAGTAATAAAAGCATTGGCATAAATGCAGACAGCGTCGAAATTCTAACGCCCAGTCTTTCAACATCATAATATAAAACTGTCTTTAACAAAATCACTTAAAAAAAGTCAATGTTCAACATCCAAACGTCTAATTGTTAGACACTTACGACCTTACATGGAAGGGCAACAGGGAACAAAATTCACCCACACTCACGAGCGAAAAAGGAGTTCAAAACGAGTCTGGAAAGACGCCTTGTTATATACACAGGAAAGTCACAAGAGAGTTGAGACACTAGAAAAAGGATATGTACAATATTCACACGGAGATGGGAGGGAAAAGCCACACAAAAAGGATGGGATTCCGCACAGAAACAAGAAGAAAGTATCTCCCTTATGACGTAGTAAGGTTGGCTTCGCTGCAGTTTAACCGGGGGTCGTCCGCGTACATGTGCGTGGGAGGGCCTCCTTCGGCTAAAACAACACAACACAACGTTCACACACCATTGCCAAAAAGAAACGGCATGCCATGCAGTAATGTTAACAGAGTACAAGTACACTCGAGAATACAATTAATGTTGGATAGCTGGGGGGGTAGCTGGGAACTTCGTTAATATCATGACAAGTAGAAAGTTTGCGCAGTAATTAAAGTGACACTACGAACGGCTCAATACGGCGCATAGTAGGATTCCATAGTAGGGATGTCCCAAAAGTATCGATACTTAAAAGTATCGATACTTTTTGAAAAAAGTATCGATCCATATCGATACTTTTTTTCTCTGATACCTATATATCGTAGTATCGATACTTTTTTCCCAGTATCGGAGCCGATACTTTTTTTATCCCTTCACATTTCATCAGTTTCAACACCTACCACGTGTAGCTATTAACAGTACCTCTAACTAGATTGATGGGGGGCCAACCACTTCAGCAAATTAAAGAAAGTTAATGTACCACCATCTCCAGCTCTCAGTGAGAATCAGCTAGCTGTCCTCCATCTAGTAGGAAGGAAAAAATGTTAACCCAACCAAGCAACCAACCAACTTAACTCAATAGCTTTTTGACTGGATTTTCTTTGTTCATTCTTGTTTCTGATGTGATTGCGCCGAATTAACGAAATAATCATGCCTTGTCTTGTCATGTAAATAATTTTGAAAAACAAGTGCCCAACCAAAAAAAAAAGGTTTCAAATAAAAAAAGGAAGTGATTTATTGTTTCGTTCATTTTATAATATTATCCTGAAATAATTCTTCGATAGGCTGATGATAGTATTTTATCTTATGTAAAAACGGGAGATGTGATTCATTGTCACGCTGACGGAGAGAGAACAAAACGACGTTTCCACCCATTTTTGAGAAAGTATCGATACTTCAAAATATCGATACTTTCTGAAAGTATCGAATCGATACTTTTTGATACTTTCAGATGTATCGATACGATATATATATCGATACTTTTGAAGTATCGGACATCCCTATTCCATAGGGCACGGAAACTCTCCCACCTACAGACGGCAGGTAGCTTTGAAACTGCCAACCTTGCAGCACTAATATTACTGATCACAGTAGACCCCCTCTTAACCGGTCTGGTCGGAAACGAGACCCTGGCCGGTTACCCGTTTGGCCAGATGATCCGAGGTTCCCATAAAAAAAAGATTTCCGTTCAAAAAGCACCTGCACATCATATTCTATCAGGTGTCATGAATAAAAAAAGTAAATGAGGCGTTATTTACTTCCATCGCGTCCAGGAAATTCCTGTCAAACACTAACCTTCCAGGTTTTTAAAAGAAAAAAAAATCCATGCGATAGGCCGGTACATCCGAGGCCGGTTAAGAGGGGTTGTACTGTAGGGTTATACCCCCGGAGCCGTGCGAAACAAATTGTGTTAGGAGTGCAACACAAGACCCAGTGAAACAGCAAACGAACCACCTGAGATTGAAAATTTGTGCAGATGTATACTACAAGTCTTATTGCAAGTACCAACACTATTTCTTCGTTCACAAATGAAGAAGAGACATTTCATCATATTAGGAATAATATAATTATGTAGTATGTAAAACAGTTATATGTATCAAGAGAGCAAACTGACATTAGAAGAAGTTGCCAGACACTAGTCGTAAGGCCTATGAATGCAAAATGGAATACCATGAGCGCTCACGATTTTAGCTAATTAACCACTTCTAGACATCAGAACTCTCACCTTTTTAGCACTTTAGTAATGCTGGTCTTGGTCAAAGTTTGGAGAAAATAACAACTGAATTTTTTCCCTACGGTAGCCATTCAAATTCCTCTAAAGGTATTAGCTTTGTTCGTGCTCGGGGCTAGCTCCCAGCAAGTTCAGTTTTTTCTTGAACCGAACTGGCTCGGTGTAGGGTGAGCTCTGAACACGCTCGCTCAGAGCAGGATGAGCCTGGAGCTTGTTCGGAGCAGGGCTCAGCTGCCCCTGGTCTCCTGCAAGGGCACGTGAGGGCTTGCTCAGGGCAGCTCGGAGCAAGCCCCGTGGCCAGCACGAACACCGAATCATCTGCCCCGGGACTGCACGAACACCGGACCACTCGGCTCGGAGCTCGCCCTGGGTCTGCACGAACGGCGAATCTTTGCCCCGCCCTTACTGCGCATGCCCGGGTTGCTCTGAACAAGCTCTGAGGGACTGCACGAGCAGAGCTATTGTAATTCGGTTCCATAACGTTTTTTGGAGTGCAGAATCGAATGGCGTCACCAGAAAGTTGATAACATTGATAGTAACGGAGTTATGATGGTTATCTGTTTGTGCGAATCCCAGAGAAACAAGTTATGCATATACCGACCATAAGTCTAAATGCTTAACTAGGTAATTTGATTCGCACAAAGGCTAAGCGCCTCACGTGATGGAGCTCGGTCGGTTTGTACGGATTACTCTTTTCTGTTTTTGACTCTTCTTCCATATATTATCACTGTTGTAATAGCCTTTTCATAACAAATTAACACTGAAAAACGACTAAAAATAAAAATGTTGGCCTTTAGTTGGTGATAACGATAAGGATGAGGGTTGGTGGTTCGTGACACCAATATTAGTCATTAGTTATCTCCAGTAATCCGGTGGGATTGCGAGAATGGAATGGAATCCGATAGTCCTACAATAATGGAAGGAACGACTGCTGGAACCGACACACCTGAGTTTCGAACAGAGCGGCTAAGCGCGAACTGCGTTAAGTTCTGTAGAAAGTTTTGTAGAGTCACAAACTCTGTATCGTACAAAACTTTATAGATCGCGTTCTTATAGAAAAATTCGGGGGAAATCTTTTTTTTTTTAATCAATCGCCCATATCAAAAACACCCCTTCATTTGAGTAATCTAAGAGTACAATAACTTCTATTCATATACGGTAAAGTTAAATTAGACTAGGAATGACTAGGGACACAGGTGTCCTGTGAAGTGTGATTACAATGCACTTAATATAGATAGGAAAGGGAAAAAAGCGGAAGGGATCGAATACTTGGCAATGGAATGTGATTTAGGATATTTCAACCAAATTCCTGGTGGTTACATTCCAACTCAAGATCATAATCGTAACCATAACCTTAGTTTGGTCTAAAAGTAAGGCAATAATAGATGACTTGCTCAACTGATCAGACAGAAATTTTTTTGGAAATAAGGAAACGGGAAAACGTGTAAACACAGAAAAAAATTCAAGTGATGATCGAATTCACAGCATGGGAATATCACTTTCAATCCTTAACGGAATAACTTGCTGGATAAATACACGAACTACAGAGATAATGATTTAGATTTATCATTTTCAAATTTAAGATGAAGAACCAGAGAATTAAAAACTAGGGTTGTCTTCAAAAAAGTTGGGATGGGAGGTTGTGGGCTGCAAAAAGTGTTGCTACCTTGCTAATAGTGATTAGTAAGCAAAACCACAAAGCGACCGTGTAAAAGGGATGAATTGATGAATGTGGTCATTCCATGGACGATAACGTTAACTTACTGAACGGCAATCTACCCTCCAACCCAATCTTGAGCATGCAATTTATATTGCACCTGCCTATAAATAGTAGGCGGAATTTGAATGTCATGCTTGCATTCCAAGACATTTTAACACAGTGGAATTAAGAATGAAGCATGCAAGAACACAGAACCTGATCTGATACCCTACGGAAAAGAATGTCTAAACGAGGTCTCTAAAATAAATTCAATAAACACGGTTACTGGAAGTCAATTCAAGAGCGAGAAACATAATCGAATAGTTCAGCACGCGACAGAGGCTTAGTTGCCAGTGGACAACAGGACTTTTGGGGTTGTACTTATAAAACTTCCTTCAACTGCTCTATAGAATATCAACGGTATTAAAGGATATATGAAGAAGTTCGACATTTTTAAACCCCCAAAAAACTAAGATGGCAATGGTAGGTGCTGCGGCATTGCAACTTGCATAGCATAATCCCTTACAATATGATGTCTTGTGGTTCATAGATGCCCTGAATAACCACCTAGACTGTTATCTCGTCCATATAAAAAATATATTATCGAAGGCCGAATTTAGGCACGTTTATAATACAGCCCAAGTCTCCCAACAGCATTACCAAGTTTGACTGGCTGACCAGGAAAACAATCCGTCGATATCTCATGAATTGACAGCATCTCAGTATTACGATACACAACTCGATCAGCTAACATGAAAGGTACCAGGCGTACAAAAAGGAAGGCTTAGAGCCAACATTAATCTGTGATCAGAAGCAACTGGAGGTGTAATTTTACATGAACTAAATCACTCGCGATGAAATCGTGGAAAACATTTCAACTAATAAAAAAGGAGTTATTGAAAGGTTGTATATTTCCACTAATACAGTCATTAGTGGAAATAGACAACATTTCAAAGCTCGATTTTTACCCTGTGTAATTTTACGTTAAATGCCAATGTCATTAAATACCAAATAATTTTCTAGTTTGTTGTTTTCCGTTATTTCTGTCAATTTTTGGGTCTAGTTGAATATGCTTTCAAGCATCAATAGCTTCGCTTTAAGGCTATCAGCTCAGGTTTCTGTTTCAAGAGAGGATTATCTGTTTGGGAAGAATTTCTACTATAGTTCTGATATTTGATTATCGTTACACTGCATTTCAGCCTCCGCTTTCGCCTTGTCGTCGACGATGTAGAACGATGTGAAAAGGAAACAGACGGCACCGAGTATTTCAATGAAACACGTGCTGAACAGAGCGTACTGCAGGCTTTTGAACTCGATCAAAGCGTCGACTGAGGCGTCGTTGTGAGTATGTTCATCTTCCTTGTGCAGGGTGCTTTTAAGTAAATCTGATATCTGTAATAAATGAATGATGAACAGAGGATTGAAATAATTGTAATGACAACAGGAATGGAAGAGGACGAACCTAAATTGAAATGCTACATTCAACAAGCAAATTTGGACGAAATACCAGGAGAAAAAGAATATGAAAATTGCAATTCAAGAAACATGGGCTGACGTGCTAGCGTCGGAAGTGGCTGATAGGGGCGTCGACCTACACTGCCAACTGTATAAACTGATTGGTTGGAACTCATCAGAACTTCAATATGCGTCAAAAAATGGAAATGAACGAGAATATAATAAATAAGGTTGGATTGCAGAAGCACTTACAGAAGAGAGTACTGTTCAAGACGTTTTGAATAGACTGCTCATGATTTTAATGTCAAAACACCACTGACATCTTAAAATAATTAGGTAGTCCTAACATTCTGCTTCCGTCCACAGCAGTAATATTTGCACACATAGTATAGCAGAACCAGCAAGCCTGGAACTTAGGACTGGGATTCTGCAATATTTATTATGTATGCAAGATCAATACCTGGTTGAAATTAGTTACCTATCTAACTCGAGTAGGCACTTGTCCTGTTTTATTTTACTTGCATACACCTATATTGAAGCTTTGTAGTGGAATTATATCTCGAGATATTCAAAAATTGATACTGTTACATCAGGAAACTTCCGTGTCATGCAGGGCTGCTAGACGTGCTTTTTGCTGAAGCACCTAGGTACCTATGTATTATATTTTGGGCCATCCAAAATATACGAACTTGATGTCAACAAAAGCACCACCACGCTGAAAATCCAAGGTGCTCGTCAGCGTTAAAACTATATTCTTTATTTTTAAAACTGTATCTTGGATTTTCAATGGTCTCAGAACCGCAAAAATAGCAGGCTTCAGACCTTGTGCAGTTTTAAGCTTCAAGAAACGGAAGTCAAAATCTAACATTCCGGGTCAAGCCTCTTTACGAAAGCGGTCGTCCAAAAAGCGGAGTTACCTCTCAAGCGCGAGTCAAATGGAGAGGGACTTGGTCAAATGGGATATTTTTCTTCCCGATTTCTTCTCGTTATCCAAATAGATAATAACCTACTTCAATATTTAATAAATGTGAAATTGATGGATATAGGCACTTACCAACCCAACTAAATAAGGGCTTCCAGCATCTCCTAGGGCGTGAGAGATGAGGATTTGAAAAGCTTCAGCAGTCGACCGCCGAGGAGGCACGATGACATACTGGAAAACAGAAGAACCTTCTGATAACTACATAATAAGATTAATTGTAGTATAAAACGGCATGTTCAAATTAAAAAATCAGCACAAACCCACCTAATGGGTAATAAATGAATTAATTATCTCGTGAGTGGAAAACTAATGTTCTGCGATGTATCCTTACCATTGTTATTTCAACAGTGACCGACCAACCTAGGTTGAGAAATATTTGACCGAAGAACATGATTGAGTACAGCTCAAAGCCCAATTGAGGAGTAATGACAACGAATGGAATGAGAAAGAATACGGCGCCGCCGGAGGCAATAGTGCAGACCCAGGCGTCGCATCTTATGTCGAAATAGCGGCGCAAGAGTCTGGAAAGGGCGCCTCCAAGAGGAACTCCTATAAGTCCCGAGGCCATAGCCAAGGCACCAAACACAAGATTGATTCTGCACATTCAGATCAAAGAGAAATGGATTATTGAATGCTGAAAATCAGTCTCAGATATGCATTGAGGTAGACGGTTAACGAAGTAAAAAGCCTGGGGTTGGCGAAGGAGTCTTCGAACAATACCCGGCCCCATAGAACTCTGCACATATAGACATTTTCCCCAGATAGCATTGAAATAAGACTCAAAAAAGCATATAAGGTGGACCAGCAGTACTTGGACATCACAAAGTTCAGAATGTAAGCAGGATAGCTCAGTAACAGATATCGACGTAACAAGAGGTTTTAAAAACAAAGACAAACCATAAAATTGTCACACATTATAGTTACATGAAATTTCTACAACAGAAAGCACTCTAGTATAGCGTATAGCAACACAGGACCTGGAGTATAATATGAGTAAACAGAGTTTCACTCGAAAATAGTCCCATTCCAATAAGCCCAACGGCCTTATCAGGTGGAATAAACCAGTTCCCGTGAGATCACCGAAGTTAAGAAACGTCGAGCGTGGTTATTACTGGAAGGATGACCGCTGTGAAACGTGGTGACATGTCCAAGTATGACCCATGTAGCTGTTGGGCAAACCTCTCTCCACGCAAGGGGGCGAGGCCAAGTAAAGAGCGAAATGATTAGGTCGAATCCTGATCCTCTCATTGGAGGACACCTGATCACGTCCGCGATGCTGGTAGGGCAATCGGACAAGAAGCCCCAGCCTGAGATGGCTGTTTAATTTACTTCACTTTTACTGGAAAATAGTAAAAAGGAGCCAATCGTTTACATCTTTCCTCATTTGTCTATGTACAAAAACTAACAGAACAATTGGACGTTCAAGGAAATCTGGATATGGGGGATCGCGAAACGCTCATTTTTATCGTTTCTTGACGAGTTGCATCTCCTATATACTGCCAGTATGAAATCGTGATACCAACCTATCTAATTATAGTTTTTTGCTGTGCCCATACAAACCAAGTGATGGCACTAGAAATGGTTGGTGCTGGTAATCATAGCTAGGTTCCTACGTCCGCTATACGTTGAATCTGATCTAAAGTGTATCTGGTTAGCGCTGTGGATATCGCCAGCAATGAATGCAACTATCATGTTGACCTGATGAACTGACGAAGGAAAAAGTAGGTACATTACCACCCGATACCTTGCAAATCGATAAGATGCTAGATAGTTGAACCTTCCCAGATCATGATGCCAGTTATGTAAGTAGATACACCATGCACCTTTCAATAAAAAGTTGTTGTTACGATCGATGGGTCGTTAATATCCCTAGTTTTCTACCAAACTATGACTCATATTTGTTGATTTTCAGCAATACGAGCATTTTTACCTGCCCTCAAGCGTTTTCACACAGCTTGCTCAATTACTGTGTATACATCATCGCCGATTAGGTCAAATATGGGATCTGAAATCGACGGTTGGGAAGAGCAAAACCGTCATACCCTTAACTGCACCTACTGTTTAGAATGTATCTTAAATATTAAAATGGCCTGGCCATCATTGTTCAACGGTCTGATTCATTTTCAACCACAGTCTCCAGGCAGGAGTGAGTAACCTCGATTCTATCGATTGATTACGAGGCATAACAAGCATCCATCTACCAATAGAAACAAGACCTCACACTCCCCAGGCTACACTGGCATGGTGCAGTTTGATGCCTGGAGTAAGACCGTCCTTCAATTCATCAAAGGACGTACTCACAGACAGTCGTATCAAAGACAACTTACCAGCAGTATGTCGGCGACTATGGCCCAATTGAGGTTGAGAGCAACTTCACCGAAGAACACGAGGAGGAAGACCACCATGGTGTTGGAGTTGGCGACACAGAGGGCGATGAATATAAAAGGAGCGCTTATGAAGAGACCGATGGAGCAGAGGATGGGGTCGATCTTTGGGTACGTAGGTCGTAGACGGGTGGCAAATATTGAGCCCAGTGGAACACCAATAATGCCAGACATCATAGCAATGACACCAAACACCAGGGCAATACTGACGAACACAAAACAAAACATTAGCAACACTTCATTCTCGAAAGAAATTACGAAAAATTAACAAGAACTAAGAATGATGATTACAAAATTATATTTGAAAAACATACAAAATAGGCATAACTGGAATACTGGGTGGTTTTTTGAAGAGAATCGATCCATGCAGGATAAAGACACAGCTACTTCATGATTACTAATACTTGAATGGACAAAACCACAAATTATTTGAATCACGATTGAAGTTCGCTTGAAGGTTCATTAATAACGAACTCTCGACGAATGAAAAAAAAAAAAAATCACTTGGTGGTGAGTTGGTAGCAAGAATAAACGGTAAAGTATCAAAAGAACAAGTCTTCTGGCTACCATAGCCAGAACAGTGGTGACTGGACAGTTTCTTTACCCATTAAATCAACATGAATAAGTTTATCGGTAGGTTCATTTTCCACACCATCATTTACTTTATGGAACTGACTTCTATTATTTTAATATTTGAAAAGAATGTCCGACGTAA
The DNA here is from genome assembly GCA_954871275.1 of Leptopterna dolabrata. Classification (NCBI taxonomy): domain Eukaryota; kingdom Metazoa; phylum Arthropoda; class Insecta; order Hemiptera; family Miridae; genus Leptopterna; species Leptopterna dolabrata. The sequence goes on along the minus strand of OX940982.1, from coordinate 25,408,140 downwards.
TTCTACACAATAAGATCAATTCCAAACTACTAAGATTACTGCTATAAATATCAACAACTCATAATAATAATTATAAGTACTTACGCAGTATCTTCACTGGTGTCAGTCTTACGTATGAGTTGCTCGCCTTTGGCGATGTAATTCGGGCCCCACCATGCCAAAGCCCCCGTTACGAAAGAAACGCAGGTAAAACCGAGAGTCGAGAGCATGAAGCTCTTGCTAAAAATTGAAAGAGCGAAATTGAAATAAACTATTGTGTATTAATTACCTTAATCTTTGGTGATTTGTGACATACTTAGATATTGAACAGTGAGGTTTCTATACATTTGTACGGATAGAAACAGTAGAGATGTTTGATTTTGACATCAACATAATATAGATCAACATGGTTCCAAGGTAATGAAAAGAGGTTCAGCTTGGTTTCAAGATTCAAATGATTTTGACAGGACACTTCTAGACGTTTTTCAGAACTTATTTTCCGAAACAGGTACTTATCACGTTTTTATTTTTTATTTTTTAAAGTGTATTGTGCAACAGACATATTTCTGCCCATAAAAAATGTTCCTGTGTAACAAAGGAACGGTTGCTATCCTATCGTATGCTACAGAGTAGGGACTATTATGAACCTACTTGAAATTTCACTGCAATTCATGTGCCTCAGACACTAGTTGATATAAAAATGGCGTGTCTAAGTTCTTCAGTGATATAGTAGTTTCCTAGAACGCACTTAGTAGCGAGGGATTTGACGTCTTCTTTGTAAGAAGTAGCGTGGACGTCGGATTTGCCCTCGGCCTCCCCTCGGATGGGGTCGACGAGAACGAAGATGATGAGGATGACAGCAACAGCCCCCAGGATGGGAGTCACTCGAAGGCCCCACCTCCAGTTGTTACCCAATGTGGCAGCTGTGCTACCAACGATGTATCCCATTCCACTGTAAACGACAATCTCTGAATTAGGTTCCAAAAATAATGAAAAAGTAATGAAAAATCCCTTAAAATCTTCAATTACTCACTAATGACTGATGATTAAAAAACAGCAACGTATAATAAACTCTTCAGAAGATGAGCCTCCAAGATCCAAGTTGTCTTCGAGATACTGTGTCCTTACAGCCCATTTCTCAACTTGTAATTTAATCTCCTAGTTTTTCCCAAACTTGAACTGTCGTACCTAAAGTGAAACTCATATTGATGAGAACAGGAGCGTAGGTAACTTTTTGATAATCCCTGTTTTTATTTAAATATTATACGGTCGAATATTCCAATTTATCACAGTTCGAAGCAAACTGTACTACCTAACAGTAACTTGATTTCTTCTGTTTAATTCATCACCCTGTGTTGATCAATCGGTCTCTCGATTCGATATTTTCATAACTGAGAAACCCTAACTCAGCCAATAATATACAGACATATATCTGGTAATCTTAAAATACCTAGGCATCTCGTGAAGACCAAATATATTATCGTGGTTTATAATTTTTAGAACCACTCTAATTCCGAATTCTCCTAAACGTGGCTTTGGCAAACAGATAGAAAGATAATAAACATCCAAAATGTGAAGTGTTTCAACGAGATATCTCGAGAGCTGACTTGCAGATCCATCTTTTCAAGTGAATGATAGTGAGTGTGATATGATTGATTCACAAACGCGATGATAACCGTATCTAATACGAATAAAAGTAGGTAATACGAATAAACAAATAAAAACTGTAAGTGATGATTGATTTTGATTCTGATGATGTTTGTTAATTCTGAACAAACCCCCGAGACAGGCACGTCCATTTTGGTTTATTATTTTCAATAATGAACCTTTGGAATCGAGCATTGGGGAAACCCCCCCCCCCCCTCCCAAATTTGATGGTTTACGTTTCACGGTACGTAGAATCAGAAAATGCAATAAAACCATTTCTGTCTGTCCGCCGTAGACAGCAATCAACACTTTAAGAAAAGTGCTAAGTTTCAAAATTAATGAAATTTGGTTTGTCGGCCCCGTTTGGGGTCTAGTTGGTTAGACCCTCGAAGCTCGGCATCACTGTCAGTCATCTCTAAAAGGGGTTGAAATTTTCAGAACGCCGTAGCTCGAAAACTTTCAACAGAAGGGTTTTTTATAAACCATTTTAAATTGATCTTGAACTAAAGAATTTTTTCAGACCACCGGGAACATTGTAACACCAGCTGTTCGTTTGCACCGAAAAGCTTCGTCAACAAGATCGCGAATAAAACTGTATAAATCCGGCCCAGATATCATCACTGGGGATCCCCTATAATCAGGGATGGCAGTATGAAGTCGAGTTGGTTGTTGGCATCTATACAGGTAAATTATTACACAGCGGCTTACCTTAAATGCTTCATGAATAACTGCAAATAATTAATGATTGAATTATTAAATCCCGCGCTTTTGTATGTAACTTTAATTAATTATTTATCGTTATTCATGAAGCATACCTAACGTTCCTTGTTCAAGTTACAAAATTAGGTAATGTCAGGTTCAACGGACAGGTATCTACCAACAAAATCCAAAATAACCATTCAAATTCATCATTCAAATCAAATGAAATAATATCACGGAACAACTAATTCGATTTCATGCAGCCACGCGTGACTATAATAAGGTGCTCCCTAGCCGCGATATCTGAGCTGGATTTATACCATTTTATTCACGTTCATGCTGAAGCTTTTCGGTGCAACTTCACGGCCTTACTGTGAACAAACCGCTGGACGGACAAGGCTCCGAGTGGTATACAAAAAATTGCTCAGTTCGAGAACAATTTAAAAACGCTGCAAATCCCTGCACAACGGTTTATTATTTTGTATAGAATACCCTTCTGTTACAGATCACAGCTCTATGTATAGATAGCCCGTCTATATAATATGATATTATGTACTATTCTATACATATTATGTAGATCGCAGACCCTCCGTAGGTTAGTACCTAACCCCGTACTCGTTACTAGGTACCTACCTAAATCACGAGTTAAATGTTGCTAAAATAATTCTGCCGATGACAAACAGTACTGTGATGAATTTAAATTGATCATCACGGTGGCGTGAAGGAGTAAGTAGAGGAGAGCGAGGGAATTTCACCTAGGCGGCGGTAATCCACCGATGTAGGTGAGAGGAAGGAAATTCACCTAGGCGGCGGTAATCCACCGATGTAGGTGAGTGGAAGGGATCTCGTCTAGGCGGCGGTAATCCACCGATGTAGGCGAGAGGAAGGAAATTCACCTAGGCGGCGGTAATCCACCGATGTAGGTGAAGGAAGGTGCTTATCTAGGCGGCGGATATCCACCGATGTAGATAAGGGGAAAAGGTAGGAGGTGAATTCCCAGAGCGGCGGATACCACCAGGCATCTGGGAGGAGGAAGGTAGAGAGAGAAGAGAGAGCTGGTTAGAGGAAGTGTCGAATGAAGCTAAAGCTCCAGGATCCGGGGTTATATAGGACTTGGAGTCCTCTCCCTCCAGCTCCCTGTTGGGAGCTGGTGGTGGGGCACCAGGTTGTGTCCCCCGGATTCTGTCGCCTGTCTCCCCACTCAGATGTTTATTAGCGGAAGGTAATTTTTACATAGGAATATTGGTGAGAGCTTTAAGGTTGTTAGTGGAGTGTTCCCGGGAGGGACTCACGACAGAGGTCCCCCCAGTTCGAACCAATGTTTGAGGTAGCTGAAGGCTCAAGTTGACAGTGGCTGAGGGCTGCGGAAACAAAAAGGGGAGCTGAAGGCGCAAGGATACAGGAGCTGAAGGCTGAAACAAACAATTGCAGTGCTGAAGGCAGAAGAGTGATCGGAGGTGTCTTAAATCTAGGGTGATATACATAAGTAGACATAAGTAGACATAAGTAGGGCTAAGTAGACAAAAGTAGACATAAGGAGACATAAGTAGACATAAGTAGATATAAGTAGACGTAAGTAGATGTAAGTAGATGTAAGTAGACGAAATTTGATGATGGGAAACATGTACAAGGAGGGTGTGATGAAAAATTTGATGAGGTGACAATATTTACAAAGGTGATGAGGTTGATGATGATGATAAGAGGAGTGATAGTTAGATAGTATTTTGATAGTTAGATAGTAGTTAGATAGTTAGATATTTGCAAGGTATTTACAGGTAGTATTTACAGGTATGTACAGGTATTTACAGGTATGTACAATTGTTAGGTACGGGTTCAGGGGAGACAGAGTGGAGCGGGGTTGCGAGATCCGCCGTTCCCTGGGTGTGGATAGTGTGCAGTGTAATGTGGTGATTGTGTAATGAAGGTGAGGTGATGGGGTGAGAGAGGCGACTCCCTCTAACTAACGTGAAGACTGACAGAGGGGCCCCTTCACTGCCGGGGCGGTGGTGAAGGGGAAGAGCCGGTGGGAGCCGGTACCCGGGACGTCGCGGAGGTGGGTGGCGACGTTGGGGTCCGGTGGGCGAAATGGAGGTGATGTGTGGCGTTTGTGGTGTAGGGGTGGTCGGGTGAGTGGTGTGGGGCGAAGTGTCTGGGAGGACGGGGGCTGGTTTACATCGGGCGAGGGGTACAGTGTGGGGCTTCCCGTCAATTAACAGGGTAGCCGTGGTGTTTGTGGAGCGGATGACGTGGAAGGGCCCGGCGTAGAGAGGTTGAAATGTTTTGTGGATGCCGGGCTCCTTCAAGTACATGTGTGTGGCTGTGTAAAAACGTGTGGGATAGGTGGTGTCGTTGTGTGGTGTCGTGGTGTGGAGTGGTTCCCTGTTAATTGACGGGGTGGGGTGTGGGGTGAAGATGTCGGCTGGCAAACGTAAAGGGTCTCGAAAAGCGTGTTGTGCGGGACTTGTGTTGTCTGAAGGACGGGCGGAAGTGCGGAGGCTAAGTAAAACGTAGGGGAGGGTTTTGGTCCATGAGGGGGAAGTGGCTGATGTGGAGATGGCTTGCTTGAGGACCGAGTGCCACCGCTCTATTTTCCCGTTGGATTGAGGGTGATAAGGAGTGGTGCGGATTTTCTGAATCCCGAGGGAACGGAGCAGGTCGGCAAAGTGGGCTGATTCAAATTGCCTCCCCTGATCGACCGTGAGTGTCCGCGGACAGCCGTAGCGGCTGATCCATTGATTGAGGAAGGCCGCGGCGACGGCGTCCGCGGTAATGTGGGCGAGTGGGATACACTCTACCCAATTTGTCGCCCGGTCGATCATGGTGAGGCAATACCTCTTCCCCTCGGAGGGGGGAAGAGGGCCGACCAGATCCAAGTGGACGTGTTCCCACGGGAGAGAATCGGGGATAGGTTGAGGAGGTACATGGGGGTGAGCCGAGACCTTGAAGTGCTGGCACTTCTGGCACCCAAGAACCCAGGTACGTATATCCGTGTTCATATGGGGCCAGAAGTACCGCGTCTTGATGAGGTCCCGGCTCGCCCGAATGCCGGGATGATGGAGGGAGTGGTAATGTAGGAACAACTGCCTCCTCAGCTCCGGTGGGACGTACGGGCGCGGTGTATCGGCCGATACGTCGCACCAGAGATCGGGGGGAGGCAGCTGCTCCAATTTTGAGGCGGAGATGAGATTGGAAAGTGCGGGATCGGAAGTAGGAGTTTGGTGGTTTTTGAGGGTTTGCGGGGAAGGGAAGGGCAGTAACTCCGCCACCGGCGCAGGGGTGGGGCGGGAGAGCGCGTCGGCGACGCAGTTGTCGGCCCCCGGCAAATAACGAATATCGGACGTGAATTGTCCGATAAATTCGAGTTGCCGGAGGCGACGGGGGGAGGCTGATTTTCGGTTTTGGAGGAGGGCGTGGGTGAGGGGCTTGTGGTCGGTTATGACAGAGAACTGCCTGCCCTCCACGAAGTCACGGAAGTGTTTTATGGCTTCGTGGATGGCGAGGAGTTCTCTGTCAAAGGTGGAGTAATTTTTTTGTGTGGGGGACAGAGTTTTAGAGAAAAAGCCGAGAGGTTGGGGGGTGGCGCCGGTGTGTTGGTGGAGTACTGCCCCGATGGCCCAGTCGGACGCATCTGTGGTGATGGAGAGGGGGGCATGGGGATCGGGATGGGCCAATAGAGCGGCGTCAACCAGGTCCTGTTTGCATTGTTGGAAGGCGGTTGTGAGGGCGGGGGTCCAGGAAATGGGGCGTTTATCGTTTTTCTTTGCCGGTTGTGGGATAGCGTGTATGAGTGGTTGTTGGTGTTGTGCTGCGTGTTTGATGTGTCTACGGTAAAAGTTCAACATACCCAGGAAACGGCGGAGTTCTGAGACAGTGTTGGGTTGTGGGAAATCGGTGAGGGTGTGCACTTTGTCCGGTAGGGGTTTTATTCCTTCGGACGAAACCTGGTGGCCGAGGCAGCGGACGGAGGGTTGGGCGAGGACACATTTCGGAGCGTTTATGGTGAGGCCCTCGGCGGCGAAGATGTCAAGAACCTGTTTCAGGTGTGTGAGGTGTTCCGTTTGGTCCCGGGAAGCGATCAGTACGTCGTCCAAAAAACAGAAGACGAAGGGTAGACCTCGTAGTATGTTGTCCATGTAACGCTGCCATGTTTGGGCAGCGTTACGGAGGCCGAAACCCATTTTGATATACTCGAACAGGCCGAAAGGGGTGATGATAGCTGTTTTAGGAACGTCAGGGGGGTAGATGTGAATGTGATGGAAGGCACGAGAGATGTCGAGTGTGGAAAAGATGGTTGTGTTGTGGAGGTGGGAAGAGAAATCCCGGAGATGCGGGACGTTGTAAAGGTCTGGGGTTGTTCGGGCATTGAGGCGGCGGTAGTCGCCGCAGGGGCGGATATCCCCGTTAGGCTTCTGCACAATATGTAGTGGAGAAGCCCACGGGGATTTGGAGGGACGGATAATGCCTTCCTTGATGAGAAGATCAAAGTGTTTGCGTGCCTGTGAGAGTTGGAGGGGGTGGAGGCGTCGTGCTTTTGCGGATATTGGGGGGCCAGAGGTTTCTATGTAGTGCTGGGTCTGTGAGATGTGAGCTGAGGGGCGGCGCTGGGGTTTGTAGTGGAGGAGGAGTTGTTCAAACTGGGACGGGGGCCGATCCACCGCATGAATGAACCCGGGGATGGGTTTCTGGGTGGAGGGGTCGAGCAGGCGCGCGTTACGGACGTCTACCTGGAGGCCGAAATATGCGAGGAAGTCGGCCCCCAGGATAGCTTTCTCTACGTCCGCCACGGTAAATTCCCACTCGTACGCGAGCCCGCTCATATGAATTGATGAGCGGTACGTCCCGTACGAGGGGATGGTGGTACCGTTGGTGGCGTAGAGGAGTTGTCGGTAACAACGCGCCTGTCGCCGGAGAATATTATTGGGGAATATGGAGAGCGCCGCCCCTGTGTCGACGAGGAACGGGACGTGCGTTTTCGAGCATTTCAGGAACAGGCGTTGGTGAGCTGGGGCGGAGTGAGGTAAAATTGCTGAGGTGGTGGATTCAGTCGGAGGGGGGGGGGCTTGGTTCGTCCGAGGTGTTGGGCGGATGCGATGGCGGTGGTTGGTCCCCCGCGAAGGAGACGCGGGGCGTTTTTTTGCCGTTCCGGGGAGGGGGAACGGTAGCGGCGGCGCGAGTGGCGGCCGGAGGGGTGGTTGTCTTGGGGGCGGTGTCGGAGGAGGTGCCGTTCCGTGGTGGGGGAACGGTAGCGGCGGCGCTAGTGGCGGCCGGGAGGGTGGCTGCCCTGGAGGCGGGCTTGGAGGGGCCGTTCCGGGGTGGGGGAACGGTAGCGGCGGCGCTAGTGGCGGCCGGAGGGTTGGCTGCCCTGGAGGCAGGCTTGGAGGGGCCGTTCCGGGGTGGGGGAACGGTAGTGGCGGCGCTAGTGGCGGCCGGAGGGTTGGCTGCCCTGGAGGCGGGCTTGGAGGGGCCGTTCCGGGGTGGGGGAACGGTAGTGGCGGCGCTAGTGGTGGCCGGAAGGTTGGCTGCCCTGGAGGCGGGCTTGGAGGGGCCGTCCCGGGGTGGGGGAACGGTTGATGGAGAGGTGGCGTGTTTTGTGGCGACGTCAGATGCGGTCGGGAGGTTGGCAGCCGTGGCGGCGGCGTAGGAGGGGTAGCGAGGTTTGGTGGTGGTGGTGTGAATGCGGGCGGGGAGGGGTTGGTGGTGGTCCCCCCCGTGTTGGCGAGGAGGGGGGCCCGCCGGATTTACCGGCGGGCGTCCACGTTTCCCTGCTTGGAGGAGTAGGAGCAGGGGGGCTGGCATTTGCGGGCCTCCCCACCGAAGTTCACATGGTAGAAACATCGGTGGGGGGGGTCCGCTGGGAGGTAGGTCCTGGTGGGGCGCGCGGAGTTGGAGGGGGCCGTCGTGTTTGGGGACCTCCCCCTCCGTTGCTGGGTGGGGGAGACGGTGCGGCGGTCGGCCGAGCGCTGGCGTCGGTGGTCCGAGGAGGGGGCTGGCCGGCGATCGATGGAGAGGGAGCGGCGCCGGTGGAGGGAGGGGGGCCGGCGGCGCTCTTGCGACGGCGATCGGTCCCTGCGTGGGGTGGGGGTGCGGGGTGCGGCGACTTCCGTGACGCTGGCGGCCGCGGCGAGGTCGTAAACCGTGTCGGCTAGACGGAGTAGCGGCTCGTCCGGTCCGTCGAGGTGGCTGGCGAGCGCCATCTGGATGGGGTGGGGGAGGGCTCGCAGCCAGAACGTTCGAGCGATGTCGGCCGTCACGACGTCATGTAGCTGATGACGTAGGCGACGGTACAGGTGGGAGGGCTTCAAATCGCCGAGATGTTGGGGTTGGGACAGCGCTGCGACACGTGCGATCTTGGAGGGCTGGTATAAGCTGATGAGGCGGGCGCGGAGGTCGTCGTAGGCGGCCGTGGCGTCGGGGGAGATGTCCGACGTCTGCAGGAGGATCTCATACGGTAACAGAGAGATGATGCGGGAGTAGCGGGTACGTTGGCTGCGGATGTTGGCGGCAGAAAACGCAGCGTCGACCTGGAAGAACCAGAGTGCGGGGTCGTGCGTGTAGAAGGGGGGCAGCGACAGCGGGAACGACGCCGAGGCCGTCGTGACGTCGGCGGCGGCGTGTGCGGCAGCTGCAGCGGCGGCGGCAGCGGCGGCGGCGGATGCGGTAGAGCCGGGCGGCGAGAGGCTGGTGAAGGGGTCGTCGGTTGCGTCAGATGTCGCAGCGGTCGGCGGCTGCAGCAGGGATGGCCGGAGGAGCGGCGGTGACGGCGAGTTCGGGTCCATGGTTGAGGTGTCTGTAAACAAAATTCAAATTGGGTGAGGTTTTGAATTTTTAAAATTCGCAATTTGCGGCAGCGGATTTGTATGCGGCGGAGAGTTGAGAGTTGTGTGAGCGGATGCGGGTGGGCCAAAAAATTGCGAATTTATACTGACTATTTTAAATGTGAATTTAACATCCGGGACACCGAACTAGACTGGGGCGACACATGAGGTGGTAAGAAGGGAGGAAGGGTAGAAGGTTGGATGAACGTCGGGTTCACCACTGTGATGAATTTAAATTGAGCATCACGGTGGCGTGAAGGAGTAAGTAGAGGAGAGCGAGGGAATTTCACCTAGGCGGCGGTAATCCACCGATGTAGGTGAGAGGAAGGAAATTCACCTAGGCGGCGGTAATCCACCGATGTAGGTGAGTGGAAGGGATCTCGTCTAGGCGGCGGTAATCCACCGATGTAGGCGAGAGGAAGGAAATTCACCTAGGCGGCGGTAATCCACCGATGTAGGTGAAGGAAGGTGCTTATCTAGGCGGCGGATATCCACCGATGTAGATAAGGGGAAAAGGTAGGAGGTGAATTCCCAGAGCGGCGGATACCACCAGGCATCTGGGAGGAGGAAGGTAGAGAGAGAAGAGAGAGCTGGTTAGAGGAAGTGTCGAATGAAGCTAAAGCTCCAGGATCCGGGGTTATATAGGACTTGGAGTCCTCTCCCTCCAGCTCCCTGTTGGGAGCTGGTGGTGGGGCACCAGGTTGTGTCCCCCGGATTCTGTCGCCTGTCTCCCCACTCAGATGTTTATTAGCGGAAGGTAATTTTTACATAGGAATATTGGTGAGAGCTTTAAGGTTGTTAGTGGAGTGTTCCCGGGAGGGACTCACGACAAGTACCTAACAAAAAGAAACACACATAATGAAGTTCTGAAAAGAAATTGTTGATGAGGAGTGAAAACAGTTGCAAAAGTACCTACCAACAAACTCCAGCCCCTTCTACGTAGATGGTATAATGAACCGTTGTGCAATAATTTACCGTTGAGTAATGATTTACCGTAGTAATAATTTACCCATCAATAATACTTCAACGTTTGTTCAAGTTTCACTACCTACCAACAAACTCCAATAGAGCCATCATTTTTCAAATTAAATAATATCACAGAACAACCAACTCGACTTCATACTCCGCCAATATAATCAGGTGATCCCTACCAATGATTGGCCGTATTCACAAATTCCTATTGTGGGCGCGTCTCTGGTTACGAGATTTGGTTTGGATTGTATACAATTTCATTCACACTGGAGTCGAAAATGCCTGTCGGTGCAAACTTCGGGGCCTTACTGTGAACGAACGGCTGGACGTACGATGCTCCGGATGGTCTTAAAAAACTCGCAAGTTCAAGAACTATTTAAAACCGTAAAAATATTTACGTAAAAAAATGGTATAGGCGTTTTGAAAATTTCAACCCCTATTTTGAACCCCTTAGAGATGACTCACAGTAACGTCGAGCTTCGAGGACCAACTAGACGCCGAACGGAACCTATAACCCGAATTTCATCAATTTTTTTTCATGGTAACTAAGAAAAGTGGCCCGTACGGCGTACGGCGTACGGCGGACAGACAGAAATATTGGTTTATTATTTTCAATAATGAACCATTGGAATCGAGCATGAAAAAAAAAATTCTTACCCCCCCTCAAAATTTGATGGTTTACGTTTCAAGATATGTAGAATCCAAAACTGCAATAAAAATATTTCTGTCTGTCCGCCGTACGCCGTACGGGCCACTTTTCTTAGTTACCATGAAAAAAAATTGATGAAATTCGGGTTATAGGTTCCGTTCGGCGTCTAGTTGGTCCTCGAAGCTCGACGTTACTGTCAGTCATCTCTAAGGGGTTCAAAATAGGGGTTGAAATTTTCAAAACGCCTATACCATTTTTTTACGTAAATATTTTTACGGTTTTAAATAGTTCTTGAACTTGCGAGTTTTTTAAGACCATCCGGAGCATCGTACGTCCAGCCGTTCGTTCACAGTAAGGCCCCGAAGTTTGCACCGACAGGCATTTTCGACTCCAGTGTGAATGAAATTGTATACAATCCAAACCAAATCTCGTAACCAGAGACGCGCCCACAATAGGAATTTGTGAATACGGCCAATCATTGGTAGGGATCACCTGATTATATTGGCGGAGTATGAAGTCGAGTTGGTTGTTCTGTGATATTATTTAATTTGAAAAATGATGGCTCTATTGGAGTTTGTTGGTAGGTAGTGAAACTTGAACAAACGTTGAAGTATTATTGATGGGTAAATTATTACTACGGTAAATCATTACTCAACGGTAAATTATTACAGAACGGTAAATTATACCATCTACGTAGAAGGGGCTGGAGTTTGTTGGTAGGTACTTTTGCAACTTTTTCACTCCTCATCAACAATTTCTTTTCAGAACTTCATTATGTGTGTTTCTTTTTGTTAGGTACTGTTTGTCATCGGCAGAATTATTTTAGCAACATTTAACTCGTGATTTAGGTAGGTACCTAGTAACGAGTACGGGGTTAGGTACTAACCTACGGAGTGTCTGCGATCTACATAATATGCATATAATAGAATAGTACATATCATATTATATAGACGGGTTATCTATACATAGAGCTGTGATCTGTAACAGAAGGGTATTCTATACAAAATAATAAACCGTTGTGCAGGGATTTGCAGCGTTTTTTATTGCAGTTTTGGATTCTACATACCTTGAAACGTAAACCATCAAATTTTGAGGGGGGGTAAGAATTTTTTTTTTCATGCTCGATTCCAATGGTTCATTATTGAAAATAATAAACCAAAACTCGAGGACGGCGAATTTCAACCCCTATTTTCACCTCTAAGAGATCGCAGACCTAACTGACTCCAAATTCCACATACCAAATTTCATTCATTTTCCTTCATGGTAACTAAGAAAGTGCGAAGTACGGCGGACGGCGGCGTACGGACAGCATTTTTTGGTTTATTATTTTCAATAATGAACCTTTGGATTCAAGCACGAATTTTTTTTTAGAACCCCCCCCAAAAACTGATCTACGCAGAAGGGGCATCTATATAGGTAAATAATAAACCGTTGCGTCATAATTTGCAGCAGTTTGTATTCCACTGTTGGATTCTACGTACCTTGAAATGGGAACCAGCAAATTTTGAGATTTTTACGACGAAGATATCAAACGGATAATGTTGTTAAAAAACGACACAGAATGAATGCCTACTGGCTGGACCCTTAGCATTAAAATCGTACATCGAAGTGATAGGTAGGTACTCGATTACCCCAACAGTCCGAATCCGCTATCTGGTATTACCCTTCTTCATACATATATTACGAATTTCATTTTCATATAAGATTTGTATATGAACTTCGTCAGACTTTGGTCATGCTCCCTACCAACGTAACTGGTAACTCGTCAAATTACGAGTGGATCATTGAAAAATAAATCAAGTTCAACGATATACACGGAGTAGAGCTGTGATGGATCCATCATGCATAAATTCATGTAGGCACAACAACACTTGTACAAACGTGGATTATAAATACACTTAGTACCGGCATGAAGTCGAGAGTTAGCGTAGTTGCTGACATTATTGGTGTTTTGAGTCCAACACGAAATACCCACTCAGTCATGGACAACAATAAACCAGATAACGATTCACGTTTTCAAAATTCATTATAGGTAGGCAGATCTTTTCAACAACCAAGAAACAATCTAGGTAGGTACATACACTTTAGGGTGTGAATGGAATCGGATGAGTCTTCAAGGTAGAAAAAAGGTATATATGCTTAGTAGGGATGGGACATAAAGCAGGTATGACACCTACCAATCATCAAGGTGTTATTAGAAGTAGGTGGGTAATGAGAGGAATGGAGGAAATTGTAATAGGAGAAATGAACCACACTAGGAGAAATGCACGCGCACATGAACAAAACACAATCCAGAGCAACTTATATTACAGCACTATTTATCTTCTCTTAATGATACTCATTTTCTGATTAGTAACCACAGCACTAAGTCTAAATTGGAACTAAGTCTACGTTGGAATCAATCAAAGAGGCAGAAAGCACTGAGGCGATACAACTGATTGAGAACTATAGCGTTTTGGCTTCCTCCTCGGTACTGACATCCAGCAGAGAATGGAAATTTGTCACTTCCATACTCACTCACTTCACTCAGTCACTTCATTCAGTTTAAGAGATACATTTAGGCCAGATGCATTATAGGAGGAACGTCAAGGGAAAAAACAAATATGTTATCCACTCCTCAGTAGGCTGGGCTAATTACAGATGGTGTAATAACAGGAACCAGGATAGTGGCAGAGGAGATTCAGATTTCAGACATAATTTTTATAAAACGTTACGTACCTACTATACACAGCGAAATTTTAAAATGGGCGTATTTCAGTATATACTTACCTTCCGACAGGGATAGCAAAGTAGAACAGAGCCAACATTTTCGATCGGTTGTCCGATATAAATATATCACTGATGATCGTGGGTGCGATGGTCGAGTAACTTGCTTCCCCAATACCCACCAGTGATCTAAATAGCAGAAAAGTGGTGTAGTTCTGGAATTTAAAAAAAAAACTGTAATAGGACCAGTAAACAGAAGAACTGGAAGCAGCCTTATTGATTATAACAGTGATTGATGAAGGATCTTCGATACGCAGATTCGTACATCTCGTGTGAAAAATATTTCCACATTACTTACCTGAGATGCACTCTACTCACCTGGGAATGCAATGGAAATGGTGTACTGTGTTGGTAGGGAAGTCACTTCATGAATTGCCACGGACTTTAATCAGGCTTTTGTGCAGTAGTATAATATCAAGAAGCTTTTTTTTTCTAACTTTACCTCAAGAAGTTGTACAGTATTTTTCTGTCTACTGAAGTAAAGCGTCTCCGGGGTAAAACATTTATTTTAAACTTTTTAAACAAAATTTTAACTCCCGACCCAAGAAGAAAACTAAACGTAATAGCAGCGTCCAATATCTTCCAAAACCGTATGTGGCAGAAGTCGACTTGTGTGCACTGCTTGTGCAAGCAACGGAATTTTCGTTCAAATGATCAACTCACGCTTCAACTCAACCTGTTGCCTGGAACATTCAATCCCTCGCTTTCAAGTACACAAGACGTTCCACCCCGGAAGTTGGGACTGACACGATAATTAAGGTTTTGTCCTTCAAGTTAGCTCCAAGTCCCTCCCTCGTGGAACTTTTTACGGTGCCTGAGGCTCTGAAATCGTCATTTCCGTTCTCATCCACGTTGCCTGCGTTTGTCACTTCGGTATTGGTTAGGAGGGTGAAAAACTGGACCCCCCACAAAGCAGCCTTTTGTTGTTTTTAATATACTTTTTCGCTCAGTAGTCAACCGACGAAAGGTGCTTAAGACTGCTGGGGTTGTTTAAAGGGGAGGGGGAAAGATGGATTGGTGGTGACATATGTGTCACTTTCATGTCGCATCTGTCGCACTGCAAAGCTGCGTATTTTGTTCTGTTGATAAAATAGATCCCACAATTACCTACTCATATAAGATCCAGTATTATTTTGCAGACAAAGCCGACCAATTTTAATGTAGGTAAATATACATTATTTATGGAATATTATACCGATTAGTTGATAGCTAATTCATTTAGGTACTACTGGTAAAGAAACGCGAATGAAAACACAGGCATTTGACGGTAGGTAATATTTCACGAAATTATTTCCACTTCGTCACACATCACTTATTCCATTATCTTTCTCCACGGATTAATATCGTATCTACCCAGCCACTATAACTAGTCTCGAGCTGGAAGCTACAGAAACTAATGGGTACCCAGGAAAACGAGGAGGAAAAGGTAGCTCGAGACACGTCCGAAGAAACAAGAAGGGTCCTGGGAAAAACATCAACTGCAGTCCACCAGTAGACTCTGTAAGGCGTTGCCCCAGGACGGGCAACTGCCGCATCCAGTTTAAAGACGGCACTGTATTAAGACCGAAGAAGTATGAATTCGTAAAAGTATGAAGTAAAAGTATGAATTCGGCCAGGCTACCAACATTATTCTATAATAGTTCATTAGAAAAGTTTAGGAAAGACCGTTCGCCAGAATACATTACTGGGGGGGGGGGGGGGGGGGACAATATTCATCTATAAAACCAGCAAAAACATTGTCTTCAATTCCTTAAATTATACTACCACCACTATGAAATAACGAGTCGATGTCCTGTAGTTATTCCGCGACTAGTCCACAAAACCTCAAAACAACAGAGTTCTATAACAGAAGGAGGTGGGAGTATCTAGTATCAGTCAAGCAATCACGTATTCAGGAATCATTTGCTATAACCACGACAATGTCTTTGACCGCTTTTCCTGTTCTAGTTACTACGCGAGGATAATTATGTGGATTTATATGTTAGGTATCATTTCCAACAGTTTTTCAAAAGCTCATCAAAATGAGGACACTGCACGGCCGCGGATACAATCAGCTCAAACTTCTTCATCATTTCCTTGTTTGCCGTGAAAATGAAGAAATACCTATACCCAATATCGGAGGATAGAAATATTTTTATGAGTTTGGGGTGAGAAAAGTGCAATTTCTGTTACTCCAGGTTATTGCTTCCGGGAGATTTTCATTTCCTGAGTCAGGCAAACAGAAAAGATTTTTTCAAGAGATGGGAGAAAACCGCCCATTTGACATTCAAGACGATTTACCGGATCGTATTTACCCTCCTTTTCTTTTCTGGACAGAAATAAGAAACTGAAAAAGGCGTGTGATGAAATGCAGAAAGTTAATTTCCCCAAGTGTAACTGTATCGACGTAATTTTTCCTATTATGTACCTATGGGGTCCGAGATAGAAGACCCGCAGCTACACAGCATTTCAGCTACATTTCAGCAACTATGAAGTTAGGAAGACAGGAAATCGATGTGCCTTACCTCGGTAGGCGGTTTATCAGGGTATGTATTATAATATAAAAGGTTTTGCCATGAGCATACCCGCTGAAAACATTAACGAAGGGAAAGGAACATTACAGAGGAGCGAAGCTCTTAGCTTCTTGCTTCCTCACTACCGAAGGTAGGGAAGCCTTGGATTCGTGAATGAGAAACAAATTCCCCTCCATGGTGCGACCAAGGTGCGCCCGTCATAATGCTGCCCTGGACCTGTTGCATGGTTATGCACGACGCAAAGGATGGCCGGTGTGGCTTGAGCCCCACTTCAACCTATTGGAGCGGAGCTATCGACCAGATCTCTTGGTGGTGACACCGAGAGCGGCCTTCATCATTGATGTCTCTGTGGTCACTGGATCACGATCCCTCGCTGACGTCAATACTGCCAAGATCCGTATGTACCAGGTCGATGAGCTGCTACAAGGAGCATCAGGACTGGCAGACATCCGGCCTGGCCAGATAAAGGTGATTGGCGCAACCATCACCTGGCGCGGTGTGTGGCATAGTGGGTCAGCAGCAGATCTCAAAAGGGTGAGCTACCCAGAATTCATACTTGAATGGATGACCACGCGAGTCCTAAGTGGAGGAGAGTTTATATGATCTGCATTCAGGAAAACGGCTGCTCAGCGTGTGGCCGGCCGACCATGGGGAAGAGATCTCAAACCTTCAATGGGGAGAGAAGCCGCCTGACGGCACGGCCAGAAGAGGCCCAAACCTCCTCCCTCCATCAACTGGGCGGCAAGTCAACTGAAGACCTGCCGCCCTCCCCATTGTCCGGGGTCGGATCTCTGACCACGGTTGCCGGTGCTGCTGGATGGATTCAACAGCACGATCCTCAAAGGGTGATAAAGTGACTAGTGGTGAAGTACTATTCTTCTTACAATACCATCGCGTTGTAATGTTGATAATTATTATCCAAATATAACATGTTAAATGAATGAGTAAAAAAAGTATGTCCTGCAAAATTAAAATTTTACAACCATTTGCGTTTCAGACATCGAGGAACGTTTTTGGTTCCGTGTCTGTCCGTGGTAATTCCTTGCAACGCCCATAACTACCCGAAATAATGGTCGGAATGGGCTGAAATTCGGAGGGTAGGTGCGGGTTGGGTCACAGACGGTCCCACACAAAAATTACTGAAAAAAATACTGTAACTTTCGTCTGCGCATGCGCAAACGTAAAGTACTTGAAACGCCCATAACAACCCTAAATTAATATCGTTGAAATGAGTTCAAACTTGGAGGGTCGATCAGGAATAATACTTTGATAGTTCCAAATGAATTTCATTAGAATCGTAATATTCCTTTCGTCTGCGCATGCACGAACATGAAATGTTGACCATTTTCTTGTAACGCTTCCAACTACGCGAAAAATAGGCCAGAGAGCTGAAATTTTGACGGTACGATCGCAGATAGACCGATTTCAAAATCATGGAAATCGTCGCGTCTGCGCATGCGCAAACGTGAAATACTTGAAACGCCCGTAACTACGTTAAATATCGTTGAAATGAGTACAGATTTGGAGGGTCGATGATCAGGAATAACACTTTCATAAAATTACATATAACATTCATTCGTCTGAGCATGCGCGAACATTAAATGTTGACCGTTTCCTTGTAACGCTTCTAACTACGCGAAAAACAGTTGTGGAGAGTTGAAATTTTGAGGGTACACGCGGGTTGGATCGCAGATGGTCCCATATCAAAATGAACCTACCCAACTACTCTATACGTTCATGTGATTCAAGTGAGGAAGCTATACTGCCTACTAGAATTGGCTGACGTTTTTAGTCGATTCGATGGCTAAACCGTCAATCCATTTATCGAATACTGACTTACAGTGATGAAGGTAAATTTATAACGAAAAGGTAACTTTATAACAACTCACTGGCATGAATGAGCCTACAAGGGTTGTTAGGCTCCAAAAAAACACTCCGAACGCCATGAGGTACCTCCTGTTGTACCTGTCTCCCATGTAGCCGAACAGGGGTGCGAATATCATATAGCTGATGACAAAAGCCGTCTGCAGCAAACCGCCCATTTGAAAATCTGCGTTGAAATCCGACCGTATTTGATCCAGGACCCCTGGAACATACACAAATATTTGATAATTACAATTTTAAGTTATAAATAAGATCGGGGTTTTCACAATAACAATGCGCGGGAACCGTGAGTTGGAATAACCGGATTTAAGGATATTATTACCTACTGGATCTACCGAAACCTCTCAAATCGTGATTCTAATGATCAGTACAATAGTGATGATTGAACGAATCAGTCAACATCACCAACATTCAACAACGATACATGAGTACCATAATTTCCTTTGTCCGTCTCGAAGGGGTTTGACACATGATGTTTCATAAAATGACTGATGATTCTGATCGTACACAAATGAATTTTGGTTTTTATTTGAGTTTCTCCTTCTAACAATGCTGTTGTTCGCTTCCGATTTACGTTTATTTCGATAATATACAACGTTAAGAATTTCATGAAAATTTCAACTTTTATCTCAGCTACGAAACTGGCGGAAAGATTGCGCCTTCTAGCGCTCGCATCATAACAGCAATTAAATTTACACATATGTATTAGCGTTCCAGTCCTCCAGGGACATTAAAATTATTACATTATACACAATGAGGTTAAATCCGAAGTTATAAAAAAATTATCTAACTAAACATGGACTCAACAAATAAGTTATTATTTTACTCGTGAAATCGGCTTCAATCAACAAAACGATGTGTTCAATATGTTATGGTACCTATCTTACAATATATACAAAGAAAACAGTTGACATAATATAAAATATTTATTTCATAATGGCGGTTCAGGAATGTTATTGAGGAAGAAAATCGGTACGAGAGGGAAAAGATATCTTTGTTCCCGGAGGGTACGAATAACATCCAATCAGCGAAAAATGTGCCAGCGGGTATGCCTGAAGGGTAGGTAGCGACAGAAATATGAATACAACGGACTGGGAAGGAAAAATAACACGTCAACAGACATCCTCGAATTTCCCTTAAATTCTCGATATAAAAGAAAAACTTTCTTTGCAGACAAATTAAATGAAAACAATTACAAAATTTTATTCATCGCGCGGTCTTGTTTCAACAGAGACCGATTATTATGGGTTTGACGGAACAATAATGGGACCGAGATGGAAAAAACTGCAAATTATCACACAACGGTTTATTATTTACCTGTATACCTAGATGCCCCTTCAGCGTAGATCGCTGTTTTCTGTTGACAATACCCTCGAGCTCCCCCAGGAAAGCCCTAAATGGAGGACTGGAGCCGGCCCGGGAATTAGTTTCATACTAATGCGCGGGGATTCAATAATAATCATCAATTATCTGCAGTTACTCATGAAGCATAAGGTAAATAGTAAACCGTTGTGTAATAATTTACCTGTACAGATGCCCCTTCTCCACTGATTATAATAAACCGTTGTGTAATAATTTACCTTTACAGATGCCCCTTCTCCAGGGATTATAATAAACCGTTGTGTAATAATATACAGTTGAGTAATAATTTACCGTTGTGTAATAATTTACCGTTACCGTTGAGTAATAATTTACCCGATAATACTTCTAACGTTTGTTCAAGTTGTGGAAGTTCCTATCAACAAAATCCAAAAGAGCCATCATTTTTCAAATGAAATAATATCACAGAACAACGAACTAGACTTCATACATCCATCCGCGATTATAATCAGGTGCTCTCTAGCGATGATATCGGGGCCAGATTCATACCGTTTCATTCACAATCATGATGACGACGGCTGGTCGTACAATGCTCCGGGTGGTCTCAAAAAATTCACTCACTTCAAGATCAATTTAAAAACGTTAAAAAAACCCGTACAATTCAAAGTTTTCAAGCTAAGGCGTTCTGAAAATTTCAACCCCTATTTTTAACCCCTTAGAGATGACTGACTAACGCCGAGCTTCGAGGACCAACTAGACCCCAAACGGGACCTACAAACCGATTTTCATTAATTCCGGTTCATGGTAACTAAGGAAAGTGCGAAGTACGGCGTACGGCGGACGGATAGAAATTTTGGTTTATTATTTTCAATAACGAACCGTTGGAATCGAGCATTAAAAAAAATTTTTAACCCCCCCCCCCCTCCCAAAATTTGATGGTTTCCGTTTCAAGGAAGGTATGAAGAATCCGAAAATGCAATACAAAAATTTCTGTCCGTCCGCTATACTTCGCACTTTTCTTAGTTGCCATGAACCAAAATGTATGAAATTCGGTTTATAGATCCCATTTGGGGTCTAGTTGGTCTTCGAAGCTTGGCTAAATAGGGGACGCCATTATCTCGAATTTTTTTTACGGTTTTAAATAGTTCTCGAATTTTTTTTAACACCATCCGGAGCATTGTACGTTCAGCCGTTCGTTCACAGTAAGGCCCAGAAGTTTACACCGACAGGCTTTTTCAACAGGAGGGTGAATGAATTTGTATACATTCAGCCCAAATATCATCAATAGGGACGCGGTAACAATCGGGAATAGGCCCGAGATAATCACTGCTACGGACCACCTGATTATATTCACGGAGTATGAAGTCGAGTTGATTGTTCTGTGATATTTCATTTGAAAAATGATGGCTCTTTCGGAGTTTGTTGATAGGTAGTGCAACTTGAACAAACGTTGAAGTATTATTGATGAGTAAATTATTACACAATGGTAAATTATTACACAACGGTAAATTATTACACAACGGTTCATTCACAACGGTAGAAGGGGCTGGAGTTTGTTGGTAGGTACCTCTGCAGCTTGAGCAACTGTTGAAGTATTATTGATGAGCAAATTACTACACAACGGTAAATTATTACTCAAAGGTAAATTATTGCACAACGGTTGATTATACTATCTAGGTAGAGGGGCACCTATACAGGTAAATTATTACACAACGGTTTATTATTTGCCTTATGCTTCATGAATAACTACAAAATAATTAATGATTGAATTAGGTACTGAATCCCGCGCATTTGTAGGAAACTTTAATTCCGGGGCCGGCTCCACTACTTGATTTAGTGCTTTCCTGGGGGGAGCTCGAGGGTACTGACCACAGGAAACAGTGACCAACGCAGAAGGGCATCTATACAGGTAAATAATAAACCTTTGTGTAATAATTTACAGCGTTTTTATATTGCATTTTCGGATTCTACATAACTTTAAACGGAAACTATCAAATTTTGAGGAGGTGTTTTCTTTCATGCTCGATTCCTAAGGTTCATTACTAAAAATAATAAACCAAAAATCGGGTACTACACGCTAATAGGAAATTAATATTGTACTTGCGCAGAATATAGGTAGGAACGATAGGATGATTACGTAGAAACCATATAGGTACCTTAAATTGACTGCTTATCAAAAACCTCCAATGGCACTATCGCAATCGGTTCTATCGTGGGTTTGATAGTCCAAATTCTGTGTCAACTGAGAGCTACAAGAATGCAATAATATATCCCAAACAAATCAATAAATCGCCCAAGAAATGCTATCAGCGGAAATTGTCTCTTAGCTCATTTTCTCAGAACGCGAACAATTGATTACGAAGGTAACCAAGTACCTACTTGATGAGAACAGCAAACGATTTCTTTAAAACTCGCAAACTGAATAATGCTGAATCACTGGAACTCATCTGTTGTATTGTAGTTGCATTGTCATTTATGTAGTTGCAGGACGAAGTGGTCATTAGTGGTTTTTGGTTTAGATTGTTGAACAATGTCAATTTCAAGGATAACAAACAAACACAAGGCCACATGTTTTTTTAACATTCTATCCGAACCTTAAAACTTCATAACGAACGCAACTAGATTTCTGTGAATATAATACTAAAATTTGATTTGACACTCATGATCCGGATTTGGGAAAAATAAATTTTCAGCTTTTTGGTACCTAAGTACTAATAACATTTGGATCGCACTCCCGCAGATCCTGTTATACCTACATAATTATGTCTATAGCATCAAGTTCCGGCCGTGTTGGGCTTCATTGGCTCAGCACTTGAAGAGGCGATAGGTACTTAGGAATCAAGTAAATATATTAGGGACCACCCTCCTTATTAGGATTAACTGGCTGCGGGTTGGATAGGTGGCGAGAGAGGGCACTTCCCTAACATTATTTTCAATTGACGAACTCCTCGACGGTCTTCACCCAGAATTAGTAACCTTCCCCCCACTTCACCATCAATGTGATAAATTGATTTCTCATTCCAAAGTGAAAAGGCTGGTCCTCCATCAATCTGGGTTTAAACGAAATTTTTGACAGACGTTTTCCGTAAAGGGCGTTTTCAAACCCCTAAGCGAAGGACCGTTGTTCTTCATTTTGATGACGTTGAAAACTACGATAAGTTGATGTGGGGGTTACTAGATCTACTGCTTCTTGGAATCATAATAACATCAGATTAATAGGATGAACGTGGGATGATTCATCCAGTTTCCACTGTTCCCGACTCCTTCCGTATGGAACAGCCCTTTTTCCGCCTGGAGTTTTCCAACCGTCATCCTCAAACTCCTTTTCAAC
Source organism: Leptopterna dolabrata (assembly GCA_954871275.1). Taxonomy (NCBI): domain Eukaryota; kingdom Metazoa; phylum Arthropoda; class Insecta; order Hemiptera; family Miridae; genus Leptopterna; species Leptopterna dolabrata. The sequence goes on along the minus strand of OX940982.1, from coordinate 25,385,565 downwards.
GACATGCAAAGTTCAATTTGGAGAATAGGAGGGTCCAACCTCCAATTCCATCGAGTTCGCTATATATACCTATAACCTACCTACTACTTGAGCCTCCGTTTTTAGGACAAAGCATTCTTATAGTCAGGGGCGACTCCGTTGTTTTCTATTTTGGAAGTGATCAACACTCAATGGAGAGAAAAAATAACCAACTAAAAATCCGTTTCAGATCATTTTAAAACTGAATCCTTCAAGAGAGAGAAAAAAACAAAAAAAAACGCTGCAGATCATTACGCAACGGTTTATTATTCACCTGTATAGATGCCCCTTCTGCGTAGATCACTGTTTTCTGTGGTCAGTACCCTCGTGCTCAGTCCAAGAATCGATTACTAGAGCCGTCCGGTCAATTACAGTTTCATAATATGCGGTTGATCCAAGAATTACATCATTAACTATTTGTTGTTATTCATGAGGCATGACGTTCTTCAAGTTATGAAAGATCCTACTTATCAACAAAACCCAAAATGACCATCATTCTTCAAGTGAAATAATATCACGGAACAACCAAGTCGATTTCATATAGCCATGCGTGAATATAATCAGGTGTTCCCTAGCAACGGTGTCTGGGCTGGATGTATGGGAGCGTCTGACCCCTGATCTGTACTGTTTCATTCACACTCATGTTGAAGAAGCTTTTCGGTGCTAATTTCAGGGCCTTACTGTGAACGAACGGCTGGACGTACAATGCTCCGGGTGGTATCCAAAAACTTCCAAGTTCTAGACCAATTTAAAATACATGTGTAGATGCCCCTTCTGCGTAGATCAATGTTTTCTGTGATAACTATTTTTTTTTGTTATTCATGAAACATAACGTCTGCTCAAGTTACAAAAGTACGTATTAACAAAATTCAAAAGAGCCATCATTCTTCAAATTAAATAATATATCACAGAACAACCAACTCGATTTCATACAGCCATCCGTGTTTATAATCAGGTGTTCATACCGTTTCATTCACGATCGTGTTGACGAAGCATTTCGGAGCAAAAGAACGGCTGGTCGTACAAAATCCGGGTCGTCTCAAAAAATTCTTTAGTTTTAAAGATGAATTTAAAAACGCAAAAAACCATATCCTTCTGCTGATAGTTTTCGAGCTACAGCGTTCTGAAAATTTCAATCCCTATTTTTCACCGATTAGGTACTAACAGTAACGCCGAGCTTCCTGACCAACTGGACGCCGGAATTCCGAAATTCACTACAGGAGTGGAGGTAATGAAGGGGTAATATTGAAAAAATCTACTGCATGCGAAGCTCAGACCACAATTCTCAACCGACTTGCGTGGTTCTTTTATTATTCGGACTCAGTTTTGAGTCTAGCTGAGCAATACGTCATCGGAATTTTGAAATTCAATTTGGGGGGGATGAAGAAGTATCTAATGTTGAAACTGTAAGCACAATTCTCAACCGATTTGCGTGGTTCTTTTTTTTTACTCAACTTTGGGTCTAGTTGTGCATTACGTCACCGGAATTTCAAATTCAATTAAGGACTGGGGGTAATGGGAAAGTATGTACGTAGCGTGATAGAAAAATATACACCACCAAAAAGGGCATCCCTTGTTATGCATGCATTACCAATATGTTCTCGTTTTAACGTCGTGTATCTCAATGACGGAATCTCTACTATAACTGAGTAATTCTGTCCGGATCACGCTATAACGGTTGCACGGATTTTAGTGCAGGTTTTTGCAAAATGATTGGAACTGCTCACGGAAGGTTTGTAGCTATTCATTTCTCTGCCTGAATTCCTCCTTATTTGTCTAACTAGGCCATCCCATGGTTATTTGTTTATGTTGGGAAGTGTTTACGTTGTTAGCACGCTGTTAACATTGTTAGCAACGTTCAGAATTTTATTTTGCGGATGAATTATGTCATCTGAAGGTTTTCTTTTTTATTGTAAGGTGTTTACGTTGCTCGCGTGCTGCTAATTTAATTTCGCTTGCTTTATCCGCCCTAAGCTTTCTAGTGTTCATAAGTTATAGTTTATAATTTGAGGGTAGGTGGTGATTCGGTTAGAAATGGTCCGATAGAAATTTCATCAGAATGATCACCATCAGTGATTCCGCTCAATAATGCACAAACGCAATCGAGAAGTTGTTCGTTCCTAGATTGGAATTTAACAGTATGTGGAAGTACGAAACAGCAGTAATGTTTGAAGGAATAACGAAAACAAAATGGAGTTCCAACGGAATTTTTCATACACAGACCTAGTAGCTGTAATTGGTGATGGGAGGGGGGGGGGGGGCTACAGTCACTGTTCCTACTGTTTGCCATCTAGAACTTAACACAGAACTAGAAACGCAACAAAATACATATCTGGCAAAATTTGTGCCACAAAACAGACAGAGACAGAGTGCTGCTGGTACCCACTTTTTTCTATCTATGCCATTTATTTAAATACAATAAATCCTTACCCAAGCATATAATAAACCACTATACCGTCACGTCACCACTGATAAAGAAACCACCAAGCGCTCGTGGACATCAGGAGAGGCTCTCGAGTTTAAACTCATTTATTGAATATTGAGATGAACTATGAAATTTAAAGATTAATAATGTGATGAACAAATAATTTCGCATTCGCGTGGAATATTTCATGATTTATTCAGGCTCCTCAATTTTTGTCCTCCACTAGTGGAAGTACCTAACTAATTAACGATGCCGTTTTGATAATCTCGAAGAAACGAAATGACGTCTTTTCTTCAAAGTTGACTACTGATGGTAACGTATGAACTTCATACCACAGTTTTACACCCACGTGACGTAATACGTATTATATAATAATATCAATATTATGTTGTTATAAATAATAATATATACTGTTTTCAGATTTGGAAAACAATATTGTGGACCATCTACTTCAATAAGGCTGAACAGAGTAAACCATATACGCCCTCAAAGTTCGAAGGAAACAATAACTGAGTATTGTTATCGGCTTGAGATACTGCAAAAGAATATCAAAACAGAAGCGTGAAAAAATGATGACATACCGATGGCTACATACGCTTGTTGCTGGATAATTATTTGTCACCCGTGATTCATGGAATCTGGAACCATACAGAGTTTCAGTATTGTCAACTCTACAAAAGATGAGGACGGAGGGGGAATCAGACCATGTCATCATAAACCAACGGTGAGTTATGGAAGGGCAAAAGGGTCGATATGTCTTCATTAGTGGGCAGGTCACATTTTTGAATTAGAGGACGAAACCGCTGAGAAAATGGAAAATATACAACAGCATGGGAATGCAGAGTAGTAGTTATAGAACCCGACATTCGTTACATAAAACAGGATTTGCAGGATATTGTACAAAGATCTAGTAGAGTACAAAAGAGTTCCGAAACGAGGCGAAATACCTACTATATTATAATATTCACGCAGTCATATTGTAAAATCAATGTTACCTGGCTTGAATTACGCAATAGAAACTCCCAGCTACCTTACCCGAGAAGAGAAACAGGCATGTCATGCCTTTAATATAGTTCTTGACAGCTTCGATACTAAAATAACCTGATAAAAGCATACGGAACTATTCAGAACATCAAATCACAATCTCAAACCTGCACACCAGCCACCATAGGTAAACCACGTTGTTAAGCAGTACTGATTTTTTATAAAACGCTTTTGGTTTACTATTTTCAATAATGTACGTTTGAAATCAAGCTTAAAAAAAGGTTTACGTTTCAAGGTACGTAGAATCCGAAAATGGAAATGAAAAATTTCTGTCCTTCCGCCGTACTTCGCACTTTCCTTAGTTAGGTACCAGGAACCAAAATTATTGAAATTTGGTTTGCAGGTCCCATTTGGGAACTAGTTGGTCTGCGATGCTCGGCGTTAACGTCAGGGGAAAATAGGGCTTGCGATTTCCGAACGTTGCAGCTAAAAAAAAAACAGAAAGAAAACTTTCTTTATGTTTTTAAATATATCTCGAACTAAAGAATTTTTTGAGACCACCCGGAGCACTGTACTTCTAGCCGTTCGTCTGCACCGCAGAGCTCCGTCAACACGATCGTGAATGAAACGGTATAAATCCGGCCCAGATATCATTGCTAGGGAACTAGGTACTGATTATAAGCAAAGACGGCTGTACCATGAAGTAGAGTTGGTTGTTCTGTGATATTATTTCATTTGAAGATGATGATTTGTGATATTATCTCTTTTGGATTTTATTGATAGGGTAAATTTGTAACTGGAACAAACGGTGTGCTACACGAATAACAACAAATAATTAATGATTGAATTATTGAATCCCGCGCATTATTGTGAAAAAGGCAGAAGAAAGGCAGTGTGTTTAAATGCATAAAAACAAATAGGTTAAAATAACTTTCAACACACGAGGAAATGATGAGTGAAACAATCATAGAGAAATGAAAAGGAAATAAACCACTGATTCAGAATGGTAACGCCGAATCAACCTGATCGCAAATAAATGAAATGAAATAAACCACCGCAAACTAAAATAAACCATTCACGTTTCACGCATTCACATTCATATGAAGTCATATGGTGGTCATATGGTGTGTAGTGTGCATTATGAGTGTGGTGACTAATAAACTACTCGTAGTAAACGGCGACGAACTCTATTCGAAATGAAGGCCAGAACTAATCATCCCGTCTCATTTTACTTCGCATTGTGCTAATTTTATAATTATTCTCACTGCTGACTGAACAACTAAGATGTTATGTAGTCCGTAATGTTGAATGTACTTCGTACCTAATTTTTGTCCAATAAACTAGAGTATACACAGTACACTGATGGGAGAAGTCAACTGTGATGCATCAGATGTACAATTCAAAATTTGGTGTTTAGTAACAACCTCTCTCACGACTGAAACAAGTAACACTCTGGTTTCTTCAAATTAACTGTTGTTCTACAATACACTGAAAATTAGGAATTCAACAGACTTTGGATACAATTCTGCTGCAAGTACCTGTTTCTCGCAATTTCATTCTCCAGAGACTACGTATTAGTTGTGTATACCTACTCGATTTTATCGTGTTCTGATCAAAATCGGGCGGTAGCAGTCATCTATTGAGTTAAAGTATTATTTTGGGTTTTATTGGTGAGTGATTGATGACACTGAAACATAACAGTGGAGCGGCTGAGTGTTGACACAACAGTTGAGCAGCTGATAAATATTGTATTTACCTATATTAAATTGTTAAAAACTCCATGTAGATGGGTACTTGAGAGCAGGATGAAACAAAATAAATCAGAACATTAATTCATTCGGGGGGGGGGGGGGGGGGGGATTAAAACTAGAAGAGAAGAGAATTATAGGATTCTTCCCCTCGCTAGGTAGGTATATAAATGAGACACTTTCATTTTAGCAAAACAGCATTTCATCTTCTTCCGTAATCAAGTCTTTCCCAACACGGACATTGTACCCACAGATATTTCCAACAGTATTTCTTCTGGGCGTGGAAAGCGCAATATTATGTAAATATCCTAAACCTCTTTCCCCTCTTCATGAATTTGCGCCCCCCAGATGAAAAAAGGTGAAATTTATTACATTTCCCAGTCTTTCATCAAGTGGCGGTTATTAAATATCTTTCTCGCCGTTGCGTATAGAAGATGATTCGGGAAATTAGACACAATGAGAGGAGTATTATAATTCACTGTAGTTGAAGAATTAGATAGGAGGAACATGGAAACCACCAGGATGATGATATATGGTGTAGTTTCAACACGTGTATCATCCACCTATTGTAGATTCGAAAGGAACTTATACATACGCAATAGGTGAAGAGGAAATCAGAAAGAAGGACAGAAAGAGAGGAACACGGATGGAAAGGGCGCTACTGTTGAGCTGCAACCCCTGGTTTCGGCAGATGTCAGGGGAACTAGGCCCGCAAAAGTATTTAAAACTTAGAATCCCAATAAAATTCACCCGCGTATTGGCTCAAATGAGAACAAGTGGGGAGACGGTCAATATATACACAGGTGGAATAACGCATGCCATCAATGGGAAAGACAACTGCACACTATGCGACAAATATGTCCCTGAAACCCTGATTCATTTGTTTGATTGCCCCCTCTATCGGAATCTAAGAGAGCACTTCCTTAAGAACCAAAAGGGAACAGAGGATGAACAAGAAAAACACATTCAGCTTCTCGACATAAATATCCAAGAGGCCAAGAACGTATTTTACTACATTTGTGCGATTCTCAAATTAAGGGCTTTTGTAATATTCAAATAGAGAAAGAAAGAAAAATTACGATTGCGATTGCACATAAAGTCAGTTGCGGAATACAGCAGAGACAAATCATATTCTTACAGAAAAAAGGATTATAATCTGTGGAAAAGTGGTAACACCTTTAAAGTAGGTATCAAATAATGTTATCTCTCCATGTTGTTGAACTTGTCATGTTGTTAATGATATAATATCTCTCTTATGTTGTGATATAGTATAATACACGATAATCATGATAGAGCAATTAACTTATTCAAAGCAAGACTGTTATATTATATAGCACTGATATCAATAATATTAATAATGGAAAATTGCGCTGAATATTACTTTTTGACGCTAATAACACAGATGATAACTTTGATGTATTTAACTAAACACTGCATGAAATTTGATGCGATACAAATGTGAAACATTTAGAACCAACCTGACATAATAAAAAAATAAAAATGAAAAGCTTGTACCGGCCTATAACATTTTGTAAATATCTATAAGTTTAAATACCATGTAGGTATCTGTCTGTCCGTATTTTTCGTTTTTTTAAACTATTTATGGTGATCAACTCGTTGTATGGGAACACACGTTCTCGATGGTAATTAAGTTCATTCATAATCAGAGAAAGAGTGAGAATAAAAAAACGAAATACGTTAAAGTATGCACCGATCATCGAACTATGTTCGTTCATGAATGAAGGGTGTTGAAGAAAAATCTTTATTGGTGGCGTTATTAGAATGGCGACCTTGTGCTATAAACTTCATACCAGCGGAACATCGGAAACTGATGACCAGAAGAAGTGATTGCTGGACCGAGGAGGTTTAACCTCAGTTCTATCTCGATGGTAAGAGTATTATATTTCAGGAGTATATACAATATTCAGAGAGATACGAATAAATCACTCGCGATGAAATTGTGGAAACCCATTTCAAAGAATTAAACGGAGTTATTGAAAGGTTGTGCATTTCCACTAATACACGAAAAATACAATGTTATACCGATTTCGGTGATCAAACCATCGCCAATAACAAACAGCAAGTTATTGTTTGTTACTGATGATAGTAGAAACATACGACCTTCCAATAACTCCGTTGTATTCTTTATTCAGAGGGACTTCTGACTAATAGGTCATTTCGAAAATTAAGACGAAGTTTGACGTTTTCATGCAAAGCTGAGTAACCATTTTTTTTCTTGGGCTCTCCCACCATTTTGGTTGAGAAAAGCTTCCTGCCAATCACTTTCCACTACCTATTATATTGATTCCACTGTACCTCCCAATATCGATACAAACAACAAACAACTAAATACTACTCCATGTGTTTACTAAAATACTAACAACAACGTTGAGTATTACTAAATAATAACTAATACTATAAGTATGTATAATGTATCTATATGTTTGAGTCACTTTAATATATTAATTGTTTGACATTTCCAAGTTTGTCGACAGATTCTAAAAAATTCCTCAACTAGCATGATCAACTATACCTACCGTAGGTTTAAGGTCATGTTTTATATAACTTATTGACTCTTCAACTAAATAATAATGTTGGTATGTGATTATGATTCAAAAATAAGATTTTCGAAATTTTAAAGAATTGAACTGCATTTTCCTGCCACAGCCACATGAGCGAATCAAACGTTTAAATTGGAATCGCGAGCAGACCAAGACGTGAGGGAGCTTGGATTTTTCATGTTTCTTCGCGGAATTTTTAGGTTTTGGGAACATTACCTACCGAGCATTTTGATGACAGCATGTCGGTCATGTTATCTGAAATGAACACTCCCTCATCTGAACGACGCACTTTTGTTGAACATAGTTAGTCGGTGTGCAGAAATTCAGGACTGTATTTTCAACTCAACACATCTTGAAATAGAACGTAGGTATTTATCCAAAATATGAATGGAAAGTGACACAAAAGTTGGGGGCTTTTCATTCGTAATAGAAAACCCGTTATCACAAGCAACACTCGGGTGAGCAGGCGACAAGATGAGCAACAGGATTGGACGACCTTTAGGCGGTGTAATGAATTCCTTCGCACGCGTAGCTTCTCTTCAGTAGGAACCGAGGGTGTGGGAAGGTCCATTGATGGGTTCATGCGTGTTGGGTGGATCGCCCGCCGTATCTACCGCGTTCCAGGAGACTTCCCCGATGCCGTTCCTTGAAAGGAAACCGTACGGGTTCCCACGGGAGGAAGGCGTATCCCGACTCATCCTGGCATTCGGAAGCCCCCACCTCCATCCTGGTCCAGCCAGGACGTTCCCCCTTCTCACCGATCACGCACAATCGTATCCACACGGTCGAGGAACATCACTCTTCATTATACATCTACCCTCGGCAATTTAATCGGGTCCCCCCTCAATACCGCAAATGATGGATGCTTGCGCTCCATTCTGAACTAATCAACCCAAAACGTGTAAACAGGTAACTACTCTTAACTACAATCCAATTTCTACCAACAGTTGCACATGTTCAGAAAGGGCATGGCGTTCAAACATTAATCAGACAACATAAAAGCGAGGGGAGAACGAGCGAATGTTCATTTTGATTTGGCGATCAAGGACTGCGTTAACCTACAAATAACCAGCAGACAGATGACTACAAGGGAGAGAATTTAGCTGGAGGGAACAGCCCACATCACACGAGGGATTGTTAGAGGGTGCACTGTTTACCGATGAACAGTTGACATCACTTGATAAAGTCTATCACCACCGAATCTACGTAGAAAGAAAATAGTACAACTCAAGGGATAGATCGACGAACCAGAAGCACAGCAGGGAATTATTATCCAAGTAAGAATGGATGGAACGGAAATTATTATCCTAGTAAGAATGTATTTCACAAACCAGAAATCAGAAATATCAGAAATCACAATATCAGACCCGAAGTAAGTAACGGATTGACGGTCTGTCACTCGGTGGCTGTGATAATGGACGCCGGCTGAGGTCGCGCGGTTCGTATCCCTGCGGCTTCAAGCCACAACACTGGCCTGTGAGGCAATACGATATACGAGTATTATATAATAGCATTAAGCGACTATGATAGAAAACAAATTATGTCTTTCATGAGAGGACAGCCGAACACGCCCGCGACGACGACAAGGCATTGAACAGCTCTAGCTACACCCGAGAATGGCTGTCTACTCTGCCAACTTTTACTTTACTATGTGGAGTTTTGAACGGAATACTGATAAACGCGCATTTATAACTATGCACGATGACTAAATAGAATTCAGCGTTACCAAACCCACGAATACCCCCCTTAATCGTCCCAGTAATGTCTGCCTGTTTTAAACACTAACCTATGCATCCTACAGATCCCGGCCCAGGTGGTATAAGCAACGTTATATAAAACATCGGTTCCAATAATTATTCATTAGATTGAATCCGTCGTACAAGAAGATGTGCTCGTACCTACCTTATTAGAAAAGTAATCGAGAAACTTCAATCTAAAATGGAAAGTAAATTGCAGAAGCCAGAACGGACAGGTAAAGTGAGGCGAAATTGATTGAATAAACTACGCGCCAGCCTTTTTTGATTGAATTCCACGATTAATTCACCCCCGCTCACAAAAGGGATACCTACAAAAGATTTGCAACGTAATAACATTTTCTTCCAGAACGAAGTGGTTGGGGGTAGCATTACGATTTCATAACATGGGGGAAGTTGGTTGGTTACGAGGCCTTTTTAATACTTGGGCTGAAGGGATTGAGTATACGCAGGTTTTGAAAGAGGTAGAGGGTAGATGAAGGGCCGTTTAGACGGAGATTATGTTTGTGGAATATTATCAAACAATAGATGAACACTCTTTCAGTAATGCGTAATCCCGAGACCAGGATTTATAGGTATCTCCTGAATGTGGGTCCACCTGGACGATTTAGGTATATGTCGTTACATGGCCAAAACATAAAATCACACCACAACACAACAGGATTGTTTTTGGGAGGAGGGAGCAGGGATATCACACCTTTTTGCATTGTTAGTAAACATTTTTACCAGTAGGTACCTACCTATAACAATTTTTTTCTCGGTAGGTGCCGACCTACTTACCTACATTAAAAAAATCCTAACGGGGGACAACATGCACCTGAGGCTTTTCCTTGGAGCATAACGAATGTGTGCAAAATTTCAGCTCGAGGTCTGTGAGGCTGTATATGGATAAACATGAGATGCCGTACAGCATGAGATGCCGTACAGCGCGGTCATTGTTACGTACAACTCGAACAGCATTTTTTAAGACGACCCGTAGCATTGTACGTCCAGCCGTTCTTTGCACCGAAAAGCTTCGTCAACATGATCGTGAATGAAACGGCATAATTCCGGCCCACATTATTATTGCTAGGGAACACCTATAATCACGGATGGCTATATATGAAATAGTGTTGGTTGTTCCGAGATATTATTTCATTCGAAGAATGATGGTTATTTTGAATTCAGGTGCTAGATACTTTTCAGTTTTATGCTTCACGAATAACAACAAATAATCAGTGACAGAATTCTTGAATCCACCGCATATTTATGAAATGTGGCTGGCTGGCTCGATTTAGGACTCTCTTGTGGGAAGTATGGGGTTGGGTGGGTACTGACTACAGAAAACAGTGATCTACGCAGAAGGGGCTATAATAAACGCTGTGTAATAATTTGCAGCGTTTTTTATTCCACTTCCGGATTCTAAGTAACTTGAAATGGAAACCATCAACCTGGTGGGGAGGGGGGATTTTGAAAATTTTATTTTATTTTTTCCATTTAATTTTTCATTGCTCGATTCCTATCCTAAGGTTCATTATTGAAAATAATACTCAAATACTGATGGTCCGAGGGCTGAAATCTGCTACGCCCTCAGGGGCCCCTCGAGAATGGGTGTAAACCTCGTACCACTCTTTTTATTCTGTCTCAAGCTTAGATTACTCAAGGTTCAGGTTACCCTACGATGATGTCACTCTCAAATTGGAGACAATCTCTTGGGAAACGATATGTGAAACGAGATTGGAAAGGCCGGAAGCGATCTCAATCCTGAATTTCTCCCCTTCCATCGCAGAAACGAAATCGAAAATCTCCCCTGTTATCAATACGTATCCCGTGCGCGTTGGACCGCAATTGCACTCTGGGGGAAATCCCAAGACGGTTTGTGGGAAGGCGAAAATGATGGCGCCAACGACATTGGAGTTAATCCTATACCCAAGGGCCTGCGAGACCTGTAGAAACAGTGGTTTCTGTAGTTATTTACGGGAACACAACTGAATAGATTCCGAACAGTGTGTACGCGAGCATCCCGTGGGTTCGCTATACGGTACCATATACAAAGATACTACAAAGAACTTCACCTTATCGCCTGATGAATTGTAAAGGGTAGGTTCGCGTTGGTCTTCAGCTGGACCCACATAAGATTAAGAGTAATATACACACAATTCATATATCAAAATCCGACAGCACCGTTTGTATGCGCCTGGCAAGATTTGCTTGAAAAACCTGTACTTCATTTAGACCGATTCTCATTATTTTCAAGAAAAAGGCTGGCCTTCGTACAATATTTCCTATAGATCATGATATTGTAACATCAAGTTGAAGACAATTAATTGCGGATTTGTAATTCACCATCTGCATGATTTTTACGCACTCGCTGACGCACAAACTCAAAATTAGTAATACCAAAAAAAAAAAAAATCTCCCTAGATCCAGTATAGGTGAGTGCAAAAACATACAAGGAAACACGATATTCAGACAAATCATCAAGGAGCCCCTCTTCTTCTACTGGTTGCTTCCGTAAATATCTCAACCAGCTCAGATGGGCGGATGGGGGAGATACGTTGCAGTAATGAAAGTTTCCGGTTAGTAGATACTCGAACGGTAAACGAAATGCACCCTGCAGCGTCACGTCTTGACGACGGGCTGCACTGAATATAAAGGGGGGCTTATCCGATGACTCAGATGACACTGACAATGTCGTCTTAATTGAGCGTTAGGTTTCGGTTGTCATTCTTGAGAAATTATGTTATAATAACACATTGATCAACAGTTGCAGTGAACTATGTACTATGACAAAGTCAAGCATAGGATGGTTGAAGACATACGACAGGTACTTTCGAGACCAAAAAAACTGAACATTATTGACCCGAAATTTCATTTGCAGTATGATACATGTATATGTTAAATACATATCAGGAGGATACGTATTTAGCATGCAATATGGTACTCGTGAGCTAAGCGAGTGGTTGCTGGCAGATAGCTGAGTGAAGAATCAGTGACTCTGTCCAAGGCTGATCTCAACTGAAACTTAGAAGCACAATTTTCTGAGATATATTCCGTATTCCATGGGGAATATCAGGTGCGCCTTATTGAAGCTACGACAGCTAACCTTGTTACGGAGTTGGAACTTTATGAATTCCCCAAAATTAATAAACCCAGTTAACTGGAAGATCATTAGTCAAGACGAGATAGCTGGGAGTTAATTAATCATCTTCCCTTCCTAATTAGACTGGAAAGAGTTTTGGACCCGTATGGAGTGGGGGGGTTCTCGAATAAACACCAGCGATAAATTTCTTGTTACCAACATTAAATCCCCTTCCTCGTGAGTATTTGTATCCCGGAAAAGCTGCTCAGCGAAAAGGGTATACAGAGAATGGACTGGCGCGGGACAAAAACGTTTTCGGGTGTCGAGAGAAAATAGTCTTCATGAGTTTCATGAGAAAACTGTTCGAAGCTCGGACAAGAGTTTATGTTGAGTTTATGTTTATGCTGAAGGATTACGTGAAACCTGAAGGGGTCAACTACGGAAGACCAATACAATACAATACAAAAATTCTTTATTGGCACCAATAAAAAATATATAATTTCTCAAAATATCAAAATAAACATTATTTAATTCCATAAGAAAACTTAATCTGACTTTCCGCCAATATATTAGGGCCAATACAATACAGTCGGGGGCGCCTGTAAGCGATGCCCGTGTTACAGCTGCTCGTCAAATCCACATAATACCTACGTATATATTAGGTATATAATAAACTTGAAATACATCATAAACTTACACTCTGCACACCTATTTTTTACTTTCTCTTAAAAAAAATCTAATTTTAATAGCACGCAGTAACGGAGATAAGTTGAATCCAGATTGAACGAAAACTGAACTCCCATTCATGAGCTTGAAAAATATCAACTACCTCTAGGAACCATAAACAATCGACGTAAAACTACATATGTTTGTATACATCGGTGCCGTAAATAACGAAAATGACTTAGGGGATAAGAGAACCTCTGTTGTACCATGGCTTTGTTCCATCTGGCCGGTCCGAAACATTCACTAGAGACATGTTAGTACATGTGTGCGGACGGAAGGAATAATTACGGGGGATTTAACGAGCTCAGTGATCGGTGGTACAACAACTAAGTAGCTTTTCATTTGACCTTCCAAAGAAAATAACTTTAATAGCCCACCTATACCAAAATGTAAAGGGCCAGAACTAGGTATGAATTGCATACATATTAAATTTTGACATTTTGACACATATTATTCTCTTGGTGGAATAATAATTGATGAAACACTATCTATGAACAAACCTCCAGCTGCACTCAGAATTTCACCTTGTAGTTAACATTTTTCCATCAACGAGATGAAGTACTTCAAGAACAATTATTGATAACCACGAAATCACGAGTTCACGTGCGAATTGTCTCTGCAAGATAACAAGATCGAGCTAATTTTATTAATCTTTCTAACATGAGCATTTCAGCATACCTTAGTCATGATTGTTTCAAAAGCTATGTAGTCATCAATTTTAATGGTATCACCAGCAGAGTTTAGAAGACGAAAAAATTTAAGAGATGAACTCTAGTATTCAAAGAATATTCGCCCAAACCTGTACCCGCCCACCCATGAAGTCCCACTTTCTATTATAGGATATTGCTTCTATTCAAGTTTTTCATAAATGCATCAACCGAGGACAGTTAACTGGAATGGGTGACCCAACATAGGTATGACTAAGCGATAGTAAATATTCCCACAAGGGGAAGTTTCGAGTTATCTCACACGGGGGGAAAGCGATAATCGTGTAATGACAGATGATCCGTTTCTACCCAAGGGGACGGAAGCTATGAAAACTGAAAGCGGATAGTAATTCTTGTGGTTCTTTCATAGCTAATTCGATTGTATCGAACTGCCGCCATGACTGGGCGGGTGGCATTTTTTAAACAGTAGCGCACCACAAAAAATGCCGGGGTACGCCATCTGTTGCCGCTGAGGCAGTGTTAACTTACATTAACACCAATATCCACTCTCGAATAAGAAACCGTCAAGATTTAATACCGCACAATATAATATAATGAGATACTTGAAATTTAATAGGGGGCGGAAGAAGAAAACAAAAACAAGGACCCTACCACATTTTATCAGACTCCCACAGAGAAACAGTCGTAGTTCGATAGGTATAACCACAATTTTGTTCGTTTCTAGACGGACCAGGATCACAGATTTCGTCTCTTTTCCGGCATTGAAGATAATGGGAGCCACTAACCCCTATGTCGAGTGTCTGCTAGAATGTGTATCCGCACATGGTTTGAGACGAACATTGGAGATGATCTTTTTTAGAACCGGGCAACAGTACCTAGTCACTTTTCTTGTACGTTTGTTCGTATCCGAATGAGTCGCACGACTTGAAATTTTGAGGGTATACATACCCTAGAACCGCTTAACATATATGCTGTATAATGTTTTAGTGCCTAGAAGACTCCAGACCGCAGCGCCACAGAAAACGCGCCAAAACAGCTGATTTGGGTTCTTATGACTAGACAGTCTTATAAGTACTTTGAGGTTGGACAACAGCCATAACTGAAAGCAGAATGCTGGTCAGGGGACTCTGTAGAGTACATAAATGTACTTGAGTCGAGGTTAGTCATATGCAAAAATATTCCAGAAGCGAAACATATACAGGAGGGTAGGAAAACGGCCTAAATACCATATAATTGAATGGAAGATTGAGGAATAAGTAATAAAACGTTTATAATTCAACCTGGAATTTCAGGCTGAAAGTAATAGATAGGTAATATCGATGCAAACAGGTTTGTACGTTTGTATAACATTTGCAAATGACCACCCTACAGGGTGAATTACCACCTAGGTATGTTGGGGGAAAAAAAGACGATGTCTGTTTACTTGTCTACAACGGTAAAACGAAACATCCTTGGCATAATGACAAGTGTGTCACGGCACCGTTATTTCACTTACAGTTCACGTCTTGGGCCAAATCCACGACATTGAGGCATGGTGTTGTACATACCCCAACTTGAGAGTAGTTATATTTGTCTGTCAGATTTTTGTTGGTGAAACTAAGCGATTTCATGTGGATGATTAAATTTTATAAGTTTAGTATCAAGCATAGGTGAGCTCTCCGGCGAACAAGTGAAGAAATAATGCCAATAACCGTCAAGAGTGATGAAAATTAATGATAAAGAACTATTAGAAAACTCACAGTTGTTCAGTATTTTTCTTGTTAAGTAAGTATATATATAAGCCTGATTTAAGCTTGATTCCACAAGAACTCTGCCCGTCTGATAGCTGTAAAAATAAAACGGGAGGCAACAAAGATAGATCGATATAATAACTGAAAATCAAAGATTATCATTCGTCTTGAGGCCAGTTGACGCCACTTATTATCAGCGTCATGATGATTCAAGTCGCTTTGTTCCTCTCGCTCCTCGACCGCCAGGCTCTGACAGCGAGTCAGTCCATGGTTCAGCGTTCCCCGCGGTTAACAATATAGGAACCTAATCATATTTAGGTAAAATTAGTGAGTGTTGTTCAATATACCTACTCATATTATTTTATGTATAATTAGTGAGGGGTGTTGAATTCACAGTTGATACTGGGATGAATCGCCGTCTAATCGACATACGTAGGGTCTCCTCGTCATTTCCTTACCTTCTTATCCTCTAACAGTTTTGTGTATGCACCCTTTCATGCGATACACCACCAAAATCAATCTAACGGGGTCACCCAGTGGTCCTTCATTTTATTTTGAGCCATCGAGACTACTCACGGTGATTAATAGAGAACCAACATATGTATACCATATGTACCCAATATAATTATGTTGTTGTAGAGCCCACGAGATCAATGACTCGGGGATTAGGTTACATCGAAATCGAACGCACTATCTCATTGTTGAACATGGGAGACTAAGGGCGGAATTCATAGTCCTCCCTCAAGGCCAAGGGTACCCTCCAACAAGCCCCTCAAGGGTGGACGCACCCTTATCGGTATTCATAAAGGCATAAGCAAGGGTACCCTTGGGCGTTTGAGCAGAGGGTGCCCCCAAGGGGACATACCAATCCCTCAACCTATTCATAGTGCTCAGTTCACAAGGGTACCCTTGAGGGACCATTTCGAGTTCCTATTCATAAACAAATTTCTTCGCTAAGGGTACCCTCCAAACAGCTGGAAAGCATCCTCAAGGGTGCTTAGAGGAAGGGACGTGAAAAGGACCCTCAAGGGTGGATTAGCTCGCATTTTTTTCGTGTTTTACCACAATGTCTTTCCTGCTTTGTGAGTATTTTCCCCTGATTCCAAACCAATAATGGATTATGCATGGTATATTCAATTGGGATGATGAGATGGAAAATCAGCTGGCCCGAGTTCCTAACCGGTAAGAACGAACCCTGTATACACACAAAAAGCACATGCATAGAAGTACGTCCGTACCTCCGTTTTCATCAGCCTGTTTTTCGTTATCTGGATAAGTACATCCGAGACCTCCAAAATCCAATGGAAAAATATGATGACGGCCAATTCAGATGGAGATTTCGCTTCAACAAAGAAATGGTGGTTGACGTATTGGTACTGTTAATATTCCATGGGGAATGCACCTCAGAGGCCTGTTTATATTTTGAATTACAAACAATCTGACTCATACGGTTCGCACCATCCCAGCATGATCCATTTTATAGAACACTGGAATATGTGAGGAAAACAGTAGGACGTCAGAAGATAACGACGTCGTGCCATCCCCCTATGAATAGGTTCCTACTCCTCCGCAAAATCAACCAACTGATTCATTTAGAAGAAATTACTAATTATTAATATGCGTTTGAATATTTCAATACGTAAATGTTTTAATTATAAAATGAACTTTTTATATTGTAAACCCACCACCACGCTTTAAGAGATATATAAAGATATAAAAGATGTAGAAACATCCTGAAATTTTTTTTAATATATTCAAAACTATAAAAAAAATATTACTATTAACTCAAACTTGAATAGGTTATTCAACATTTTGTGTTAGGTATCTCTGTTTTTTTCCTTGAGCAGCATTTCCTTTTTTTCCAGTCCACAATATTCTTGTATTTTCAACAGCGGTGTTAAATAGGGTTTTTTTATTCTGAGAAAATAATTCTCTTCCG
This sequence comes from Leptopterna dolabrata, assembly GCA_954871275.1. Classification (NCBI taxonomy): domain Eukaryota; kingdom Metazoa; phylum Arthropoda; class Insecta; order Hemiptera; family Miridae; genus Leptopterna; species Leptopterna dolabrata. The sequence goes on along the minus strand of OX940982.1, from coordinate 25,367,951 downwards.
ACCCATTATAATAAAATTAATTTTTTTTTAATTTGCAACTTTTTTCACACCACATCAACAATCTCCCTTCAGAACTTCATTATTTGCGTTTCTTTTTGCCATTTTAGGTACCTACCTACTGTTTGTCATCGACAGAATTATTTTAGCAACATTTAACTCGTGATTTAGATAGGCACCTAGTAACGACTACGGGGTTAGGTACTAACCTGCGGAGGATCTGCGATCTACATAATATGTATAGAATAAAATATATGATGTAATATAGACGGGTTATCAATGAAGAGAGCTGTGCTCTGTAACAGCAGGGTATTCTGTACAAAATAATAAACCGTTGTGCAGGGATTTGCAGCGTTTTTTTTTATTCATTTTCGAAATAAGATTGAACACAGAACAATGTGTGTTTTTCTGGAAAGCAATTTGCTCTTAGGAACACAGAACACAAAACACACGTGAAACAGGTTTTCATACCCTTTTTATCTGTCTTGGCTTGGTCGTGGCGAACAATCCCTATGGAACTTCACCAAACATGTCCACAGAGCTTCATTTTGCTTGCTCTAGACACCAATCCTCCCCAACCCACCTTGAGGCCGGCCTTCAGAAAAACGTGAGCCAAGGCCACCCTCCACATCAGTACAGTTGCACTATGAATACGGACGCCCTCCCTTGAGCTGAACCTCACCTTGGCTTGAGGTGAGATTTTTCTCACCTTGAGGAGCGACTATGAATTCCGCCCTAAAGCCATCAGTGAAGTATAGAAATAGACAGATGAAGCGGAGTGGTGTGGTCCCAGTGGTGTGCCATGACAAGTTAAGACTTCACGACTCATTCGATGTTTTCGTACAAAATAATAGGGCGCTTCAGAAGAAAAAAGCGCAGCGAGAGAATCAATGACTATAGTGACAGAGCAGCTAAGGACAAAGAAGTCTCCGCCCAGAAAAGGTTAATGGTGTTGTGATCGCTTGAAAAGCCGCGACATTTCATAGCCAGCCGATGTAACCTTCGTTGAAGTTGCCTCCTGTTGAAACGAGCGTAAAAACGCTGCAAAGTCCTTGCCACATGGGTTTATTATTCTATTTGACATACCTACAGAAATGTTGGCTGTTCATTTGTTGTTCCTTTCATGTGCAATAACTGAAACAATTTTTGATGGTTTCCAGCAATTTTGGCCCCCAAAAACTCGAATTAGGCTCCCATTTTTGACAAATTATTCTTGATAATATTGATGGTGCCATTTGTGTCGCGATTCATCTGTTGATACTACTTCTGGTGTTGCCATACAAATTTATGGGGGTTTCAGACAATTTCCCAGGTTTTTGACTCCTAAAACTTCGTTAGAACCTCAATTTTAATTTTACACTCTTTGGTCAGAACCGACTTCATAGTCGGTCTCCTCGCCCTAAAAAACATGGAACACAATACATCAAGAGCTCACGTTTCCAAAAAACCCTATTTTTACACCCATTTTCCACCCATAACACAACCACAACTAGGGCCCAAATGGAGCCTGTGTGCGAAATTGAACGAATTTTTTAAACCGAAAGATGGAAGATACACCGTACGACGGTCAGACATTGCATTCGGAATCTACGTACCTTGAAACGTAAAAGAAAAAAAACTGAAGGGGTGTTCCAACAATTTTTTGCTGAGCGAATACAGAGTTGTATTATCCACAGAATAATATACCCAAACGAATATCCGTAGAATAACGCGCCAAGAAGACAGCAGTAATTCTTGCGGTCATTGGATGATGAATGAGAGTTGGATTAAAATGAAATAATGTGGTTTCAAGAGACAAGAGTAGATATAGATAAGTAGTGTATAATGACAAACCAACATTATTTAAGAGAGTAAGAAAAGGCCCATTTTGCGCAGCATCTAATATTAGAAGTATTACACACCTAAGTATGACCAACACTTGCAAAAGTCTGTTTAGAGATAATGAGTATGGTAGGGTGTAGTATCAGTAAATTACTACCTATGTATTGTTTAAATCAAGATATAAAAAACCTGTCTGGCAGACTGGGACAGATTGATTCGGTTCATGCTGACGAGTAATGGGTAATGAAATCTGCAAAACTAGTTCCTGCTGAAACGCGTGAGCAAACTACGATCACGAAAAAGGAACGCCGGGGTGGCCAGGAGGATTTTACTGTTGACGTTGTGCCGTCTCCAATTCAACTGCCATTCAGCGTTAGCGAAATACGACTCCACCTCCTCCAGAACCACAGGACACCGTTCCCTGGGGTTGACAAACTCAATGTTTATTTCATCTAGTTCACACGTATCGCACTGTGTAACAGCAGAATACTTGGCCATTTGATATGCACGTTGCATCATAGTTTTGATACTTACATTTTAATAAAAGCCCAAAGGCCTTATCAGGTGGAATAAACCGGTTTCCATGAGATCACCGAAGTTAAGAAACCTCGAGCGTGGTTAGTATTTGGATGGGTGACCGCTGTGACACGTCCAAGTATGACCCATGTAGCTATTGGGCGAACCCCTCTCCACTCAAGGGGGCCAGGTGAGTAGCCAAATAAAGAGCGAAATAATCAGGTCGAATTCTGATCATCTCATTGGAGGACAGCTGATCACGCCCGCGACGCAGGCAGGGCAGTCGGACGAAAAGCCCCAGCCTGAAATGGCTGTTTACTTTACTTTACTTACTTACTGATATTTTAAGGAGAACGTGGAGTGATTTACGGAATTGGGTGAAGTAGATGCAATTATGAATTCACAGGGGGTTCCTGCCGAGGCGAGAGAAGCTTGGATGAAATGACGTCTGAGTAAAACAGACACAGAACACTGAAAGCTCGTCCAGGAGAGCAATTTTGGTCGACTGGTATACAAAGTCTTCTGACTGGATAAATTTTCATTTACAGAACTACAACACAAATCGTAGTAAAATGTCGCGAATGAACAGGAAGATTATATTTAAGAGGGGTTTAATGTATAGCAGACAAAAACATTGGATGGAACAGACTTCAACTTACTATGAAGGTTTATTAGTTTTCAGTTTTCAACATGATTTCAAATTCGCGTTTCATTCATTTTCGCAAGTTTAAAAACGATTCATTCTAAAATCAGAAAACCAAAATCTGAAGTAAAGTATATAGATTTTCCCCGCACAAAAACAGCTTAACGATTTTTTTCAAAAATCACAATGTTTTTCAAAATCGGAAGTAAATTATCGATCCACAATTTAAATTGGAGCTTAGAAATCAATCCCAGAAAAAAATCGGATTTCCCCGCACAAAAATATCATAACAAATAAAATGAATTATAGAATTCTTTAATGGTACCGCATATTCATATACCCACTGCACTCGACCCGGCCGGCTCCAGTACCTACTCGATTTATGGCTTTCTTGGGGGAAGCAAGAGGGTAATTGTAGACCACGTAGTTATGTGACCTACGCAGGGTACCTACCTATCATTCAGGGAAATAATAAATCATGTGGAAATAATTTCCAGCGTTTTTACCATGATAATACACAAGAAAACAGGTAAATAATTAGCTTTAAATAATTAGCATTTTTCTATATTAAAATGCGAACACTTCAATTGTGCGTATAAATTCTTTATTGCCTAATAGAGCATTGACAACAATAATGGAAGGAATCTATGCCAGCTATCAGGACAAGCTATCAATTCAATGAAGGAACACGAACAAGGAGATAGTAGCACAAGTAGGGATATGTATATAAGGTTAGGTATGTGCAGAGCAAAAAAACTTAACGAGATCCCTCTTGGAAGATAACAGAAGGAAACGGGAAGCTAAGACGCACAAAACAAAGGTATTGTGCAACCTTGTCCTTAGGTCGCTTAATACTCGAATCTTCAGAATAGTAGTCCCCTACTTCAGCCAAACACATTGAGATCTAACGTGGGTGAAAGAATGGTTCAAGTGTTCATTCAAAGGGCGTACAGGGCTGTTCAAAAGAACTCGATCACTCAAAGCGATGGTGTTTTATAAGTACTTGAGAAGAAAATGGGAATGAATCCAATGAACAAATACGGTTGTGTACGCCTCTATACTTATGTACGTCCAAGTATTTCCAGATTTCAATGTTTGCCTCATGGCAGTGTCCTGACGCAATAATTACGAGCAGGTACATTAAATAGTAGGTATGTAACTATATTTGTATATCTTTACCTTGACTTGGTAGGTTTCACTCATATTGGTATTTTCATTCAAACACAAGTTTATTGCAACAAGTTTATGCGACAATAATACAGTTCTGAGATATCGTACAATGCATAGCACTAAAACTCTGAGAGCAGCATAGTGATGAAAGTGCAGTACCGGAGGTCATGCATTGGTATATAGCTAAATAAGGGATAGCCCATGGAAGGCCAACCTATTTGATATCACACCTAATCATGGATGTCGAAATCGGAGCTGCAGAGGAAGCAAAATCAGATTGGCGTGACGATAATGATCCTAGTAAATGACAAACAAAAAACGCTGCAAATTATTACACAACGGTTTATTATTTACCTGTACAGATGCCCTTCTGCGTATATCACTGTTTTCTGTGGTCAATACCTACCCTCGTGCTGCCCCCCAGGAAAGCCCTAAATCGAGTATTGCAGCCGTCCGGGGAACTACACTTTCATAAATAATATGCGGTAGACTCAAGAACTCTATAATTAATTATTCAACGTTATTCGAGCATAACGTTCCTTGTTCAAGTTCCAAAAGTAGGTACCTATCGACAAAATCCAAAATAACCACCATTCTTCAAATGAAATAATATCACGGAACAACCAACTCGTTTTAATGCAGCCATGCGTGATTATAATCAGGTGTTCCCTAGCAATGATATCTGGGCTTGATGAATACCGTTTCATTCACGATCAAGTTGATGAAACTTTTCGGTGCAACTTTAGGTCCTAACTGTGAACGAACCGCTGGACGAGCAAGGCTCCGGGTGGTCTCAAAAAATTCCTCAGTTTGAGACCAATAGTAGTTTGGTAGGTACACAATATACAGCTGTTCAAGTGGAGGAGTCGATGGCCATCTAATTACTGATCAAGAAGTGATGGAGTTACCTATGTCATAAGATCATCCAACCGAACACAAATAACAACAATTCTATAAAATATAATTCACAGAAGTTATTATATATATATATATATATATATATATATATATATATATATATATATATATATATATATATAATATAGCCGGAACTTAGTCCTTTACGTAATAATCGGCAATGATAATTTGAAGCGTCACTGCAGACCCTAATCGCACCTTCGACCTCCTATTTACCTGCACTAAAACCGCTCAAAGTAAATAATTCAACTAGGATTGCAGTTCAGTCATCAAAGCACAACTGCATTTGACACCAATGATCATAACTTCAATGAAATCAAAGCACAAACGTCAGCGCTTCGCAGGTACCTATAGCTACCACGAGGTGCTGCTTTTACGTCACTGAAATGTCAACGGCACCGACTACCAGCTCCGCTCGCAATGACCGCTCAAATGGATGGGGATGGGGGTCCGCTCGTCTGAATGCGAATCCTTTTGTTTTTCCATAACGTGGGATTACTCGTCGGCATCAGCTACCCTGAGGGCAGCTGTTTCCTAATTGACAGGCGAGTACCGATCAGCCGGGGCACGTTGATGGTGCTATTTCGGCCTTCGAGGCAAAGAATTTAATACTCACATGACGACACACTGGCATTGGCACTGCTATATCCATAACACACAAGCACAGAACTTCGGGTGGGTTTGATTTATATAGCCACATAACAAGCGAGTACCTACGTCAAACACGAAATAAACCATTCGATAGGATCTTGAATGCATTCTCCTAAATCCGTCTGAAAATTTTACATGCACTTCAATCCACTCGGATTCTTACTCTATAAATGGTTTTGAGACCGAGAAAATTCGGTCATCCTTGATCGGCCAACCATTTTTAGGGCTACGATAAGTCAAAGTGTAGAAACTTAGTACTTAATAACTACGTTTTTCACTGTGAGGTAACTTTGGTCTAGACAGGAACTTATAATGTCGAGATGAAATAAGCAACTTATGTATGAATGCAGGCCTGCCGATGACACAAAACTCAGTAGAGCTAGGGGAGTGATAATAAATGGATGAATAATCACTACCTGCGATAAGCCATGGTCATTCAGAGTTTATCCAAGGTTGATAATCTCTGCGGATTCCTGAGACCAAAGACTTTTTTGAGGTCTTGACGAGGTCAATAAAGATTTTTTTAAATCAATAACTCATCTTAGTCATGGTCCTTAATGACCACCAGAAATTATGAGTTAAAACTCATTCGCATCCATCGAAGTACCAAACTCTTCGAATGTATTTCCCCTTTAACATTACTTTACTCACGGGAACTTATCAGTTATTAAATCTCCCAAGTATTTTATCACTTGAACCGTCGCAGCCGTGATCAATTGTATTTTTCTTATGCAGTTACGTGACACACATGTGCAGCCATCATGACGATGCAGGATAAAGCGGTAAAACGCTTTACCGCTCATCGCAGGCGAGGTTCTGTGTGACTCAAGGTTATATCTACGTACATACATAATTATTCCATGATTAGGGTACTTTAAGCCGGAGGCTCTTCTTTCTTATTTCGGTAGTAGATCCGGCCTTACAAATGTAATTATACCACCCACTATTAATGCCATCAATTTGTACGCTAATAACAGGAGAAGATCTTCACGAGACCGGAAGGTGCCCGATTACCTTCATGACAGCCCGCTCAATGAAATGCGACGCAATATCTACATTGCAGATACTCAAGGAAACCGACCTTCAGCACACGAGAATGAAGAGTAATAAGAACAAAAAAGTCAGTGGGATCCAATTCAAATTGAGGGAGTGCCTAGCTACCCAGGTTGAAATACGGATGAATATTATTCAAACCGATAACGTTTATTCTAGATGTTTAACATAGGTGATGTAAATCAAAACATAACTGGGCCATTTTTGCAAAATGAGCGAGATGTAGATGGTTATAGGGGATTTGGGGGGATCATTATTTTCACATCGCAAAGGGCAAAGCCCTTTCTAGCAATAACAGTCAGAGGACGGTAGACGAGTGATGTCAAAGTACCTACCTACCACCATTGGAAATTTAATTCGCCCGTGATTTCAAATTCGAAGTGATAACATGAATACTTACAGAGAATTTTCAATCACTGGGAAAAGAAAGCTTTGGTTCGGGAAGAAAAAATGCGTACCAATTTGAAATGAGGATATATTTTTGCTAGCGGATATAAGAGGCCTAATGGAAAATGTGCCGTTTTTTCCCCATTTTCTCAAACTCTGAAAACATAGTAGATGGTTTTCCAAGGTCTGCTCTCGAAAAAATGAAAATAAATTTGAAAAGCTTTACGCACGTATTTGTGCAATTAAAACACGGAAAACGATACAAAAGTTCGTATTACTCAAACACAAAAAATACCTACTTTTATACCCATAATTCATTCATAACACCCCTCGGTATATTCCGATCAGGCTGTAAAGTTTCGGGACACAAATAGGGCCCAAATAGAGCATTTGTGCGAAAGAAAAAGTTTTTTAGACCGAAAATGAAGCCGGTATGCGTGATAGCGCGGACGGCGGACGGTGTACGGTGGACGGACACTGCAATTTTGGAATCTACGCATCTTGAAACGGAGTAGAAAAAATTTTGAGGGGGTGTTTTGGGGGGGGGATATGTTATTCGGAGAATAATAAACTAAAAACGCTTCAAAGTCTTTGTCACATAGGTTTATTATTCCACTGGACACACCTACCGAAATGTTGGCTGTTCATTTATTGCTTCTTTCATGTGAAATAATTGAAACACCTATTTCTGATTGTTTCCAACAATTTTGGCCCCCAAAAACACGAATTAGGTACCTACAACGCTCCTTTTTTCCCCCAAATTATCTTTGGTCAATGGTAGTGCCGTTTAACTGTCTTGATTCACCTACACTTTTGCTAGCGTTATTATACAAATTGATGGTGATTTCAGACAATTTCCCAGGTTTTTGACTCATAAAAAACCAATTTTGGTAGCAGAACCTTTGGTAGAACCTCAATTTTCCACTCTTTGGTCAAAATCGACGTCATATTCGGTCTTAAACATGGAAAATGATACCTCATAAGCTCATCATGTTACCAAAACACAAAGAACACAAAAAATACCTACTTTTAAACCCATTTTTCACTCATACACCCCTGGATATAATCCGATCGGTCTGCAAAGTTTCGGGACACAACTAGGGCCCAAATGGAGCATGTGTGCGAAAGAACGAATTTTTTAGACCGAAAAAAAAGCCAGTATGCATGAGACAGCGGCGGTCGGCGGATGGTGGACGGCGGACGGAGTATGGACATTGCATTTTCTGAGTCTACACACCTTGAAACGTAAAAGAAAAAGTCTGAGGAGGTGTTATAAAATTTTTTTGCTGAGCGAATACATAGGTGTATTATTCACGGAATAATAAACCAAAACCGTTTGATTCACGATCGTGTTGAGGAAGCTTTTTGGTGCAAACGAACGGCTGGACGTACAATGCTCCGGGTGGTCTCAAAAAATTGTTTAGCTCAAGAAAAATTTAATAACGTAAAGCAAACCACACCCTTCAATCGAAAGTTTTCGAGCTACGGCGTTCTGAAAATTTCAACCCCTATTTTGAACCCCTTAGAGATATGACTGACAGTAACGCCGACCAACTAGACCCCAACCGGAACCTATAACCCGAATTTCATCAATTTGTATTCATGGTAACTAAGAAAAGTGGCCAGTACGGCGTACGGCGGACAGAAAGAAATTTTTTTATTGCATTTTTGGATTCTACATACCTTGAAACGTAAACAATCAAATTTTGAGGGGGGGTTGAAATTTTTCCTTTTCATGCTCGATTCCAATGGTTCATTATTGAAAATAATAAACCAACAGGTACCTATAAGAGTGAGATTTTATTTTGTGATGGGCGTAGATGGAAAAAAAAAGTCGTCACTTGCGTAAACAGATAGTTGTCACGACTATTTATTTTTTTCATCGAAGAATGAGAGGAACCACAGGTTGTACCAGACAAAAATAATTGCCCTGACCATTTTTCCTCCCCCGCCTCCACACACGTCAATCCTTTTGTGTAGAATGCATTTCCGCGATGTGAACGAATCCAGGAATGTAAATAGCCGAGACGTATTTAACAAACAGGCCACAATAAACCAGGCCCTCGATGGACAATCGGAGGTCAATGAATCAGCGACTGTCGCCGCCACCCGGAAGGTCCCCAACGAGGTCCGTGCCGTGTACGTCCGGTCGATTAGTGTCCATCAACGCTCTACAGTTCCATTCACGGATTTATTCCCAAAGAACGAAAAGAAAAGAAAAAATCCAAACAAACCACTATCAATCTCGGAAATATATTATATAAAGGCACTTACAAAAACGCTGCAGATTTTACGCAACGGTTTCATTTTCTCCTGTATGGATTCCCCTTCCGCGTAGTTAATCTATCAACAAAATCCAAAATAACCATCTTTCTTCGTGTGAGTACTGCAGCTTGATGTAAGAGGTTCTCGTACACAGTCCCACTATTAATGTTTAATTCTTCAAGTTGAATTATAAATAAAATGAAACGAGAAATTTTATTTATGCTTAGAAGTTCACTCTGTGAGTTGACAACTGTAAATCCACAACTAGATCACGATACATCGACAATCGCCACCTTAGGGTAGGTAACGACGAAGTGGACGACTGTGATCGACTCATGGGGAGTAAATTGCGGTCAGTGGGGAGGGAGTACAGATGATCATTATTATAAGTGTGTGGTCTGACTCGATAGTGCTAGATACTGACTTCCAATTACGAGATGATCTGAAGGGTTCATGGCACCCACATAGAAGAGAAAGCGTAATTGGATTGATAATGAACTTCACCAAATAATAGCAAATATGAGCACTTGAAAGTCAAAAACGCGATGCGGAAGTGTTTGCATTATGGGTACAGAATAAGTACTCGTAGGAATCAATTTCTGCAGTATGGGTTCATTCACGGACGTCCCTGCCATATAGTTAACAGGCATTCACTATAAGTATTAGAGAAACGTGGGAGACAAACTTGACCACCAAGTATTTCATAAATACTCAATGCAATTATGAGCCATGATAATTTTAAGGGCTGAAGGCCTACTCCTGCGACAGGTAACTGAATACCAAAATCAGTAGCTCTGGAGTTTTGAAGTAAAGTTCTTACTTCGAGTTTTGTTCAATGAGAAGCACAATTTTTTACGAGAAAATCATAAGGATCGCCAACGTTTAAAAATTGTTTACCGACCCAGAGAAGAAAATACAGCATCGCGAAGGAAATATGCAAAAAAAGGCCAAGAGAAAATTTACATTTCAGAAAGTTTGTTTTAAGAAAGTGATCGTGGAAACTGACTCCGGAGGACCTTAGAGGGAGGGGACGAGTCCAATCTCCTTCAACTGGAAGGGTTTAAAGAAAAAGTCGGGTTAAAAAAAGGTTACTCTTGAAAAGCCAAAATGAAGAAAATTTACTGAGCGAGCTGAAGCGGCGCGGAGCCTTACGCAATGGGCCGATTCGCAACCGAATGAGGGATAAGGTCGGGATCATCCCAAGATGATTTTCAACATAAGGAACATAATATAATCTTGGTACTGAGTTAGCTTGAAACCGGATGAAATGATACTACAGATGATTTTATTCAGAAGCCTGAGAAAATCCTGGGGTTTTCCTAAGAAGGATAAATAAGCTGAAGAAAATTGTATTGGGAGCCTAGCTTACCCTTTCTCAAAGACTTTTTTTTTATTGAATCAGATGAGTGTGGTGAAGCGGTGTTCAATAAGATGAACAAAGGGGTAACAGATTAGGTATCACCGGAAATCCCGAACAATGGTACCCTCCCTTTCCGACCTTCTCATGATGTACCCCAGACGAATATCGGATTTAGTACCTTCGGGTGCAGATACCATTTCCTTTATCGCTAAGTTGAGAGAGCAGATTCCCTTATGGGATTTCTCTCCTCTAATCCTATAAGTCGCGGAACTGACTATCCGAAATATACCTATATAGCAATAGTTACCTAAATGAATTTACGCCTACTTTATAGTGAATTTTGGTTATCATTTTCAATAACGAGCCACTGGAATCAAACGAACAATTGTTAACCCCTCCCCCCTCAAAATCTGATGGTTTGCGTTTCAAGGGTTACCTACCAAGACAATCGTAGAATCCTAAAAATGGAATACAAAACTTTCTGTCCGTCCGCCGTACGCAGCACTTTCTTTAGTTAGGTACTTACCCCAAATTAAATTAAATTCGGTTTGTGGGTCCTCATTTGGTTGGGGTCTAGTTGGTACTCGAAGCTCGGCGTACTGTCAGTCATCTGAGTGAAAAACGGGGGGGGTTGACATTTTCTCGAAAGTTACCTTCCTCGAATAGGTGGGCTAATTTTTTCCTATCTGTTGATAGGTACAAGTTTTTTATTTGCGGCGAAACGGATCTTCCAAAATTTGGGAATATATCGAGGATCCTACTCAGGTTTAGCGACTACCAGAGTTTCGAAAATGACCCGGGGGGGGGGGGGGTTGAAGGGTCGAAATGGCGCTTTACAGGAGGTAGGGGAGGTGGAAAAATGAATTCTTATGTAACTGTATTATCGCCGAACGAAGAGAGCTCATACTTCGACTCTGGTGGTACTTTTGTTTTACCTGCGTGTGTGTGTGTGTGTGTTATGCGTGGGTACGTTGTTATCCAACTCGAAAAACAACCATACCTAACTCATCAGGTCTTACGAACGTTTTTATCAAATTCACGGTAAGGGAAATATATCAATGATGTTGTAGTACCTACATCAGTGCAAAAAGATTATCACTCTCTCATGTCTCTGAATATTACTAGAACTAACTACTGTAACAGGAGTTCGTTGAGTTAAAAATGAATAGTTAGCTACCTACTTTTCACAGACATAATCGGATTTAATAATCCTTCAGCCGTTTTGATAGTTTCTGGTACAGATGCAGCGGGAAAAGGGTACAAGTATGTTATAGCCCCGCCAATATCGATTGTATCGATTATCTCAAATACATCGATCCTTGTGGTATCGATGACGGCTCAATATGGCGTCCCGATGCCTACATCCCGGGTGCCGATATCAACTTTCAAAATGAATACGGGAAGACCATTGTAAGGACACCAAAAAATAAGAGTGACTATAACATACTTGTACCATCTATTCAGAAGTCCCAAACAACCTGCTCATTCACGGGATAGTTTCTGGAGATGCGAGCGCTAGCGAGCATCCAGATCGCTTGACAATGCAAGCGGCGCACAGTGGGCAAAATGACCGATCTAGGTGGACAAAATTATTTTAGGACGGTTTTTTATTCAAAATTGAACGCTGATCACGGGAAAAATAATGAAAAAATTCCTAGTATTTAGTGAACGCAGGCAAATGGTATGTATGTATATATAAGCGCCAGTTTTCTACATTTTTCAGCTTAAATTTCAACACTAGAATTCTGATAATTACTAAATGGGAATATAATGAATATTCATTGGAAAATACACCTACCACAACAAAGTTGGCTCGCGAAATAAACTTCAGCATGAAGACTCCCTGCAAAACTGTTATTTTTTGAAGTAGGTATATGAAAGTTAGGAAGAACTTTCGCTAGACATTTTGATTGAAGACAATACAGACTGTGAGGCTGGCGAATTGGTGTGAAACAAAACAAAGTGATTACAAAATTGGTAACTTCTTTAATTTTTTTAAAGTTGAGAAAAAACAGAAATGATATAAATGATAAAAAACGTTGTAATCATACTTCATTTGACTCGTTATCGCTATGAGCATGTTCGTATTCTGATATATCAATATCCTGCTCCAATGGCATGCTGCACGTTAGCAAACTGAGAACTTCTTCTTCCATTCGGTCGGATTTTTTAACAACTGGTTTCCTGAAGCTGGCAACAATTGGATCAGACGAAACTAGAAGCATCATCAATAGATCGCGGTTTGATAATTCTCTCGAACATTTTCTGGTGTTATGAACCCTGAATCGCCTCAAGTCTTTATTTCGGGCTTCTTGCGCCTCTTCACTCAGCATCCCTATAGGCACCAAATGGTGTCGAATGACCTGAGCACCGTGATCAAGTATTTTGTGAACTGTGGGAGTAATGTCAACCCAAGGATAGAGGTCTTCGAGGAGGCTTTTAGTTCCAGCAGCATATACCTCAAATTTGTCGACATCTATTTCAAACCCTGACGACAATGTCCTTAGCATAATTCTAAATCTGTTGATCACGTTTTCATTAATACCAGTGATAGAAGCACTAAGAGTAGCATTTTCAAAAAACCGCCTGGCAGTATTTCCATCATTGGTATTGCCAAAGCCTTGCTTTGGCATATCTACATTAAGACCTAGTTGAACCTTGAATTCATTTTGGACCTTAAGTTTTTTCGCATCTTTTAGTAACTTATCAGCTGCTGCAGTAACTCTATTCTTTTTAACTTCTAATCTGTAGGATAAATTAAGTATAAATTCGAAGGTTCGAATCCACGCATGTAATGTGGATAAGCCAAAACCGTAATTTTCAATTTTATTTGGGGTAACAGGAAGAATTCCTTTGAAATATTTAGGAGTTGCTTGGCAAATGAAACACGAATGAGAGGATTTTGTGTCGGTCAACGCATTAACTACTTTACCATCTACCATTGTCATAACCAAATTATGTTTTACACGTATTTCCTTTCCATCAGTAACAACAGTGGTAGGTGATAAAGCATTGATTTGTGCGGTTACAAGTTCTGTCTCTAAAATAATACAACTAGTAGTTTCTTTTTCAAACATAAACTTTATAGGGCGGCAAAATCTTGTCGACCCCGGAACTGGGTTCTGCCAAGCATACTTATCACTATTCGTTGAACGCAGATGAATTGGTACGAACGAGAAAATGAACAAGTGATTATCTTTCTTCGAATTATCTTCAAACTTTTGTTTATATTGACTATGGCCACCACTTCCATCACATCCCCATTTACTAAATAAAATAAATTCATTATTTCCTTCTTCGATAAGTTGCCTAATAACACAATGTTGAACCTGACACAACCTTTGTACACTTACATCTAAGACAGACTGTAACGTTAACTCAGCTCTTGACTCATTAACGATCAAGTTACACTCAGGCGCACAACAGGCTTTTTTAGCGTCTTGTATTTTGTAGTAAGGGGGAAAAAGGTTATTACCAGTTTCTATAGACTTCTTCCTTATACAACAGTATGATTCCTTTGTTAATTTACAGTCTATAAATAAAGCTAAAGCTTCCTCTGGGGATAGCAAACGCGCGTCACAACATGATTTTTTTGTATCTACATTGTTCGATCTTGTAGAGGATTGATCTGCTGGTGTACTTGTACTTGTAGTTGCTTCTTTCACAACACTACTTGTGGTTCTGTCTCCTGCTAAGTAGAGAGCTGCGTGCGCGGCGTAGCACAATTTTTCGTGGCCAGCAGTCAACAATTCATTTATTTTTCTTCTTTTTGTTTTATCGCTGGAATCCACAAATGGTTTTTCGGGTCTTCCGGAGGGTTGGTACGTGGGAGCTTGCGTAATTTTATATGAAATCACAAATTCAAAGTCTTTCCCGCTCAGCCATGTTGAAAATTTGGTGGAAAAAACATCTAGCTTCCTATGACATTTTTCCCATCTTTCTCCGATTTTGTTTGAATAGTCTATCACAGTATTTTTCAAAATTTTCAAATTTGATATTTCTGCAGAATCATCAAGCTCAAGTAGCCCAATCACATACCTTGTGAGGCTTTCGTGGCGATCATTCTTCGGGAGTTTTCTCCATTCTTCCACAAACTGCTCCCGTGGAATCGTGAGATTTACACCTGAAAATCAACCAATTATATTCAATAACTCAGAAAACGCAAAAAATCGCAAAAAAAAGTGAATGAATATCAAAACTAGAACGCTTAAAGAAAATAAAAAAACAAACATTCCCTTGGCAACTCGTGGCCGTGTGCTACTTTAACTCCAAAATGGGTCAATTATCAGTTTGAAAAATACGGTATAAAGTACTTATAAAAAACATAGGATTAAATGCTATTGTGCAAATTTTAGCAGGTAAAAATTGTACTTACTTCTTTCTATGACTTCCATTATTGCAGACAAAGAAGCCTTGGACGGTTCTGCCCACAACTAACTGCCGTGTGAACGGAATAAGTTGGAGGTTCATGATCGCTGATAATAAGATCTTGACCGAACAGGAAACGATGACACGTTCGATTAAAGTTTTCACAGCCAAATAACGTTTTGAGGATGTAAATATTTACGTTTTGGGGACTTCCAATTCATGATAAACAATAACCAATATCAAAAACTCCGAAGTTTTAACTTGACTTTTGTCCACCTAGATCGGTCATTTTGCCCACTGTGCGGCGGAATGGGAACTAAACTTCTTGTACACCCACCGTCTTGTCTGATACACGTCATCGATACCACAAGGATCGATGTATTTGAGATAATCGATACAATCGATATTGGCGGGGCTATAACATGTACTTGTACCGGGAAAAGTTCACATATTATTTAGTTGGCCATCCGCTGAGATAATATCATAGTCAAGGCTATATACGCAGATGTACTCAATGTCCACTGAATCCCATCAAATAAAGTTATTGTTCTGTGCATATCTCCTTGTGAATAACTTTGCCCAGTTTGCTTAGCCAGTCGACCTGTATTGTTAGCGTGAGCCTCTGTTTAGTTTAGCCCACCGCGTTCTATTTACCACCGGTGGAGATTCGACGTCAAACCGCGTGAGAGGTTGTCAACCGCGATAATAATTCGCTCATGCAAGTAATCGTCCCTCACAGCAGTAATTTGTTTGAGTTATATGAACCTACTTGCATCCGATGACACCGATCAACGTGCGTTCATAGATTCAAAAGTAGATCTATATCGGGAATTCAGGCGCGTTACTTATTATTCGCTTATACAGAGTGAGAGTATTACACCCACTCTGATAGCAGTCATAAACTAGGTGCCTAGGTACTCTCTACGGTCCACTATAGTACTATATTTATCACATAACGGAATTTTCAAGTCATTAAGCATAAGTATAATAATACCTATTTAATTCCGAGGAAGTTCAATCAACTTTCGGAAATGCGCGTTACGAGGATTTGTTTACGCAAGCACTGTCTGACGATACAAAATAATACAGATTTTCATGAAACCTTGTGGCAATGAAGTGGAGTGGAATTATGGTGTAGCAAAGAGTTGAGGACAACGAGAGTAGTGGAACAAAATCGGAAACGCGAAAATCAAGGGAACTCCTGCCTTGGAAGAGAAGTCATTTTAGATTTTCATAGACCCGTTCTCTGACCTTGATCGCAGAGGGCAATGCCATTACTCAGAACTCGTGCCAATATGAGAAGCTAATTATAAAGCCCTCGCGAGGGTACTAAGTGCAGTGGCGCTAAGCAAATACAAAGTGCAGGCGAATTCCCGATATAGGCGGTGTTTGTTTTCATAGCGATGGACTCCCTTGTTTAGGAGAGTCAACATCAGCAGCTGACGTAGATTCCATGGCCTCTCCCTCCGACAACGATGGTGATATACCTATTGCCAACTACGCGACGGGTTCCTTCGCTTGTTCAAGTAACGAGATGACCTCAAAGCAGGGCGCATCCATCCCTGTGAGGATCAGAACAACAACAATACCTAAGAAAAATAAAAACGGAGTTATTGAAAGATTGTCTATTCCACTAGGAACTAGTACACATACTATGTACATATGTATGTGTACTAGTTCGTAACAATACCTACTTAACCCTTTGTCGCTGAGATGCTTAACGCCTCTGTCGCTGATGATCAGGTGCTATTCTACAACAAACAGAGTTAACTTACAATGACTGTTCAAATAACCACGAAACAAGAAGCAAGGAAGAGTGATAAGGAGTTACAAAAGCTGACGAGAAATGTCCATTAATTCATATTTTGAGAGGCAGCAGGGTAGACGCGTACAACTAAAAACCATTCATACCTATCGACCTGAATCTCTACAAATAAGGTTTTTTTGTTCAATTATAAATCTTTAGCACTGACCGGTGGGGGGGGGGGGGGGGGGGGGGGCACGATATTTGTTGATTCACCTGACAAGAGAAAAAATCTTTCACTCCACCCTCTAACGTTGACCTTGCGATTTGGCAATTATAAACTGCTATTGAATTTTGCTCTCAATAAAGCTAAAGGTCAGCCTATTTCCCCATACAAATGTCTGTATTTCCACTCATTTTTCGCTGAATTTGGAGGGATACGGTGCTCAAAATTGGCCTGCAACACCGCAAAATTCCGAACCTTATTGTGAATTGTTTACCTTTTCAATTTATCGAAAATATATATCCATTTTCTACAGTCTCTACTAATAAACGCAACACACACTGATAATCGCGTAGAAATATACCAGTTAACGCTCTTGATGTCATGCTGCATGACTGGAATCTTTATAAAATGCATCATTACAAAGATATTTGTATAAAATGATGATGCCTCATCACCCAAGATATTTCTAATAAATATTAATGCCTCTGTATGTCTTAACAGAACATATTTTTTAATACCTATTTAAATTATAATGATTTTGAAGCATCGACTGTTACATGAAAATATCAATAGGTACTTTAAAAAATATCAATGCGATACTCTGCAACTTCTGAAAAATACTTACCGATACTTTTGAAGTCTCGAAACCCTAGCTAGAGATAAGGAAGATATCGGCAAGGAATACTTCTTTAATGCTCGTACAGGACAAAGAAGAACGGAGATGAATTCGTCGGCATATTCTTTTTAAAGGAATCATAGCGTCACTCGGTCAGCATCCAACGGATAAGTTATACAAGCTTGGATCGCCCCCAAGGTCTGCCTGTGCTCGCCTCACCTACTCCAAAACTCCATAAACCTCGAGGGAGCTCCTTTCAACTTCTAATGAATCAGTAATGCACTCCCCACCGGCTTCAGTTCCGCCACTCGACCCCGAAACCTTTCAACCTCAGCTCTTTCTTTTCGGTTCCGACGTCTTCCACTATTTTCCAAAAGCGAAAAAAAATAAGAAAGAAAACTAAAGAAAAACGACCCTTTCTGACTCGATACTTTCGTTTAATGTTTTCAGGCGTTTTGAGGGACAAAGGAAACTGATACACTCCAACAACAGGCAACCCACCCACTCTCATTCAAATTCAATTTTCTTTAGTGATTGCAAAAACTCATATACCAATGTTTGCTGGCCAAATCGACTCCTACTGAATCGCTCAAAAATTGTAATATTCCTAGTTCCAAGCAAAATATCGGATGGTCAAAAAGTACTGGAACACCAACCATAACAACTACTCGTACTATGAAAAAGTCGTGAGACTTCGTACTAGCCAAATGTTCCATACTCACCAACTCACTACAATCCAACTGAGTGGGGCAGTAAGGTAACCAGATTTATTTATTTATTTGACGGGCGAGCCCAATTACATTATAACATTCAAGAGGAGTGAAAAATATACTAAAATGAGTAAATAATACAAAAAAAAAACCTTGAAACAAAAAATAAAATATTTCATGAATAACTGATGGGGGAGGAAGATAACAAAGTCTTTAAGGAAGAATGTGAGGAATGGAAGAAGTCGAATTCGGGGTGGTGAGAAATGAACGGGTGGGTTACTAATGGTGATTAATGAGTAAGGTGGACATATATAAATTTGACCGACACATCAAACTTCATCACGGGTCATTTTAAAATGGAACGACAAAATTATGTCAGGAAACTACCTCGAAGGTCATGCAATTTTAATTGTTAGACAAAATATAATGACTAATCAATTGTCAAGAAATCTTGGCGCACGTCAGAACATAACAACCGAGAGGGGTGTCACTGCAAACCTCCTCCCGGGCGGGACCACTGCGACGTAGGAACCTCTGGAAACTTAGACAAATTATAGAAAAACCACAGTCATGCAGCATGGCTATAAGAGCGAATTTTCGAAGTTTTCGGCATCTTCCTCCTCCGCCTAAAATTTTCTGAAAATTAATTTTCGGTCAATGTTTTCCCAACTTGATACCATACAAAATTAAAACAGGAGTAGTTTTACGCAAAGTAAAATTTGGGGTGGAAGGAGGGGGAGGGGGAAATCAAAAATGTTTTGAATACCAGAAGAGTAGGTATTGGGTACGTAGGTAACAAATTTTTTGTTCCATTTTTTGCCGAGTAACACCTCGGTTTGTAGATTTTCCAACGCTGAACACGATGGTGAAGTCAGAATTGCGATATCCCATTCCGTTATCAGATTAGAGCAGACGAACCAGGAAGAACATCTCAAGAAATAACCACGTTCCTTCATCTTCAAAGTGCTCCAGTTTGAGAACGGAATGAGATATCGCAATTCTGATTTCACCATCGTGTTCAGCGTACAAAACCCATTAAAATGAGGTGTCACTTGCCAGACTTTTTCATTTTGGGAATTTATGGGTAATTTTCCCCCCCTAAAACTCCCCAAAACTCCCCCTTAGGGTGACCCGATTCTGCCCATCTTCGAACTTAGCCTGTCGATTGCCAAGACAGATTTTTCGTGCAAATTTGAACTTTTTATCTCAATTCTTTCGAGAGTTATCGTCTGGAATGACACATACATATATA
The DNA here is from genome assembly GCA_954871275.1 of Leptopterna dolabrata. Taxonomy (NCBI): domain Eukaryota; kingdom Metazoa; phylum Arthropoda; class Insecta; order Hemiptera; family Miridae; genus Leptopterna; species Leptopterna dolabrata. The sequence goes on along the minus strand of OX940982.1, from coordinate 25,348,254 downwards.
AATATATATATAAATATATAAATATATATATAAATATATATATATATATATACATATAATTTTTGGTGTCTTTCGGCAGGGAATTCAGGATGGTCTGAAACGGATTTTGGTCTAAAAATCTTTCGGAAATTCGAGTTTTAAAAATTTTGGACCGAGAACAATAGCTTCTTTTTCTTCGAAAATTCGCTAAAAAGAACTACTAGTTGTAGGACAGTGCGGATGGTGTCAAAGTTATCAGAACGGAAGCTAGTTTCACTAACACACAGTATAAACCACTTTTTGACCCATGCGCATACCCCACTAAGGTAACGCACGCTGAAGCAATGTGATTGTTTCACTTGAGAATCAAGGGAACTGAAATTTGAGAATCCGAATTCCAAAGGGACAATTTCGAAAGGAGATATTGCGCCAATCATGATCGGACACACTACCCAAGTTCTAGAATGTTCAACACGCTGTACTTTATTTATTTTTTATATTTTTTATTTAATTCATTCCACATCTTCCAGCAGTTGCACCATGAAGCTGTTATGTTTGTCCAACGGTAAGGAATTGTTCAGCCGGAATTCCTGCGGTGTACAACGATTCATCTTGTTGAATTCTTCGTTTCTTTCCGATGCGGGCGAGACGCCTTAAAACCTTTTACAAAGAGGAATTCAGGCCATAAACATTTTTCATGTCCGCCATTTCACTCCATCGATCCCATCACGTCTCCCAGGAAGAATACCCGTTTGCATAAAATGAACGCTTTACGACCCGTAATTTTGGCCTTCGAGATAGATTTACCTAAGTTGGTTAGGGTTAAGGTGCTCCTTATCCACATAATGTAAACCTTCTGTATGCACTCTTCTGTTAAATCGTCCAAATAAATACCTAGCCGTATCATTTCACATGTGTTCATAAGTGCCTAGAAGCTGGCCCTCGGCGTCCGATGACATCCCATAACGTTTCACACATCCAGCTACATACTTATTGATAGCGACACGCTATACTCAAATGAGCAACCCCAAAGGAAGTTATGACTTTCGTTTCTACAGAGGGGTTTCGGCAGTCCTGCGCTATCCTATACCCACCAAGTATATTCTATAGTGTACTGACGATGGTGTAACAACCGAAACCGGTCTACAGTTTGCTAGTGTACGTGGAAATAGACTATTTTATTTTTATCCTGTAGTTTTTTCCCACCAAGTATGGTAAAAGTAAGCAAAGTGTATAAGTGAATCACAACTCGATCACGTATATTTCTAAAACCTCTGATTACCGCTGTTGAATTATAATGCCATTATACGAGTACCTACTCTAGCTAGAGATCCTTAAGTAGACGTCTGAGACTCAACAAAAAATGTACCTATTTTGTGGAAAAGCATAATTTTGTTTCTTCTCCTCCTGAGCATAACATATGAAATCACATAGAACAGGTTGGCTCCAGATTAAACTTTGATAGGTATCTAGGTAGTGATTAATACAAAAATGGTCAAACTTTCTGGGCAAAAATTGCCTACGGAAAAGAATAATAAAAAAATAAAAATAAATAAATAAAAATGACAAATCAAAATTAAGTAAAATTAAAAAAATTAAAAATAATGTAAAATAGCGAATGAAATTGCAAGAATCCTGCGTCGAATGGAACCTAATTTTAGCTATCTTGGTAGATGATGTTCCGATTAAACATGTTTGAAGGAATCATAACTGTAATCAACCACTTCAAGGCAGACCATTCAGCCTCAAGATTCCAAGTTTCGGATCACACAGTCATCATAACTGGTCACACGTAACCATCCTAATTATCTGGATTATAATTCTGAAATCCCCATACAAAATCGCCTACTTGCTAACTGTCCTACACAATAATAAATGAGCAAATATCCGAAAAAAGTATGGTGGAATGTCTAGAGTATTATAAATCACAGCATTAACATGAATGTTGGTAAAGCAGATAAGTTGAAGGAGCTTACAGCTTGACAAAGCCCAACACTTTTCCGCTTTATTCTCCTTAGTTTTCTCCGAAAGAGTGAGGGAAAATAGGATCAACAAAAGCGCATAAGTATTCAACGTGGTGCGAAAATACTGAGTCACCCGGAAAAAAGAGGTGAAATCCGCTTGCACGATATTTTACCGCGACGTTCAAAGTGGCTTTGGGATATTAGGGCATCCAGGGAGGAAAAAATTGTGGAATGGGGTGAGAACCCAGTGAAATGCCAACCGTCACACGCACTGCGTCTTCCGAGGACTATGAATATATTCATGCGTTTAAACCGGAATAAGAATGCGTCTTCCTAAGCCTTAGAAACTGAGACAGAGTCGACTCACAATTCAAACCTTTATAACTCGTATTCATCGATAATAAATTATTCATATTCATCAATAATTCTTAACAAAACCTATTCTTTCTTCTTTTGGTTACAAAAAACGTCGAGAATGTCAATCCCTGTCACAATGAACTAATAAAAACCGGTACAAAAATTTAAAGTAATAAAAGAGAAAAACAGAATATCATTTTCTTTTCTGCTACCCGGCAACATTGAAACTGTTTGTGACTAAAAACGGTGCGCCCATATTTCGTAATTATCTTGGTACTTTCATATATGCGCTATGCAATATAAATATAATATGGGCACCCCATGCTCAATTGTGACTTATGTTACACTGATCTACAGATGGAATTATGAATTTCAATCATGAAGGTCATTCATGGACTACAGAAGGTCCAACGATTTTTCTTGGTACTAGACACTACCTACCTACGTAAACCAACGTTAGAAATTAGTATTTCTTGCACAATTCCAATGGATTATTTTTGTTTCAAAACAACGGGCTGTCACCTAGGTTTTGAAAATATTGAGCTCAAATTTAATCTTCCTCGAAATTTTTTAGTAGGTAAGTAGCTTACGTTTCACGATACCGATTCGAGGAATCTGTGGAACCCGAATATAGGATTCAAAAAATCTTTCCGGCCGCCTTAGAAAAAGTATAAAAAGAACATAGAAACAAGTCGAATTGAGAACCTCCTCCTTTTTTTGAAGTCGTTTAAAAAAGTAAAGTAAACTCCACTTAAGGCGTGTAAGTAAAGTAAACGCCAACTGCTCTCCCGCCGTCGCAGACGTGATGATCAGCTGTCTTCTAGTAAGGATCAGAATTCGTTCTGACGTGTCACTCGTCCAATAGAATAATTTTCATAATTTAATCATTTTTTACGAAAATTTCTCACCGAAGAAGAAAAACATTACAAGTTTTTCTTTTACTTTGTGGTTTCACGCTTGCTGTTATGTTTTTTACAACGTTTTATCTAATTTCCGTTTTCGTGATTCTCAACTGGCTGGGTTTATATTATAGAACCTGATATAAATTATAAACAGTGTGTTAATGAGTGATTATAAACAGTGGGTTCATCAAACACAGTATTCATGAGACTAAGATTTTCACGTGTAGGTATTAATTATGTATTTGTTTTCATTTTAGTTACTTACTAATCGTCATAATTTTTGTGCTGTTTCACAGTCCCAGGATAGGACTCAGCTAAGACCCCGGGATTGAAATAATAAAATAAAATAAAAAATGAACGGGATTGCAATCCTGACGCAACCCATTTGCACATTCGTGTTTCACCAGATACAGGACAACTAGAGTAGAATATACTTCTCATCGGACCTCACTGGACCATACTACTTGATACTACTTGATTTTTTGGCCAATCCACATTAAGTTCTCAGGTGATTAATGTTATGGGAAGTGATCTGTTGTCGTTATAAGTTAAACATTCAATAACCCCAGAAACAAAATTTTTATTGCTCGTCCTTTTTATAAATTTACTTACTTCTCGTTGCCGAAATTCTCTACTCCTGCCAGACAACTGATATTTTAATTGGGAATGCATTCAATATTTAGCACACTACCAAAAGTCTTCCCAGCATATTCCCGATTTATTGGTCGTTATTGGTAAAACCAGACATTTCGTATATGTTTTATTTTTCTAAAAGTGTTGATGGGGAGAAATATTTTTCTTTTGAGATGAGAGTGTGAGCGAGCACCCGGACCTCTTATCCGTGCAAAAGAGCGACAAAAGGTCTAATCGATACAATAATATGAATGGGCAAGAAACTGGGTAGTTTGCATGGAAGTCCGTTTAATTATCCATCTCGTGACGAAAGACGAGAATGATGCGTTTGGAAGGGCACTTGGCCACATTTCTCTTCGACGTCTTGCCATGAAAAAATCACCCGTCCAACCATATAGAATGTATTCGTCTAAACGGTAGGTAGCGAAGGAGCCACGTAACGCCACGTGACAGCTGTATCGAATCAGTGGCTGGCGAGCGGACGTCTAGCCAAAAACGCCAGCGATAAGATTAAATATATTTTCGGGGTGACGAACGCCTGTCTAGGGTGCATCGTCGTCTGGATGTCCCGGTCTATTTTTGTAGACCAGGTTACTAAGAGGAGTTTCCCTACGGCCACACATGGGGACTAAAGTGCTCAGTGTGTACTATTCCGGTATTTCTCAACTTATCAAACTTTGACATCGCAAAAGAAAAGAGCGCTGCTAAGGTTCGATGGTGTAGCTTCATAAAAATGTGCAATATTATATTATTATGCATTGAATTTTGCAGTTTTCTTTTTTTGTAGATCCACTTGGCGATCTTGCAACTACCGAGGATACTGTATAGTTTAGATATTATGATATATTATATATTTAGATATTATGATATATTTAGATATAGTTTAGATTTATTATTTTTTTATTCGTGTTTTTTCGCACACTATCATGATGTGCATTTTCTTTTGGATATAACAAAATAGGCGCGAATAGTTTTGGGCACATTCTCTAGTGTCTGGGTCGTAAGTAAAATCCTTCTCTTGATGAGTAAAAAGCAACACCAAACCATAAGTATTATAAAGTACATAGGGTGAAATCGCCCCCTGCCCACCACAATCTTCCTTCACAAAAACAACGAATCGGTCGTTTATATTTTCAGCGGCGGAGCCATTTGAGAAGAGGAGGGATGAGGGTTATCACCGTATTGCACTCGTTGAATGAGATACGTATAGCTATTCGATTTCCATGGTTAGATCTCGTTTCTGAGGGAAAACATCAGGTGCGATCACACTACTTTCCCTACCAATAATCACGCGATAAGGGATAGGGCAGTTTCCTCGAAGAGTGTTAATAATTATTATATTCTCCGGTTTTAACAGTAACTAGGTACGAGAATTATTGGTGACTGCATAACAAAACAACGGACAACCCAAAACAATCTTAAGTATTTTGAAGGGAAAAGATCAGAAATGTGCTAAAAACGACGTTTTTGGTTAATCGGTTAATTTATTTTTGAAACTTACTTATCTAATATTGGACCAAAAAAGCTGATGTTTCACAGGAAACTTTTGGCAAATAGAAATTGAGCCTCGAAATCAGAAATTGTTGACAGTGTTCGCAGAAGCGACAATCCTTGACGGGGGAGACATCAGCCTCTGAGGCACCCTGTACTGTATTGGTCGAAATTAAATGAATTAACCTACATTATAACCATCACGTACAATTATCGAATTTGATGCTTGCAGCACGTAAAATAGGTTCCTACCGGCTCAACAAAAATGATCCCTGCTACACACTCTTCGTAGATTTCAGTGGCCTACAGAGACGGCATTCCAGGACTATTGGGCGCTACAAAACACTGGAAGATGCTTCCAGAGGAATATAAGAGGCACCGGGAGGCAACGCCCACAAAAAAAGAGGTTCTTCACTCACGGCCGGTAACGTGGTATCCCAGGGCGGCTGTGCACCGCGGCCATTGAACCCCTAATTAGTTACCTTGGAGTTACGGCTACTAAACTGTCACAATATACGTTTCTTTTCTGCCCCGAGCCATCGGTGTTTTGTTGTGATTGTTTTCGTTTGACCTTTTTCTCCGTTCTTTTTTCCCCCCCGAGACAATTTCAACCCAGCGTGCTAACAACCCTTCTAGGATGAGGGGTTCCAAATTGCAATGCAGATATAGAATCACTAGAACCCCAGGGTAATAGTGAATACAACATTTCTCTTTATAGCATTATACTCGTATAACCGCAATATTTTCGCAATCCAGGAATTATTTGAACCAATATATTATACTGAACTACCGTTCAGGAGACCACCAAATCAAGATTTTACAATTGAATTAATTTTTCCTGTCCATGCCACAGATTTTCCAGCCCAAAATGCATTTTCCACCGCCACCATCTCCTGTATACGCACCATTTCAGCCCCACGAACCCTCATCCTGTCATTTTTGAAATTCTGTTGATTTTTGAAATAATGTACGTACCAAACTCTATCTTGTTCGATGATCAAGTGTAACGCGTAGAATGTCTCGACTTCTGCAGTCAGAACGGTCAGAACGAGCACGAAAAAAAGAAAGAAAAACTAAAAAATTTGGTGGCTTCCGTTTTAAGGTACTTAGAATCCGAAAATGGAAGAAAAAATTTCTGTCCCAGTACGCCGTATTTCGCACTTTTCTTAGTTACCATGCACCAAAATTAATGAAATTTGGTTTAGGTCCCATTTGGGGTCTAGGTTTGCGAAGTACGGCGTTACTGTCCGTCACGGGTGAAGAATAGAGGTAGAACGCCGTGGCTTGAAAACTTTCAATAGAAGGGTATGGTTTTATTGGGAAAGCAAGTTATGGATTCTCCAGTATTGTGGCTATGTTCCTATATCATTGTTGCTATCACCACATGGTCACATGATGAAAATAAAAGATTTTCTTTACTTTTTTAATTGATCTGGAACTAAAGAAGTTTTTGAAACCACCAGGGGCATTGTAAGTCCAGCCGTCTTTGCACAGAAAAGCTTCGTCAACATGGTCGTGAATGAAACGGTACAAATCCGGTCCAGATATCACTTCTAGGGAACAACTGATTATAATCACGGATGGCTGTATGAAGTCGAGTTGGTTCCGTGATATTATTTCATTTGAACAACGTTGGCTCTTTTGGATTTTGTTGATAGGTAATTACTTATGTAACTTGAACAAACGTTATGTTTCACGAATAACAACAATTAATTAACGATTGAATTATTGAATCCCGCGCATTTTTACGAAACTGTAATTCCCAGTTGGCTCGAGTAGGTATTCGATTTAGGGCTTTCCTGGGGGGGGGGGGGGGGCAGAAAACAGTGATCTAAGCCAAAGGGGTATCTATTTTAAGTCTAACAAACGTTATGCTTCATGAATAACAACAAATAATTTATTAATGACAGATTCGTTAATTCCGCCGCATGTTAATGAAATGTGACTGCCGGGCTGGCTCCAGTACTCGATTTAGGGCTTCCCTGGGGGAAGCATGAGGGTAGGTACTGACAATAGAAAACAGCGATCTACGCAGAAGGGGCATCTATATAGATAAATAATAAACCGATGTGCCATAATTTGCAGCGTTTTTTCGAAGAGTTGACACATCCAGACTCATAAAATCTCCAGACTTCCAGTATTTCCAGGGTTTCCCAACCTGATCAGTCGGCCTTTATCAGTCAGCAAATGGACAATCAAGATTAGTACAAATTATAGCTGCAGCCAAACTGGGGTGAATGCTCCAGTCGCTCGAGAAAGTTAAGATGATGACGCAAGATTTCTAAATGGATTAGCTTGATCCAACACGATTCACACGGATGAAAACGGTTCAGGTCTCATCTCTACTGAACTATAGATGTATGCAGGATGAGTAGGTGACTAGTGGTACTGCACATCTGAAGAGGTCAAACAATAGACGAGCTTTCCAAACTTAAATCAAACAATGTCCACAAACTCCACAATAGAACTCCACAAACAGAAGTGGTAACGAGACAGCGACTTGTATGTGGTCTTTGTTCCAGTAGGGAAAAAAAGGAAGCCATGGTTCCACTTGGAACACTATACTCATATATTATCATTGTGGTTTGATGTTTATTATAATTGTTCACCAGGATCTATATCGAACATTCTCGTGCGAAGATTTGATTCAAACCACTTCCATGCAATACCAAGGGGCCTACGAACAGTGCTTTTTGTTGTATTTCAATCGTCCTCCACACAGACCAAGGACGTTGCATGGAAGGACCTACTCCATGACCTTAGCTGATAAACGCTGACGTTCGTAATTACTATTGGGCCTGCTAGCTAGATTTCGATTACGATCATGGGAAAAAGTGACATTTATTAAATATCTAACTCCAATTCCATTTACGTGTCCTCTTATTTGACACGATCCCTGTAAAACTGCCAAAGCTTCTAAATGGTCTCGTATATTGCTTTTCATTAGTTACATCTTACTCATAACTCATAAACCACTCACCTGGTATTTCTGAGAGCTTGAGTATATATGTTGAGTTGAGGATTAATTTAAAGTAGCAATTGTTATGTGATTCCCTAATTACTGGTGTCGAGTGAAAGTTTTATATTGCTTCAATTTTGAGTAGATCGAGTTTGTGCTAGTGTTATCAATACGCAAGAAATTCATTGGATTCATACATTGATATGGATTTTTGTAGGCACCTCTCATCATGAGCTAACAACTAATAAATGGGTTTAGTGGAGTTTAATGGTTTAGACGTGTTTAGAGGAGCCCAGCCCAGCCCAATTAGACATAATTAACTACCATTGGAATTTGAAGAAAATTATATGTACCTATACCTCATCGTTCCGATTTGAATGAACCATGAGGAATGATGTTCCTCATTTTGGTTTATTATTCTGTGAATAATACACCTATGTATTCGCTCAGCAAAAAATTTTTATAACACCCCCTCAAAATTTTTTCTTTTCCGTTTCAAGGTTCCTAGATTCCAAAAATGCAATGTCCGTCCGCCGTACGCCGTATCACGTGTACCTAACGGCCTCATTTTCGGTCTAAAAAATTCGATCTTTCGCACACATGCTCCATTTGGGCCCTAGTTGTGTCCCGAAACTTTTCAGCCCGATCGGAATATACCCAGGGGTGTTATGAGTGAAAATGTGTATAAAAATAGGTAGTTTTTGTGTTTTAGTAACATGTTAGTAAAATGAGCTTTTGAGTTATCGTTTTCCATGTTTTTGTGGACGAGAAGACCGAATATGAAGTCGATTTTGACCGAGGAGTGGAAAATTGAGTTGTACCAGATGTTCAGCTCCCAAATTTGATTTTTTATGAGTCAAAAACCTGCAAAATCGTCTGAAATCCCCATCAATTTGTAGAATAGCACTAGGAAAAGTTTCAACACGTGGAGCAAGATGATTAAATGGCACTACCAATGATCGAAGATCATTTGAAAAAAAAAAGGAGCGTACCTAATTCAAGTTTTAGGGGCCAAAATTGGTGGAAACCACCAGAAATAGCTATTTCATTATTTTACATGAAAGTAGCAATAAATGAACATCCAACATTTCTATAGGTATGTCCAATAGAATAATAAACCCATGTGACAAGGACTTTGCAGCGTTTTTTGCTCTCAGTTAGTTTCTGTCAGTTTCGTTGTTAACATGAATGTACGAGGATATCTGTGTGAACAGCTGATACAAACAAAAAGGCATACGATTGATGTCAAGGATACCTGCAATAACATTTTAACAACCACCACGCATTTAAGTCACGTTCCAACGATTTCAACAATAGATTACAGTTTCCGTATTGTGTGTGTGTTTTTTTTAAGAAAGTAGTCGTTGGGATCAGACGCGGTGCAATAAAATTACGCATGTCACTGCTCCAAAATATAAAGTTGTTGTCGGATCTATTGATCACACAATACAAAATTCGATCTCAACATGAACTTACTGGGGTATCTTTCCGCAGCAGCCGCCTTACTGGGGATCATTTTCCAAGGGAGGGTTTCCGGGGAAATGGTGGACGTCTATGAAGTCAAGCAGGGTACAAATGGACAGTGGATGCTGGAGCCGAAAACAGTGGATTCTGCGATGTTAAAACGTTAATTAGACCAGAAGTAAGTGATCCAGTTACTAACTACACACATAGACTGCTGTCCTCCGGTTCAGTTCTATAGAACTTTTATGCTTGTTCTGATGGCTGTTTCGGGAGATCTTACAAAGAACGAAGTCCACTCTGCAGTTATACGCACCTACCTAAGCATTAATTTCATATAAAAATGTTCAACCTTCCTATGAGTCTAGGAAACAACAAGATAATTCAATGAGTATACCGGTGTTTTATACAATACGCAATTTTTAAGAGTAGGTTTTAAGAGGTAGGCCCTCAAATTTGCGGCAAATGTTTAGTTAGTTTACGGTAGGCTACTTTGATAATTCACTCATACGGTCACGGTGTTCCTCTTTTTTTTCTTTTGCAAAGGGCAGGAGTTTTTTTATGCGACGGCATGGGATTTTTTTGTAAGGGCCACGGAAGGCGAAGTGCGTTAGAACCCGTTTTTTGACATTAACTTATCTAAAAAATAACCTTAAATCAACAAAAACGAAAAATTTCTACTATAATGAACAGCACAATACATGCCTTTTACTAGTACCTAGACTCAATTAGCATCTGAAAAAGGAAAGTAGCTTTCCACGGTAATCCCTTGAGGGTGTTTCAAGCGAAGCTACGATTTCCGAGGGAGATCAAATAAGTAAAGTCATAAAAAACTCGACGGAGATTTCGGAGAATCACGTTAGCGAGGAGTATAAAGGTTTGAGTGAAGAACAAGGGAGACTAACTCATACTAACTTTATAAGATACATAAAGCGAATGGGGCACGTAAAGGCTCAACTCGTGATAGTAAATCCTCTGTGAAACTCCCTGGGAAAGCACTTTCGAATGTTGGCGCGTATTTGAACGCCGTCACTTGGGGAGGACACGTATCACATATTTCTGCATGAGCTGGGAGCGGATTCAAGAGGTTTCGGAAGTTTGAGAGAGGTTAGCCGTGTACAGCAGTCGCCTATCATTAAGGGTTGGAAACTTTGTCCAGAGTCATAAGGTGCCACATAACAGGCCTTCGGGGGTTCATTCGCGAGGTACAAACACAGATTTACTCTCCGAGCCGTAATGTTTAGGGCATGGAAAGTTTCTTAACCTCGGAACTCCCAACTGCCTCACGCCCTTCGGGAAAATGCGAGGACGAGGAGGTGAGTGAGTTACAGATAAATCAATGCCCTGAAGTTAGTTATACAGGCATGAACATATGACAGAGTCTTTGAAATAACGCACCTACTCGTACCAAAGTACTTGATTGGAACTTGGTTTTTCCACATATTTTGTACACCCTGCTGACCCGAACGTTTTTGATATTCGAAATTATGTTCCTGTATTTACTCCAAGATAGACAAATAACTGGATTTTGAAATACTGAAGTCACCATTTTACACCGTTTGGTAAACGCCATGTAGTCTTTAGTGATTTTTGCCACAAACACTCAATTTTTACCCACTTCGTTCGTGTATAATAATTATAATAGGTACAGAGTGAGTTTGTGCAAAATCTGACAGTAACTTTCGTCAAAATTAGTATGTCTCGCGCACTTGTAATGTAATGGCTTTATATGCCTAGCACATGTTTAGTTACATAAATAGGTACATCTCACTGAAAGAAAGAATTTATACATCACCATTTATAATTACATGACAGAAGAACAATTTCCTACAGGGATGAGAAACACAGATAAAACTCGAAAATCCATGAGCCTAAGCGTTCTTTCATATTCATTTCCCACATACGTGCCACTTAACTGCTCTTTTTTAATCGGTTATTTATCTATGCATCCTTGCAATGGATGGGGTACTTAAAAAAATCGAAATCAGTGGTTCTCAAAAATGGGATCGCGAAAGGGTCTATGTACTCAGTGGTGGATCCAGAGCCCCCCCCCCCCCCCCCCCCAATACTGGGGTATTATTCATGTGTGTGAGTAATTTCTATTGTACGAGTAAAGGGCGTTGGGATGGGGAGCTATAAGTTACATTTCCATGGAAGGGGATCGCAGAAAAAAGGGTTAAGAACCACTGATCTACGCCTAACAAAGTAAACATCTGCTCACATTATCAACAGCTCTCTATTTTTCAGGTTGAGGAACGAAGTCCAAACGGAATTGCTGTTAGAACGAGTTGAACACCAGTAATAAATAGATTATTTCATGTTGAATTCATTTTCCTTTTTCCGCCTACATAAAGAATCTAGTGTGAATGAATCTCGAATGAATTGCATCGTATTTATTTCCACCCTGCCTCACTGTTCGATACACGTCACTTTAGAGATTGAGAGTGTTGAGGAATGTAACACCTTATTTCAATACAAAAACTGTTGTATATTGTAAGTGGTGTAAGATAAGAATAAACAAGTAAGTAAATGTTCAACAGAATAACAGCAGAGATAAATTGGATGTCATGAATACTGCATTAATTCTGCTCCATCATGGTGGGGTCTGATAAAACGGTTATTAATTAGTACTAGCACAATGCCTTACCCTTGAATCATTGAGACACATGGATCATTCTGATTTTAAAAACATTTCGAAAAAATACATACCTTGGTAGTGTACAAAAACTGTACAAATAATTCAGGTTGATAGCTCCCAGCTCAATATTCTGCAATGCCTGTCTTAACTGCCTACTGTGGGATCCTGTATTAGGAAAAGTCACCACTTCGTTTGGCAGTAGGTTGCAGATGCCAGGAATCTCACGATGTACGAAATGCACCCACGCCCTTGAGGTGTGCTATAGAGAACTTGGCCAACCTTGTATTGCTTCTGAGTAGTGGAATCCTTGTGATTGATCACTTCTAGGAGAAAACAAATTGTTTTCATTCAAAACCGCGTCTTACTTATTAGAGTTTTCTGCACACATTTGCTTCCCTGTCTGTCTGTGTGCCCATAAACCCTTACAACGCACATAACTAGACGAAAGAATGACCGTAATGAGCTAAAATTTGGAGGTTAGTTGTTGTGGTTTGGGCCCTAGATAGTCCCATATGAATTATTTGTCGTAATAAGCTCAGATTTGGAGGGCAGGAGCGGGTCACGCCCTAGATAGCCCTTAATTCAATAGGCTTTAAAACGGCAAATTACTGTCCTTTCCTCTTCGCGATATCTGAAACGAAGAACATACGCATCCTATAAAAGAAAACGCCCTGACTGAAGGAAGCTCAGGCAAAAAAGTGGCCAAGACCTTGACCGAATGAGCGAAAAGGGGAACACGCGTTTGAGTAACCAAGGTGAACGCGGTAGACGGAGTAGGGCACATGCAGCCGCATATGGCACGAGGAAGCTGTGCAATCTTCCTGCATGGCAGCGCTTGAAGTGCTAACATTTCTTTTTCGTGAAACGTAAGTTGGCACATAAAAACCGTGAATGGACGTCATCAAAAAACACATCACGCATCATTAAATCCCAATGCCTTTAATACCTTATTCGTCACCTTTTTAATACCACTACCATCCTTGTGTCCTACTTTCCCCGCCTAACTTGCAACTTGCGAAACCGAGAGGGAGTCGAGAATCAATTAAAAAACATTCATTAGGTACCCACTGGGAGAAAGTACCTAATTATAAAGGCAAAACCTACTGAAAACGCCAAAAGACGGAGGGAAATAAGATCATATTCGTGGTTGCTTCCTACTTGCAGTTATCGTTAGTATTTACCCCCATTGTTTTGTATTAGATTAAGTAATTATACAACTCACTGCGACACAATATGACACGAAAAATAAATTTATTGTTGGGCTCATCGAATTTTTCTTCATGGATCAGGATCGCAACACTCAGCAAGGTTTCGAAAACACCGATTACAACTAAGCAGGGTCTTGACACTCAGCACGGTTTCGAAAACATAGTTACAACCAATGCTAATCCAAGAGGTGAATCAGGCCGACTTTATAAGTGAGATTGTTTGTCAATCTCTCATGTCAAGATGGTATCATAATGGGATTCAGAATCGTGAAAGGAGAAAATGAGTGGTTAGAGCTGACAAAAGTAATTAACTTGTGATCGATGAGATGAATACCCACGGTTGACAGTAGGTAATTTGGAATATCTTAGGGAAAGATTTCGTATCCAATCATAACCTTTTACGTAAGACCAATATAACAAGGTTCAAATTTCTACATACTTTGCGGAAGTAAATATTCTATCGTCAAGAAACAGACTGAGACAACGATCGATACTATTTGCAAACATATCAGAGTAAGGAGGTAGTAATATTAAAGATGCGCAGCATGTGGCGGTGGAGCTTTCTCCAAAATCTGTTGCTGACCATTTTCAAGTGCCAATGGACCTCGAGCGTGGTTGGTACTTGGATGGGTGACCACCGTGACACGTGGTGACACGTCCAAGTATGACCCATGTAGCTGTTGGGCGAACCCCTCTCCACTCAAGGGGACGAGGCAATGAATAGCCAAGTAAAGAGCGAAATGATCAGACAGAATTCTGATCCTCCCATTGGAGAACAACTGATCACGTCCGCGATGCTGGCAGGGCAGTCGGACGAAAAGCCCCCGCCTGGAATGGCTGTTTACTTTACTTCATCTTTTTTCGTAGATCTCAATCTGTACTTGTCTGTCATCTAGGTATCCAACCTCATTTCGAATAACTTCAAGTCCAATGAGTATTTGACATATCGGTCATTCATCAACTGAACTGAACTAGCAAATTCATTCACCGCAGCATTTGCTTCTACTTGAATACGCAAGTTAACTATTCGAGGTTTTAAACCATTAACTCCGATACTGCTCGAGGTTTGCCGGTATTCAACAGCGTGGTTTGAAAAAGAAGAAGACGATTAGTGTGAGAAGTGGTAGATTGCTGACATCTGAGATCAAGGATTATATATATGAAATTTGGTAACAGAGGGTAGAAATTTAAAGATCAACAGACAAAAAACCTACAATTTCAGAGGGAATATTTCGCCTACCGGCGTCTTCGGCCCAATCAATATAATCTATGCATATATGCAAATATAATATATCATATATGCAAATATAATATATGCAAACTTGAAAACGGGAAAACACTCTTTGTGATATTATGTATTTATACAATAATATAAAATTGCGCAGCATTGTTTTCCTACATCCAACTGCTACTTTTTACGCCCAAGTTCAGCATCACGAAGATCTACCTTTGTGGAAGAGTCGCACAACGGAGCGGCGCATCCCCCATCCAGGTACGTACAGTGAGTATAGAAGTTACTCACTGGGTACGTACCGCTTTCCCACGACTGCCACCGATCTCCCTTGCACATCGACAATTGCGTTGACCTCGCGGAAGGGTACCCCTTCAGACGAACTCTTTACGGCAACTCCCGAGCATAAAATGCGACAATAAAATCCAAATTTACGCCCGTTTCGCTCAACCGGTTTTTGATGGTTGGACCTTTAGTCGAGAGATTTTTGTCTCATTTCTCTCGAGTAATGCGATCTTAAAAAGGCATTCTTTCTCTTTCCGTTTTTTGCCTTACTGCTCGGCATTCTTAGAAGACAGTATGATTACAAGGAAGATTTAGTTATTTTTCATTTCTTCAATTATGTAGTAATTACATATACACAGACAGCAAAAGGTTAACAGTTAACATAACCGATAGTTAAAATCGAAGGCGTATAATGAATGCTGACACCATTAATTTCTTCTGTGGCATAATTATTGGCTTTGCTGGCAACTCCCACTTGCTCTGTTGGCTAATCCGGGCAGCAGTCTACGCCTTTTTAATGTTTGTATTCAGACAGGTACTATTTCAATTTGTGCTGCGCAAACTGCTGAAAAAATCTGAATTTTTTTATTCTACATTAGTGACTTTCAGTAGTAATTAACACTAAAAATCACTAAAGTAATAAACTACAGATTTCTTCAGAAGTTTGCGTAGCAAAAACTGACCTCTTAACGATGCACTTCTTTTTTCCTTTGGCCTATTCTTTATTAAATTTGATTTTCTTTCCGGCTGTACTTTCTACACGCCAGAGCGGCAATTCCAGTTCAACCTATTGCACTGTGATCCATATATTCTCTCTCCTCACTGACAACGAGGGAGCTTTTCGCTGCTTCGCCGCTTTCAAATCATATTGAACGTAATTAGAATAATGATCTCCTGGAAAATGATAGTTATTTATTCATACTAATTTCATCTCAATGTCTCAACACCTTTTACACATCATAGAATGATCACACAAACTAACATTTTCCATTATGCATTTCATCCATCACAGATTAGGCTTTAAGAAGAGGATATACGTTAAGCCTAACCCTACTTAGGTCATTCACACTTATATTCGAATGGTAATCAGGTGATCAGTCATGACGCCGTTAACTCGGGGACGATATACATATTCAAATTCAGAAGGGTACGGCGTGATAAGACACATGAAGTTTTTTAAATCAGATTTGGCTATCAGTTACGACTTACGTGCATCAACTCAACATGCAACCAAGAGCAATCAATATCAGGTTACACGGTACGGGCAACACACGTCGTAAGCCGCTCGAAGGCGAGGGTGTGGCATAAACGGCTTCTCAAAGGGCAGGAATTAGGAACTGGTTTTCTTTAACAGAAGATGAAAGGGTCATTTATATTAATATCATTCCCTATAAGGATCAATTGCTTGAATTGAACTCGGGTGCTAGAGGCGTCAAGAAGGGGAGAAGGATGGCACCGCGTCCCCACAGGATGAGGTCGAGAGTGCTAACTTAGTGCATTGGCATACTCCCGCGGAAAGGTATGCTGTTTTGATCTCATGACCCACACGAAATGTTTTAGTATTTCAAAAACGAAAAAAAGAAAGGTAAACAAAGTTGCACGAATCGCACGGAAACTGCAGCTTCAGCATCTGTCAACAACAAATAGGTGGAGTTCGGAAGTAGCATTGCGAATTTTCAAATTAACGGTCATAATGAACCGTACGGAGTATAACCAATTAAGTAAATGATCAAAAATAGAAATGGCGCCGTCTGAACCTTCTTTCCCAAACGAGGAACAGCCATGCTCCGCAGAAACTCCGTTTTCTTTGTTATTAAAACTGTCTCAATATTGTTGATTTATTATGAAAGATCATCCTACTCTTTCATCACTAATTTGTGACCACAAATATGAGGGACTATGACACCTTTCACAGAGAAAAGTCAACCGAAACACCTGTCATCAGGTGAAAAAATAAGTTTTCCTCGTATAATAATGTTTCTACTGCAAGGCAAAATCTGATGAACAAAATGTGTGATGGAATGTATCCGACAGTACCTATTCTACCAACCAGACCGAACTCGACCAATAAACGCTTCTACTGCAAAACAAAATCTGATGAACAAAATATGTGTGATGGAACGTATTTGACAGTAGATCCTATTCTACCAATCAGACCAAATTTGACCAATAAAAATGAAGACAGCGGCCACAAAACAGTCCGTTACAGGAGAGGTAAAACACGTTTGCAAACCCATATGATCGGAGAACCAGTGAGTCTGATGTAACATGGATTTTTTTTAGCCATTTAAATTCATAGCAACGGTGAACAATGCCAAATGGTGGGCGTGGCGCTTGTTATATCGATGTGTAACAGACAGTTTTTTCTTTTCAATCGCGAACGCTGTTTTCACCACTACCTTCGTCATTACATGTGGTAAAATTGCGTTTTTTACTTTTATAGGTAATCAACAGAGGGAACTTGTAGAGGATACTGACACTTTAAACTGAGTTTTGAAAAAATGTAAATGTTTTTCTGCCGCGGTCTTCAAATAAATAAAAATAGACAGAGTGGTTTTGAGGTCTAAGGACTTCCCCTGGATCCGGGAAAGGTTTAGGTACATACAAGTAACAATTTAAATTCTGCAAGAACAACATTCAGGAAACTTTTTTGTGAAATGAAAAATATGTAATGGAAGTGTGGTTGTGTTCGGTGGTCGTACGGTGTTGCCCTCCCCGATCTATACGGAGCGGTAGATTCACTTCAGACAATGGGCGCAAGTTTATAATATTACTACCGGTAGCCAAACGAGGTGGAAGAAGAGAAACGTGACCGATTTCCTTTCCAAAGAACGGATTGTGGGGTGAGGCAACAATCACTTCTTATTATTAGTCGAGGGGTTTCTCTCGTTCCACTTGATGGCTCCTGGATTCCATTTATAAACAGCTTAGGAATATGACATTCGCGGGAGAGATACCACAAAACGACCCAATGATGAAAGTAGACAATCTTCTAACTCGAAAAACCACCAAGTGCCAGGTCATTTGGTGCCAAGAAAAGAGTTCTTAGCGCAACATGGCGACACCAGATACAGATTTTATCATACTGATTAAATAATAGTTGCATCACTAGAATATAATTATATTATTTTAGATTCCATGATCACAACCAAAATTGTAAAAATCCTGCTTCCAAATCAGTTGCACGTTATGTTCTGTATCCGTCAAACTTCGGACATGGAGATTATCTCCTTCGTGACATACAGATACGTAGGTAGTCATACTAGTAGAAATACAGAAGGAGGCGAATTGAATGGTTACAGTTTCCAGACAATGGAGATATTCAAATCAACTCTTTCACAAAGCCGCCATGTTTTCAACTGTTGGAGATTGCCAATAATTAATAATCGAGCATAACTACGACTATGTACATCCTGAAATTCAGTGGGGTCCATCATTCCTAGAAATGTGGTCTGGGAGTTGAATAAACTCGGCAACTCTCGCTGTTGCGATAGCCTACGAGCTATACGAATCTAGAAAATCGCTGTTACGTATGAGTGATGACAACGTATGAGTGAGTAGTAAGGAATAAGAACCTATGAGCGTTATGACAACAAGCATTTCTGAAACTTACCGAAGGTAATGAAGAACGACACCGAAAAAAAAACCCATTAGCCAACCCCCATAACAATGCCAGTTAATGGGCTATTTTCGTGTGTATGAATTATTGGTTTTTTATCTCAGAATCGGATTTAGCGCCCTTGAAAAACCCCCACAGGCAATTTACATCTCAAAACTCCGTGTGGCTTGGGCGACAAATGGATAGAAAGAAAACAAAATGACGTCACAAGTGGAGGGCTCCCGTCAGGCGGAGAGAGAGGGGAGACCTGTGGCGCCTTTTCACTGTGATATCTTTTACTTAAGAAAATAAAAGAAAATAGGTGAAATTGCCCATTGCTCAAATAACCTTGACGTTCCAACTAAATAAAATTCATTATTGCCTCCGTTACCCCCATTTAACTGTTCCTTGAATGATAATTCCGCCTGCCTGGAGGAACCCTCTCGGCAATCCAGCGTTGGACCTTCTATGATGTCACATGCATTCTTCCATCCTTGTCACGGCTCACTAAGATGCCAGAGCTGAAACTGGTACATTTTCAGTGGTAGAGTTTTCAAGGATGCTGAATCCAATTTGGAGATCAAAACGGCGAAATTACGACCCTTAGCTGGCGTCCATAATATGGCTTTCAAACGTCCCTCAATAGCAAGTAGGTACCTACTGCTTTTCGCCCTCATCCCCCAACCGCGATAGGGTCGAGCATCTCACGACAGAGCGGGGAGATCCCTAGAAGCTGATGCAATACGATTCAACTATTGGTAGGCGTCCAGCCAGTGGTGCCCACAAGTGATCCTTAGTTGTAGAAACTGGGCTCGAACTGGGTTCCCAACCGACAGATCGCGTGAGCCGGTGAATGAGCGTGAGTAAGAAAACGCCGGTGTTACGAGGTAAAGCGGCAGAGAGGGCTCATCAATCAGTATTCCACCTGCCGTGACGTCATCGTACGATTCTTTCGCCGGCCAATCGGACGCCTCCTTCGCCTTGGCCCCTCTCCACAGCCGACTGGGACCCAAAAATACTGGGAGGCAGCCGCTGCAGGACGGACATAGAAACACTGCTACGGGAACACGACGGCGGGCGAGACAAAGGTGCCAGTTGAATGGCCCTATCAGCCGAATGGGAAATTATTATATTAATCAAAACAAGGAATATGTATCACACCACCAGAATCAGATCAAAATGATCGCCACCAACCATACAAATAGGAAGGTACCCAGTATTGAGGATTGTGATTCAATGGGGTACGCGAATGGGTCACACAAGCGGTATAAACTAGATTCCATTCTGATAACTTTGACAACAAACGCACTGCCCTACGATAAGTAGTTCTTTTTCTATGATTTTTAAAAGTTTCAGCCCACTCTGACGTCACAGACGGTCCCGTCCAGACGAGAGGGGTGCAATGACGTCAGAATTGGTGGAAACTAAAAAAAAACCAGAGAAAATGAACTAATTATTATCGTAGGAGAGTGAGACTGGGGTCAAAATTCTCAGGATGCACTGCATTTAACATCTCTATCGCATTCAGTTTACTGTTTCATTTCAGAAACGTACATATCCGACAGTTAATCAATTCCCCGTTTTGAAACACGCACGCGTGGAGCGAACACAATGGTGCGTGAGGGAATCTCGCGAACTATAAAATCATTACACTGAAAGGCTATACTGATACCTTGTAGAAACGTCATCTATACAATATAGTGAAATAAGAAGAAGCAAAAATTCCTATATATATTGTTATAACTGTCGGTGAAGGGCGCCTGTTGGATGTTCATCCAAGAGGCAAGCTCTGATAGGGAAACTAAAGATTTACTTTTCTTAAGATTGAAGAAAGAGTGTGCCAGCGAATAACACCAGTTCCTTTTGGAATTAGCTCCATAGCTAAAAAAATAAAAAAATAAAGGAAATATAATTAAAAAAGCATTGAGAGATAGTGATAGGATCACTTCGAAACAAAACCACCTATTTAACGGAGCATTTTAGCTTTTACTGCGAACTTGGACTCACTTCAAAACATATATTTCTGAATGGGTGCCGAACATTTTACATAATTGTTAGAAACATTTATTTCGACATATTAAGAGGCTGTACTGTACCATGAATGTTGGGCTATTGTTGGGCTGTACTGAGAAATTAATATGAGGCTGTACAATTACACTGGTTTCATCCAGTGCTAAATTCACTAGTAGTTCCAGAATACAGCCATAGACAGTGTGTATTGGCCTAACTACAAAACAACGCCATAAATCTCATAGAAAGGAGCCACAGCCTTACAGTTTTTCAATGCAGCACAAATTTTATGTTTGCAAATTAGAGCAGAAAATGAAGCTGACGTAGATAACTCCCTTGATGAGCTGATTTGATAAAGGAGACATTTCGTGTAGGACTCGACATTTCGGTAGGACGAATGCTTCGCATGACCCATTTATAGAGACCTTTGATGCACGACGTGGTTGTTCTTTTGCAAGAAGAAGTATTAAGAACAAATGTCTAGTTCCTCAAATAATGAGGTGATCAACTTGGTGAAAGAGCGACTTCATCCAGAGAAAAAGTCCGGAAGTTGAAATACGGGGAAAGTAGGATGAAATCGGAAACCCCGACGTCCTTCAATACCGGTACCCCCCCCCCCCCCCCCCAACCACTTTTTATAAGAAGTGGCCGAGGCCTTATGTCATCGTTTTTACACTTTTTAGGCAATAACTATTTTGAGGGGGAAAAGGCGGATTTCCCCATTTTCGACCACAATAAACACAAATCCATCAAGAGAGTAAGGGAGGGGGGACCTCTGTGTGTATACGCATTTCTGCCCAACAGTCCGAACTGGCTCAAATTTTGAAGGTAATTCGGGGTTTGGTCCTAGCTGGTCCCATATGAATTTCGTCGCATTGGATCATTAGTACCGACTGCGCATGCGCAAACATGCAAACCGTTGAATCCCAGAAAATATCCTACAAAATACTACTAACTAGTAAGAACACGGACAACTAATTCCACCCACAGTACCAAGGCCGAGCCATTACTCTAGACTCTAGACTATATTATGTTTCTTGTTTTTATCAGCAGCGCAGCGGTAAAGAAGCTGTTCCCCAGGAATGTAGGATGAACTGAAGTATATGAATAAATTTACTATTTTGACTTGTTGTGTTCGGGATAACATTAGCAATAACATTACAGAGGATAAAGTCCATGTCGTGTCGATTCATTATCATTGTTACTAAATACAATTTCTTGAAGGAATCGGGCATGGGACGTGAATATTACACGAAGAAAACTCGGACAGTACTTCAATATGTTTGACATCACTAAAGGATTCAAGATTATAAATCTTCAGCACAACTTGTTCACCATTAGTTCAGTTTTATAGCGAGTTTGAAACCTGTGAAGTCATCGAGCAATTCCATTAATTACCTGAGTATATTAGGTACTAAACTTTCAGAATTAAAACGACTTAAACGTTACTACTTGAAAAAAAGGACTTACAGTAACAGACGCAAGGCGTCATTAAAGTAACACTTTCGGTACATACCTGCAACAAAAAAACAATCCATTAATATGTGATTGAAATACGTCAGTCAAGTTAATAATTACATGACAATCTCAATATCCAAAAATGAACAGTCGTCTAAAAAGAACTAAGTTTGATCGGTACCTACCTACTGTTCGATCAAGATGAGATGTATGATGAAGCGATTTAATCATTAACAATGTGATACAAAATATGTCACTCAAACTAACAATTACATGACAATTCAAAAAATGAAGAGTCGACCAATTAGGAATAATACTAAGTTTGATACGGAGGTAATGTTCGATCAAGAGGAGGTATGACGAAGCGATTTTATGGTTACCTACTAGGATTCTCCTATAGCATAAAACTCTTCCGTTTCATTTCAAAAACATTATGTAATCTATCAACATGTTCTTTACTACTGTCTACAACTATTTAGGTGCTTTAGAGATAAGTGACAGTTTTGATTTTAAAGTGGAAGGATTGGGACAACAATTTGTTCCGCAGGGACGAACCTCCCTCAGGTAACAACCCTAACATCTCGAAACAGCCACCTCGTCACCAGAGTTGTACGAAACTTTCGGTATTTTTCAGGGCTGCTTCTCAGGAGCAATGACAAAACAGATTAGAGCGAACAAGGTAAGCAGTTTCTTCCTCAAACTGCCAAGAATGACCGAGCGAGGCTATTTTCAAGATAAAACCAACAGCGCATCGAAATGCTGCGTGTAAGGTTTTTTGAGAACCGGCGTAAGAAATCCCAGTTAGTTGAGTCTCGTACCTCACGCAACACCGGCCTGCTAACTATGATAAGCCCTCAACAAAAAACGCATCAGAGATAACCTCGTTGGCACGTTCAGGTCGAGGGAGATCTATCTAAGGAACGTTCACTGCCGTCTAGGCGTCACGCCCTCACAAAATAAAACCCACCGAGATAAGTATCGACTAGTCCCTTTCAAATATACAAAGGAATTAAGACGCTTTGAACGGACCGTCGCCGCCGTTAGAAAAACTTCTAGTTCAGAACTTCCAACCACTGAATACCCAACGGACCAATCACGATGAATTATATAAGAAGTACAACAGAAACGCCCTACGATGCAAAACCGGACAATTATTGTTTCTGAAGACATTCAAGTTAGCAGTGTTACCCATGCAACATGGGTAGTAACGGATACTACGAACTAAATCGCTAGCGAAGAAATGGGAAACCCATTTCAACAATAAACGAAGATACAAAAACGTATCTATTTCTATCAAAAACAGAAACCCATTTCAAATAAAAACGGTGATTGTCGTGGATTCCTCCCAGAACTACAACGCTTGTACATTGTAAACATAAGTTCTCGCCAAATAAACTTGCAGGAGTGGGGACGGAAGTCACAGGGGAGTCGAGGCACAACCTGGGTCCCCACCATCCTCTACCAGGTAGAGGATGGAGGGAGACGGCTCCCAGGCCTATATAAACTCGCCTCCTGCACCTTTCCAGCCATTCTACGCTAAGTCGCTGACTTATCTCTCTCTCTCTCTCCTATCCCAAAAGATGCTGTGAATGGTGGTGGTCCACCCATAACCAACAGCCAACTCTCCTAAAAGATCTCGGGCATGGTGGTGGTCCACCCATAACCAAACCGAGCAAAACATCCAAAAAGATCCTGGGCATGGTGGTGGTCCGCCCATAACCAAACCAGGCAACAAACCTAAAAGATTCCGTGAATGGTGGTGGTACGCCCATAACCAACGGACACCTCCAACAAGATCCTGGAACATGGTGGTGATTCGCTCATAACCAAATTCCGGGCACATCCTCCCTCACACCGCTCGTGATGAATGCACCAATTTAAATTCATCACAGTGATATTAGAACGTCTACTAAAAACCAAATACCGTTTTGGTGACGTTTGCTACTGACGGTTTGATCACCGAAAACTGTTTGTTTTTAGTAAAACAGACAACGTTTCAATACCTCAATTTTACTTGATACTTGACGGATACTTGACTGTTTTCGGGCAAATAAATTCAATAATCACGGAAACCTATTCGAATTACCTACATCTCTATCTCATATCTACAAATATGTCACGTACCCAAAATGACGACACGATCGAACCAAGCGAGTCCATGAGTTAGCGACAAAATTACAATAGTCCACGAACGGTGTTTTCTGCTCAGGCGTTGATGTAAAATGAGCCGTCGCATCTTCTTGAACAAATCTAAAACGTCGGTGAAAAACTAAAACCCGATTTTAAGAATTTGATAAACCTACAACACCGGAAAAAATTAATTTAAAATTTCACGGATGAGCGGCACTGATAACTGAACTGACCCTAGGTGTTTAGCTGTAGAACAAGAATAATGTTTCAAATAATTATGCAACAATAGTAACCGGCGAGTGTATCGGTATCTGACCATAAGTGAAGATTTAAGAATAGCAACAGTAAACGATAAAATTATTATAACTACCGGTGAGAGCATTTTCTTGGCTTCCATATCTTGAAATCCAGGGAAACGTTCACATTTCTGAAGCATTTACAGATACTGAGTGTCCCACATTGAGAACCACGAAACTTCAGGGATAGATTCCAAGACTAATTTCCGGCAAACAATTTCTACCTACTAGCATTTTTCTCCGAAACCCCGATTTTTTTGTTTCTTCTTTTTTTCCATTTTCCTACTTTCGAATTTTGGGGATTTGAGATTCTTTTTTCACGTTTTTGACCTTATAACTTGCTTAATTATACCCTTGTAGCTCTCTTATTTTACAGCGTAGGGAAAAATCTAAGAGTACCGTTGGAAAGAGCTTGAAAAAACCTGTCAGATTCAACTATTTATTGTTTGTAAAATCGGCTCAAAGTTCAAATTTTTCATATATATTTATTAATGACATTTCACACAACAACAAAAAAGTTGATTATGTGTACGCGTAACAGGAAAAAATTTCTCAGGCTCTCAGCTATCCAGTGGTGGTATCATTTTTATTATCGTGGCATTTAGATTAGGAAATTGTGCTTGAATACGAACAAACCCGAATTTTTCAAGGAAATCACGTATTTTAGGCTCGACCTATCTTGTTATGAATTGTAGTGTACATAAATTTGGACGTTAAATCGAATGGTAACACTCTCAAGCCCTCTCAACCATGTAAAATCTAATTTTTCGATTCCCTGAACTCATTTCTGACTTATTTTCTGAGATTCTCAGAGCAATAAAATCTACTTTCCGCATTTATCGTATTTTCCATGTAGATCGACTTCCTTATCGATCAACTTATCGAATTCTTTTATCAAATTTTATCAAATTCTTATCAAATTCTTAAAATCGGGTTCTTATCAAATTCTGGGTTTTTTTTCAGGAAAACCGTGTTTTTTTTCTTTTAAACTCAAATTTCTCCGCTTTACCTCATTTAATTTTACTTTTTGACCTCATTTTCGGAATCAGCGTTAAATTTTCCATGCGCATGGTGTACTTCAAGTTTTGAAAAGTACCATCTAGAGACCACAACAACAGCTCAAACATTAGACGAATTTGAAAAAATAAAATTTCTGAAATATTAAAAATGTTACTACTCCTCCAAAAAAAAAATCCTGGAAACTGGCAAATCTCTTGAAAACTTCTTCATTTAATAAGCTTTCCAATGGTATGGTCAACTTTGAGATTATCTTGTTTCTTTGATGAAAAATTCAAGTTTAAATGCAAGAAAACGTTAGGCACCTCAAAAGGGGGAAATTTGATCAGAGGGTAATGTTTTTAATTGAAAAATTGAGTCAATAGTGCCAATTTAATTAGTTTAAATGCAAGAAAACGTTAGAAGATTTTATGTTGTTTGTCATCAGGGGGAGTAGTGACCCTGAACAGTAAATTAGTTCTAATGTTCAAAATCAACGCACTACAGTGTATCTAAATGAGTTCGTGTATCCACCTGTTTAAACAACGTGATCGGAAGTTATTCCCAATGCAGGTTGATGTGAGAAATGGCACGGTTCACTAATCGCGAGTACACCCGACATACATTTCGTGTACGGGTTGTGCGATGGAAATGCGCTTGCTGCAAAGCAGCAGTATAGTGCTAGATATCCTGGCCGATGGGTAGGTACAGGAAAAATAACGGTGGGCATTTTGAAAACGGGCTTTCCTAATTACAGAAAAACATGATTTCGAATTGTAAATTGGCATTATTGACTCAATTTTTTCAATTAAAAACATTAAAAACATTTTTTTACATTTTTTCTACCCTCTGATCAAATCCCCCTTTTGAGGTGCCTAAAGTTTTCATGCATTTAAACTTGAATTTTTCATCAAAGAAACAAGATAATCGCAAAGTTGACCATACCACTGGAAAGCTTATTAAATGAAGAAGTTTTCAAGAGTTTCCAGGATTTTTTTCGGAGGAGTAGTAACGTTTTTAAAATTTCAGAAATTTTATTTTTTCAAATTCTTCTAATGTTTGAGCTGTCGTTGTGGTCTCTAGATGGTACTTTTCAAGACTTGAAGTACACCATGCGTATGGAAAATTTAACGCTGATTCCGAAAATGAGGTCAAAAGGTAAAATTAAATGAGGTAAAGCGGAGAAATTTGAGTTTAAAAGGAAAAAACCACGGTTTTCCTGAAAAAACCTTTAAAAAATCATATCTCGAGAACGGATTGAGATAAAAATATGCGGTTGGCGGCATTTTACTCCATTTTGATGTAGTTGTACGCAAATTGTTTTTTGCATCTACGAGCGGATCACCCTGTATATATACTTTGTTGGAAATTATTCGTAGAATCGATCCCAGAAGTTTCGTGGTCCTCCGCATAGCACAGTAATCTCTATCAATATAACGATAAAACTTATCACCCTGCGGGCTTTTTAATTCCGAGGGCAGTAAGCTAGTTCCCACTAAATAGTAAAGAAACATTTTTTGCAAACCTGACTCCGCCTTTGGCGAGGCAGTTTTATTTTTAGTTCCAGAAATCTATCGCATTTCGCAGTTTCCAAAAACTTTGATTATTTGGTCACTTAACACAAAGCAGTTTCATTTCATTTTGCTTCCGCACTATTCTTGCAAGAGCCAAAACAATGTATGTCCTCCAAAATCATTTTGCGTTTCTGACATCAACAGAAATTTTTTGGTAAGTACTAAGGTATTATACGGAGGCCACTAGTTTCCACCGCGCTGGGGCGGTGTAATTAGGAAAGGGGAACCCCCTCAAAACTAGCGGCCTCCGTATAATACCTAAGTACCAATTTGTTTCCGTGACTGTCTTGTCTGTGTATACACAATTCCTTATAACCACTACATTATTTAGGCATATATATATGTATATAATATATATATATATTTTTTTATTTTTTTATCGAAAGAACAACGAGCGGACACTTGAAGGGTGGTGATCTCATAATATGAATTTCATCAAAATCGTAACTTCGCGCATACGCAAACATGAACCTCCTGCCGTTACCGAAACTCCGGTTCTATTCGACTTATTTGCTGAAATTTTTAGGGATGGCCAGAAAAAAAAAGTATAATATTATTATATGGTTGGTCCTGGGAGCAGGTCCTTTATCTTATTTTAAAAAAACATTAACCTTACACAGGTGGTCGCACACGTCTGACAGCCACAAAAAAGAAATTTCAGATCTAGGAACAAGTTAAACAAGATTTATGCTAGATACGGACGCCTTACTTCAGCTCTGCAATCACATTATATTGACATAAATATTATGATCTGATTTTAGATTGTTGGCACTTCAAATGAACGTTGAGAACAGAAGGAGGGGAGGGGAGGGGATCTAAACATGAAAATGAACAAATTTATTGGTAAAACTTGAATAAGGCCCAATAAAAAGCACCTATAGATTGGCAATAATTAGGTGTTACCTTAATCACTAAAAATCCTCACCCACGTTCCCTGTGGGACGAACAAGATACCTGAATTAAGAGAAAATATTCATGTTGAGACCTTTACACTAAAATCCAACTGAAACATGAGAATGAATCGCGTTGGCTGTATACACTGGGGATTTGTTGCTATTTCCCATACAAAGGCACTCATCTTTAGTAAAGTGAAGCAAACTTCGACATAAATAGATGAAATATGAAATTTGACTATGAATATAATAAGTATTATAATTACCTAGTCATCGAATACCATTCACCACCACTTACAGAATTCACTAGCAGTACCCAAAGATGAATCACAAAACGTAAACATTTTTGTAACCTCTTCATGCAACTTAACCTTCAACTTTGTTTACAATCAACTTACTTTTGTCAAAGCTATGTGTAATCTGGGTTCTGGGTGTCATTCTTCTCTGATAAATTAAAATCAACATACCTAATATCATTAACATTCAATGCTTGACAGATGCCGGTTGAATAGGTAGATAGGAAGGTAAATATTTTTTAAGTTAAGAAGATAATAGTCACTGATCATAGGACCGTTGAAGAGATGAAACAAAGTGCCCGAATAAATTGTGAATAATGTAAAGATGAGGAATTTAATGAGTCGATTAATGATAAATAACCGGGAACTCAAGTTTTTGAAATGGCCAATGGCCAGTGATGAGCGTTGAGGCCTGTTGGTAAGTCTATTGGGTTTTCTGCGATGACAACAAACATTTAGAATGTGTAGCTATCTAAAGTCTGAACACAACTCACTGAAGGTCGTGGTGATGGGGAAAGGGGGATTTAAAAGAAAGCGGGCAGGATCCAGGTCATCAGAACTGTTGATGCGGTGATAACACATTCCATATTATGATAATGGGATGAATGACATCACCACTGGACGGTTGCAAATAGATTGAAGGGCAATGCACAAGGAAAATATGAACTGACCTGCAACTGTGTAGCGATCCATGTAGTTGATCAAGTTGACAAAACAGAGGATGATCACGGTGCACCATTCTTTCCAAGTTACCCGCTCACTTTGGATTTTCGGATCTTCGATGGGGTTGAGGCTCGGAACAGACTCGATGGTGTCCATCAGGTGCTGCTGAGAGTTGTTGGGAGGAATACCGCTTGGTTCCATATTGAGTGTTTTCAGCGTGTACTTGTCGACGTATTTCTGAGCGGGCATGGTACGTCGCAGGACTTAGAACGAACCACCACGAAGCACAAACACATTCTAAAGGCAACAAACATCCCGCCTACGAGCTCCATGTCAGAGCGTGACGTCGCACGTGTCACCTGATCGCATGATGGCCAACAGCACTACCCAACATTCCCTATACCAACAAAATTTACCTCGACAATACAAAAAGTTTGGAAATTAACCATGAAATCAAGAATTTCAGGACAATCATCATTCAACAATTTTTTAATTTTAGTACTCAGTGCTCCTTTCCAGTCTGATCCCTCCTGTAGTGACCTAGGAGAGCTCAAAACTCTGTTTGGCTCAAATCCTTGTCCTGTTCTCTGAGACGACCAGACCATATCTATAAATTTCTGCAAGTCCAGTAACACATAAAACCAGTCAAAGTTGAGTCAGTATAACAAAGTGGCATCGAAGCATATCAACTACGCCCTCATGCAACAGTGCTGGTACTTATATCTTACCTCAAAACGTTTGGTAGGTACATATACAAAGAATACCAAAAGTTTTGCGGTAAGGATACAAAGTACCTATCTACCTACACAATCGATGCCCAAGAAGAAACTAATTATTCCGATAGGAACATGCTTCGAAATGTCTGGCGTTATTTTCATTCGACTTCATCAACGACTCTCATTTTAAATAGGTAACTCGTAACTGCCCACATAATATGTAAGGAACATTATCTATTGAGCGTTAGGTACCTACATATCTAAGCGTTCAGTTTATGTTTTAATGAAAGTAACAAGTGTTCCATCCTGAGAATTTTGTCACCAACCATTTTCTTACGATAAGCAGTTTTTATTGTATAATGTTTCAATGTTTCCTGCACCAGCGACGTCATTGCACCCCTCCCACCTGGGCGGGATCCTCTTGCCAGGTGGTACATCACAGGTGTAGGAAACTTCCAAAAATCATACATTAAAAACTACATCGAAGGAACTACTAGGAGTACTAGGTAGTAGGCACTTATGGTAGGAGAGTGCAGTTGGTGCTAAAATTCTCAAGATGGTATTTTTTTACTGTCATTAAAAATAATAAAAGTACATTTTTCAGACCCATGGATACCAACCTACCTCCCTCATTATTATTACCTACATTAATTATTATTATTTCTAGTTCCTTTCAAAGTAAGTGGTCGGAAGACGAATTAAGACCCATTCCACTCCGATAATTTGAACAGAGAATATATAATCACTTTTAAATCTTTATTGCCACTATGTATAAACGTCAACATATCCTTGAGTTTTTCTGATTTGAATGAGCAGTTTTGTAGTGATCACTCCTGATGACATCTGCATAGAATACATCTATTTGTAGTTAGGTATGTTGGTAATGAAAATCAAAATTTCAAAAGATGGAAAACTGACGACCTAGGTAGGTTCTTATATTCATTTTATTGGACTGAACACTGAAAGCCAAATTCAAATCAAAATGTTTTGATTTGACCAAACCAGCCACTAACTATTCCATCACGCAATAAGACCTACCTACCTAGATTTCAACACCTTTTTTTTTAAAGCTTCAAACACTTGGGTACTTACCAAAACTAGGGAGATTATTATCAATAGTTTAAAATAATCTTGAAGGAATTCGTCTTTATAAATATTTTCTTCAATGACGTTTTCGCTCTTTTTTCCCCTGTAAAACCTTGAATCCTGAAATTGGTTGGTCGGAGGTTGATAAACAAATACTAAGATAGCTAAAAAGTAGACAACACTAAATAGGAGGTAGGTACTACCCGTCCCCTTTTGAAATAGGTATACATTTTTGGAATGGATTCTGATCTCAAATACATATTTATTTTGAGGTAGGTATGTTAATCAGTTCCAAAAAACGTGGACATTTATATATTTACATATCTATTTGTTTCATAAGATCAGCTAGGGTCACTCTCGATTTCCTTTGAAAAACATACTGTGGTTTCTAATTATTAAACTTCAGTTCAAAACAAAGGTTAAAAAAAAATTGAATTAAATTATAGAAACCCTATTATACCTACCTAGGAATTTGTTTATTAAATTCAGATCAATTAAGTTAGCATGTAGATATTCACAGAAATACCTATTGAATGCCTGTACTGCTCTTACTTACGTCATGAAAATGGCTGAGGTAAGAGTCCAAGACTACAAGTAAGTACCACGAAACCACAATTGAGAGTATCAGATGACCAAATACGAAGCTGAAGACTGCAAACTGAAAATAATTCTTGCACTGAACAAATTACCCTAATATCAAGTCAATCAGCATGTTCACTTCATAATGGTGAGCACGGGCTGTTAGACTGTCAAGGTTATGGTAAAGTTTAATGAATGACAAGTAACCAGCCACTGGTTTTACACTGGATTTTTTTTCCCCCACACTGTTACCAACTGGCATACAAGTCTGGACAGACATACGTGCCTGCCTCTTCAATACACAACTGGAAGGTATAGGCAGTAGGAATCTACCTACTTTAAAATGAAACTACCAACATCATGCCTACCAGGGCCCCGAGTTGTAGGTAGGTGCTTACCATTTCTGTAACCATGATACTGGGTCTGAATATTCCTATTGACCCCATAATGGACAACGTTAAAACAACGACTGCAGCAAACGTCATTGCCCAATAAAAGTCATCAGAATGTTCATCTTCTTGACGCCGGGTTATCTTGAACACACCAGCAAGAGTGAAAATGAATCCTAAAAGCTGGAATACAGGTACACAATTTTATTTTCCCTTAGCAATTTCTACCCAGTAGAAAACTACATTCACGAATTCCAAGGTTATTTGGATGACGAGAGTTGAAAAGATTCTGGTCTCAGTGAGGACACTTTTGGAGTAAAAGTAAGTCAAGTCACCAGTTATGAGGATTGGTCTTAAACACGTAATTTTATAGGTAAGGGAATTCTAATCAACACTACCGAGCTAGATTGCAACATTTCATAGATTTTCATAGACTGCAACATTTAATTTTTTTCACAGATCAATGGCAGAAGCAGTTATAAAGTAACGACAAATCAAGAGATTCCCATTTGAGTCAGACATGGTTGGAACTCACTCCAAGACCTTGCCCATCCATCTTATCTCCCAATTTTAGCAGATCCTGGCTTGATAAACACAAACGGCCCTTTCATTAAATGATTACCTACTCTAAGAAGCAGCAGAATCTATATGCATGCTAAGCATCAGTGATTCAAATAAATTGTAATAAGTTCATATTTTCAGTTTATTAGAATCGCTGTTGAACAAGTTTTTGTCACACTAGTTTTATGGGTACTAGGTAGTCCCCTCCATGGTCACCTACCAAAACCGCCACTGGTGGTTAGCGCGAGTTGACTACTACGGTACCATTAATAACATTTGTTGAATTATCACAAAATGCTTTAGGTGCTCCTATGCATTGCCATTAATAATTATTGGTATCGAGCAAGAGAATCCATGTCTAGGTGACTCACTATTTGTACCTCAAGATTCAAAGGTTAAGCTATAGGTGTGCTGGTACTCACAATCATCAAGGCAATTTCAAATATAACTATTTTTCTCATTACGCGAGTGCTGATTGTGCAACCCTGCCACCAAACCTCCACTGCAGTCCTTAAAAACTGAAGGAGCAAGACAAAGTAGCCTGAAAATAGATATATTTACATTGAAATATCCATCATATACAGATGAATCTTGCTACTATAATATACTATTCCTATTAAATACCGAGCCAGGGATGTGACTTACTTCACCCTCCCACAAGGAAGTGAGTGCATTTGGTGTTTATTTGATTTGGTTGTGGCTCAACTCAAAGTTATGCAGGAATACTTCTGAGAAGTATATCTATATAGCTGGGTTTGACCATGGATGGTCCCATATCACATGAAATTCGTCACCCCACCCACCCTTCTACGCACGCACTCGTTGTATCTCTCTGTTACATCTCCCGGTGACATACACTGTGGAACCTGCTATACACCCAAACATGAGCAGCTCTGAATAGCACATACACACCTGACCATGTATCCGAAGATTACACCCTACATTAAATCGATATATTCTTCCATTTTCATCTCTCCTCCACCATAAGGCTCTATTCTCCATAAGCGCTCAACCTGATCCTATAGGCCAATTGAACGTTTCAGCCAATGTAACAGACGGTTTGTTTGCAGTGACTGACCATCAGGCGTTGGGCCATTCTGGGACTCAGAAAATACTGTATAGTATCCATGGCCGGCTGTTCGATGTGTTTTCCTGACTATCTAAAGCCAATTTTTTGATCGTCATTCCAGTCCACAGAATCTCAGGCGGAAGAGAACTTGCCATGCCTCCTTGCTGCCTTTTCGATTCCCAACCATTATCAGACCCTTGTCAAATGCTTATCAAGATGGTAGTGGATCACGGACGGTTTGAGTTGTCTAGGAGTCAGCTAACCGCCAGAAAAAGACAGTCCAAACGAACCTTGTGTCTGTGAAAACATCGGCTTCCACCACTAATGAAATACCAAGAATAGGCAAAAATACGTCGTATTTAGAAAATACCCACTTCTCTCCAAAATGGATATTTATAAAGATGACTCACATGACTCAAATAAGCCACCTAGGAAGGAACTTTCAGACTGGTACTTGGTATACTTACAAATGCCATGTCATTCATGTCCCCTCATGTATGACGGGCTGTAATAAATTTTGCCCGTACCTACTTAATATAAAAAAATAGCGAATTGATGTTTAGCATAACTAACATGAAACAGGAATATATCCACACAGTCATAGGTTGAAATATTAATTCATTGATCAACTGTCACTCACCAACGAGTTTGTCGCCTTTATATTGAGGGGTACTCATCTTTAACGCGTGTATGGTTCCATACCCTAATAAAACGAGAAAAATAATCGAGGCATAAGTAAATGTCAAAGAGCAATGATACCTAGCAATGATACCTAAGTAACAAACAGAATGACAACGTTCAAGACTTCATGACATTCGAACGTCATATGACATTAGGATACTACTGGGTACTGGCTACTTTCTCAACTATAATGGTTCAACCAACAAGGTTAGTAAGGCGACTAGGTGAAATTAAACCATCTTACATTTGAACCTCATGCCGCGAAACGAATACAGACTTTTCATCGAGCTTTTGGTCGATTGTGGCTTGAACACAGATTTCCTGTTGCCCCTGGCCCACCTACGTGCTCTATTTTCAGCATCAGCGACACTGGTGGGTTCCACAGCGAATTCGTCCATTGAGTCGACATCCACTGAATCATCTTGAGGATCTACAATAACAACGTCTTGCGACTTCCTACGTATGCCAGATACCTTTTTCATCATCCGCCGCGTTCAGAATGCAGTAGATGAGTATCAAAGATGGAAGTTAAAGCTCAAAATCCCTTCGAATCTCTATAGCTTCTTCTTACCAGTAAGTAATGGTGAGTGTTGCTAGTGAACCAACGGATGATTCAGTAGTTACTATGAGCTCCCAGATAATTCAATAGAGATGAACATTATTCTTTACTAATACTTAGAAATAAGTGACACCATAGGATTCGATTATATAACATATGACAAACGATTCCTATGATCAAGTTGGGTACCAACGTGATATTAATTTATATATTTTTTTAAAATTATGTTTGGGCATTGCGCTAGTCGTATAATTGGTTATATTGGATGTGAGTGGAATGGCTCTCAGCGGTTGGTATTAGAGGGTAGGGGAGGTAAGTATAGAGCAAAACCAGCTACCATTTTGCTATAGCAAGAAAATCCTTCAGAATTCTGCTAGATGTCAACCCCTTGTTAAAAACCACGAACACCGGTTGAGAGAAGGGCTCTAGAACTGACTTCGTAGCATGAATATCGGATAACCCATTAATAAACGTTATTTCCCCTAAAACTTAATTTTATTACTTATATTCCAACCTGAAGTAATGCCGAGAAAGCAGTCAGTATATGATGGAAGGATAAGGCACGTAGTAATCTATAGTCTGAGGCATAACCCTTCGAATACGACGACCGGTTTTTGCATGGAGTCTACTGAAGATAACATGGCTGAAGTTTGAGTTTGAATTTTATTAAGTTGCTTCAGAATAGTTAGTTACCTACCCACCTCTCTAGCAAGTCCCATTTCCTAGAGAGAGGAACCCTGGACACTGGATATGCAAGTTACGCAGAAGTCTCAGAGAATCTTCCATGGGTGGGAGAGATGGGAAGTGAAACCTAAGTTTTTCTTCCCAGTGATATAAATAACCCTCTATAGAGAAGTCAGAAGCCAGCTATTAAGGTCCATCCTGAGGTGAATTCTCCCGCGTTCACCTGTTTTTGATCTCAGCCTGCAGAGATCCTTGGTGTCTGAAAACGAACGACCTGCAAGTAACAGCTCATTTACATGCTTTCCAAACAAGAATCGAATCAACTTTCACAGGCACTCTTAAGCCTGTGCCCCCACATCTTTTCAGAACTCATGGAAAGGTAGAATGTAGTCAGATAAAATCTGTAACAGCCCTTAAAACGAAATTATATCATAAAATGCATAGCTCTGCTCTGGACTTCACGAGCCTGGCCTTCAGCCAAAACATGTTGCCAGATAACGATGCCACCAAAAACGACAAGCTGCTCCAATCTTTTTTTATTTTCAAGTTCAAAAACTAGGATTAAGTTAAGCGAAGCATTGATTTGATATAAAACAGCAATCACTGATAAACTCATATTCTATTACCTATTTACACTGGAATCAATATTCCAATAAGTTTGCATACCTCACATCAGAACACCGATAACAACAGATGACACAAACCAACAAAAATGCAAACCGTACTTCCCATGATGCTCAAATTCATTTAACAGAAGTTTCATCGGCATTGCGGTCACATTCTTTTTTATGAACGAACCAATGGAGGCGCTGGCATTCCCGGTCGCAATACTGCACCTTCTTGCACTTTGAACACTTTTTGGTAGCTGTTTCCTCCCAACAAGTGGCGCAAACTTTGACGTCATCAGCAAAACCTCTAGCCCCGTTGATTACTGTGGTGATGACACTGATGGCAGACGGAGGGTCTTCGATTCCAGCCAGACTTGTGACCATCTATAAAAACGTGTTTTACATATTTTATTTTTCCCAAAGTAGTCTACTTACAACATTTTCTATCTTTGAAACTATCTAGGTAGGGAGTGCTGGAACCTCGGATGAATGGGAAGTGCAACATACTCGGACCTACCTGAAACTTCCTCGATCTATTCTTCAGCAAGATTTTACTACGATGCCCGAAAATGTCCCTCACCCGAAGTTAGGCGCTAAAGAAACTAGCGGGCGTTCTTCACTAGTACAAACCCATCAACAAATCTTAGCACCAAGTGTCCACAAAACCGTCACAAACGAAAAAACTACCTAGTAATGAATCAACGCAACCAATAACAGGTAGCGATATTAGGTACCCTGTTTCCCTCAATAAAATACCAAAGAAATCGTTTTGAATTCGTTCCATACAGGGCAAAAGCTCCTTCCATCGAGCTTCGTCCCACCAGCGAGGGGCGCAGAAAGTTGTACCGCTTTAGAGACTTTCCCGAGATTTAAACATCTTTCATCGTTAAGGATAGCCCGGACCATAAGAATTTTCACGAAGACGAGACGGAGCTAGATCGCAATTTCAGCCCCAAAGTGGGAGGTAAAAGAAATTGCATCAGAACCGTTAGAGTTCTCGCAATAGTTGCTATCCAGCCCGTTGGCGATTTGAGTAGAGGATTGAGGCATCATTAGTAAACTCACAGTGATGAAGAGAAGTGCGGAGAGCTGTGTAGAGCAATTATTGTGAGATCAAGTGCTTTTGTATGACCTTTGTACATGGATGGACGGAGCTATTAGATTCCCAGGGATACGACTAAGGATGTAGAACAAGAATAGACTCCCTTCATTCCTA
The DNA here is from genome assembly GCA_954871275.1 of Leptopterna dolabrata. Classification (NCBI taxonomy): domain Eukaryota; kingdom Metazoa; phylum Arthropoda; class Insecta; order Hemiptera; family Miridae; genus Leptopterna; species Leptopterna dolabrata. The sequence continues at coordinate 25,311,084 of OX940982.1, read as the reverse complement.
ATTCCCACAGAGATGCCATAAAAATTCTGAGATACAGAGGCAACCATCCACCCACTGGAAATTTTAAGATAAACCTACTCAAGCTGTGGTTCTAACTTTAGTACATTGAAATCAAATTTACCTGTCTGAAAATGGTAGTTTCTTTGTGTGGAAACTCTCTAATACACTCTCGTATCATCGAGTCTAAATATTTGTCTCCGCTGTGTGGTTTCAGGATCCTCTTAGCGAAAATTTCAACAGGACTGGATTGTTTGTCAGGAACACTGGAACTCAATAAGATTACCTTTAGGACTACCTATGCCACTACAAGATACTTTTGTTCATCAGGTTTTTGAAGACTCTGTTATAAGCTGCAATCATTAGAATAGTTCACTAAATGAAAATTGCAATGAGGAAGTCCTCATTCGGTTATACGCATGGCCCTACTATTTTTAGTCCATACATATAACCAAAGCTAGATTAAGGCTGGTCGTCCACTGTAAGCGATTCCAAGCGACTACCCATAGTTGTCCCTACACGAGCAACTGATCACACTGCGGTACATTAGGAGGCCTTCACTCCGCGAGAATTGAACAATGGACTTAGGGCGAGACCAAGCGACGAGCGACGGATTCTTTTACCACCGGCACAAGCCCTCTCTTCATTTCCACGGAACTTCACTGCTAGACTAGGTGTGTTTAGTCGTCTTAATGGAGGACTCCAGCCGCCTCTAATCGCCTGGTCGCTCGTTACCGCTACCAGTGGAGGATCGGCCTTAAGAGGTTTAAAGAAGAGGGACTGCATATGTGGCGGAGCCATGGTTTGTCTAAGAATTTCAAGTTTTGTAAGAGCTAAGCTCAAGTCCTACAATGCTGGTTTACAAAGCTTACTACTTACTCGCATTTAATGATTTCTCCAATGACGAAAGCAAGGTAATGAAGTTTGAAAGACATAACTTCGTTACATTCTTCTCCTTTCATTTGCTTTGCACTCATCTTTTCCAAAGTGTTCTTCACTTTAGTGTACTCCTCAACCAGAGTGGGGAGCGTACAGAGTGCAACTCGAATGGGATAAACATTCACCTGTAACACAACAGCGGAGATATTAATGGGTGCCGAATTGGAACATAATTTTTAGGAATAGCCTTGTAATACTAATTACCAGTCAGAGATGTTAACATGCATAACCACAAATACAAGTACAATTTTGCATTAACAGAAGATTCGTCATTCACTATTCCTCTTTGCAGAGGTATTAGGGGAAAAGCTGATGGAAAGGTGGATAGGACGAGAGAGGATTAGTATTAGTGAGGATTTAGTAGATCAGTAAAACATTCGGATATATTTCTCAAATGATAGTACCTGCATAATAAGTTTATGAAAAGCGGTAGCCATTGTTGGAGGTAGTGTCGGTGCTACTCCATCACTATGGCTAACTGTATAGTAGTCCACGTCGGATTTAGGGATGAAATTATTGATAACAGGGACGCAGTGGTGATTCCCTGAAATATATATCAAGAGTTATCAACTCCTAATTTCACAGTCACTGAAACTACCTACTCTTATGGCCAGTCCATGGGTTACATAAGGGGGCCAAGCCCCAGGCATGTGCCTGTGAAAATTAATTATTATTATATATTCTCTGATTTCTGGACATTATTAAATGGCATTTGAATAATTCTGACCAGCAGTAGTGAAACAAAATAAATTTCAACCTCCAACCAAAGAAGAGGGTACATACAGACATGGATGGAAGGAATATAGACATGGATCCTTTCTTTCAAGGCACAGGTACCTTGAATCGGGTCTACGATAACCTGGAGGACCGACCTTTGGCACCAAAAAGATTCTCCACAGCAATCCAAGAGTATATGACAACTGTAGTTGGATATCAAGTGTCGCCCTGTTTTCTTTTGATCAGACTGACGAGAGAGGGTAATGAATAGGTCCTAAAATCCTAGGTGGTAATGGTTGGGTTGAGGTGCAGGAACACATATGCCAAGTCTAACCTCTCATTCTGAAAGCGACAGGTCTGAATTCACAGCACTGTCTCAGTGACTAAACCATTGGGAAAAAGGGTGGTGAAAGGAAACTCCCTGAAAGTGCAAGCACGTGGTAGTAATTTTCATTTACCTAAGCAAGTAAGTCGTACGTAAATAAGCATTACCTATTTATTTATTTGTTGCCAACGTTAATAAAATTCTAGTGCTGCAGTAGTGGGTATTATCGCCAACAAATGCCTGGACTTTCATCCTACAAACCAACCAAAACTGACATTTGACCTGCCTACCCGTGCTCCGATTGACTTGAAATTATAACCAAGTTCGTTTGCTAGTATCGTGCTGCTTTCGTGAAAAATGCTGCAACACTTCTAGAGGGGTCGATAAAGTAAGTTGGTCACAGTAACAGCATGTTTCTTGCAACAACAAGTTTGATTCACAACACACAACCAATGTGACCATGAAGCAAACTGTGTTTTTTCGCTTAGCTTCCTAATACTAATTTAGAAAAAAATCAAACATCAATCTCATCAAATAGACGTTCACTTTTTCAGGCTGTCGAAAAACCACTGACATTCAAGTTGAGAGTGCGAAAAACTGTGTGAAGAGTGAGGTCAACACTGCCTACTGATTTTGTAGCTCATCTTTCAATAGCACGAACTAACCTACTTTCTTACTAAGCAATATTATAACTTACAGATGACTGAGCCAAAAAGAGATATCCATGTCAAAGGTATAAAAATGAAAATTACAGCCATTTGAAGTAGTTTTACTTCAAGGAAAGTTATATTGCAGTGTGAAGTGTAGCTGCAGTGTAAAGCTGGGGGCTATTCACAAGCAAAAGAGATATTTCCGTCCAACTATCTTTGGCAAAAGATATTTTGCCAAATAACTTCTAAAAGAGTTGGTGGCCATCTTGGCATTTTCTATCTCTTTCAAAAGAGACACCCAATTAGTGTCTTTTCTTGAAAGAGATAGCCTTTCTTTCTAATTTCTCATTTGTTTGATAGTGACATCGTGCAGCATCCTTCGTTCATCCCCCTACCACATCTGTAATTTTGATCACTATCATTCACTTTGATCATGTACCTTTTTTCATCTCATAAAGGTAAGTCGATTGTCTCCCCGAGGGAGACTATCTGGTACTTGAGTAGTATGCGATCAGCCCGGCCAACGCGACACTCCAGAGGTCCGGGGGGGGGGGGGGGGGGGTCCATATGGTGCAATAACGGTGAGCTCGCATATTGGTCTCCGAAAGTGAGCTGAGATCGCATACTACACAGGTACCGACTATCTCTCCCAGGAGATTTTTCAAAAGAGATGATCTCTTTTCATTACCTCTTTTAGTGAATAGGCGGTTCACTCATATTCTACCTCGACTCCCACTTTTCAATCATCACTGGCTTCATCGGAACAAATGGAAATCCGCTTAATCGCTATTTACAGCTTTTACACTGTGTAACACGCCAACATGCAGTGTATTATTCTTATTCTTTTTTTCTTCTTTTTTTTCAACTGTGCGCACCCGTAAATAAACAAAGGCACAGAACCAATGTAATCTCAACAACTAGTTCAACGGTTGTCCGACATACCGACATAGGAAGTGATGTAAACTTTACGTTGCCAATTAGCTCTGTTCCAGGCTTCAAACCATTAAGTGGTTCGAAAAGGGGAAAAAGAGACAATTAAAAGCTACTGTACAGAAATGAGGGGCGTTCCACCTTCTTTTCTCCTGCCAAAAATCTATAAGGTGCCAAGTCTGTAAGGCATGTGCATCAGTGTAGTATGCATGATGATTCACCCCTAACTGGTTGATTCCGCCTTCAAATAACATTTAAGGCCGATTTTACCAAAGTTGTTTTATGAAAACACTATAATCTCTGATTACACTCGTGAAACCTACTTGTCCTTAACCAAGCTTCTAATCTTCGATTCGATAAAACAATTACCTATCTTAACCAGGTTATGAAGTATTGGTGAAACTGCCCCTTAGAAGGCGTGGATGTGGCGGTTATCTATACTGTAAGACTGGCAAACATATGGATCCTCGTATGTTCAGGATACTGCTCATTATGCTCAGGATACACAAGGTAAACTGGTGAAAGGTGAATTTTGATGTAAGAACTTTAATAACTACATAAAGCATAAGCTCATAATATCATCCTATGATTATTATGTGAGTGGTGGTGGTGATTTCCTAATTATAGTGCTAGCGAATGGCTATGAAGCACTCAGTCCCACCATTCCCGTGGAATTTACTATTTGAGGTGGACCATCGCCCAAGAAAAAGGAAGATGCTCATGACCATAGCCGAGGCAATCATGTTATATGGAGTGGAGGTGTGGGCTGAGGCCCTACAAGTTAAAAAGTACCGAGACCACCTGCGGTCAGTGCAGAGGAGAGTAGCCCTGCGAATAGCAAGCGCCTATCGTACCAACTCCTTCCCTGCCGTTGGGATCATTGCTGCCACCATCCCAATCGACCTCCTAGCAATGGAGAGGAAGCGGATCTACCTCCGGCAATCCACACAAGAGTCAAGATCCCTTATCAAGAAAGAGGAGAGAGAAGTAACATTGCAGCAGTGGCAAAATGAGTGGGAAACTGATGACAGGGGGGCATGGACCCGCGTACTTATCCCACAGGTGCGCCCGTGGCTTGACAGGAGGCACGGAGAAGTGGATTTCTACATCACAATGTTCCTGTCGGGCCATGGATACTTCCGGTCCTATCTGCACAGAAGGGTGCTAGCAGACACCACCACGTGCTGGTACTGTGATGCACCAAACGACGACGCCGAACACACGTTCTTCCACTGCTCCGGATGGAGCAGGGAAAAGGAGATTCTAGAAGAACAGGAGAGCGAAATCACACCAACTAATGTGACCAGGAAGATGATCCCCAGGCAGGGAACCTGGGAGAGGATACTGTCCTACATAGTCCGAATCCTCAAGGCAAAAAAGCTGGACGACCCGATCCTCAGGTGAGCAATAAACTGGAGACCGCAAGAAGAGATCAGAAGAGGGCGTGACACCGCCAAGTGATCAACCCCACTCCGAAGTAATGCTGAACAAGTGATTCCGGGGTGGATTAGGTCAAGAGGATCAGGGTTAGTGGGTTTTTAGTGAGTGAAACCTCACACGGCTGCGGAGTGCGGACCCTCCAAAGCGGAAGTCTTTTAGCGAATTTTCAAAGAAAATGAAGCTATTGCAATGGCTTCGAAATTTAAATAATATAAATTTTTGGAAATTTTCTTCATAGAAATCCGTTTCAGACCATTCTAAAACGATTCCTGAAATTTAACACTTTTTTATATGTATATATATATTTATATATATAAGATATATTAGGTGTTTCCAGAAATGACTTTTTAAAAAAAGTTATTTTATTCTTGCACACAAAGTAAAGATAGACAACATGAACCTAACGGTCTGAAGCGCAAACACCAACTGCCTTGCCGCGCAGGGCTGGCTCCTTATAAAACCTTTGGATGCTGATGTCAGCTGAAATGGTTATCTCGGCAGTCGCAAGCTGATGCACGTAAGGGAGCTGTACATAAGTACTCCCCCCCAAGATTGAATTTGGGGAAGACGCTATTTACAGTCGGTTAGCTAGGAAGAGTATTATGAAACATGATTAATAGTACAACAATGATAGTACAACAATTAATAGTACGATAAGTACAATACAATAAGATCGGACAATGTAAGTAGATACAGCGAGAACCCTATAGTGGAAATAATATAATACAACAAAATAATACAACAATACAACAGAATAGTACAACATAATAATACTACAGAGAATAACAGAACACTAGTAGCATAAAAGTGGTAGCTAGGCGTCAATTGGGCTTTATATTACTACTTCGTTTACTCATTACAACGGATGGGCATCGTTCCTCTTTTATATTCGGCGTAAGCTGTGACTATATAAAATGTGATTGCAATGATTATCAGGTAAAGTACGACGGTCCAGATGCTTGGCGTTAGATACTGCAGAACTAATTGTTTGGTTGTGAGAACGGGAACTGAAGGGGACACAAGGTGTCTGAGGCTTTTTAGTTTTACTTCTGCTGAGGGTTTTCGGTTAGAATCCCAGGGCAATTTAACGAATTTCACAAGTGACGGGGTATTTACCGTTCGGGTCGACGGGGTAGTCAAAGTTTGGTTTCGATATTCAATCGTACTATTTCCTGGTGAGACCAGGAAGATGCCTTGGATTTTTCTGAATTCGATATTTCCGTTATTTATAATTTTTATTTTATCTTCATAAGGGAAAAGGAATATGTATCGCTTGGCTTCGTCAAGAAATTCTATGTGATTCTGTTGCATTGTAAGTTGGATTAGGTCGCAGTTTCCGTTTATTCCTTTCAAGAGAATATCTGATTCGCACCCGTGTTCGTTAGACAGTTGCAGGTTGTTGGGGCAAAAGTAATAGTTTTGACCAGGTTCGCAGGGGTCGTTTGAAAAGATCAGGTCGGAGTTTGTCTTCGATTTTAGAACATACTTGGTTGATGGGGAAATGGTCGCGTAGACGTCTTCTACTAAGGTCGGTAAGGATTGAAGAAAGATTAAGTCGTGATCTTCGGGATATACTATGGGGACATCGAGGAAATAGACTATTTCCTCAGAGCTTATGAAGCATTTGACTTTGATATGGTTTTGAATTTCCCAGAGTGATTCTCCTTCGAAATCGGGTAAGCGGTTATTATAAAATGGAGCGAGATTTCTAAGGGTCGCTTGTAGGAGCTGAGGTTTTATAATGCTAGGGTGGAGTTTCCTCAATTTGCAAAACGTTATGGAATTTTCTATATCCTGGGTAATGTCCAGGATGAGTTGTAGTAACAACTGGTTATGCTCGAGGGCATTTTCGATTTGCTTCACGTGAGTAGTGAAAGAGCTTAGTTCCTTCAGGCTATTAATTTCGGAGACTAGGATGTCGTGGTTGTAATTAATATTGTCGATGGTGGAATTTAGATCGTTGATTAATTGGTTATTTATGGAATAGTGGTGGTTGATTTGTTGTGCAAATATTTCCTGGTTATTTTGGAGATGTTGAATAATTCGGTTGTACTTCTCCTCGTCGTTAGCGTCGAGGTTTCCAGTTACAAATTTTACAACAGAGCCTAATCCGTTAAGTAGACCTCGTTTTTGGCGACGGGGTAGAATAGATTCAAAAATTCGTTCCTCGGCTGACTTTAACATATGTTCAATTACTTGCGTCCGTGGGTGGATTATTTTCTGCACTTCCCTATCGGTTTCAGTGATTCTTAGGATTTCGTCGTAGTGAGCACGGATAGCGTTTATTTGGTCGAGGACTCCTTCCAACTTGTAATAGTGGGTTATGGTGTGGTAATAATGGATTCTTCTAGCGGGACCTAGACGTACGGGTAGTAGTCCTAGATTTAGCGTGACGTCTTCCATTTCCAGTCCGTCAGTGATCAGTAGTTGGCAGGACGACACCAGTATCCTGAAATTGTTTAATGAGGTTAGGTGTGTCAGTCAGTCGTGTCACTCGTTGGGATTATTGTTACTCCAGAGTTTGGTTTAAAATTTCAACGCATATGTTGTGTCTTAGTGAGGGAATGTCGGGGATGTCAGTATCTATTGCCTCTTGTTTGGCGGTTTTGTTCGCAAATTGCATGACGAATACTCCGCATTCATGAGTTCCCGGTTGTTGAGGGATGTTTCGGTTTTGTTCTATTTTCCACGTTGAAAAATCTATGGCAGATCCCTTTTTGGCGTGGTGCTCATGCGAGAGGTAATTTCGAATGCTGGTGAGGCATTTGGAACCGTCTAGGTTGAGGGAGTCCAGATAGGTAATTTCTTTAATTTTGGGGCGGACCACGATCAGTCTCCAGTGGCTTAGGTCGAAAATTGGGATTAAGACTATGTCTTTGTCGAAAATATCAGTCTTTTTACTGTAGTTTTTGACTGCTTCGTAGCCTCGGTTAGCGAAAGAAACGTATAAAAAGGTATTGAAACAGAAGATAGAGGGGCCAATTTTAGTGTTATTTCTCTCTTGTATGAGTTCAAAATAGAAGTTTATAATGTTGTCGTTTACCCAATTTGAACCTTTAAGGCTGATTAAGTCTCCTCGGGTGATGTTGAGGTTAAACTTCTTGACAAGGACTTCCAGTTTGTTGGCACTTTCGTCCCAAGCATTGGTGACGTTAGGAGTGAACTTTTTGGGTCGTCTTACGTTGGAGAGGTGGATTTTGGCGACTGTGTTGTGATGCCTGGGTTCAATTTCGGCTATCTTTAGGTCTGAGTTAATTTTCACTATCGTCTCTTTGTTGCATAGGGGTTTAGTTTTGGATTGTTTTTGGACGGTGTTTACAAAAACTTCTTCCGGTATTGGTGGGAGTTCTTCCCTTTTTACGTTTTGCTTATCCATGTTTTTCTGTTTGGCGGTCTCCAGTTGTTCTCGCGTTTGTGAGTATAGGTGTGACATGCGTTCTTTGTGTCTCTCAAGGTAGTTATTCACGAGCGTTTGGTCTGTGTGGAGGTCAAGTAGAGTGTTTTGACGGATGTGGCCGTAAAGGACTTCGAAAGGTGTGTATTTCCCGAGTGCGGAATGGATGGAATTGTTATACGCTAACAGTGCGTGAATTACTTTGGTACGGATACTCTCCTTTTTGTACTCTGTCCGCTCGCCTAGAAGGCGAATGTGTTCCAGCAGGGTTCCATGGAATCGTTCGACGATTCCCTGCGATTCTGGATGTTGGGAGGACACGTAGTGGAGGTTAATTCCGTGTAACAAGGCGAATTCTCTAATCACTGAGGATTGAAATTCCGGGGCATTGTCAAGGGAGATTGTTTTAGGAATGCCGTGATGTGTACAATGGTTTAGGAGGGCGTCCATTATGTCGAGTGAGTTTGAAGATTTTAGAGGATAGGCTTGCGCAAATTTAGAAAACTGGTCTACGACGGTCAAAAATTTTGTTTTATCAAAAGTAACTGTGTCAATAAAAAGGGTTTCTAAGGGTTTAGATGCTGTAGGGGTTACGTTATATTTTAGTCTGAGTGGGGCACGGTCGTACTTGGCACGTACGCACACTTCGCAGTTGTTGATGTACCTTTGTATGCACTGTCGCATATCGGGCCAGTAGTAAGTCCGTATGAGATGTTTGTGTGTTTCGTCGATACCGCGGTGGTTTGTCAGGCCTTCGTGGTATGTACGTATAATGTCCGTTTGTTGCTCTGTTTCAAATACGTCAGTGAGGAGGGATGTGTATTTAGCGAGGCTGAGTTGACTGTTGGTGAAAACTTTCATGAGGACGCGAGTGAACGTCTCGTAGAGGTCGTCTTCGAAGTAAATGCCGTATTTAATTTTAGGCATAAGGTTTTCCTTAATGAATTTGATTATGTCTTGTTCGGGTTGCGTCTTTGAAATTTGTACAGTGATCCTCTTTCGATTATCGAAAAGTTTTTTGATGCTGACTGGATTTGCGACGGGAAGGTTGGCTGATTTGACGATAATTTGATGTCTAAGTTTATTTACCGGACTATCTCTTATAGGTATGGTTGTTGACGTGTTACCTATTGCATTCGAGTGAATAGTTTGATCTTGGTCGGAACCACTTTCGGAAGGATTGACTGCCACTGAATTTGAACCTAAGAGAGGGAGCCGATTGACTATTTCTATTTCGTCGGAAGTGAGTTCTGAAAAGAAATCTTCCACGGCGAAGTCGGGGTCATCAGGACAGGACCTTTCGTCTTCGGAAAGGTTTAATAGTTCTATCCTGGACAGGGCGTCTGCGTTGGAGTTCGCTGAGCCTTTCTTGTATAGGATTTCAAAGTCGTAGGCTGCTAGACGGGTTTTCCATTTAAATAATTTTGAGCTAGGTTCCTTGATGGAGTGAAGCCATTGCAGTGGTTGGTGGTCACTAAACACTTTGAATCGCCGTCCGAATAGGTAAGGTCGAAAATGATGGATTCCCCAAACTACGGCTAGTAGTTCGCGTTCTATTGTGGACAGTCGTCTCTCTGTGTCATTTAGTGTACGGCTAGCGTACGCAATAGGTAGGTCTTGTCCGTCGGTTACTTGGGATAGTACGGCTCCGATAGCTACGTTAGAGGCATCGGTGGTTAGTCGGAATTCTTTGTTGAAGTCAGGGTATTTGAGTATAGGTTCGTTAGTCAGTAGTTGCTTGCATCGTTCGAAACAGGCAATGTAGTCAGGGTCTGTAATGTCAATCTTGTAACCTTTTTTCAGGCAGCGCGTCATTGGTTTGGTGATTCCCGCAAAGTCGGAAATGAATCCCGGTCGGGAATGATGGTTTGGTGAATGTGTTGGGTAATAGCCCAATAGTCCAAGGAAGGATTTGATCTGGGTGCACGTTTTAGGAATAGGAAATTTGAGGATGCAATCGATTTTTTCTGGGTTGGGCTTAACGCCTTGGTCAGTAATCATGTGCCCAAGGTACGCAACTTCCTTTCTAAAGAAATCGCATTTAGCCAGTTGGACCTTCAGATTGGCGTTCCTGAGGCGCTTGAAGACTTCGTGGAGGTGTCTAATATGCTCCTCGAGGGACACACTAAACACAATCACGTCGTCCATATAAACGCACGAGTAATGGCCAGCGGAACGCATGACGTTGTCCATTAATCTCTGAAAGGTACTGGGGGCATTGCGGAGTCCAAACGGCATGCGTTTGAACTCTAAATGATATGAAGGCGTGCTGAAGGCTGTTTTAGTTTGGGAGCTTTCTTCCATGGGTATCTGGTGGAAACCCGCTCGGAGGTCGATTACGGAAAAGTACTGGCTTCTGCCTAATTTATCCAAGAGTTCAGATATTTGAGGCAGTGGGTATTTGTCGGGGATAGTGACTTCGTTTAGCGCGCGGTAGTCTACGACTAAACGACAACGAGGTGGAGCGTCAGGTGGGCTTCCTGGGATTGGTTTTTTGGGTACGAGGAAGATTGGAGCGTTGTAAGGGCTGGTGGAATGAGTCACGATTCCTTGGTCTAACATTTCTTGGACTTGACGGTCAACTTCCTTGCGATAGACCTCGGGAAATCGGTAGTTCCTGGTGTAAATGGGCATTTCATGTTGGGTTAGGATGCGGTGTTGAATTGCGGTTGTGTAAGTTAGTGGCTGGTGTTCGTAACTGAAAATGTCGGGGAATTTTTTTACCAGGTTGGAGATGGCACTCTTTTCGGCTTCGTTCATGTGGTTGATTTTGAGATCTTGAAGGTTAAATTTGAAAGTTTCGTCCCAGAAATGATGTAAGTCTTGCGTGACGTCCGTGTGTTTTGCCGGTGGGATTGCTTCTACTTTGAAAGGGGCAATTTGAGAGAATTTAGCAATTTTTTGTTCGGGGTTGGAAATGGTTACGGTTGTCTCGAAATTTTCGACCTTGACGAGGCTTTCGGGAATTTCCATTTTGCCGATTTTGGTGTAGGGTACTAATGCTTCTCCCTTTTCGACGTTAACCCGAACTTTGATCTTTTGGATCGTTCGTGCGTCTATTAAGTGGAGGTCGGCACATTCGGACCCGAGATATTGCAATTTTATTGCCCCGTGTCGGGTTGTGATTAAGTTTTATACGAAGTCGAGGGAACAGGATAATTTTTCTATTATGTCTAGGCCAATCAGGCAGTCAAATTTGGAGTGGAAGTCAAAGATCCTGAACTGGTGATTCAGATGTTTTCGCCCGAACAAGGGTCCAAGGGGTACCATGGTCGTGAAGAGACCGTCTGTACACCCGTGTGCAGTTCTGACAGTAAAGGGGTTCGATCTGATTTTATCTGGGAAGAAATGTTCTGCAATGGAAGAGTTAATATAAGATTTTGTGGAGCCGGTGTCAATTAGGAAGCGGAGCTTGGATTGGGGACAGGTAATGTAGGGTAGTTCGAGGATCGTTTTCTTCTCTAGGTTCATTAGGACGTATTCGGGGATTTGAGGCTTGTCTCCTCTAAAAAACAAGGTTCCTCTTGATTTTCCAAGTTTGGTTCGTCGGAAAGGTTTTCTTCCTGAACGTCCTCTCCTTGGGGATACTCTTCATTCTGATGGTAGTTTTGGGGATCATTGGGATTTTCGTAATAGACATAGGAGCCTTGCGCTCCTTCTTCCGACATTTGATGGTAGTTGGGGGACGTTTGCCAGCTCATGCGCGACTGATTGCCTGGGTTCCTCTGGAGGTTTTGGTTCGGATGGAGATTCGAACGCCAGGGTTGCCAGGGTTGTTGATTTTGGGGCCGCTGTACGAAATTTCCAGAAGGGGGTTTTGTCCCTGTTGGTTGTCCCGCGTTACTAGGTTGGTTTGCTCTCATTTGGGGGTTATTTGGATTTGGCCTTGGGTTCCCACCGAAATTTGTTGGTCTGGGGCTTGGAGATGCATAGTTTTGAGGTTTGGGGTTTCGGTTGAAATTGTTATTATTGTTCATCGGTCGTGGGCCTGGCTGGAAGGTTGGTCTGGGGAGGTTTGGAGGTACGTTAGGTCCTATTTTTCTGGTACCCGTCGACAACATTTGGTAGTCATTGGTCATCAGTCCAACGGCCTGACTTAGTGTCTCGGGGTTCCTGGCTCTTAAGCTGGCTCCCAGGGGTTCTTTTAGATGCATCAGAAACACTCTTAGCGCCAGCTTTTGGAAGTGGTTTATGAGGACATTCGCGTCGCGTTCTTCCTCGTGCGTCCTAGTATAGGCTATGAGGAGTCTCAAATGTTTTTGTACCCTATCGTGGAATTTGAAAGGGTCTTCCTGATCTTGTTGTCTGAAATGAGCCAGATGTAGGGTTAATGTAGGACCGTCTCTTTTGTCCTCGAATCCTCCTATAATCGCGTCCCTTATTTCTTTATACGTGGAGCAGTCGCTAGCTGCGATGAGCTCCGCGGCGGGGGATATGATTTTAGATTTTATGGCAGAGATCAGGGCAAAATTGTGAAAGGACCCAGGGGCTGTCTCGTCAAAAAATTGGTCGTATAATTTCTGAGTTATTTCTAAAAATGGTTTGACTGCTTCAAGTCTGCCATCAAATAAGGGGATCATATCGACATAGTGCTTGGAAAGAGTGGCGCGGTTACCCTCTGGTATAACTTGGTTTACCATTAAAGATTTTACCAACCCTGTTAGTTCCGCGATCTGATTTTGCTGTTGGCCAATTATCCTTTCGGCGGTCCATTGTTCCGCGTGGGCGTTGGAGGAGCTTGTTTGTTGGGGGTCTTCCATTTGGTTCTCAGAGATGGTAGTTAGAGGAGATTGAAATTTAGGGAATACCCTAGCGTGAAGGTATTTCTTATATAGTTTTGGAATTTTGGCGAATTAATTCGCGGCTTTGTAAAGGATGTGAATAGCGGCTGAAACAAATTCAATCTGACGCTTTGCTGTACAGGGGAAGAGAAATGGGTTAGCTTATAACTAACATAAAGAGTAAACAAGATAATGATATTTTGAAATATTAGTTGCTAAGACTTAAGGATAGTGAAGGTCGACGGAGTTCTCGACGGAGGAAGATTAGGTCGGGTGAGTATCGTGTGGGCGAGAGAGTCGCGGGCTGAGCAAGCTCGGGTGAGCGAGAAGATAAGATGCGGATGAAAGGCGGCGTATTTAAATGTTCGCCTTTAGATAGCTCCCAAGTGCGAGTCGTTGGAGGAGATGATTATTGCGATTTTTAAATGAAGAAATTTTTCTTGAAGTTTCTCCCAAGTGCGCGTCGTTGAAGGAGATTGAATGATTTTAATTCGTTTTTGATTGTTAGGTTTCTCCCAAGTGCGAGTCGTTGGAGGAGTTTGATTAAGCAGCGCCCCAAGTGCGAGTCGTTGCAGGGCGTTGAGTTAATAATTTTGGTAGTCCCAAGTGCGTGTCGTTGTAAGACTCCGGTTACGAAATTATTAAAGCTTAAATTTAACTCACAGAAGAACGGCGTAGATCATTCTCAGTCGAAGATCTCTGGAGGCGGCTTCTGTGAGGAGTGGTGTTTCGCTTGACCGTTGGGTGGTTCGTCTCGAGCCAATTCGTCGATGTTCTCTCGAAGAATTCCGCTGAGTTGTCCGGAACGACTGCGCCAGATATATTAGGTGTTTCCAGAAATGACTTTTTAAAAAAAGTTATTTTATTCTTGCACACAAAGTAAAGATAGACAACATGAACCTAACGGTCTGAAGCGCAAACACCAACTGCCTTGCCGCGCAGGGCTGGCTCCTTATAAAACCTTTGGATGCTGATGTCAGCTGAAATGGTTATCTCGGCAGTCGCAAGCTGATGCACGTAAGGGAGCTGTACATAAGTTATATGTGTCACTCCAGACGATAACTCTCGATAGAATTGAGATAAACAGCTCAAATTTGCACAAAAAATCTATCTTGGCAATCGAAAGGCTAAGTTCGAAGATGGGCGAAATTGGCCTACTCTAAGGAGGGTTTTGGCGCATTTAAAGTGCGCAAAAATTACCCAGAAATCCCCAAAATGTTATTTTCCAACAAGTGACCCCTCATTTTAAAGGTTTTTGCACGCTGAACACGATGGTGGAATCGGATTTTAGATATCTTGATCCGTTCTCAAATTAGAGCATTTAAAGTGCGCAAAAATTACCCAAAAATCCCCAAAATGTTATTTTCTAACAAGTGACCCCTCATTTTAAAGGTTTTTGCACGCTGAACACGATGGTGAAATCGGATTTTAGATATCTAAATCCGTTCTTAAATTAGAGCATTTAAAGTGCGCAAAAATTACCCAAAACTAGGATAATCTTTAAACTCTTACCCCCCCCCCCCACCCCCTTAGAGTGGTCAGATTGAAAAATGTGAGAAGTATTAATTGAAGACGAGAGTTCGAAGCAAAAAAGGGGGAGGCAAACGATTAGTACAACTCCTTGAATTTCCCATTTGACATATAATTGTTATGATACCTTCATAGATAGACAAGTACCGGCCCACGTATTACTAGAAGGAAGACGAAAGAAAAAATCTATTTCAAATTATTCAATTTAGGTACTAACAGTAGGAGGAAGAAGGTTAGGTAGGTATCTTATCAATTTATTATCAGTATCATACGAATATTTGATATTCAAAGGTAGGTAGGTACTTAACATGATAAAAATAATATCAATGAAGAAGGAAGGATCTACCTACCTAGTAGAGCAAATCTTGAACTGGTTTTAGATACCAGGCCTGAAATCGTAGTCAAGAGGAAAGGCCATTCAGAAGGAACAAGGAATCTACTCATAACAAACGGTAGAATCAGGATGGACAAAACGTACAAATTAAAATAAATACGAAGAGAATATACATAGAAAACCAAATTTTAGACCGAAGTTTTCCTTTATTCAAAACCATAGCCATTAAGGGGGCGCAGACCCTGTTTTTTGTCAGTTTCTTCACGTTTTCTCTGGCTGTGGTTAACTTACAGTTCTGGGGAAGGTCTTAATACGCATTATATTAATCCGTGAATAGAGTTAGGGTCATAGCTCTAAATGATTCCTGAAATTTCCGAAAATTCAAATTCAAAAATGTAGTTTAAAAAACTTTTTCTTGAATGTTTGTGTTTTACGACATTTTCGGAGAGATAATAAAGTTGATAATCCAAGAATCAAAATTTTGTTATGTAAAATAAGAAAGAAAACGTGAAGAAAAATTTTACGTATTTTGAAAAAAGGCTCGAGAAAGGGGGCGCCGCCCGTAGGCGCTCTCTGCGGGCAATGTGCCGAGTCTCTCCCCCTTCACACGCAGCCACCCTGCCCTGTCGCTTCGCTCGTCGTGTAGTCTAGTATAGTATCCATGGCATTATCAGTTCCAGAGGCTCTTTGCCTGGGAAGGAGGTAATTTTCAACGTTCTTGGTCGGAGGGGCAGAGGGGGAGGCGGTGTTGCCACATTCACAGGACGAATGGCATCGCTGTAACCCGCACAGTCTGCATCCCAGCTAAGCTTCAGAATATTAGTTCCCTGTTGAGCTGGCCTACCCTTCCACCCATCCTTCCACATGCTCACCTACCTCAGCCTATTACCGTCATAGTTTTCACATGATTGGATAAGTAATTTTTACAGTATTTTCCCAATTATGTTGGTTACCTACTTTCCTAATTAAAGCTACAATCCAATCAGCCATAATTTTATTATTCATAGTAGGTAGCTACCTACCTATTTACGGTACGTATTAATTACGTATATCAATTAAATGTTTCATAAACTGGATTAAATTTAGCAAAATCAATTAAAAAAAATAGGGGATGATTGTTTTAAGTGGGTAAACAATTATTTGAGAAATAATCCGCTAGGTAGATCGAAAGTTGACGCCACAATCGCTAGGTGCATACCTGAATTCATTTGAGGAAGTATAGGCATGTACCTACTTAATTTTCTTATTTTTTAACTATTCTGCTCGAACTTCTTGTTCGTCACATAATATTATCTGAAAGCCTCGAAACTTACCTTGCCGGCTGAGTGGCGCAAGGTCAATCTCTGACCCATCCGGATTGTTGTAGGTACTATTATTTTTCTGTCTGGGGTACTTTTGTTACGTAATAATTTAATTTTGAGAGGAGTTTTACTGGGCATTTATATATGTATGTAAATTTGACTGTTTATTTTTTATTTATGTAAATCAATGTGTGGCCAATGAATATATCGACTGGACACAGATACCTACCTGTGTGAGACAAATAACTTAGGTACTCCCACACAGTGTGAGATTTGTAATTTCATTTCATTTTTATTAATACTTATGTGTACTTCACTCAAAATTAGACATGACTTTTTTAAAGATTGATTACACACTGTCTAAAGTGTTCTACCTGTCATACTAATACAGAATCAATTCAAAGACAAATTATCCAACATGATTTCAAGTACCTACTTTTAATCATCATACCTTTCACTACCTACTTGAATTGAACGACAATAGGAAGAGGATTAGATAGTAACAAATAACTTTTCAGGTGTTTGTTTTATTCAATGACTGAAATGTAAACAAATAGAAAAGTAAATTGGAAAGCTCATGAATAATATTATACAGTTACACTGCTCACATTAGCTTTTATTTTATTGGACACTGAGTTAGTCTGGATCTAGGTAGGCATTCGGAAATCCATTTAGGTTCATGTTCATTTAAATCGGAGTTCAAACTCGCTTCTTGCTGTATATACGACTGGAGTTGTCAACTTCGGATATCTCGTCAATTCTGATCGTCTTCCTGAACAAAAATACACAGTAGCAAATTACAACAGGCATTTCTATAATATTAAATGTAAATGTAAATAAAGTGAATGTAATGTAAATAAAGTTTTCCTACATACACTTATTTCATGTATAGGTGCTATCTTCTATAATGTTAATAAATAATGTCAATGACCCCCAAAAATCCTAATTAGACCCCTGTTCTGTGTGAAAAGCAACTGAAATGGTATTTTTCTGCCTTCACTCACCCTTCCATGCCACTTTCAGTGATTTTATATAACAATTTTAGCAGTTTTTACCAATTTTTGACCCCTTAAAAACTCAAATTTGACCCCCTTCAAATTTTATAAAATTGCTTATCCTTTTGTTTGGCGATAAGAACATTTCGGCGAAATTTGGAATTTTTATCACGTAACCAAGGTCAGGTATCGTCTGGAGTGACACATAAATAAATGTATATAAATATAGGTATACATTTTTGTTAAAATCTAAGGATGAAATCAGGATGATCTGAAACGGATTCGTCTATAAAATAATTTCAAAAACTTATGTTCTGAAAATTTTGGACCCATTGCAATACCTTCATTTTCCTTAAAAATTCGCGAACATTGTTGTGTGTATTTCATCAGTTTATCTTACCTAATGTTATCTGTAACATTTAGTGCTTCGTTAAATTTAATTTAAATTCAGCTTTCTTTGTAATTTCAAACCTTATTACCGAATTTTCAAAGAAAATAAAGCTATTGCTATGGGTAACATTTTCAGAACATGAATTTTTGAAATATTTTTATAGGCAAATCCGGTTCAGAGCATCCTAAGTTCATCCCTAGATTTTAGCAAAAATTTATTACGTAGATTTATGTGCCACTACAGATGATTTCTGTCCTTGGGTAGGCACATGGTAAAAATTCCAGATTTCTCCAAACCGTTTGTATTGCCAAACGAAAGGATGAGTTCGAAGATGAGCAATTTTCAAATTCCAAGGGAGTCAAATTGGAGTTTTTAGGGGCTAAATGTCGGCTAAAATTGCTATAAAAATCATTGGAAGTTGTACGGAAGGTTGAGTGAAGACAGAAAAATACCATTTCAGTTGTTTTTCACACAGAATAGGGGTCAGATTTTGATTTTTTGGGGTAAAAAATTGGTATTAATGGTAAAATCAATATTAATTCACCTGACGTTGTGTGGGGTGGTTAATGACGACGGAGGTACTACCTCGATGATAAAACTATTTTTCTCAAAAGCAAGTGGGTCAAATTTGACGTTATTAGGGTCAAACATCGGTAAAAATGGGTGAAATCACGAAAAGTTATCTTAATTTTAAGAAAAGTGGTATGGATTCTCGCTATATCATCTTTTTACACAATATCAGGAATATTTCTTTGAAAATTCGCTCTTATAGCCATGCTACGTGAAAGGATGTTTTTTCTATTTCCGATAACCCCCCCCCCCCCCCCCTTTTCAACACTACGCCACTGCGTATTATAAATCTGTGCTGATCTGGCAAAACGTGGTAGGTAAGTCCAATACAGATGATTTTACAGGAGAGCGTGTCAAAGTTTTGCAGGTTCAGAGAAGCGCATGAAGAATCTGGGGAATGTGATATTACAGCGAAATATTTGATCTGCTTCTAATAATAAGAAGTATTACCTGATTTTTACTCAAAGAAAGACCATTTGGTGGGAGACATCACTGTCTGCCAGACTCTGGATCGGATGTTGTTTGGACATGAACTGAGAACAGAAAATAACATAAAATCAGTAAATTTGGGTATTTGCAATGAATTAGAAATATCAATGAAAACCTTAGAAATACATTTTAATCTATCGAGTATCTGCTTGGTGTTTTGACTGATAGATGTGAAGAGTTGGGAATTTACAGTATTTCTTAGGTTTTTATTGAGGTTTCCTAATCTACAAAACCAAAAAACCTTGGAAACACATCCATCTATATTAACCATGGAAACATTCTTTTTTTTTAAACTTATTGCAATTCAATTTTGACGTTCAGAGTAGGGTAGGTAGCTACCTAAAGATTTTTTTATTCATTGCTCATCGCAGATTGTATCTGCTTGATATTTTGACTGATTGAATTGAAAGAAACAGTAAAGGAACAGCCAACATTTCTGTAGATGTCCAACGGAATCATAACTACGGAGATTTGGCCGCAGGATATTTTACAATAACTTTCCAACGAAGGTTAAAGATTTTCGTGGAATGATGGGTTGAGTTTTACTCCCAAACTACGGAGAACGTAGGTACTAATTACGTGACAATCATTAGACTAACACAAAATCTGTATACTACTACTACTACATCTGAAAACTATTTCAATTTGTTGCTCTACACAGAAAACACTAAGGATTAATTAGGTACCTAATTATGTAAATCTGCGGTATCAACTTACTGTTCTGCGCCTCTTTTTTTCGCCTTTGTTACCGATGTTTCTCCTGGTCCACTTCTTCGGCGGTGGAGGCATACACTTTGATACACTCGACGGATATCACTACGAATGAACAATAGTATATACTGATACTAACGTGAATGAACCGCGTGAGAGAAGAAGGAGAACAAAGGAATGAACTAAAAACAACAGAGTATAACCTGTCGAGCGGAAAACTTGCAGAGGGAGAGGAGAAGCTCACGTACCTAATCACGAATGTTATAGTGTCCATAAGGCAATGGAATTGATAACTAAAAACTAACTGCGCACTTACAACAACCATCGAAATTCGGCAGGCGCCCC
The DNA here is from genome assembly GCA_954871275.1 of Leptopterna dolabrata. Lineage (NCBI taxonomy): Eukaryota > Metazoa > Arthropoda > Insecta > Hemiptera > Miridae > Leptopterna > Leptopterna dolabrata. The sequence goes on along the minus strand of OX940982.1, from coordinate 25,291,245 downwards.
TACCGGTGGGCGCCAAATCTCCAAATCTCGCTGGGAATCTTCCCGCGGAAGCGATGTGGAAGTGATGTTCAGCGCACTCTCGTGGTTGGGGGTGCTACTGGCCTTCCCGTCCCGCGCCCCCTTAATTCGAATATTTCTTTGAAAATTCGCTCATTAAGTCATGCTGCATGACTGGTTTTTTTCAAGATTTTCCCACTGTTTCCCTCGTAAAATAAAAAATTTAAAAAACAACTATTTGATGCTGTTTCTTGAAACTAGTTGAATATGTGGTCGAAGGTAGCCAATTTTAAATATATTCTCTAATGATCTAGTCTTTTTGTCTCTGTACTTCGGGCAATAATTGAGATTAGGAGTTAGATCCTCTAAACTTTCTTGGCATCCTGTGCCTTGGAGAGCTCAAACCTCTCCCTACAAGGAACCAAAAGAATGGTATGTTACCATGAGATCCGTAAAATTCCATAAAGAATAATAAACCTATGTGAGATGTAAAATGACATGCGAGCTGTAGCCTGATTAGATTAGAATCTAGACTCACCCACAAATCCGCCCATTTGAGCAGGCGTCCTCCCAACTGAGTTAGTTTTGTACGGTTTGGCACCTGCTGACAGCAGGATCTGGCACAGTTCTGCGTTTCCCGACAGAGCTGCAAAATGCAGAGCTGTGTAGCCATGCTCGTGTTTGTCAGAGTTGACATCAGCACCCTGCGCATCGGTTCATGGAGCATTACAGATCCGTGGGCCATTACTTGGTCGAGTCACAAACCAGTCAAATGATTTGGTGTAAGCCCCATTAAAATCAACACTTGTATCAATAACTAAAATGTGAATGGAATTATTTGTTTACCTGGTCGATTAGGTACTGGCTGATTTCCTTGTTCCCTTTGAAACACGCGTGAGTCAGAGGTGTCATACCATGGTCGTCGTAAATGTTGGGTTTAATCCCGTGGACTGACATGTGTTTGGTGAGTCCATTGAGGTCTCCATTCGTAATAAAATCAAAAACTTTTCGCTCTTCATCACTCAGCTCCAGTTGGGGGGCCATATTAATAGAAACTATTGATTTCTTGGAGTATTTGAAGCAGCAGGCTAATGCAGGAGAAGGTTAGGAAGTCTGATGGGTTCACGCGAAAATGTTTATGGATAATAATCAGAACTCCATCTGGATCCCGCTACGTACTATCGCTGGAGGCGCTAATATCGCTAAGAGGGAAGGACCATTTATGGCAATGATAGCGGCAATAACTCGCAATAATGTGCGGTCTTGAAGGCTGGGTACACTCCTTTGACCCAGTTTTTCCCCTCCATAAACGCAGGTACCTTATCTGATTTGGGTAAAATCCTAGTATCCGTAAAAATACCTAGTAGGACCTGCCGACACGATTCCTACCCACTTTCTCATCCTAGATGTTGATATTCTGGAAAAACGTGTTTCAACCGAAGAACGTTCAAAACAAACCATCGGGCAGGTAACTATAGTAATAATTCGTAAAAGGTATATAAATTAATTAATTATTAAAAAGTGCGACAAAGTAAATCATACCTATTATAACGCTGCATCAGTAAGTAGACGGCGGGCGGGGGGTGAATTAGAGGGCGGTCGCATTTCAGCACAATATATTTATCATCAAATAGGTAACCCTGGTTTACTTATTTCATACAAATTCGTAGAAAACTACCAAATGGCTGGTTGGCACTTTTCCTTATAAATATAATATAAACTTTTCAACAATTAAAATTCTCAATGCAGTATTTTTAACTAGGTACAATGTCTTACATGACTAACGAATATAATATTTTACATTTTTCTAGTAGGTACATCATTTTGAATATTTTTCCCATAATCATAATTTTTGTTTGTTAAAATCTACGATATTATCATTACAGCGAGTTGGCTTCGAGAATCATCTCTCGTATATGCTAACATGCCTACTTTTCTAGAAGTACACGTCTACCAAAACATATCTTCAAAATATTTCAATAATTCCCAGTATTTAGTTAATATACAAAGCAACCATGCTAACATCTCATTTTGAATTTCGTATTGCAATAATTTAGTTCTGTATTTTATTTCCTCCATAATAATCTAAATTACACTGATTATTGCACACAATATAAGCGTTCTAGTTACACTTTGTTTTATCTTGTTTATACAAATATCTAAAATACATTCTAGACTTTAATGGTGTTCTCATACAAAATATAATGGCCTGTAGAGGTGGAAATGCTTTGAATATATTGTCACATGATAACATTTGAAAGGAAGGTTGAATGAAAGTAGTTTGAGCAACACGACGAAAAAAGCATCAAGCTATCTTTTTACGCATCTTCCAGCTCCTAATAACCTATATTTATTTAAGTGGGTTCCTACAATAGTCTGCGAGATATTATGTACAACTTCGGAATCAAGTGGGAATCTTCTCTGAAACTACGTCTACAACAAACAGCGAGTCCTACATATAAAAAATTTCCCTTTCCGTGTTGAAAACTAAAGGGAAAGCCAAAAATCACAAGGTCTTGCTTCTAGCGTAGTTGTCAGACAACAGAGAACGAATTTATAATAAAGCATCATACCAAGACGACTTATATGCTATTTCACTACACTTTACACTAATGTAGGTACGACCTAATCTAAATGATTTTTTCCTATCAACGTCAAATCATGGTAATGCCAACAACTAATTTTTGTATTGATATGATTAAACAGCGTATAAACTGGGTATAGGATATTATACTCATATTGGTATAGGTAAATATTTGATAATTTTCATATCAGCTATACAATATACATATTTTTATTGTACATACCTATATGGGATTATTCGTCATCGATCTATGATAGGCTACGGAATCATTCAACATGATGGGGTAGATACACATCCACACAATATGGGCACACGAAGTGTAGAAATAAAAAGAAACCTCAGTTAGAAAGGAATAGTGTGTAGGCTCTTGGTAATGGACAGAAAACGATGAGCAAGAGTTATTGTTGAAAACATTGAGATGCTTTACCTACCTAGGTACAACCATTGTAACGTATTAGGTACTTTTCTTGTTGAAGTAAACCATCGATATAGGACCCAAGATTGTTAACAACCAAAGACACTAAGTTGTCAATTTTTCAAGAACTCGCAGCAGTAGTTATCCTTACATATATAAAAATATGGAACTCTTCATCCCAAATCGTTGCTGCATCCATTGGTTGTGATAAATATCAAATCTCGGTTAATATATTTATTATCAAATAGGGACCTACCTGATGAAGATATAGTTACGTTTTCTTCGACTTGGGGATTGCGTATTTTTGTTAGGTAGGAAACTAACTACTGATCCATTAGGTACTCGGCAATCCAAAATGGGAAATGTCAAGTTACTTTTGGTTGATGTGTCAAGTCACACTGCAGTAGATACGTTAAATGCAAACAATTAAATAGAAAGTACTTCCTTGAAGTAAATGTGTTCAGGGAGAGTCAAGTGTTTCAAATTCATATTAAGTTATTTCGGGATGATCATAGCCAGGTAGTAAGTCCCATAAACTCACTTATGAATCACATATCTTAAAACTTGGGTAAAATACGAGGTTGAAGATAGATCCAAAATTTAAAATGCAAAAAGATATTGTGAAATGTTGTGACGACGTTGTGGACTCATTTTCGCAATACTAGCTGTCAATATTGAAGTAGTTTTGGCATTGATTGTGCACTGGGGTTCGCCCTTTTAGACCGATACTGAATGTGAGATGCAGCGGTTTACAGATTAACTCAAAATATTCATAAACATTTCAAATAAAACATTTTTATAAACAGAAATTGTAGTCATGCAAATAATTTCGTTTTTAGAGTCCGTAGCGAGTTGTCATGTAGGTACTACCTGTAATGAACTGCTCAACTCTTTATCATTAGGTACCTACCTGCTCTTCTACTCAACGATTAAGGCAATCTCGCTACATCTCCACGGAAGTGCCCTAAATATAAAATGTTCAAATGTAGGTACTATGCATAATTGTCCACGGATTTATTTAACCCTTCTCCGGACAAACGCCATCTCACTTAAACTCAAGAGAAAAATTAAACTCAAGCCAAGCCATGGCCAAAGTTTTCATATTACCTAATGGATTTTCCGTTCATTTTAACAATAATAAATCAACAGAAATAGGAGGATGGAGTCAGAGAAGTCACTTCGTAAACACCAGGATATGGAGGAACCAAGTTTGAACAGAACATAATAGAAAGATAGGTAATCATTCACAGAAATATTGTTGAACAAAAATTGTTGGGTATGGCTGTGGCTTATATAAACAGTTAATAATAGTTTATTGATTAGTGTATACGTATAAATAGTTTGAATTCTCAAAGTCTGCTCAATCATTCACTTCAAATGAGGCACAGCAAATATACAAATTAATTATCATTACTGCAAGTTTGTTGATTTTTTGTTTATAACGTTGATTCTTCTTCTTGCGCCAATTTCAATACAATATATGCATTGATGCAACGACCGTTATCGTTGGCTGACTGATAATGGCTGTTCATCTTTTTATTCCTCTGATTGATTCTATATTGCTAACAGGCATAGATAGTAGAAATTGTCGCAAAGATATATGACGTACGTTATTTAGGTACTACAGTATAACATCTAGTTTTCGTATCTAACTATAGTGGGGAGGGTTCAAACAGCTTCCGTCGCCTGGGGCGTCGTCAGACGAATCTGCGCGGGATCCGTCTGAATGCCGTTCATCGACATGGACCTCGCTAAGACAGTCTGATGATCTCTCCAAGGTGTCGTAAGAATCTTCAGTCTCTGTAAGCGTTATGAGAATAATTAGTCTGTCTAGTACTCGCAGAAATAGCGTGGAAGCCATTTTCAAATAACGTTCTCCAGCATTTTGTATTGGAAATCGATAACTAGTTTTGCGGAACCACTTACCTGCAATAGCGTTCCGGGGGTAATCAGGATTTGTATGACGGCAACAGCGGGGATCATCAGGACGCTTGAGCCTGCTATACACCAACCGAGTACGTTGGCCCACATAGGGTACACGTAGTCCTCGTACGTGAGTGGTTCGTAGCCTAATAATCCATAAACTATAATAAACTGAAAATGATAAAAACAATTATTTCCTATTAGACTGACATTGGTAAATAGTAGATAAACCTAACGTGTAACAAGCAAAAAACTAGAAAATCCACGGCCATTCAGTTTTGACACTACCTATCGTACAATACAAAATACAAGTGTAAATTCTCGACAACATTTTTGAGTAATATTAAAACGCAAATAAATAATTATATGTAATAATAAATAATCGTCGGTACACAAGAAACAAAACGGTCGTGGCATTTATGAAGCAGTTACTATTAAATGAGTGTTTGCTTGGACAAGATGTAGTTTCCTGTCCTCCAACCACTAGCCCGGTCTCAAGTATATGGTCGCTTTTATTAAATTTTCAAAATCCGAAGTGTGATGTTATTTTTGGAATTTTTTATTAATTAATATCTTATGTAAATTTGGGTTCTGCCTCCGAACTCGTGTAACAATCACACTGTGATTCATACAAATTAACTATAATTGACATTTTATGTCTACTCTGGCACATAACTCGAAAAACGTTACACAAAAACCGTCACACGAAATCGTCACGAAAATTTCTGATGATTTTCGCTTACAACCGATTCGTTGCTACGGAACTTTATCTTCGCCAGTTATCATCGTACATAAATCGTTCACCACTCGTTGGATAGCTCTCGATTTACCTAACCATAGTACGTTAACCACTGCGGACTGCGTGGCCAACAAGCTGCGGTATGAGCGTGATTGTTTAAATGAATGTTTACGTACATAATACAGTGGAGTCCGGCTAATCCGAACTAATTGGGACTGAAGGCTGTTCGGACTAGGTACCATTCGTTGGAAATCTTGACCAAAACAATTAAGTACGAAGTACTTGGTGTGGGTGCGAGAGGGGGCGCTAAGACATAAAATGTCCCTCGTGGTTGCGTACTTGTACGGAAGCTGTACCCACCGTTTGTGTTTTCTGATTTTTAAAAAAAAGTTAAAGGTAGTCACTGATTAGCGATAATCAGCTGCTAAAGTGTTTACCTGGTTTTCAAAATTACCCACGGTCAAACTTATGACGTCGCACTATGAACATGATGTGATGAGGCCGACTAAGTACTCAGACAGTGGACAGTGGACCTTACCGAAGATCCATGTAAATGCACGAATGTCCCGAGCCTGCGCTGCTGCGTCTGCAGCTTTTTTCCCATAGTTATCAAACTGTTTTCCAGTGCTTCTGATCCTTTTTATGGAACTGGTGAATCACTAAAGTTTGTGTTACTCGGTGCTAGTTAGGTACTCAAGTACACAAGTAAGTGGACAAATCCACAATTGACGCCACTACTTCCTATCACTGAATGTAAATGAGCAATCAGAAGATTCATAGGATGTTGTTTAACACACAAAATGATATGGCTACAAAGTAAAAGCAGGAATGCAGCAAGCAATGGCATTCTGAAAACAAAGAACAGGTGGTTTGACGCTTATGGATGCTGATTAGCATCCATGTGGATGCTAAATTAAAAAGGGGAAAACCTTGTAGGGGAAAAAACGTAGTATAGTAGTGTTTTCTGTGGATTATTATTAGCGTCCATGTGGATGCCAAATTACAATAAAGGGAAAACCTTGGTTGAAGCTTTACTAATGCTTATTAGCTTTCTTGTAGATGGTAATTAGAATCCATAAGCTTCAAGAAAGATTTTCCTTTTTTTTCTTAGTTAGACAACTCGAGCGAATTATGCACAATATCATTTCAACATTCTCAGTTTGAAAAATATGCGTGAGTTCAGCCCATTATTCGGACTTGTTTTCCCTAGCATACATATAAACGTGCAAGAGTGGGGTATTCCAGTGGTAAGGTGATTTTTGAAATGTTTTGATTTGATTTTGAATAATTTACCATCGATTCAGAGGTCAACACCACCTAGAGTTGAAGCGCGAGTTATGTACCTAGGTACGTTAACTTGAAATTACAGAAAAAAACGCTGCAAATCCCTTCACAACGGTTTATTATTTTGTACAGAATACCCTTCTGTTACAGATCACAGGTCTCCATATAGATAAACCTTCTATATAACATATGTACTATTCTACACGTATTATGTAGATCGCGGACCTCCGTAGGTTAGTACCTAACCCCGTACTCGTTACTAGGTACCTCCCTAAAACCGTTGTGTAATAATTTACCTGTATAAAAGGTTCCACTTCTACGGAGATAGAATAATGAACCGTTGTGTAATAATTTGCCCATCAATAATACTTCAACGGTTGTTCAAGTTGCAAAAGTACCAATCAACAAAATCCAGCCCCTTCTTGGTAGATTAGCCGTTGTGTAATAATTTGCCATTGTGTAATAATTTACCCATCAATAATACTTCATCGGTTGTTCAAGTTGCAAAAGTACCTATCAACAAAATCCAGCCAGATCGCACATCCTCCGTAGGTTAATACCTAACCCCGTACTCGTTACTAGGTACCTACCTAAATCACGAGGTAAATGTTGCTAAAATAATTCTGTCGATTGCAAACAGTACCTAACAAAAAGAAAAGCATATCATTTTTCAAATGAAATAATATCACAGAACAACCAACTCGACTTCATAGGTACCCCACCAATAAAATCGGTTTCACTACCTATCAACAAACTCCAATAGAGCCATAATTTTGGTTCCTAGGCGATACCGTTGCTCAGATGCGTCATCCGTATGTCTCAGAAAAGTGTTCTGCGCATGCGCCAAATGGTTGACGTATCATACGGGTAACGTATTTTGCCGCATACATCCGTCACCGCCTCTCGATCCCGTGAAACGTAACGACTAGACCGTGAGTAAACGTAACCTGATATGTTGAAAACAGTACATGTTGAAAACCTTGAGTACCTACTACGTGTTAGGTAACGGTGCAAACGTGATCGCGATGAATTTTCCACCATGCTTTCAAACACCAACGTTTTCGCAACCCAAATACCTACCTACCTCCCTTTCAAGCTGTTTCTGCTGAGGAGAATCAAGAGGAAGGAGAAGTTGTTACGGAAACACACATGATATGAACCAGAGCCCATAGAATCGGATTATAGTACATGGACTCCGAGGACGTTTTACGATTGCAGATTGCTCTCAGCGATCCTGCCATGGCGCACTTTTTTGACCAAAAAAGAAAAAGACGATGGTATCTGCTCTCCTTCCTCCTACTACCTCTCTATCTATGTCCGACCTCCCTTCGCCGCGTCAGTGGCAACACTGGCTTGCGGCCAACCCTGCTTTCTCCCCGCTTCCCAACCTCACTTTTGTTTTCGCCATCCGCCTGGACACTTTTAAATTTCACGCTCCCCGTATAAGTTTTAATATTTTATTTTTCTCCGGTATTATTCTTATACAGTTTCGCGTGTGCCGTTCTTTGTTTCGTTCTGTGTTTTTCTGTGCTTCGGTGTCGCGGAAAACAGTTCGGATCGTGGGGGTGCGGGTCGACCGAGAGGCAGAGATAACCTCAAAGCCGCAACCTCGTGGTGACGCCGCGCCACCAAAGAAGAGTTCAGCGGTCTCCTCAAGGACCCGGCGACTATTAAGAAGCCGGTGAGTTCGGGAGATTACGCGTCCTCTTCGACACAGCCTTCAGCTGCCTGTTTTAAGATCCTGACGTCTTCAGCGGTCGTCGGGAACTCCGCATTGTCCGATTTACGGACCTCTGCGAGTTCTCGACCTTACGCGTCGACGTCGAGGGTTAAGGAATCGGCGGGTTTGTCAGCGGTTGTCGAAAATCCCAGCATACCCGACTTACGGGCCTCTGCGGGTTCTCGACATTACGCGTCGTCCCCCGCCGTTCCTCAGTCTACCGAGCCTTCGGCGGTGCCGGCGGGACTCTCCAGTGCCAACACGTCCCACTTAGGGACCTCTGTGGTCCGAGAGGTCGCTCCCGCGTCCGCGTTGGCTCCGGACTGGTATTTCGGCTCGGCTGCCGTCAACCGGTTTGTCCCTCATTTCATGAGGCCTCAAACCGTCGAACCGCAGCCGGTCAGCGACGAAGAGGATAAGATCTCCCTCGATTGTCCAATGGACATCGGAGTGCCGGCTCAGGCCACGCCGGCCCCCGTTACAGCGGTCCAAGGGCCCTCGGGCGTGAAGCCGAAGCTGTCGGCGTCTAAGACCGAGCGCCGCAAGAAGAGGGAGTCTTCGTCGTCATCGTCAGTGTCATCCTCATCCTCTTCTTCATCCTCGTCGTCATCTTCGTCAGCGGAGCTGGAGTCTAGGAGGGAAAGGGCGAGGCGACGCGCCAAACAACTCAAGAAGAGAAAACGGGAACGGCGCCATCGCCGCCGTGCGCCGTCGCCGCCGTGCGCCGTCGCCTTCGGCTTCCTCCACGTCTTCCTCTTCGGAGGTCGCGGAATTATCCACCGGGCCACCCGCGGAGATCGTCCGGGCGCCATCTCCACTGGCGCTTCCGGACGAGATTCGGGCCATCGTCGGAGAGAAGCCCCCTCCTCCGCCCACCAACTCATTAATTCCCAGGTTATGGTGGCGTTGTCGGGGGCAATCAACGCTGTTTTGTCGCGGGATCTCGCCACAAGTCGCGTGGATTTGTTCCAGCGATTGTGGCAGATTTCACAAATGGTCTGCTCCTCGCAGTTCAGGTTGTCCGCTATGCGGAGGTCGCGTCTGATCAAGTTTTTCAAGACGCAATTTCAGCCGGCTGCGCGGAAGCAACCCGTGGCCAACAACTACCTATTCGGGGATGCCTCCGACGTTTGGGCCAAAGAGGCGGGCGACGTCGCGAGGTCAGAATCCATCCTGCTAGCCACGCCAATGGCAAAAAAGAGACCGCCGCCCCAACCAACAGCTCGGGACGCGGCCGGGTCCTCCCGACGTCAATTGTCGCTTCCGTCGACCTCCAGGGTAGAACAGTCGGGAAACGCCTCGCGCCCGCCCCAGCGCCAGCCACCGTCGGGGCAGCAGGGCCAGGCCTACCAAGGTGCGCCGCTCTCGAGGGCGCAGAAACGCCGCCGAAACCGGAAGCCGTTCAGCCGCACCAGGAAACACTGATGCCTCCTCAGGTGAGTTTTGTTCCAGTTGTTTCTAGTCAGTTAACTATTCAGTCTGACCAGTGGTGGGATTTGGAAGCCAAATTGGCTGCCCCCGCCCTTTTCGCAGGCCGAATCCAACATTTTTATACGAATTGGGAGCGAGTCACCGACTCCCCACTACTATTACAGTGGGTGGAAGGTTACCGGCTGCCCTTTGGGCCCGGTCGACCTCCCCTCCACCGGCCGAATTTAACTTCTGTGCCAATTCACCTGGATTCGCCCGCTTTGACGGATCTTTCTAGTACACAGAAATTGATGGCGTCTAAATTATCTAAATTACGTGATCTTGGAGTAGTGGAGGCATGGCCACCGGATCAGCCCTGTTTTTTGTCATCAATTTTTCTAGTTCCGAAAAAAGATTCCTCCGATTGCCGATTTATTTTCAATCTCAAACAACTTAATAAATTCATTGTTACGGATAAATTTCGTTTAGACGATTACCGATCATTTTGTGCGCTGCTGGGTCCCAGGGATTTTGCTTCCAAAATTGATTTATCGGACGCATACTTTACAGTCCCTATTAACCGGGCGGATTTACCGTATCTCGGGTTTGAAATTTTGGGCCTGGCTAGCGCGCCATATGTTTTTCATAAGTTAATGAGACCGGTGATGGCAACATTGAGGAATTCGGGAATGATGTTAGTAAACTATTTAGACGACATTGCTCTACTGGGCCGGTCTCAGGCCGCCACCACACGCGCAGCGTTATCCGCTTGCAACCTACTCACCCACTTAGGGTTTGTCATCAATTACTCCAAGAGCGTCATTACCCCGGCTCAGTCGATTGTCTTTTTAGGCCTTCATTTCGACTCGATTACCATGTATATTTCCTTACCAGAATCTAAAATTTTATCCCTTAGAACAAAGGTGACGCGCTTTCTCCATAAATCGTCATGGTCTATACGATCCCTGGCACGTCTTATTGGATACTTGGTGTCCTGTCTTCCAGCGGTCCGATATGGACGGATTTACATTCGATCCTTAGAACGAGATAAGGTACGTGCGTTAGTTCGCTATCGGAACGACTATTCGGCACGTGGTACTTTGTCGGACCTCGCTCGAGCCGAGCTCTTATGGTGGCGATCGGACACCTCTTTACGTCCGGCTCCCATTCGACCCGAGGATTATCGTCATTGCATTTGGACGGATGCCTGCTTGACGGGTTGGGGAGCCCACTTACCCCCTCATAAAATCAGTGGTTGGTGGGGGGCCGATAGAGCTACATGCCATATTAACGAATTGGAGATGTGGACGGTTTATGAAGACCTGTCTCATTTCGCAGGCAATTGGACGGATATGTCGATTTTATTACGGATCGATAACACTACCGCCGGGGACATGATCAATAGGATGGGGTCAGTGTCCTATCCGCGCCTACAAGCCATCGCGCTTCTAATTTGGAAATTTTGCGAAGAGCGGAACATATGGCTGCGGGCCTCCTATATCGCCACCGGCGAGAACGTCATAGCGGACGAGGAATCACGTCACGAATTCGAACAAGGGGAGTGGGGGTTATCCCACGAGGCCTTTGATTCCATTGTAGCAAATTTTTCACGCCCGGACATGGATTTATTTGCCTCTTCTCTCCTACATAAATGTGATCGTTATATTTCCTCTCGCCCCGATGATCACGCTATCGATATTGATGCGTTTACAATTCCGTGGGGCGGGACCTTTTTCTACTGTTTTCCCCCATTCGTCCTCCTTCCCAGAGTACTCCAAAAGATTCGTAGGGATTCGGTCTGTGGGATCGTGGTAGCCCCTTGTTGGCCTCAACAACCCTGGTTTTCATTATTTCATGACTTGGCTATTTCCGAAATTTTATATTTTGACCCGTCACCTAGTCTCTTGTTCTCTCCGGGGCGCCCTAATTTCCAAGGGGCTGTCGGCGAATGTAGTGGATACACTATGCAGATCGGTAACGTCAGGTACTTATAACCAATACTTATCGTCAATCGCTCGGTGGACCGGTTTTTGCTCTGCGCGAAATTTGGACCCCTCTATAGTTGATACAGCGAAAGTTCTACAATTTTTCAATATTTGCTTGATTCTTCCTCAGTATCCTATAGTACGTTTAACACTCACCGGTCGGCTCTGTCTTGGTTAGCCGATTTTGATTTAGGCTCCGACAAGCTTGTGACTCGGTTTTTGAAAGCAGTGTTTCGTTTACGACCAATCGCTCGGTGGACCGCTTTTTGCTCTGCGCGAAATTTGGACCCCTCTATAGTTGATACGGCGAAAGTTCTACAATTTTTCAATATTTGCTTGATTCTTCCTCAGTATCCTATAGTACGGTTAACACTCACCGGTCGGCTCTGTCTTGGTTAGCCGATTTTGATTTAGGCTCCGACAAGCTTGTGACTCGGTTTTTTGAAAGCAGTGTTTCGTTTACGACCAATCGCTCGGGGAACCGCTTTTGCTCTGCGCGAAATTGGGACCCCTCTATAGTTGATACGTCGAAAGTTCTGCAAATTTTTCAATATTTGCTTGATTCTTCCTCAGTATCCTATAGTACGTTTAACACTCACCGGTCGGCTCTGTCTTGGTTAGCCGATTTTGATTAGGCTCCGACAAGCTTGTGACTCGGTTTTTGAAAGCAGTGTTTCGTTTACGACCAATCGCTCGGTGGACCGCTTTTTGCTCTGCGTGAAATTTGGACCCCTCTATAGTTGATACGTCGAAAGTTCTGCAATTTTTTCAATATTTGCTTGATTCTTCCTCAGTATCCTATAGTACGTTTAACACTCACCGGTCGGCTCTGTCGTGGTCAGCCGATTTTGATTTAGGCTCCGACAAGCTTGTGACTCGGTTTTTTGAAAGCAGTGTTTCGTTTACGACCAATCGCTCGGTGGACCGTTTTGCTCTGCGCGAAATTTGGACCCCTCTATAGGTGGTTGATACGTCGAAAGTTCTGCAATTTTTTCAATATTTGCTTGATTCTTCCTCAGTATCCTATAGTACGTTTAACACTCACCGGTCGGCTCTGTCTGGGTTAGCCGATTTTGATTTAGGCTCCGACAAGCTTGTGACTCGCCGCCCGCATAATTGAAATAATACACATTGGCTTTAGCTTCCTGTTCCTTTCAATTTAACTTCCTTAGTCGTCAATTTAACTTCATGCGTCAATTTAACTTCATGCGTCAATTTCCAAATTCCTAGATTCAAGTTTTCATTCAGTATCTTCATTGCACAGAGTTTTTTCGAGTCAATTAAGACCGGTTGTTTCACCCCGGTTGTGGGGCGTCCCTATTACAGGGCCCCCAACATTGGACATGGTCATTTAACACTCTGATGCGTAGTTGTCCGCTACTTAAGCCTCTCTTAGATAACGACAACATTAATACATAACCCTCTGACGGTTTTTTCACTTCGAGATAATTCATTTGTTACGCCTTTACACCTCATTGGGTTGACGTACCGTTATGCGGTAACTTCGTGGCGGCAGCGCGTCGAGCCCGGTTTGCTTCGTCTCACCTCACTCGTACAGTCGCTCGGCCTGAAGTAGTCATCAGGTAAATTTATTTTATTCTACTCCTAATTTAAGCTCTAAATTAGGGGGACCATTAGGGAGAAGGACGGGTCTGCTCTCCGGAAGGGGGGGGGGGGGTAACCCAAATGCCGGACAGACGTCGGCTGGCCTGGAGAGCTTAGCCGGGCAGGCAGAAATCGGCCTTTGTGTTATAGAAATCAGACTGCCTCGTGCTTTGAGTTCTCGGCTTGCCTTCGGTCGTGGCCAGGCGGATGGGCCGGTCCCAGGGGGATGCTGTTAGCGTCCGCGCGGGACTGTGAATCATCTGCAATCGTAAAACGTCCTCGGAGTCCATGTACTATAATTAATGCTCAGCCTACATTGTTGGATAGGCTGAGCTGGATTATAGCTAATGGACGTAGAGGACGTTTTACCACCCACCGCTAAAGTGTCGGCCCTGGTTTTTTGTGGTAGGCGGGCCGACACTCCCACCCAACCGCGCGGTCGCCTTCGTGCGGATCTGTGAACGGAAGTGAGGTTGGGAAGCGGGGAGAAAGCAGGGTTGGCCGCAAGCCAGTGTTGCCACTGACGCGGCGAAGGGAGGTCGGACATAGATAGAGAGGTAGTAGGAGGAAGGAGAGCAGATACCATCGTCTTTTTCTTTTTTGGTCAAAAAAGTGCGCCATGGCAGGATCGCTGAGAGCAATCTGCAATCGTAAAACGTCCTCTACGTCCATTAGCTATAATCCAGCTCAGCCTATCCAACAATGTAGGCTGAGCATTAATTTTTGTTGGAGTGAGGGTGAAGAATTGATTCAACTTTCTTGCTTTAACCAAATTTAGCAACAGCAAACAATTCAGTAACTTTCTTCACGAACATTTCTGGTAATCCTTACTCAAGTTATGCCCGCTTTTCGTGTTTTGTACTGGTGTACCTACTGTAAAACATTTCTGTACCTACTGTTTTCTTAACCTGCAGTTCTTTACATTGTTTTCTTAACCTACAAAATTAAATGGTTTCAAATGCTTAAGCTTTTTTAGTTTAGACCTACCTTTCCCTCATAATAAATCCTAGTTTCACAAATTTATAGCTGGTTTTGCAAAAGAATCCAAATATGTGCTGCAGAAGCAAACCAACTTTATGCAACTAATTTTGCAATAACTAATTAGACGTTCCTCAAATTTAACAGGCTTCTGACTTCAGATTTAACAGAGCTGGTGCATAGTGGTTTGTTGTGCTCTTTTGTCTTTTGAAATGGAAGGGGGTAGAAGAGGGGGGTAGGTTCGCGGTACTTCAACAATCAGTAAGGAATTGACGTCACTTTAAGATACCGACTATCATGCTAGTTGTCTCTCGTAACCCATGGCAACGGGTTAGCATCCATGTTGTTCGCTCTAACAGCCAATGCGGTATTGTTATCACCGTATCTCCTAGGAACTCAATTTCAATAATGAACCATACAAGACGGTGGGTGTACAAGAATTTTAGTTCCCATTCCGCCGCTCGCATTGTCAAGCGATCTGGATGCTCGCTAGCGCTCGCATCTCAAAAAAGATAAACAATCCCAGAAACTATCCCGTGAATGAGCAGGTTGTTTGGGACTTCTGAATAGATTAGTGGAATGCATTGTCAAGCGATCTGGAATACTTACTAGTAAATTATAGGCTTGATTGATAGGTTGATTCAGCGCTCCGAGCGGCGGAATGGGAACTAAAATTCTTGTACACCCACCGTCTTGTATGAACCATTGGAATCGAGCATGAAAAAAAAAATTCTTACTGCTAGGAAACGGATGGTTTCCGACAATCTCCAAATAAACAGCGATCTGTCGGACAGACAGAACTATCTCGTGTTCCTTCTCTATGTTGAGGAACCAATATTGATTGACGAGAGTTCCCACCGTTTAAGTCTCTGACATCGCTTTTATTGAATATAATGACATTTAGGTGAATGTAAATATCAAAATATTATACAACTGAATGTCACTAGATACTAAGACAAAATGTGTACATATTCCTGATTACTATAAATAGTTAGATGTTGTAAATAGGTGCTTGGCAACACTGTCTCATGTGACAACACATTTTGTGCTTCTTTCCCCCACTGCTTCCCCAGATTTTGTTCGCTTTGCAAGCTCCCTGTACGCTCCGCTATTTTCTGTGAATATTTCAATCTATTCCTCGCTTTCTTTCAAATATAAGAAATAGTTGATCCCTGACGTGATTGTTTCTTCTAAGAATACCGCACCAGTGCTATTTACTCGGAAAGGTGAGTTATCAAATTTCTTGACATGCCGTGATAGGTAAATCAACCCCACTTCGTAGGTTTGTGGTTATGATTTGGCACGAATTCGTAAGCACCTACTTCGTTCGAGGGCCAAATTAACACCTTATATGATTAGCCCTATTCAAATGCTTGACCCTTGCGATCGTTGGTGTCTGATATTAATTTTCTCCTAACTTTTTGAGTTGCGGTCCCAGGAGACGCCATTGGCCTTTAGGTTAGCTCCAAGGGACGCCCAGGAAAATGGCGGTCCACAACTCTTCTTAATTTTCTGAAATAATTTTTTCTGGAGAACCGTCGGAGAAGGTTAAGCAGGATTCACATGGAGCGGAACGAGTGCGGAAAGCGGAAGGACGGAACGCAATCTGATTGGCTGTAGGGACAGGGTGGCCGCCATGTTGTCGGAAGGGTTGGACAGGGGTCGGCGGAAGAAATTTTCATACCGCGTTTCCGCATTCCGTCGAGCTCCGCGCAAGCGCAGTGGGCCGGAATGTTGACAACCCGCAAGTAGAGGTTGCGATATTTTCGCGTCGTGTTTATGATTTATGTTGACGCTTGAAAATAATGAATGGAAAACTGAACTGAAAATGATGAATTTCAACGAAAATTTGATTGAAAAACGCTGCAAAGTCCTTGTCACACGGGTTTATTATTCTACTGGACATACCTACAGAAATGTTGACTGTTTATTTATTGTTTCTTTCATATAAAATAATTGAAATAGCTATTTCTGGCCCCCAAAACACGAATTAGATAGGTACGGTCCTTCTTCTTTCTTTCTTTTTTTTTTAAATTATCTTTGATCATTGATAGTCCCATTTAATCGTCCTGATCCACCTGTTGACACTTTTTCTAGTGTTATACAAATTGGTGGTGATTTCAGACGATTTTCCAGGTTTTTGATTCATAAAAAGGTACAAGTATGTTATAGCCCCGCCAATATCAATTGTATCGATTATCTCAAATACATCGATCCTTGTGGTATCGATGACGGCTCAATATGGCGTCCGGATGCCTACATCCCGGGTGCTGATATCAACTTTCAAAATGAATACGGGAAGACCATTGTAAGGACACCAAAAAATAAGAGTGACTATAACATACTTGTACCATCTATTCAGAAGTCCCAAACAACCTGCTCATTCACGGGATAGTTTCTGGGATTGTTTATCTTTTTTGAGATGCGAGCGCTAGCGAGCATCCAGATCGCTTGACAATGCGGGCGGAATGGGAACTAAACTTCTTGTACACCCACCATCTTGTCTGATAAACGTCATCGATACCACAAGGATCGATGTATTTGAGATAATCGATACAATCGATATTGGCGGGGCTATAACATACTTGTACCCATAAAAAATCAATTTCAGGAGCTGAACATCTGGCAGAACCTCAATTTTCCACTCTTTGGTCAAAATCGACTTCATATTCGGTCTTCCCGTCCCCAAAAACATGAAAAACGATACCTCAAAAGCTCATGTTACTAAAACACAGAAAGTACCTATTTTTACGCACATTTTCACTCATAACACCCTTGGGTATATTCCGATCGGGCTGAAAAGTTTCGGGACACAACTAGGGCCCAAATGGAGCATGTGTGCGTAAGAACGACTTTTTTAGACCGAAAATGAAGCCTGTACACGTGATACGGCGGACGGACATTGCATTTTGGTTTATTATTCTCTGAATAATACACCTATGTAATCGCTCAGGAAAAAATTTTTATAACACCCCCTCAAAATTTTTTCTTTTCCGTTTCAAGGTGCGTAGATTCCAAAAAAGCAATGTCCGTACGCCGTCCGCCGTATCACGTGTACAGGCTTCATTTTCGGTCTAAAAAAGTCGTTCTTTCGCACACATGCTCCATTTGGGCCCTAGTTGTGTCCCGAAACTTTTCAGCCCGATCGGAATATACCCAGGGGTGTTATGAGTGAAAATGTGTGTAAAAATAGGTACTTTTTGCGTTTTAGCAACATGTTAGTAACATGAGCTTTTGAGGTATCGTTTTTCATGTTTCTGGGGACGAGAAGACCGAATTTGAAGTCGATTTTGACCAAAGAGTGGAAAATCGAGGTTCTACCAAATGTTCAGCTCCCAAAATTGATTTTTCGTGAGTCAAAAACCTGCAAAATCGTCTGAAATCACCATCAGAGAGAGAGAGAGAGAGAGAGAGAGAGAGAAGAAATTTATTCACAGAAATACAAAATGTGAGTGATATACAACATAGAATACATTTAACCCAGCAATAGGCATTGCCCGTGGCGCTGGGTTAGAGCAGTCATCAAGCTCACAAGGCTTCACAAAAATAGAGCAATTTGCATAATTACACTAGGAAAAGTTTCAACAGGTGGATCAAGACGATTAAATGGTACTATCAATGAATGATTATTTAACAAAAAACGCTGCTAAGTCCTTGTCGCATGGGTTTATTATTCCATTGGACATTTCTACCTACAGAGATGTTGGCTGTTTATTTATTGTTTCTTTCATATAAAATAATTGAAATAGCTATCTCTGGTGGTTTCCACCGATTTTGGCCCCCAAAACTCGAATTAGGTAGGTACGGTCCTTTTTTTTTTTCTTTCTTTTTTCAAATTATCTTTGATCATTGATAGTACTTACCATTTAATCGTCTTGATCCACCTGTTGACACTTTTTCTAGTGTTATTCTACAAATTGGTGGTGATTTCAGACGATTCATGATGATTGATGATTTCCCAGGTTTTTGATTCATAAAAAATCAATTTCAGAAGCTGAACCAGGCGCGGATCCAAGGGGGGGGGGTCACAGGGGTCATGACCCCCCCCAGAATCAGCCTGCATTTCAAAAAGCAGAGCTGAACGAATTGTTCACAAACCCGAAAACAAAAAAAAACCAAACGAAAACGAACCCAGTTTTTGTGAAATCAAAAACCAGAAACAAACCAAACACAAACGGTAGACAGTGTTAAAAAAAACTGAAAACAAAAAAGAACGATAAAAAATCTAAAAAGATTCGATCAAAAATGTCAAAATTAGTCGAATATAATCGTACACTTGGTCCTACCAATGTTACTTTATATACAATTATGTCAATAAATTTACCTTGGTGTATCCGTCAAATTACACCTTGTTTATTTCTTCTTATTTTTGTTAATTATTATCTTGATTGTGTCTCGTTCTCGTTTTCTTTCCTGCCAAATTCAGTAAAAACTAAAAACGATACTGAATTCACAGAGATCAACAATAGATTGTTGTGGTTTCAATGTTTTGATTTGCAAACTCTGAAGTTAGCTACGCTGCCATAAAATGCGCCAATTTGTTTGAAAACACATTAGGACACTTTTTTAGAAGAAAATTGAAAATAAATACATTTATCAGTTAAATAATTAATAGATATTGAAAAATATTTTTTACATAAACAATGAATTTTATAAATAAATACAATTAATTTTGTAAGTAGACAAATTGGACGAGTTTAGGCATAAGGTTGAAAATTCGGTTTGTATTGTTCGTTTGGTTATTTTGTTATTTTTTATATTGTTCTACCCTGTGACCCCCTCCGGAAAAAAATTCTGGATCCGCCCCTGAGCTGAACATCTGGTAGAACCTCAATTTTCCACTCTTTGGTCAAAATCGACTTCATATTCGGTCTTCCCGTCCCCAAAAACATGAAAAACGATACATCAAAAGCTCATTTTACTAACATGTTCCTAAAACACAAAAAGTACCTATTTTTATACACATTTTCACTCATAACACCCCTGGGTATATTCGGATCGGGCTGAAAAGTTTCGGGACACAACTAGGGCCCAAATGGAGCCTGTGTGCGAAAGAACGAATTTTTTAGACCAAAAATGAAGCCTGTACACGTGATACGGCGGACGGACATTGCATTTTTGGAATCTACGCACCTTGAAACACGGAAAAGAAAAAATTTTGAGGGGGTGTTATAGAAATTTTTTGCTGAGCGATTACATAGGTGTATTATTCACAGAATAATGAACCAAAAGTGAAGTGCCGGATGGAAATCTGGGACCCGACGGCGAAGGGCCACAAAAATTGTGAACTTGTCAGACGGCTGTGGGAGGAAGTTGCCGCCAGTGAGCTAAATTTAAAAAAAAATTTAATTTTAATTTCGGAAGAAAAGAAAAACACCATCAACAAGATGAGAGAGGTTTCAGATGAGAGGCTTTCAGTAGGAAGATTATGATTCCGTCCACCACGGAGACCTTCATGTGAACACTCTTCCCGACTCCGTCGCCCCCTCCACTGGTTTTTCCGCCTTCCGTCCTTCCGCTTTCCGCACTCGTTCCGCTCCATGTGAATCCAACTTGAAAATTTCTTCCGTCGACCCCTGTCCAACCCTTCCGACAACATGGCGGCCACCCTGTCCCAACAGCCAATCAGATTGCGTTCCGCCCTTCCGCTTTCCGCACTCGTTCCGCGCCATGTGAATCCTGCTTCACTGTTCCGGTCTTCACTTCACGTCTAAGGTTACTCATCCTGACCTGCGTTGTCTCCGGTTTGTTATTGTTTTGACTTTGTATCTTTTCCTTTTCATTCGATCGGTTTTGTTGTATTTTTCTTGGTGAGCTGATTCCGCCTTTCCTTCTGCCTCTCAGTTAGTCGTTTCTGAGATAGAAATCCCTCCTTTTATGTTTGGTTGAACATATTAGGTAGACTCATAATGAGTGTAGGGTGACTTTAGTGCTGAGCGAACTTGTTATCATTCGCTACGGCCGATGCCTGATCAGCAGATTACACATTATGAATGATATCTGTCCTACTTATCGCGTGTTTACTTTAATTAAAGTAGACGAGTGACTCCTGTACCCAGCGTATTTCGTGGTGAGCGACGTCATACGGTATCACTTGTAGCCCGACAAGTATACCGTGTGCAAGAGGTGCGCGAGGGTAATCATATCAGGTAGATTACCCGCTCGAGTCGTCGAAGATTGTTCAAAATAGGTTCGTGCACACCTTATATTCTGTTTTCTTTAGAAAGGTGAAACAGATAACTTTGAACAATTAGTGCATAGTCAATGGTCAATAACCGGCGGCGCTTTTAGAGTATCTGAGATCTTCATACGGTTCATTAAGATCTACAAATCAGACCGCACCTCAACATAGAGACCCCGGGAAAGGGCGATTTGGTCTCAGGGTTTGAAGGCTAACGCTTTTTGTGTTTGCATGGTCGCGTAGATTGCCGCAGGAGATCGACAAGATTCATTCCCAAAGTCACCCAGGAGTTAAAATTTAATATCAGACACACACAACCAGACGCTGGATCGCATCTCCGGGCTCGAACCCATGTCAAATTAAATTTTGCAATACGTTGTTTGTATATCAGTAAAGTGGTGCTCGTACTCCGACTGTTTAGCTGTTATGCTGTGTTAGTATACCTACGTGAGGTTACTACACCATTCTATGGTACCTAAATTTGGTTACCATATCCTAGTAGTGTAACTGTCCTCGGTTGTTACACCAATCGTAACTAACACGAAATACTTCCATCTGGTAGTCATTTCGCGGGGTTGCTCCCGTAGGAGATGATACGGAGTATTGCCAGGTAGTGATTAGTTATACGAATTAATTTTCGGTTTACACGAAGTACGATGCAATCACGCCACTTTAGTTTGGTACAAAAATTCTATTTAACGTTGGGTTAAGCCACGTATTTATTTTTGTACCGACTGGGTTCCGAGGGTCTTGCATTTCAACGATCAAGGTGTGACGAGAGAGTGCCCCTAGTTAAAGGGTAACGTTCCCCTCTTGCAGAGATGCACCTGCCATGGTAAAAATGCGAAGCATGTCATGATGTGAAACATTATTTGATCAACTGTACATACCATGTACCTATACTAGTAGATTTCTTTTTTCCCATTTCTTTGCGAGGACGTCATAAACTAATCAAACCACTAATAGCCTTTCTAATAGAGATCAGCTGGACAGCGTCGACGTCATCAAAGAAAGTTTGGGAAAGGAATCGAGACCATACAGTGTATATTGCAAATAGTCCTAGGCGCAATATACTGGGTCTCCTGAAGCGGATTGCGAGCAGCGAAGAAGAACGGAACAAGTTTCATAAGCATTTTTCCCGACTTAGGCATTAAAAGTCAACAAAAAAACAAAAAAAACCACTGCCAAGTCCTATAAATTGTTGTTAAAATTGGGAAAATCCTTGAATTTCTTTGGAACTGAGTAAAACAGCAGTCAAATACAAACTGGGATCTGGAGTCTACTCTCATTGTCCGTGACTTGTACCATTTATATATGTGCTAATATGAGTTGACACGAAAATATAATATTTTCTTCTGCAAAAATTTCAGGTTGGTACGAACTGGAGGTATGAACTCCGAGGATGAAGAGCGTTTTCTCAATGATGAGGGGAATCAGTCCATCTCAGGTAATCCTTCTCAGGATGACGAATCCGTCCGGCCTTCAGCCGCAAAAACATCCGACGAGGTTCTTAAAAGGTACTTAGAGAGCCACAAACGTCAAACAGAAGTAAGTGTCACTACTCTTACTAATAGGATAGTGGACATGGAAAACCAATTCGCCATAATGTCCCAAAAACTTCAACTGTGCCTTGAGCTCTTAACCAAAAATTCCGGACCCCCAGATAATATTCAACCTGAACCAACAGTTCAAATTCAAAATTTGGCCGCTGCACCTTCGGCCTCCGAGGAGTCCGCAATGGAAATTACTCCCAAAGCTGGCAGTGCAGCCAATGCTACGTTCAACCCACCAAATTCAACTAATCGGTTTCTCCCCCTTGATGACCGTACTTACGGTATTCTTCCAAGGGAAGACCTATACCGGGGAAGAAAAATTGATAATATTCGTCTACGGCCATTGGTTGACAAGCTGGTTGACCAGAGCAAATTTAAATATTGGTTGCGTAGCATCGTAGGCCGGATTGAGTCGCAAGATTGTTTGTTTGCCCTGGACCCTAGTGAATCCCCTCCGTCAGAAATGTCACAAGGGGATGTCCAAGCGGCCAAGGGAAAAGTTCGGTATTTTATAGTGGAATCACTCTCCCCATATTTTCAAGACCTGGTAGAAGGCTTGGCTGAGCCTCAAGAGGTCATAACAAAACTCCAGGGAATTTGTGACCCTTCAACCCCATTTCAATTGCGAGGCCTTATCAATTCTTTAAATACCCTCAACTTCGACCCGAGAGCTGAGAAAGTGGTTGAGTTCCTTGGGCGTTTCGATGATCTTTGTCATAAAATCAGAGCCATAAATTCACAAATTTTGAATGATGACTATGTTAAAAGCATTTTCGAAACTGCCATCGCTTCGACTCTGACCTTTCAACAGGCCGAACTCAACTCTTTCAAGTTCTCGGTCAATGAACTTAAGGACATGCTCCTTGAGGAGGAACAAAGGCAGCAACAGTCGGCCAAAGGTTCTTCCTGCAGTTTGTGGAGAAGCAGTGTTGCCTCAACTAGAGGGTCCGGAGGAAAGTTGCGAAAATTTAGTGGGGGGAGGGATGACAAATCTAAATCTTTTTCGGGTCAATCTTCAACGGCCAATAGGGTCATACAGAAGCCCAAACTTCCCTCAGTTAAGGGTGGATTTTGCAAATACTGCAAGAAACGAGGCCATGTCGCGGAAGTGTGCGTGAAAGCAAGAAAAGTTTGCTTTAATTGTTTACGTACCAACGACCACCTGGCTAATGAGTGCCCGTTTCCAAAAAGACCCTGGTCATCTATGGGGAATAGGTCCTTCACCTCCCAATTCTCCTCACAACCTCAACATTCTGCCCAACGCTCAGCCCCCAGCTCGTCCACACCCAAACAGAGTACAGCACATGGTACGCCAAAGGTGTACAAAATGCAAATGTCGCAGGCCAAAAGATTGGCCCAAAAGTTCCGAGCTCATCCCGATGCTCTGTTCTCCATCGTGGGTCCAATGGATGCTGAAGAGGACGAAGACGTATGGGTCACGATGGGCAATGACGAGGAGGAACATGTCAGTACACTCAACTAAATGAGTGAAAAACCATGGCAATCCAAGGCCTTTCAAATCTCTGAAGGTGAGTCGATCTTTAGATGCATAGTGGATTCGGGATCAACCGAACACTTATCTACAACACAAAATATTTTGTCTAATATAAGATGTTTACCTTGTCCCAGAATTTTCAAATGTGCGAACCGAGATGACAGCGCTGATTTAACTGTAAATCATGCTGGCGATCTCCACTTTATTAATAATGGTCGCGTTTCAACACTCCAGAACGTTTGATACGCTCCCGGCCTTGCTGCCAATCTGTTTTCGGTCCGAAAGGCCGCTCGATCCGGGATTAACATTTCGTTCACAAAAGATAAAGTGGAGTTCGCACAAGCTAAGACAGGGAAAATAATTAAGACTGGGTATTTCCATGACAATCTTTGGTGGGTGGATTTCCATGTTGCTCCATCAACTCCAGATTATTCTCAAGCCAAACGCTTGAAGACCGAAATGGTCCTAAAAACTTCCCAAGATGAACAGACAAGTCACTTCTCCACCTCCGTACCGTCTACTTCAACCGGTATCAGTTTGGGAGGGAGTCCACTATCATTAACCTCATCTAATCATACCTCGGGAGGGAGACCGGCGCTCGAACCGGTAGCACCCGTATCTGGGGATAATCCAATTGTCAGTGAAGAAGTCACTTCTCTGGGAGGGAGACTGGACGGAAAACCTGAAAGAAGTCCACAAGCCAAAGACAACAATAATGATGATCTTGATTCAGAAATTTTAGATTTTGACTCTCGCAACTTAGGAAAATCTTTTCGTCCAATGCTTAAACTTGACATTCTCTGGCACCTGAGGTTGAATCATGCCTCGAAGAAATATTTGGAAGCTGCCAAAAAATTCTTATTAGAGTTGAAAAATGTCAAAGTCTCTGACGACA
Organism: Leptopterna dolabrata; assembly: GCA_954871275.1. Taxonomy (NCBI): domain Eukaryota; kingdom Metazoa; phylum Arthropoda; class Insecta; order Hemiptera; family Miridae; genus Leptopterna; species Leptopterna dolabrata. The sequence continues at coordinate 25,266,481 of OX940982.1, read as the reverse complement.
TCCTTAATTGCGAGGATTGCCACCAGTCGAACACACATCGCAAGTCCCACACCCAAGTTAGACATAGGTCGGACAAACCTTTCGCTGTCCTACACACAGATCTTATTGGACCAATTAGCCCAGCCAATTTCCGAACTGGTGACGTTTACATTATAACCTTCATTTGTGACTGTACTCGATATCTTTTCGCGTTTACAATGAAAAATAAGAAAGAAGCCCACTTTTTCTGGGGCGCTGCTTACGTGAAATCGAGGCTATCACTTTGCAGTCCAAAAATGTTTATAAACTCCGTTCAGATAGGGGAATGGAGTTTCAGACTCCGCAAATCAAGGAATTAATGTCAACTCATGGGATAGTTTGGGATCCTTGTACCCCCTATGTCCCTGAGCAGAATGGTTGCGCTGAGAGAGTCAACCAAGAAATAAAACATAAAATTCTAGTGAACCTAAGCTCGGCGAAAATGCCGTTTTCATTCTGGGGTCATGCGTTGGCATACATGGTTTTCGTTTACAATCGAATGCCCCATGCCTCAAACAATTTCAAGAGTCCATTTGAGATAGTCAAGGGTTACCCACCTAATTTGAAACATCTGAAAAGGTTTGGGTGTCTCGTACATTACGTTGATGTAGGAAACAAATCAAAATTTGAGCCTAACGCACAAAAAGGTTTTTTGCTTGAATGTACAGACATGGGATACGTGATCTTTAGCAATCTCCACAAAACCTTAGTCAACTCTTGTAATGTCAAATGCATAGAGTCAATTGTGTACGGAGATCGAATTACAGATTACCCCAAACCTTTAGCAGAAATCTTAGATATGGGTGACGACTCCCAATCAGATGATCAGCCTATTGCTGACTCAAGTAGAGCTGCTGCAATGCAAGTGGAACCACTATATGTAGAGCCAGCTTCGTTTCAGGAAGCAATGAACTCTACTGATAGAGACCTGTGGGAGGAGGATTTCCGCAGTGAGCTCGAGTCCCTTGAAGAGATGAATACATGGGAATTAATTCCCAAATCGGAACTTCCTCATGGATCTAAGGTGATCAAGTGCCGCTGGGTGCACAAACGGAAAACAGAACCGGACGGGTCATATAAATTTAAGAGTCGTTTGGTAATCAAAGGTTTCGCTGATACAAATGATTACTCGATCTCGGAGATTTTTGCTCCAGTTGCACGTTTGAGTGACGTGAGACTCTTCCTTTCGGTTGTCAACTATCTTGGGTTGAATTTATTTCAACTTGACGTCACAACCGCGTTTCTTCATGGTGACCTAGAAAAACCCGTGTTTATGTCCATTCCAGAAGGTTTGTTTGAATTCTCAAATTTCCCAGACAATTTGAAAAACTCCTATGTCTGTAAGCTAAGAAAGTCGCTTTACGGACTTAAGGTGTCACCAAATCTTTGGTACAAAAAATTTAACAACGTCCTTCGCAAACTGGACTTCGTAGAGTACCCCTTTCAAGGTTGCATATATAAATGGAATAAAGGATCTAAGTACATGCTGCTCATCATCTATGTTGATGATTGTTTACTGGCTTCAAATGTTGATGAGACAGCCCTTGAATTCATCTCAAATTTAAAGAAAAATATTGAAATTAAAAACTTGGGAACTCCACGAAAGTTCCTGGGATTTGAGATCGTCAGGAAGGCTTCCCAAAAATTACTGTTCCTACATCAGAAATCAGCTATCAAAAACTTGCTTTTGAAATTTCTGCCTCCTGACTACAAAATTAGTAACATCCCAATGACACCTTCAGTCTGTTCCTTAGCAGGACAATCGACTTCTGAGGAAGCAGAAGAAGCTCCTCCGAGTGTACCGTACAGAGAGGTTATAGGAGCCCTTCTGTATATATCCAGAACTGCACACGACCGGACATTTCATTCGCGGTCAATTTTCTCAGTCGCAAACAAGTGTGCTACACCAAATCAGATTGGAAATGCGTTTTAAAAATCCTAGCTTACCTGAAGGGTACCATGGATTACGGCATTCTGTTTTCTGACAAACCTATAGATTTGGTTGCGTACCTACTCTGACGCTTCACTTGGCACAAGTGACCCTGGTGGTAGGTCGACTGCAGGATACATGGTCACGGTTGGAAACAACCTCATATCCTGGAAATCGAAGAAACAAGCGCATGTGGCGCTCTCCACCTGTGAAGCTGAGTACCTTGCCATGTCGGAGACTTGTAAGGAAATAGTCGGCTTACGCTGCCTACTCGATTTTCTAACTGGTAATAGAGTGTTCCCACTTTGAGGTGCGATTGTTCGCCAGCCATTTCGGTTGCAATGACGAGCGAATCGCGAAGCACGTTGTGAAGCTCTGCTTTCACTATGTACATGAATTATTCAAGCGCAAAGAGCTTCATATCGAATGGGTTCCCACGGATGGTCAATATGCAGACTCATTTACTAAAGCGCTGCCACTGTGTAAATTTGTCCAATTTCGTGATAAATTGTTGTCCTCGATTAATAATGTGTCGTAATGAATTTCAGATGATCCAGAACCTTGGAATTAATGAATTCAACTTCGACAAAACAACCGACTTTGGACCCGATGAACACCTCAAAATTCGAAATTCTACCGAGCCTACGTGAAGGACTTTCAAAGAACCTGCTCTATACCGCTTTGATTATGATATGACGCTTAATTACAAGGACCAAAAATGAGTAACGAATTTTTACTTTAATTATCTATGCTTCATAAGGTGAGGCCTAACGTGTTAAGATAATGTCCTCTCTACCCCCTCCTTCGTCGGGCTGTCAATTAAGACCATATGGTGAGCGATCTATCACGCGATTGGATTGGGGCATTAAAAAGGGATTACGTCGCGATTAACGTGGTTTAGTTCGCTCCCCTCTCACTATTTATTTGCAGAGGAGGGAGTGCGAGGAAACGGATGGTTTCCGACTAAATCTCCAAATAAACAGCGATCTGTCGGACAGACAGAACTATCTCGTGTTCCTTCTCTATGTTGAGGAACCAATATTGATTGACGAGAGTTCCCACCGTTTAAGTCTCTGACATCGCTTTTATTGAATATAATGACATTTAGGTGAATGTAAATATCAAAATATTATACAACTGAATGTCACTAGATACTAAGACAAAATGTGTACATATTCCTGATTACTATAATGATAGTTAGATGTTGTAAATAGGTGCTTGGCAACACTGTCTCATGTGACTCAACACATTTTGTGCTTCTTACCCCCACTGCTTCCCCAGATTTTGTTCGCTTTGCAAGCTCCCTGTACGCTCCGCTATTTTCTGTGAATATTTCAATCTATTCCTCGCTTTCTTTCAAATATAAGAAATAGTTGATCCCTGACGTGATTGTTTCTTCTAAGAATACCGCACCAGTGCTATTTACTCGGAAAGGTGAGTTATCAAATTTCTTGACATGCCGTGATAGGTAAATCAACCCCACTTCGTAGGTTTGTGGTTTTGATTTGGCACTTACCCCCCCTCAAAATTTGATGGTTTACGTTTCAAGGTATGTAGAATCCAAAACTGCAATAAAAATATTTCTGTCTGTCCGCCGTACGCCGTACGGGCCACTTTTCTTAGTTACCATGAAAAAAAATTGATGAAAATCGGGTTGTAGGTTCCGTTCGGGGTCTAGTTGGTCCTCGAAGCTCGACGTTACTGTCAGTCATCTCTAAGGGGTTCAAAATAGGGGTTGAAATTTTCGAAACGCCTATACGTTTTTTTTACGTGAATCTTTTTACGGTTTTAAATAGTTCTTGAACTTACGAGTTTTTTAAGACCACCCGGAGCACCGTACGTCCAGCCGTTCGTTCACAGTAAGGCCCCGAAGTTTGCACCAACAGGCATTTTCGACTCCAGGGTTTATGAAATTGTATACAACAAACGAAATCTCGTCACCAGGGACGCGCCGATTTTATTGATGGGGTACCTAAGAGGTCGAGTTGGTTGTTCTGTGATATTATTTCAATTGAAAAATGATGGCTCTATTGGAGTTTGTTGATAGGTAGTGAAACCAATTTTATTGGTGGGGTACCTATGAAGTCGAGTTGGTTGTTCTGTGATATTATTTCATTTGAAAAATGAAGTGCGTTTCTTTTTGTTAGGTACTGTTTGCAATCGACAGAATTATTTTAGCAACATTTACCTCGTGATTTAGGTAGGTACCTAGTAACGAGTACGGGGTTAGGTATTAACCTACGGAGGGTGTGCGATCCGGCTGGATTTTGTTGATAGGTACTTTTGCAACTTGAACAACCGATGAAGTATTATTGATGGGTAAATTATTACACAATGGCAAATTATTACACAACGGCTCATCTACCCAGAAGGGGCTGGATTTTGTTGATAGGTACTTTTGCAACTTGAACAACCGATGGAGTATTATTGATGGGTAAATTATTACACAATGGCTAATTATTACACAACGGCTCATCTACCCAGAAGGAGCTGGATTTTGTTGATAGGTACTTTTGCAACTTGAACAACCGTTGAAGTATTATTGATGGGTAAATTATTACATAATGGCAAATTATTACACAACGACAAATTATTACACAACGGTAAATTATTACACCACGGTAAATTATTACACAACGGCTAATCTACCAAGAAGGGGCTGGATTTTGTTGATAGGTACTTTTGCAACTTGAACAACCGCTGACGTATTATTGATGGGCAAATTATTACACAACGGTTCATTATTCTATCTCCGTAGAAGTGGAACCTATACAGGTAAATTATTACACAACGGTTTAGGGCGGTACCTAGTAACGAGTACGGGGTTAGGTACTAACCTACGGAGGGTCTACGATCTACATAATATGTATAGAATAGTACAACATATTATATTATATAGACGGGTTATCTATACAGAGAGCTTTGATCTGTAACAGAAGGGTATTCTGTACAAAATAATAAACCGTTGTGCAGGGATTTGCAGCGTTTTCAAATGAAATAATATCACAGAACAACCAACTCGACCTCTTAGGTACCCCACGAATAAAATCGGCGCGTCCCTGGTGACGAGATTTCTTCTGTTGTGTACCTTTCATTCACACTGGAGTCGAAAATGCCTGTCGGTGCAAACTTCGGGGCCTTACTGTTAACGAACGGCTGGACGTACGGTGCTCCGGGTGGTCTTGAAAAACTCGTAAGTTCAAGAACTATTTAAAACCGTAAAAAGATTCACGTAAAAAAAGGTATAGGCGTTTTGAACATTTCAACCCCTATTTTGAACCCCTTAGAGATGACTGACAGTAACGTCGAGCTTCGAGGACCAACTAGACCCGGAACGGAACCTATAACCCGAATTTCATCAATTTTTTTTCATGGTAACTAAGAAAAGTGGCCCGTACGGCGTACGGCGGACAGACAGAAATATTTTTATTGCAGTTTTGGATTCTACATACCTTGAAACGTAAACCACCCATCAAATTTTGAGGGGGGTAAGAATTTTCTTTTTCATGCTCGATTCCAATGGTTCATTATTGAAAATAATAAACCAAAATGAATGCGTTTTGCATGCTTATTTTTCTGTAACTTCACTTTTAACTCTAGGTGGTGCAACCCGCCCTTAATGAGTCATTTTTATGATAAACTATTGAAAAACCCTGCTTACCAGGAGGAAAAGTGGTGCGAGGTACCGCCAACAAACTCGCCAATACAGACCTGGGGCAAAGCCGACCATGTCTCTGATGTCGTCGGAAAATCTGTCGATACCTTCAACAAAAACATGAAACACAGCTGAAATAGGTAGGGTAGGAGGGGTAAAAGTACGCAATTTTTTTAATTTTGAAGGAAAAATTCCAATAATATTTTGGTATTATGGTATACAACTCCTAGTCAACCATCTTGACTATATCCTATCAAAGTTTCAATGACATCTGCCCCATTGGCCCCATTAGTCCCATGGCTCCTGCCCCATTAGTGGAGAAATCCCAATTTAACCAAACCCTTCATTTGCGTGCTCTTACACCTCGATGTGGGGTAAGAGTACGCTGGGTTGGGGCAGGAGTGCGCACTGCGTACCTACTCTTGCCCCATGAAATCATGATGGGATGAACAGTAGATCGAAAAAACAATTACAGGAACTCTTTATTCTTCAGTATCACAATATTTTCATTATCGTTAACATCAGCCGTGTCAACAGAAAAATATCACAATATTTTTACAATATCACAGGCTTCAATACCTATCACAATAATGAATATCACAATATTGTTTCCAGTGTGGACCTAGTCTATTTGGACAGGGTACCTATCTATAATAAAATAATCGTAATTCTCTCCGTACATTGATCAGAATCATGACATTTTGCGTATATTTCTGTTTCAAGGTACGTGTTTGAAGACGATTGGCACCATTTATCCCGACTTTTCTCTGTCTGCTATTAATAATAATTATCGAACAAACAAACGAATCGAAATTATTGAATGAATAAATATTAATCAATGACTGAAGGGTCAAATTGATCATTGTATTGAATTAGGAAAAAGCAACTTATCATTAAACGAAAAACACTGCGAAGTCCTTGTCACATGGGTTTATTATTCTACTGGACATAACTACAGAAATGTTGGCTGTTCATTTATTGTTTCTTTCATGTGCAATAATTGAAATAGCTATTTCTGATGGTTTCCACCAATTTTGGTCCCCAATTTTTAAAATTTTTTTTAGAATTATCTTTGATCATTGATAGTGCTTTTAATTGTCTTGATTCAGCTGTTGATACTACTTCAAGTGTTATTATACAAAGCTCTGGTGATTTCAGACAATTTCCCAGGTTTTTGACTCAAAAAATGCATTTTGGGAGCTTAACCTTCGTTGCAACCTCAATTCTTCACATCGTATTTGGTCTTCTCGCTCTAAAAAAACAATACAAGTTCATGCTCACTAAAACAGTTAGTAAAACTCATGTTAGTAAAAGCTCTGTTTTAAAAATGGTAAAAGTTCGCATTCTGTGCTCCCAAATGGGGTAATAGTTCTACTGCGTACTTCTACCCCACTGACAATGCGAACTTTTAGCACATTTCGTAATTTTTATTTCTGGCCGTTCTAGAGGTCCACACAGATTTGGTGATGGAGAGAACAAGGATAGAATTAGCAATGAAAAATATCATTTTCGGTAGCCACAGTGGCTAACAATTTTACTACATTTGGGTACGTGTAACAATCAAAAACACGAATATGATACTTCAAAACAATGAAAAACCGACTTACCACATTTTCTCTTGCGAGACTAATGCCGTGAAGTTCCACACCCACACACCTACTGAGGGCAAAGTGACTGAAGCGCTGATAGGGGCCGAATTTCGTACTCGTTCAATAACGAACAGAAAGCCACTGTGTACTCTTACCCCATGCTTACTTTTACCCCAACTACCCTATCTACCTATTAAGTAATAACATACCCAGTTACTAACCGATAAAATTCATGATTAGGTATATAAAATGTAAATATGTCAGATTCGTTGTTTTAAATTTTAGGAATAGCAAGGAATTAAAACACTGGTAATTTAGCCGTAGATTCATAACTTCTAATAAAGCAAGAACAAGGGAAATTTCGTTCCCATCCGAGGAATCGAACCCTAGACCATCGGAACAATCACAGGTTTGGGATAACTAAGGTGAAGGCCCAATTCATGAAATAATACCTACGCACCTATTATTACTATATGTAGCTGTAGGTTCTAGAGATATGGACATGGCAATTTGTCTACTCTCTATTCTACGAATTAGTGATTTACGAACACTTTTTAAAATCAAATTCGACTTCGTTAGAAACTGGAAGAGTAAGTATAATGAGCAGGAAGTGTTCACATAAATTTCATGATGATTACCGTAAATCCAAGCCACAGCTATTGCTTCGAAGAAGACAGCGAACAGCATTGAATAGCCCGCTGCGTATCGATCCAGCAAGTGGAAAAAGTAGAAGCCTCCCTGTGAATCATAGGCGGGTCAGGTGTGTACATAGGGCAAAATGATGAGTGTGAATATGGTGAATTGGTGACCACACGAAATCCGCTTGATGTACAAGACTCACTTGCGCACAAGATGTAAGTCCGACGATGAAGTATAGGGTAAAGAGGCAAGCCACAAAAATCTCTCTGTTCTTCCCGATAATAGGGAATTCATCGCTGAGCGCCGTTATGATTGCTTCAGAACCACCAAACTGCAACAACAGATTATCCATCAGAGAGAAAAATTATTTACCTACTAATGTACTTACCGCAATTTATAACCACATAAATCTTCGCTGTCATAATTATTTATTACCCCTACTTCAAGCGAACTCTAAAATTGCGTTTTTCACTGAATTAATTTACCTAACTTTTTCCAAATTTTAAATGAGTAAATTTATTATAATTGGATATTCTGCTGTGGGGAAAACTGTTTAGTTGTTCAAACTTCAAAATTCCACGATAGATGGATGACTTACCTATACTTTTTTATTAATTTTTATTTTCGTAACGGTGAAACCAAAGATCGTTTAGCGGAAGAAAAGCTTTTATCTTCATGCCGCTGACCGAAACCAAAATTCCGTATGCAAGTTTGTCGTGAGACACTGAAAATATTGAAGGGATGAAAACAAAAGAGTTACCGACTCTGGCGTTGATGAAACTCTGGAGTCTGTCATTTCAGTTTGAAAAGCATGCTCTTCCTCAATATCTAAAATACAGCCTTCAGTTTTCTTTCGCAACATTCAGTGAATAGAACTGCAAATAATCATGGCGTTCTTTTTGCCACGATGTCTCGGCCAACAAAGCCCAGCCTAGAGCAGTTACGCTGATTGAAACGATTGGCCATGGTATTGTTTATTCTAAGATGTAGATTATTACAGTCTACTTATTAAAAACGTCTGCGAAGTGAGGGGTGTGGGTGGGGGGATGCGTAGCTCCTTCTTCACATAGTTTCTTTGATTCATATTTATTTAATTTTTTGATACAGCTTAAATACTAGACGTTCAGCAGACAATATCCAACCCATTTAGAGAAATCGCTCCCCAACAGTTCAACTCGGGCAAAATCGGATGAAATATCGATGAAGGGTTATTTATGTGAGACTAAGCAGGTACATACATTATGCTACCGTTACCGTTTGGGGACCAACCCGCACATAATATCCTCTAAATTGCAGCTCCTTTGAACTGTTCTCATTATGAAACATGCCTGCAGAACTTAAAGACAGGCAGGGAACAAAATTTGTTCCTTGAAGTGTAAGACAAAGGTTTTTTTTTTTTTTTTAACGAGATATAAAGACAGAATGTTTTCTGTTCATGCATGTATGCAATGCAGACGCAAAAATGAAGTGTCAATATGGTTAGGCGTTCTCCAAAAACAATATTAGACGTAAATTGTAGAAAATGTGAAAATACTGTTCTATTACCCGTATCTCTAAACTCTGACTCATGAAACACTATCAAGTTGACATTCCACATTACCGAGCTGTCGAGACCGAGAGTGAGCAGCATCATGAAGAATATGAGAGCCCAGAAAATGGACCCAGGCATAGTAGCTATGGCCGCTGGATAGACGATGAACACTAGTCCTGGGCCTTCCGTTGCCACATCCGCTATGTTCTGGCCGGTGACGTGGGCCATGTATCCGAGGACGGAAAAGATGACGAATCCAGCAATGAAACTCGTGCAGCTGTTGATTACCGACGTTAGGAGAGCGTCTCTACAAAACGAGAGAATCGTAAACAACTATTATGTAGGTACTTTCGGTGCCCAATTATTATTTAAAAAAACAAAAACAAAAAAAAACAAGCAGCCGATATAATCAACTCTTCATATTCGTTCGTGGTCTCAACTTACTGGTACACGTTATTGTGGTACTCGTTATACGATGCATAGGCCAACAGGACTCCAAATCCAGGTCCCAGCGAGAAGAATACCTGAGTCGCCGCATCAACCCACACCTAGAATAACAAAAGTCAAGCTACAAATATGGGCATGGCACATTCATCTGATGCCGTTCACTTTCGTTTGAAAGTCATAAGTGGATATTCAAACACCCTTGTTACCTTAGTGCTCGATAACACAAAATTGTATTGAGCAAATTCACCACGTCTACTTGAAATATTTACACCCGTGTTTTTGTCTTAGAACAGAACTAGTGACAGCAACTTGTACAACGAACTCCGAATGAATAAACGGAATAATCACAGAGTTGATAATCTTTATTCAATAGTTTCTTCTTATTCCGTGTTTTACTGCGTTCAGACCGAAAATGCGATATCCCAGTCATAGGAAATGCATAATTATAATGAGCAACACCATGCGTTATCCTGCCTATGGTGCAGAAATGAGTGCATTTATAGCCTATTATGAAAGGGAGGATTATTGATCTCTTCTGTGGTTTTCATGATCCTTCTTGAGGGTGCCTTCCAGTTTTGGCTATTAAACTATCATCAGCCAGTTTTTAGTGTACAAGTTGCATTAGTTTATTGTATTAACATTCCCCAAATGTTAGCTGGGAAACATAATTATGACTAATGCCTTATTTTCAATAAATTAAACACTTCAGCATACCTCAGCTTTGGTGATTAATGAGAAATTGGGACTAAGGTAGTACTTGATCCCCTCGGCAGAACCAGGTAGCGTGATACCTCTGACCAGGAGAATCAGAAGCACAGCGTAAGGGAAGAGAGCTGTGAACCATACGACCTGGGAACAACGACAATGAATCAATGTCAAACTAACATCAAGAGAGGGCGAAGGGAACGAGAAAAGTTGAGATCAGCCACCGTGACGGTTGTACCGCTAAAAGCAAATGAAATTTTGCAGCTTTCATTGTTTTGTCGGGATTCAGCAACAAAGAATAATGTAGGGTTTTATAAACTAGAATCAAGAGTGTATATATTATGAAACAGAAAAGCAATATTGATCGTAATTAAACTTTGGGAGTAACTGTAGTTCTTTGGAATTTATTGTATCATCACTTAATGTTCGTCAGGACAATATTTTGAGAAAATCTTCAACATGATTTGACATATGGGAGGTACTAAGATCCCCACCTTTTCCCTTCGACACCTACTTATTTCTCCTAAATCTTGCACAACTCTTTGGACTAATTTCTAACATTTCTTCTTTTAAAAATGTATAACTGCCAATGAATAGCAGCGAACCTAATCATGGATGAATAAACTTGACTGTTTATTGTTCGCCTCAGTTAAAACAAGGCGGGCGAATAGAAAGAACTATCAAGACTTTTAATAAAATTACTTTGCCGGACGTGGAAATCCCTTTCCACAGGCTGAAGTAGCAGATGATGTAAACCGCGAACAAACAGAGCGCCATGTCCCATTTTATCGAACCTAGATCGTGAAGGCCTTCGCTTCGATGAAGTTCCAGGATGGCGCGGCTAAAAAAAGCCATAATTTAGATGTAATTAAAAGATGGTGTAGATACTGCATAAATATGTAACATAAACCCTAGGTATTCGCCTAGGTAATTTAGTCTCTTCACACAAGGCAACAGTTATGCGCGGGTAGGTAAACTGCTCAAGTGCCCATACTTGATAATTATATCAGCAAGAACTAAATTGGTCGCTCAGTATTGGGATATCTCAATTTGGAAATGTATAGGAGCTAGTGATGGGGATGTGTTTTAGAAAGTTTTGGTGTAGGAATAAGTAGATAGGTACCTACCTAAAATACTCGAATGACGCAGAGCTGTATTCAGTTGGATGTTGTCCGCTACGCGTGGAATTATTTAACGTCCCGTTCAGTGATGAATTGGTGTCAGCAGACCAAGAGTTATCCAGCTGCAAAATTACTCGAGGATATTAACATTTTTGTTGTATTTAATCAATTGAACTATTTGGTTTTTCAAATGAGTCCATTTACAGCAGATACGTACCAATTATGGATACTAAATTACATTTGAATAGCACAACACATGCCCATTCTCATCAAGTCGCAAAATATGCTCAAATCGCATGGTACGATATTCTCAATAAAAAATATGAATTTCTTCAAACAAATCGGCAAATGGAGGAAGCATGTATGTACGTAGGTGCATATAATTTCTCAGAACGAAACTACAGAGATACGATATTCCTCCAAGACAGAGTTACAAACCAGTGATGTAAAATTTATGATGATTTATGATTTGATTTCTTGGATTCCTCGCTTGTTCTAATTTTGGTTACCTGCCAATGTATTGGCTTTACAAATGGTTGGTACCAGTAGGTACCTACTCCATGCAGCTATACAGGGTGTCTTCTATCCAATGGATCACCCCCCTAAAATCGCCAAAATGAGGGTAAACGAAAAATTTTTTTTTTGAATCTTCATATTTTTTTGCGAGGATTTCAAAAATGAAAAAAATTTTGCTGCGCGCAACTATGCGCAACTGACACCAACTTTCTTATTTCAAATGGGAACCCCCCTTTTTTATTGCAAATTCGGATTCTACGCAAAAGTTCATGAACTTTTGACCCCTCAATCGATTTTTTTGACCGCGCGCAACCCATTCAACGAGCATGCAAATTTGTTGAAATACCAAATTGCGCAAAATATGGTGTCATGTAAACCCCAAGTCTGGTACATGAATTTCCATTGTTTTTCAACGCTGATTCACGTGGTGCTGTCAGTTTTGAGATTTAACTCACTTTTTATCGATATTATGCCCATAACCTATGTTATTCGGTGAAATATTACAGTTTTTCCGAAGTACCAACTTTGGCAGTAGATTTATTTTTAAACCCGCCAAAGCCGGTTCGAAGCCCGTGTTTCGAAAGGGTGAGGAAAAATAAATCTACTGCCAAAGTTGGTACTTCGGAAAAACTGTAATATTTCACCGAATAACATAGGTTATGGGCATAATATCGATAAAAAGTGAGTTAAATCTCAAAACTGACAGCACCACGTGAATCAGCGTTGAAAAACAATGGAAATTCATGTACCACACTTGGGGTTTACATGACACCATATTTTGCGCAATTTGGTATTTCAACAAATTTGCATGCTCGTTGAATGGGTTGCGCGCGGTCAAAAAAATCGATTGAGGGGTCAAAAGTTCATGAAATTTTGCGTAGAATCCGAATTTGCAATAAAAAGGGGGGTTCCCATTTGAAATAAGAAAGTTGGTGTCAGTTGCGCATAGTTGCGCAATTGCGCGCAGCAAAATTTTTTCATTTTTGAAATCCTCGCAAAAAAATATGAAGATTCAAAAAAAAAATTTCGTTTACCCTCATTTTGGCGATTTTAGGGGGGTGATCCATTGGATAGAAGACACCCTGTATACAGGGTGTCCCAGTTAAGATGGTCCAAACTTCAGGGTTCAATTCTACGATCGATTTCCGACAATAAATGTCTCTTAGCAATTTTTCGAAAAACGCTTTGTTTTTGAGTTATTCCACTTTCAAGATTTTTTAGTTTCTTTCCACATTGTTTCAGTAATATGGCTATAACTCCCTCAAATATTGACTTAAAGTTAAAACAAAGAGTACCATTGGAAAGAACATTAAATTTCCTATCAGATGATGCCCCACTCATGTTTCCAAACTGGGAGTTGGTTTGTTTTTTTCGAGCCCAAACTTGAAATTTTGTTTTTCCCTCATAAGTGATGCGAATTTCACTAAGGATTTTCACCTAAATCGTAGGGAGCAAAATCGATGCGGACCAAAGGAAAAACATCTTCAGATTCTTAGCTTTCCAACGATATATCATTTTTTGTGTTTACCATAGTTATTTGAGGAGAAAATGGCATCTGAATGCGAAAATCGTGAAATTTGAAAAGGATTCTGCATGCTACATGTCCCCCCCCCCCCCTCCTCATGCTAATAACAAGAGAAGTTGACTTCATTCTACTCGCTGACTCGAATAGTGACTATTCGATTAAATGAGGGGGCGTTCTGTGATTATAAATTATCAAGCCACAAATTATGTTGCACACCTCTACCCCTTGGTATTTGGTGGTGACATGTCACCCTTCTGCTCCAACTCACTTAATTACTCGAACAATTGTGAAAGATGTGTTCGTTTGTGTACATTTCAGCGAATGTGGCACTCGTAGTTAGAACAAACACTAGCATTTAGATTGATAGTGAGTCCAAGTTCGACGTATTCCATCTTGCAAGACAGAATGCTAATCAGTTCACCATATGCATTCTCACGATGCCAAACGTTAGTTACTATTTAAGTTCTATTTAATAAGTTACATAATGATATTTTTGTGACGATGATACAGGTAAATAATTGGAAGAGATTCGACACTATTCGATTCAGCGAGTAGAATGAAGTCAACTTCTCTTGTTATTAGCATGAGGAGGGGGGGACATGTAGCATGCAGAATCCTTTTTAAATTTCACGATTTTCGCATTCAGATGCCATTTTCTCCTCAAATAACTATGGTAAACACAAAAAATGATATATCGTTGGAAAGCTAAGAATCTGAAGATGTTTTTCCTTTGGTCCGCATCGATTTTGCTCCCTATAATTTAGGTGAAAATCCTTAGTGAAATTCGCATCACTTATGAGGGAAAAACAAAATTTCAAGTTTGGGCTCGAAAAAAAAAAACCAACTCCCAGTTTGGAAACATGAGTGGGGCATCATCTTATAGGAAATTTAATGCTCTTTCCAATGGTACCCTTTTTTTTACTTTAAGTCAATATTTGAGGGAGTTATAGCCATATTACCGAAAAAATGTGGAAAGAAACTAAAAAATCTTAAAAGTGGAATAACTCAAAAAACAAAGCGTTTTTCGAAAAATTGCTAAGAGACATTTTTTGTCGGAAATCGATCGTAGAATTGAACCCTGAAGTTTGGACCATCTTAACTGGGACACCCTGTATAACTATAAATTTTGTTTAATATAATCTATCTAATTAACTATGCATGCTAGCTTTACAATGTGGAGCTGGAGCCTTCATGCTTACAGGTCGGCAGTTGGGGGTGTTCCAGGGGTTGTCACAAGTTGTCCAAGGTAGAAGGTCCGTGAAAGAGGCGAAGAAGAATCTTAATGCCCAGGCGATGATCACGTTGTAGTAGAAATCAACGTAAAAGGCTATCAGAACCACCGCGTAACCAATACCTGTTTAGGAAATAGTCAATATGAACATGGTTTCCTGAAAGTTCCAGTAGGTAATGTTCTACGTAGGTATGGTATAGTATGGTATATAGGTCCAGGAATAGGTATGCTTTACTATTCTCAGACCGCCATGTCTCACACGGCATACCAAATAGTGCATAGGAAGTTAGGGCAAGCTGAACCATTTTTTACAAATAGTTTTTTGGTCAATTATGAAATTTATATTAGCAATTGGTAGGTTTATCCAAACATGTTAGACGTTCTTTCGTAGGTACCTATTTCTGGCTTGGACCCAAAGTGGACATAACTAATTCTAAAAACTCCTCTAATTCCACGATAGATAATTATGTTTACTTGTTTATCGTGTTAGCATACCGACAGACAGTAAACTCCAAAATACACATTGACGGACAAAACCTGTTATAAAGCCATCTGGGATCACATAGAAGGAATAGCAATAAATTTCGTTGGTGTAACAGTTTTGCCGACGTTGAACTGCATTTCTGCTAGAGTGAGGAACTAATGACATTATTTTCTTTATTATTTTTTTGATTCATAGCCCCTGAGACTCAACGGATGATTAATTTTTTTCATGATTTATTCATCGCGCTTCATTCAAGGTAGGCTGTACGCCTAACCTGCACGAAGGATTTCATTTACACACTCAGAAGTTTCGTACATTCATGTGAACGTGAGGTTTGTTCGCTGTGACCATCTGACGGTTATCTGGCCGTTTGTAGCGATTCGCGGACTATTTTGGACTGTGTAGACCGCAAGCGCCGCCGCCGCTCTTTTTGCTCATGACCGCCTGCTCGCCGTGTTTTCCTGACTATCCAACGCCAGCTTTCTGATCGTCATTTCAGTACACAGAAAATAGGGCGGACGAGAAACTGACCATGAACTGTCTTCTCGATTCCCAATCATTATCATACTCAACCCCTTATCAAAATCTTATCAAAACTGTACGGATGGATCATGGATCGTTTCTTACGGTTTTCTAGGTGTTTGAGCACCTACAAGACCCTTATTAATTTATCACAAATTACTTTTATTTTTTGTTTTTATTATTTTTGAAATGTATCCATTTCTTTTTGATTTGGATTGAGTTGTTTTCTTCTGAAGGCAACCTAATTATTATAATAACTAATTTAGGGACTATATTTTTCTTTATGAAGTCACATGGCGTGATCACATTGCGACCAATTAGCGATCGCCATCATCCTCGGCACGTTTCATCGTTTCCCTGAACGCCATTCCCTTTTATCCCAGTGTACAACTTCGACGTACTTTTGCATCCAAAAAGTGTTATATGCACCCGTATTTATCCCTGAGTACCTGCTGTCCCGGATCTTCTACATTTTCCAGCCGCTATGTCCCGGATTCTCAAGAAGTACCTTAGGAGATCCCTCATGTCTTCGAGAAATCTTTTCGAGACTCGCTGGCAAAATATCTACTATTCCGAGGAATATTGCTGCTCATCATTTTGGAAATCCAACCTATATATCAAGGGCTCAACGGGCTGCACAAAAAGTTGGTGGACTGACGGACATCCAACCTACCATCTACAACAGAATTCTTCATAATCAGGTCCGGCTCTCTTTACAGATTCGAACTTATCCCCCACTCCATCGTCTCACAAATCGTGAACGCGAGGACATTTCGTTCCGAGAGGCCAAACCAATTGAATCATTGTACCAGTGTATAACCGTACCAATTAGGTATCAGCGGAAGCGTATACCAACTCATTTGCGATGTTTTTATTCATATACTAGGAAAGCTTACCACTCATTATTTTCAACCCTACAGTACCTACCTATTCGAAAAGAAACCGAATGAATACATTCGTTTATGAGACATCCTTTTTATTGATTAGAAAATTGAACTAAGAATTGTGTGGTTTTTCATTCGAAACCACCCCGTTCTCAACACTAGAATTCATCTAACCGTCAGAAAAAGCCAGTGCCAACAAAGCTATAATCATATGAGATGCGATGCGCTATCGATAAGTAGATAGGGTTCTCTCCGTTGAAAACATCGGGAAAATTGAAATTATTTATTAGAATAAATAAGCACTTTCGCATTTTTCAATATTTAATATTTATGGGATATAATCCCATTTTTACAAGCGTAGCTAATAGTAGGTACAATATAGTGGGTAGTCGTTCTTAATCTATTGTGTTATTAGTGACGAAATAAATTATCGAGAATTGACGAGTTTGCCACACATGTATACGCAAGATGCACAAAACCAATAATGAAATAAATGAGAAAGAAAAGAACGTTGCCATCCAAAACGTAATTTATATTCAATGACAGCAAAAAGGATGAGCCGGGTGTAGGGATGGTCCAATATAAATGGGGCAATGTAGTCTATATTCTTTCGAATTGATTCCTCTGGAGATCTTTTCGCGAGTATTTTATCGAATTACCCCCGCTCCCTCATCATCCGCACCCGGAAGAGCATTAGCCACCCCTCTTCCCCTCTGTAACACAGACAGGATTTCATCCAAGAAATATTCAACGGAATCCTGCGATTGGAAAAGAACATTGGGGTCGTAGTAGATGGTAGATTTGATGGGTGGAGGGGGGGGGGGGGGGAGATGAAATGTGAGGTGAAATGAGATGGACAGGCTGGAAAGAGCTTGGGCTGGGGAAGAGCACTTCAAGCCCTATTTGACGAACAATAACGCGACTTCTGTTCTTTTCGAAATTGGGCGGAGATTTAAAGACCAAGAAAAGAAACTGCTTCTTGGAGAATCCCCACTCAAGTACTTGAGTTCCGGCAGTTTAGACCGGAGTTTCCATTTACTGCCTCTTCGCTATCTCAAATCTGGAGTGAAAATTGTTGCAAATCAACGAGAGTTATTGGTTGCTCAATCAACTGCCTATTTGCTAACATAGGGAAGAATGCTGGAAAGTAGAGGAACAATAATGCATTTTAAGATAGCTTATGAAGATGCGGGCAAAACAATTGAAACTTCTAGATTAAAAAAGCCCTGTAGTTGTAGTAAAATACTGGCAATAGAAAGTCCATCTGAATGGGGAAGCTGTTATATCATCAATTAAAAATCTGGTCGATGGGTGGTACGTCTGATAGTGCAGAAGTCTCATTCAGAGTAAAATGTTTGAAAGATGAATATCTCTTCTTGGAAGACCGGTTTCGGTTATACAACCATCATCAGTTCCTTCCTGTTGCAGTGGTTTGGTTTGAAGATCTGCAGAAAATCTGTTTACAACTGTTTTAAAAACACTAGGTATTAGGACCTACAATTTTTAAAGTGGCGTCAACGTGATTCCCCAAATAAGTAAATTAATATAGCGTATATTATCGAGCTGTGACAAAGCATAAAAATCTTCAGCAATTTAAAAATTTCAACAACAGCATATTGGTGTCTATTTACGGATCATTTTAGGAGTAATTCAAGAAAAACTTTGAGTAGTTTTTGAGTATTAGTTGCTGCTTATAATCTTCTGAGCGACATGAGCGCTGATGCCTGTGAAACTGTAGGCTGCATATGACTATTTTTTTCGAGACCTCACAAAAAGGAAGCCTCAGGAGATTCATATTTTCGTTACATTCCTCGTACATAAGGTCTCAAAGCTTGCTTGCTAGGACTCAGTTAATTAGGTTGAATCCTCCCGAGTACGGATACTTGTTACCAGAATTGCTGGTGGGGGAGAGCAAAGATTAACTTTTCCGAGCAAACAATCGAAAAGAATAATTACCAACTGTTGACATTGAAGTCTCTGAGCAAGGTCCCTCATGTACTCGTATGATACCTCTGCAATTTTTTACAGGTTACAATTTACTGGTTGGACATTTCAAGTGATTTGAGGAATTTACCAACATGGTTTTCAAAACTAGTATAGTTTAACATACGACAAATAACAAGATTTAAATGAGGGGAATAGTTGAAGATTTTGCTTTCAATATTTCAATTGCTGTCAAGTTACGAGGATAGTTTATACTTGGGCTTTTCGCGATAGAAAATAACCATTTACGAAAATCCTCTCATATGCAACGTATGGGTCATCTAGATAGTTCTCTATATTAATTTATGAACTAGGTAACAGCTTCGGTACTAAACAAGGATTCGTCAAATTCAATTTCGTATCGATCAAAAAGTCGCAAAGGTCTCATAGGAATTCGTTACAATCCACCACCCTGAATTTATTGGCTATTATAAATTTTTTTTTTTAAAGAACTATCACATAAAACGAAAATGGAAAACATAAAGCCCCTAGAAGAGTTGTTTATCACTTGGAGGGATCTTTATCGAGGACCGTGGAGTGAGGATCGTTACATAATTCATGGAGGTAGGTGACCAGTGGTGGCCTTATAAAGCTTAAGGGACCCCCCTTAAGTACTTCCCGCTTTTCCTGAGCATCATCCGCTTTTCTCCAACCGACAATTTTACTCTTGGAGCGCGCGGGAGACTTATCCTTCTCGGACCAGCCCATGCGAGTTCTCCTGGGAGAGGGGTCTAAGCTCATTTCGGGGATGAGGGTTTTGAGAGACTGCGGTAAACCAGGGATCATAACGCGTATCCTTTGGTTCAGATAGAGTGCTAATGATGCCACTGAGAAAACATGAAACATGAAAGAGTGGTTCATTGGTTTATATATAATAAACATTTTTGAAAACTGAAAAAATCCATTACTCTCCTCTAAGTACCCAGCGGTTCAGTTGAAAAAGGTAAAAAACGGCTATACAGCTTATTGACATCGTCACATTGTTTACTTATTTGAATCATTCGTTCAATGTTGACATACAAGATTGGAAAAAATGATGGGAAGAAGAAAGAAGCCCCTTTTACGAATACAGGTGTAGGTTTGTCGTAGCCCCTACGGTTTTGAGGAAAAATTTGATTTTGATTCGATCAGTAAAATGAAGTAAAATCGACAATATTTTCTACATTTCTGACTTTTTGTTTTTGTTTTATTTACTAATAAGGTTTTGCAAGAGTGCCCTACAATTGGAAACAGAAAACTAGGAATGCGGCGTTATTTCCATATTAAGGGTTCCCACTGCCGTCCTAAGCTTTCGTCGCCTTAGAGTGCCTTAGAGAATCAATCACTACAGTTGGGGCGTTTGTGCTCCCTCCACGGCTTTTAATGTGAGTCGAAAAACATGTAAGCGACCCCTTTTCCCACCCGCAACTCACCAGTTGGACGATTTATGAACAACCTGTTCTCCATCTTGTCATTTCCCTTCCGATTACTGTCAGGAGTTTCACTTTTGACGGTCCACCCCGGAGTGATGAATAATTTTCTCTCTGCTCTCAGGTGTGGTGTGTGGTGACACCACATAAATAATTTATTCACCAAGTCCGGCAATCGAAACGCAGACCATCAATCTCAACTTCGGCAAATTAATCGTAACATCATAGTAAGTATAATCTGTATTAGCTTACCATATTCGAGCAATATCATATACCAGTACCTACTGGCTGTACTCCCAACTTCCGCCATTAAAGCCGAGCTCAGAACTAGCTTCGATGATCTTAGAACCATGTACCTCTGACAATAAATTTAATACAGAAAGTAACTAAGCCGGTAATAATGTGTTTTATGAAATTCGCACCTTCAATAGAAATACTTAGCTATTTCATATACCATCTCCTCCCTCCCCGCACCAAGAAACTGGTCGTTATAACGTTTTCCCCTTCTGTTTTTTTCTTCATCGAATCGACGGCGAAGTAATTACTCCTTGATTGCTTTCCTAATAAGGTTCGTTTAGCAATTGATGAAAATCTTGAAACGTAGAAATGGAATATTCATCATAACAACATGTGTAGGTGCAATCAATCAGTCAATAAGTTTTTTAATGCCAACCGATGATCAAAACAAGATCCCCTAATCCCTAATCCTCCTAATCCCTAATCCTAATCAAAACTGTGATTACCCAGGTACTAAACGATAAACTAAGATCTACTGGCAAGAAACTACATGTATACGTGAGCCGATTAAAATTTTATATTCATAGTAGTAATCAAATAACGATCTTTGCTCGGATTGGGACAGGTTTGTGGTAACTCTGCATCTTTCTATATTCCCAATCCGTCGAATAGCAACACTCCTGTTATGTGATTTGCTATATGAGCATCTCGCATGCAAGGGGCAGAACATCTACAGCCTTGAGGGGTAGGGGACTGAGACATCTACTTGGTGTAGGTACCTACCTACCTCCCTAGGTAGGCTTCATGCTGATAAAAGTTCCCCTCTCTGTGTAGTGACTAAGTTGGATTGTGCTTAACTGAGAGGGAGTTTTCGCTGAATCCAACGCTCATGAGGAAACTGAATGCACCTCTAATCAGCTGAGGAAGTTCTGATACTCGGTAATTGTTTTTGTGTTCACCCAACCATGCCAAATATCCAAGTGAGCGTCTTTAGGACTGACCGTCGAATTATACAACAAGTAGTATAATTCGATGGGATTGACGGATGAGAATGAGTTGGTGGTGGAGCATCTTCATCAACTTTCAAGAGCCTGATACTAGTTTCTTTTCAATTCACCCCGCCATGGTGAAATTCGAAGTGGATCGTCTGAACTGACGAGTAAGAATGCATGGTAGGGTGAACCAACAATTCCAACCACCTTCCAAGCATTCGCTACTGCCTTCTTCTTGAGCTATGGTTTGTGCATTGTAACTTAGAGACTTGTATTTTTATCGCAATGAGCTTAATTGTTTTTATTCATTCACTTAATAATGAACCTATATTAACACAAATGAACTTTTCAGTTATAAATTTATGATAATAGGAATACTGGACCTTTGAAGAGAGGAACGATCCGACCCCAGCAGGTGATAGCTCCCTTCCGATGAAACTGGCCGAGTGCCAGTTCCATGTAGAAGAGAGGTATTCCTCCCACGAACAGCATGATGCAGTACGGGACCAAGAACGCTCCTGAAATATGAAATTCTCAGCTATTGAATAAGAAATATTAGGAGCCCCGTAGAATAATAATCATTAATTTTCTCTTTTAAAATAAATAACAAGCGTTACAAGCAATATTCATCGTTGAGGGGGACTGAGTGATAGCGCATCAAACTTTTCAGCACCATTAATATTTATAGCTTGTTGACAAAATCTAATGAGCATTTATTTTGCCAAATTTACTTTCATCAAATTCATTCTGTTTTTATGTTACAGGTAACATAATGTAATAGGTACAGTTTGAAATAATAATTGGGTTCAAGTGTGAAAATAAAATAAAGTAAAAGAAAGGAAGAATGTAAAAGAAAGAAGGAGTAAGAAAGAAAATAAGAGAAAGAAAAATCGTAGTCTTTATTGAAAAAACCGGCATAAGGGCCTTCCATAAGACATTTTAAACCCAAAATTTGAGAAGTTAACAATAATTAATTTCAATTATCTATTTTTTACTGCACGTAGGTGGCTGTTGGAAGCACCATTGGTAGGTAGGGGGGCCTTCATTATTTTCAATGGATACCCAAGGCGACACACTTTGATCTACATGCCTTGATGCATACCTACCTATCGAGACGGCAACGCCAAAGCAAAAGGCGTTTTGCTTTGAATTGTCGCTTAATGTGCGATCACCTGTGACAGTGAAATCACAAAACGCAATACGACAGTTTTATACTACGATACGAGTGTGACAGCTGGGAGCTTCAGTATCTGCTTGACATCATCAGGGTGGGGGTCCTCCGAATCACGCGTTTCAAATGTTTGGTTTACGGTTTCGCTCGACAATAATTATTTCAATAAATTCAATTCTTCAAAGTTCGCCCTACCTACCTTATGTAACAACAAGTACATGAATTGCACCCCAACTGACCGCACCTACTTCAAATATTGATTTTGCTTTGTGATTGAAAATATTAAACAAAAAAGTACCTAATAGTAAAATAGTCATTTATGGCAAAAATACAACATTAATACCTACTGAATGTAATTTTAAATTCTTGATCACACGTTGTGTCGTTTCGGTAGCTTGAATGACAGTTTATACGTGTACCAAATATTCAATTTAAAACTAAATTACTATTCAAATCTCGAGCACAAATGGTGGTTTTGCGAGGTTCAATGACTCATACGTCAACATTCAGTACGGCCTGGTAACTCGGACGCATTAAAAATACTGAGTAGGCATATGTATTGGAAGTTGACGAGAGAACGGCAGGCTTCACTTTGCTTCTTAGTCGAGAGGAAAATAGCTTTCCCTGCTTTGCTTCTTTTCATTTCATTTTCGACTATCTGCGGATGTCGGGCGGTGCGAGGTTGGCATTTTAAACAGGGCAGACACTCAGTAAAAACAAAACGCGGTGTATATAAACTGCTGAACAACGGCCTTTCTTGCTTATATATAGGAACTTTATTACTTAATACAGTCGTAAGTCTGTACATTGGCGAAATAGATAAAATTTCTTTTTACGCCATTTGATCATGATCGGCACCATTATCTCAATCACTCTTTGTCTGAAGTATGTTTCTTCGTCAGAATTACTCCAACTTGACATCTGCGACCAGTGAAATGTGAAAACTCGTTCCTGGAGGGGGGGGGGGGGGGGGGCAGTAAGGCGTCTAAGGAGAGGCGGTAAACGATTGCCCAGTTGTAGATAAAATCATCCAACGTTCTAATTTGTATAAAGCGTGGTGATTGTGTCTAGGTATAAACCCGAGAACACCGGAACCGTTAATACCTATACATTTGACTGGGTTGACTATGTGTGTTGTATCACAGTGTAGTTTGGATGATACCTATTACATACTGTATACATAAACATATTATTCAAATTTATGATGCCTATGAATAATTTCATTTGCTGGAGGTTTAGTTCATTTGTCCAAAGTTTAATTTAATTCGCCAAAAGTTTAACGAGGCGATGCAGTGTTTGATTGCATTGTAATGAAGGTCGGAAACTATAATATGTAGCTAGTCGCTCGATTCAATTTTCGCTCGACCTTCCTTTAATCGAAAATATTTTGTTTGTAGAAAGTTCATTTAGACACCCAAAACCCCTATACCTGTCGCCACACCCAAGCTTCTCGACAGGAAAATACATCAACGTTGAGTCTATGTAGTTCCAATGTCAGGTCACTGAGTATCCAAATATTTGCAGTAACCGGAATTAGAAGGGGACTTTCCGTTTTAGGTATATCTCGTGGAAAACGCTGCACCCCAAAGGAAATGAGCGCTCTTGGTCAAATGAGCTTGGTGTGACCACCCGTACGTCACCCGCCCTTTCAAACTCTGAAACAGCGAGGTATTTCATTATACTTGCTCGCCCTCCGATTAGTAGAGATTTATTATTCAGGCCATGATCACTGTTCAAAATGAGGATGTTTTAGACAGAATAGCGAAGCCAAGGGTCAGTCGCGTGTGCCTGTGAGTCCCTCTTCGGGAAATTTCAAGCACAGGGTAGTAGGTATTAGTTCCTCCTATCTGTAACTCATAGCGTGTATTTTTCCTTTATACTGCAAGTACATTACAAAGGGGGAGGAGGGAATTGTTGTCAAATACACCTATTTGACGATGAGAAATATCTTAGAGAGTCCTTCAGGTCACCAGCTTCGAGCATCGGGCATAAACTTCAATGTGAAAAAGTACTTTTAACCATACTTTCAACCATATCTTTTTACTTTTCCGAAAACAAGTATCAAAATCAAAATTTCATAGAATAATATTGAACTATTTTGACAAAACTGGAGACCTAGCTGTGATGATTGACCGCCTTCCGTAACCATCTTAGACACATTACTACTAACACCACAGGAATGCACATAAATACTTAAATATAAACTTACCTACCATCTAAATTTTTACCACTGAATTATCGAACCGAAATGTGAGTACTGGTGAAGGTTCAGTTTCAACTATATTTAAATACCTATATCAGTGATGTTGAAAAAAAGTCAAACCATTTTTGAACATCGAATTTTTTGCATTTTTTCAGTTACTAGAACGGATTTCATGGGTATTTCTGATATAGCTGTTTAAATTCCAAAATTTTCCCAACTTGAGGGATGATCTTATATTGTAGGAAACTATAACTCTAGGGATGATTCCATTTTGTAAGTGTCAAGAATTTGAATTAACATATTATGTAAACATTTTGTAAAATTCACTTTTATAAAATTGGGCTGTCGCATAAAATTATGATTTGCTGAGAATATCTAGTGGTATACTGTAACAGATCCTTTGAGCAAAAACCGGAACAAATTTTTGGGATCAATCTTACCATTTTTTTGCAAGGAGAAAGGAAAAACGCAAAAGATGTAATACGACTATAGACTGAACGTATAAAAGAAATATGATTTATTCTGAATACTCCGTCCGTTGCACTCGAGATGAAGAGAATAAAAATATTGGCTGACTGTAGTGGAGGAAAGTGGAGTACAGGAGATCGGAGCTCTCAAGGCGGAGTGGTACACGGATACACACTCAACAGGTGCGACCTGTTGGAAGGAAAGACGACGGCTGAATATCAAATGCCTCCCCAGCCCCAGCGAATGCCTGTCCAACTTAGCTTCATTATTAGGTTTTTATTATTTTCGGAAAACTGCGAACTATTATTTGTTTATTTTTCTTCTTCAATGCAAAGCCATTCGCTCAAAGTGGTAACGTGCAAAAGTTTTAGTGCAAAAAAAGTTTCTCTAAGCAAATCCATTTCATTAGGTAGTATTGTAGAAATTAGGTGAATCATCTTCTAACTTATTTTCTTCATTTCAGTTCGGTTATGTGACTAACACGAGATGATTATATTTTCACATAGATTGATAGCTCTATAAACTGAGGTATCGATTGATTGTTGTAAACGCGGGAAAAGTATTCTCGAAAATGTTAAGGTATACTGCGAATAAAATCATTAACCATTAGCGCCGATTTCGTATGGCCATTTATTTACTTACTTGGTGAACAAGAATAAGCTAAATAAAGATAAACTAAGACTGACTTAAAGGATCAAAACTTGGTATCAAGAACTTGTGGGAAATGCCATCTGACAATTTTAGAGCTGGTACCTACAGATATCACCCTGCATTGTTACGATTTACTGCAAGTTGGCAGAGCTAATATTATTATTTTTTATTTAAAAAAAGATTCTCAACATAGAAGTGAGCAAGACAACTGTTGACATCAAACCATAATAATTACAAACGTTGGAGTACCCCCAGCACTCATCACAAAAGCTGAAGCGCGGCTGCATTTATTTTTCGTAAAAATCCTCTTTTTGTAATTTTTTTACCCTTCATCGTAAATTTTGTTGTTGTTGTACATGACGATTCGTCATCCAGAAACACATTTTTGTGGTGCAGCTAAACGTTTAGCTGCTAACGTTTATCTAATCAAGATGGATTTTCAACCCACAAAGTTATCCATAATAACAAAATCTCATTGTAATTTTTTCCCCTCCGCACTAGGAGTATAATTCAAGAATAAATTATAGGTACTTTTAAAATTATAACGTAGTTACGGTATTGTGACAAAAGGAGCTAAAATATCTATACATAACCGATGAATGAAGGCTGGGAAATGTGTTAACGCATTGCGACATAATTATAATTATGAAAACGCGGAAATGATGGGAAAGACGATAATGTCACTTGACCGTTTTACGGTGGTTCCAAATACTGGAACTGTCCTGTAGAGATGTGGGTTCAGTAATTTAATTAATTTCTATCCCTCGCATCTCCCGACTGCTCATGTTTGCCGTTCATATCTGTCAGGTAGCTCACCTTCCAAATTCCTCCGATGGCACCGAACCAGTCAGTTGAGTGTTTATTTTATGTCAAGTCAGTGTTCGAAAGCAATGATTCTTATAATTATGACTAAAGTTTCATCGTGTGAAGTACGGGCCTCTATGCAGGTAGGCTGGGACTATACATTATTGATTGATATTTTCGAACTGGTTGAGAATGTAGAACAGAATGAAAACTTCGAGATTTTGAAATTTTAAAATTTGTTTCCTCCCATTCTAGATTCCAAAGGTTCATTCTTGAAAATAAAACAAAAATTCCTTTAAAAAAAGAGTCAATTGTGGCTCTGAATTTTATAAAATACAGGAAAACCGAAAAGGCTTTTTTCTTAATAAATTAATCTCAATCCCTCACATCAAACAACTTGGCTGGTTCGGTCACTCGTTCTTTCACATTGGACGGAGTTTGAACCGATAAATGCTCGTCAACATGATCATGAATAGCTTCGAACCAATGAATTTTCATGGAAGGAAACAGCTGCCACTCATCGTGGATTCATGGTTTTGTACTTTTGGTTTTCCTCTATTTACTCATCATTTACCAGCTACTTGGATATTACATAAGCTACTAGGATATTATGGACCAATTGAAGTCTTCTGCTAAAGCTATGGATGGCCAATATTTAATTTGACAATTTTTATGAACAGCGGCCCTGTCCCGAACACTATAACCCTCAATATTTTGGCGATTTTGGCAACGCTGACCGTCATCGCCTTCTTTGGAAATTCCAAAGTGTAATTGAACTGTTCCACCTTTCTTTCTTTCCCTCCTTTCTTTCCCAGAGGAAAGAAAGAAGAGGACAAGCAGAAGGGATCCTGTTGAAAAGGAAGGGGAGTCGAGGGGTCATCAATTAGCCGCAGAAGGATCCCCAAGGGACAGTTTCCTTCCCAGAGATCTCTAATTGGTCTGATCCTCTGTGATTCGCCGTTGCAAGTGTACTCAGCGCAGCTCGTGCGGTGTTACAGGTCCCCTACTTACAAAGTAAGCCTATGCCTATTTCACTTGCCCAATTCACTTCCAACGCTATTTCAAGTGACAATGACTAAAAATCACGGAAAATGGTAGGAAGCGTCCCTCGAATGATAAATATATGGATTATTGTTTGATGTGACATTATTATAACAAAAATATATAACATCTAGTCATGTATCAACCACCACCAAGTGTGACAAAATATGTTGGTATTATTATATTGATAATAGTATAAAACCAATTCGACCAGATTACAGTTTTTCACAAATTCATACTAAAGAAATGAGTGTACTACCATCATAATAGGGACAACTGTGCATCGATGATCATTATAGATCATTTCGTTATTGATTCGTTTCACGAGAAAATCGATAACGTAAATCATTTAGCTAGTTCCAAAAAAATCCTTTTTGCTTTTCTCCATCGGTTCATTATTTCTAATAATAAACCAAAAACGCTGCAAATCCCTGCACAACGGTTTATTATTTTGTACAGAATACCCTTCTGTTACACATCACAGCTCTCTGTATAGGTAACCCATCTATATATATTATGTACTGCTCTATTATTATGTGAATCGCAGACCCTCCCTAGGTTAGCACCTAACCCCGTACTCGTTACTAGGTACCTACCTAATTCGCGAGTTATATGTTGCTAAAATAATACAGCCGATGACAAACAGTAACTAAAACGGCAAAAATAAACGCAAATAATGAAGTTCTAAAGGAAAACTGTTGACGTGGAGTGAAATAGATGCCCATTCTGCGTAGATCACTGTTTTCTGTGGTCAATACCTATAATGAACCGTTGTGTAATAACTTGCCCATCAATAACACTTCAACGGTTGTTCAAGTTTCAAAAGTACCGATCAAAAAAATCCAGCCCCTTGGTAGATGAACCGCTGTGTAATAATTTACCGTTGTGTAATAATTTACCGATATGTGATAATTTACCGTTGTGCAATAACTTGCCGTTGTGTAATAATTTACCATTGTGTAATAATTTATACCCATCAATAATACTTCAACGTTTGTTCAATTCACAAGTACCTACCAACAAAATCCAAAAGTCCGTCACTTATCAAATGAAATAATATATCGCAAAACAACCAACTCGACTTCATACAGCCATCCTTGATTATAATTAAGTGCTCCCTAGCGATGATACCGATTGATTTATACCGTTTGATTCACGATCGTGTTGACGAACCATTTTGATGCACACGAACGGCTGGACGTACGATGCTCCGGGTGGTCTCAAAAAATTGTTTAGCTCAAGACAAATTTAATAACGTAAAATAAACCATACCCTTCTATCAAAAGTATTCGAGATACGGCGTTCTGAAAACGTCAACCCCTATTTTGAACCCCTTAGAGATGACTGACAGTAACGCCGAGCTTCGAGGACTAACTAGACCCCGAACGGAACCTATAACCGGAATTTCATCAATTTTTTTTTCATGGTAACTAAGAAAAGTGCTCCGTACGGCGTACGGCGGACAGACAGAAATATTTGTATTGCATTTTCGAATTCTACATACCTTGAAACGTAAACCATCAAATTTTGAGGTGGTTTAGTATTTTTTTTTTTTTTTTTCATGCTCGATTCCAGTGGTTCATTATTGAAAATAATAAACCAAAATGTTGAACATATAAAAAACAAATCAGAGACAAATAATATTCATGTAAAATTCTAAAATAAATACTACCAACTCACTTGATAACAACTAGCAAAGGAGACACCCCTCAATGCCCCCTCAATGCATTGTCCGTACAGTGGTATTCACCAAAAACTAATAGGAAGGTGGTAGGTAAGAGGGAAAGTCAGAGTTATAAAGCTATAGAATAACATGGTGAGGCTGAACAAACAAATGGATTCGTCCCGGATGAATGGCTGACAGAGGAAAGGTGGACGAGGGAACCCACCCACGAATAATATCTCTCGAAACAGTTGCGCGATTGACCTTATAGGCTTTTCCTTTTCGGCCAATGGTCGATGGCTACAGCGAAGTTTTTTCTGGAAGTTTTGAACTGCTTAGGCTCAGTAAAAACAAGAGAGAAATCTTCATGTGCTAACGTAGTTTAATGCATACTTACTTCCAATATAGGTTGGTTACCAATTTAATTAAAAATTAGACTGGCGCTCCATCTTATTTGAACACCGCCGACAGCATTGCCACAAATTATAATGAATATAATGCTAAACTGTACGGGAAACATACCTTGAAACGGTGGCGTTGCAGGTAGAACTTGCTGCCAAATCATGCAGAAATTTACCAATTTCACTGATTAATCTGTCGGGGGGCGGGGGGGGGGGGGGCTCTACATACTTATCAGGGGGCTACTAGGACTGGAAGTAGAGAGAGAGGGCTATGTATGTCTAATCTTTACATGGTCTATGTATGGTACATTACTAACCAAAGTTATACAGAAATACCTAGTTTCTACATTTGCATTCGTACGACTGACTACAAAACCCTTACCAAATTTAACAAAGTGATGTCAACGGATGCCCCAAGATGATATATTATGCATTTATAATGAGGAGTGCCCATGACTTCTGTTTATATTTTTGAATGAAATTAGGTTGCATTCTAAGAATTTTGAGACCAACCGAACGCCTACGATGAACAGTTCTTTTTCTATGAGCCTTCAAAATTTCAACAACAAGAGACGTCATGCTGAGCAAGGGGGTGCCGCTCTGGTGGGAGGGATGTAATGACATCACTTATTGTCGAAAATTTGAAGGCTCATAGAAAAAGAACTATTCATCGTAGGAGAGTTCGGTTGGCCTCAAAATTCTTAGAATGGAACCTAGTTTCATTTAAAATTGATAAATTAATGAGTGCTGGGTACTCCTCATTGGAAGAACGAGCTATGATTTTGGTTTATTATTTTCAATAATGAACCTTTGGAATCGAGCATGAAAAAAAAATGCTAACACCCCCTTAAAATTTGATGGTTTACGTTTCAAGGAATGTAGAATCCGAAAATACAATAACAAAAATTTCTGTCCGTACCTACGCCGTACCGTAGTTGGTTGGGCTTTCCTTGGGAGGGGGGGGGGGGGGGGGCTCGAGGGTAATGACCACAGAAACCAGTGATCTGCGCAGAAGGGGCATCTATACAGGTAAATAAAAAACCTTTGTGTAATACTTTGCAGCGTTTTTTCACTCCACATCAACAATATCCCTTCAGAACTTCATTATTTGCGTTTCTTTTTGCTATTTTAGTTACTGTTTGTCATCGACAGAATCATTTTAGCAACATTTAACTCGTGGTTTAAGTAGGTACCTAGTAACGAGTACGGGGTTAGGTACTAACCTAGGGAGGGTCTGCGATTCACATAATATGTATAGAGTAGTACATATTATATTATATAGACGGGTTATCTGTACAGAGAGCTGTGATCTGTAACAGAAGGGTATTCTGTACAAAATAATAAACCGCTGCGCAGGATTTGCAGCGTTTTTATTGCATTTTCGGATTTTACATACCTTGAAACGTAAACCGTCAAATTTGAAGGGCGCCGGGGGGGGGGGGGGGGGTAGCATTTTTTTTTCATACTCGATTCCAAAGGTTCATTATTGAAAATAATAAACCGAAAATTCATGAAATCTACTGGATTATTGCACAACGGTAAATCACTGCACAACGGTAAATTATTACGCAACGGTAAATTATTACGCAACGGTAAATTATTGCGCAACGGTTCATTATACCATCTACGTAGAAGGGGCTGGATTTGGTTGATATAGGTACTTTTGCAACTTGAACAACCGTTGAAGTATTATTGATGGGAAATATTAAACAATGGTAAATTATTACACAACGGTTCATTATACTATGTACGTAGAAGGGGCGGGCACCTATACAGGTAAATTATTACACAACGGTTTACTATTTGCCTTATGCCTCATGATAACTACAATAACTTGAATTATTGAATCCCGCGCATTTGTAGGAAAATTTAATTCCGGAGCCGGCTCCAGTACTCGATTCGGGGCTTTCCTGGGGGAAGCTCGAGGGTATTGACCACAGAAAACAGTGATCTACGCAGAAGGGGCATCGATACAGGTAAATAATAAACATTTGTGTAATAATTTGCAGCGTTTTCAAACATCACTGATCAGAAAACAACACCAAATGAATTTCTTATTACAATAACAGAAAATGATACGGTTACTCTCGCTCAACGAGTAGATGAACCTAGCAAAAAAATAGCACAGCTTCATCCCTAAATTTCGACGAATTTCGTCGTAAACTGTTTTTATTCCGAAATGTGTGAAATGTACTCGATTTTTTCATCACGTACCTACTATACAACACCTTAATCCGGAAGGCTCAATCTTCTCCCCAGTCCCCACTTGGGATTCATTTTTCAACGGAAGCGTTATAAAGCAAAAATCCTCTAAAAGCCTTCTTTTGTTGAGTTACGTTTGCTGGGCTAAATCCTGTTCATGGCTGTAATTAGATTTTATTGTTGTTGCTTTTTCATTATGCACTTGAAGATGAAGGAAGAGGGACAAAACCACAATGAACACCCCAAATTCGTTTCTAAAAATGCCCAGAGTATATGCAGCTGCTAGCTGAGCTCATTCCCGTTCATCCGTAGCTCTATCTAATATGAGTATTTACCCTCATTCGACGAATTTTCTGGATACTACGTCCCAATCACCATTAGGTATAACGATACTTAAAAATGTGGTCTGGGCATCGCAAAATGTCTGAAAAGTTTGTAGTTATCCTATCTTCAGACTTTGGGTTCCCCTCTTCCCTTAAAAAACCTGACAACAATAATTCACCTCTCAGTATAAGCTAGAAGCTTGTTTCTGAGAGTTGTCCGTAATTACTCTCCATCTACGGCTCTTATTTCCTGGACAATAAAACAAAAGATGAGGGAAAATCTTATTACCTTGATGGACTAGCTTTAATGAGGACTTTGTGGCGGTTAGAAAGGGAAATCGCGCGGAAATCACCTCTTGGCTAGGTCACGCGGAAAGGTCGGCTTGTCGGCGGGGGTGGTGGACTTCTATTCTTGCAAGTATACTTGTACCTTGTGAGTAGTCCTTAAGTATAAATAAAAATAAGTAATGATTGCACGAACCTACCAATCACGAAATTAATTCTTGAAATTTGTGATGAATTCGGAAGGAATGCACTGTTCAGGACCACCCAATCTTTGAATCTTGGTTCTTGGTCCCAATGATTAACACAAAGTGCATACATAGTCCGTCAATTGCAGGAAGGTGTTCAGAGCCGCAGAGCAGAGGGAATCACCTTCAGTTTGATCCACAGCCTGTGTTTGAATACCCCTTCAAGTTTACCTACAACGCGTACAATTTTAATGTTTTATTTACTGATTGTCTCCTATACAGTCAAAAGCAAAATTCAAATTCCAAGAACCTTCCTGCAATGGTCGAAGTATATTAGTAAAATGAAGAAGTGAGCGCTTTCTTGATGGTAAAAAACTGCGCTTACGTCACAAGCCAGAGAGCTATTTCGATCGTTCCTAACAACTTTGAAAGCAGTGAACTACGGAAAAACAAACATTATGGAAATTGTATATTTACTAGTGTTATTTTGTACAAATGTTACTTCACCTGGAAACCAACGTTGGAAAGTGGTGACCTATATATACCTATTGAGCTGATCTTAATCTTCTAGACCGAATAAAAGAAAGAAATTGATTCGAATGCTTTTTAGAATAAAAACGGCAAGATTGTGGTGGTAACAAATTAATGTAGGTTTAAAACGAAAAGATTGGTTAGAGTTTTTAATGACTGACCCACACGATTTTTTTTAAATTTTTTTACTTTCCAGCACCTCACGAAGGGCGCAACGGGAAGGTAGGCTTCGCCATTCAACATTATTTCGGTTGGCGATCTATCATTCTTTCGATGCCCAGCATATCCTTCTCTTCACTCTATCTTTTACTGGTTCAATGGTTCTTGCATTCGCGAATCTGGGGGAGAATAATAACTTCCCTCTCATCATACCTCCGACTGAACCATCAACTCGATCAAGCAAGTTAGAATGAACTCCATAAAATTGCGGGAGTGACCCTGCAAGGCCCCTTACTGCTCCTCTACATTTTTCAGGAAAGTTGTTACATGCCCATCGTGGCGGAAGAAAAGTATTACAATAAGCTGTATTACCCAAGGTGAAAAGCCTCCGCCAAACAGCGTTGAAAGAAATTTCAAGGTTTGGGGGGAAGGAACAGGTTTCTATACACACATCCAACAGAGGGAGGAGGAATAGGTTTCTATAAACATGCACATCCAGAGCGAGGTGAGAAGCACCGAGCATGCTATTTGGGCGGGCAAAATGGATATCAATACTTTTTGCGGCTGAGGGTGATTTCTTAGCATTGTAAATTTTGGTTTATTATTTTCAATAATGAACTTTTGGAATCGAGCATGAAATAAAAAGTTTAACCCCCTCTCAAAATTTGATGGTTTCCGTTTCAAGGTATGAAGAGTCGGAAAATGCAATAAAAAAACGCTGCGAATTATTACACAAAGGTTTATTATTTACCTGTATAGGTGCCCCTTCTGCGTAGATCACTGTTTTCTGTGATCAATACCCTCGAGCTCCCCCCTGGAAAGCCGTAAATCGAGTACTGGAGCCGGCCCCGGAAATAGAGTTTCCTACAAATGCGCGGGATTCAGTAATTCAATCATTGATCATTTTGTAGTTATTCATGAAGCATAAGGCAAATAATAAACCGTTGCGTAATAATTGACCTGCAAAGGTCCCCTTCTACGTAGATAGTAAAATGAACCGTTGTGCAATAATTTACCTTTGAGTAATAATTTACCGTTATGTAATAATTTGCCGATCAATAATGGACCGTGGATGGTATAATAAATCGTTGTGTAATAATTTACCGTTGTGTAATAATTTACCATTGTGTGATAATTTACCCAACAATAATACTTCAACGTTTGTTCAAGTTTCACTACCTATCAACAAACTCCAAGAGAGCCATCATTTTTCAGATGAAATACTATCACAGAACAACCAACTCTACTTCATACTCTGTGAATATAATCAGGTGCTCCCTAGCAATGATGATCTCGGACCATTTCCCGATTGAAGGGGCATAAGGGGCATCTATACAGGTAAATTATTACACAACGGTTTATTATTTACCTTGTGCTTCATTAGTAACTACAAATAAAAAATATTGAATTATTGAATCCCGCGCATTTGTATGAAACTGTAATTCCCGTGCCGGCTCCAATACTCAGTTAAAGGCTTTCCTGGGGGAGCTCGAGGATACGGACCACAGAAAACTGTGTTCTACGCAGAAGGAGCATCTAAACAGGTAAATAATAAACCGTAGTGTAATAATTTGCAGCGTTTTTACACAGAGTTGTTTCTGCGTTGGGGGGGATATTATACACTAACATGAGTTTGGTGTCTCCTAATCAAAATGGTGGATGTTGTTCAGAATGAATTATTTATATGGGAAGATATTTCCTTCGTAAGTAGGTTCACTTTGGGTATTGTAATAGAAATAGTATCGAGGTTTTAGGTGGCATAGATTGTTTATTCGGCATTTGATCGCCGGCTTTCGGATCATCAGATATATTATATTCTGAAACGTCAGCGTTATTGAAAAGGCGTTACTGATGGTTTTTTGCCCTTCGAGAATCCGCCGAAGTCGATCAATACTTCGAAAATCGAGTTAGTCCAAGCAGAAGAAGAAGGTCTCAAGAGTTGCTGACACTGCTATTACCTAATGCAGCGTAAACAGGGTAGGTATCTAACGTCGCAGTTCAGATGGGTCAAACTATTGGGGTTAAACCGCTTTTAAAGCCTTTACACAGTGACTTAGGTACTGTATTTCCAACCGAAGTCGAGTAGGTGGATCTTCGGAGAGAACCTTCATTGAAACCCTCACCATGAAACAGAAGGCTTCACAATAACCTTTCCAAATATTCATATGAATAGCGTAGTATTTCTTCTTCTCAACGGTTAGCACACATACCTAATTTAATTTCCCTTTACGGAAACTGAGCGTGGGAACCTCCCAAGTTTTGAATGACAAAGCCAAAACGAAAAATTTTGATACAATAGGTATTGTATTTGCCAAGGTGTCGAATTAACGTTATTTAGGCATTGTGAAGTACCTCAAAGAGGAGAGAGATTGTATAGAACAGGTTTATGTTTTTCTTACTTTTATTTTTCTCGTTAAACCACAGGAAATTAAAAAAGAATCATTACTTACACACACAATACAAACACACTCATCACAGATCACACCCACTCATTCATCACACTCCTCGAACTATATCATTACTTTTATTTAACCCATTTATTAAAAAAAAACTATATTGTAATGTATCCCCCCCCCCCCCGTTTCTATTTTAAAGATTTAGATTTGGTTACAACAGCTTTGATAAACTGTGAGGGATAGGTTGACAGGCCAGGAGTTAATTATTAAAATAAGTATCAGTGGAGACGATGTATTCACTTGAACTTTAGACTTTTAATAATCACAGAGCTTGTTACACATATTACACAACGGTAAATTGTTAGTTATTATTGCACATGAAAACATCAAAAATACGTGCCAAATTGATAAAAGAAAATCAAATAAAACAAGGATGAGGGTTGCCTGGGCACTTCCCTAGACTGGAAACAGACAGAATCCGGTGCACGTGTTTAAAAGAACACTTGGATTCCTTTTGAACAATGAAAGGTGGCTCAAGCTGTACCTGAAGGAACTCATCATTATCCATAAGAGCCCCAAAAATCTGGTGGATTACAATTGGGTAACAAAGTTGGATCAGGTGTTTCATGCTATTGGCGTCTCCATGGACTAGGACGAGCTGAAGTACCATTCATCCCGAGCCGACAAGACGAAAACCTTATTGCTAAGTCCAGCAACCACTGTAAAAGCCTAGATTTGCAAAGGATCTGGAATTCTGAGTATACAACCCAATGTTCCGGTACAGTGGAGTACAATGAGAGGCAGAGGTACTTTGGGAGGGTTTTAAATTTGAGCGAGAAAATGTGTAGCGTTAAAATGGTTAAAATTGCCCCAAACGCAAATTTTGACCAAAACATTAAATTAAAAACCTCAAATGCACCCGAAATTCCAAATAACTGTTATCGTTGAATTCAGCGTGAAAAAACAGTCGAGTCACGTGCCACACTTGAAGTCGGTGAAAATTGCCTAAAAGTTTCCAACTTTGGCCAGTTTTGGAAGTGGCGTAAAAATCGAGTAAAAAACGTTCGTATTTCCAAACAAAAGGTTGAGTTCGAAGATGAGCAATTTCCAAAAGTGATAAGGTGGTCAAATTTGAGTTTTAAGGAATCAAAAATCGGTAAAAACGGCTAAAATTGCCAACAACTGACATAAAATCACTGGAAGAAGATTCATCGAAATCGGTCCAGTAGTTTCGGAATAATACCTGGACAAACATAAATAAAAGAACATAGAAACAGGTCGATTTGAGAACCTCCTCTTTTTTTGAAGTCGGTTAAAAAGAACTATTCATCGTAGTCTCCAAGTTCTTAGAGTTTTTCATTTAAACATGGGAAAGTAATATAAACAGAGTCATGGGTACTATTCATTATTACTGCCGGAATGGCTGACTTTGTCGAGCAGAACGTCTTTCATCAATATCTTGTAGCCGGCCTAGTATGCATAAATCCACCAATCAGATTACAGAACTTGTTGATTGTTACCAAAGATAACTTCCTGGTCTCTCGTCAACTGCCAATCAACTGTCGATCACAGACTGATTATTGTTCGGTAATTTGATTGATATCGTCGCGGATATCGCTCGGCTAAGAGGATCAATATTGTAGTTGGGAAGGAAGGTTTGATAAATAAGTTGGACCCCGCTAACGGTGAGGGAGGACTCAATGGAAGGGAAGCTAGTCAAATTATCTTGCGTAATAACCTAGGCTGAGTAAATTGGTGTCAAAGCGTTGGAGTAGGTTCACTCGCCCCTAAGTGAGAGGGCGGCAATATCATTAGGGGGCTTCACCCCTCGTCGTTTTCCTTCCTCGCCTTGCCCTTTTCACTTCGCCTTGAAAGAGGTCCAACCTCGTTATGCCCCGATCACCGCTTTGATTCGCCGTTGATGCATGCACGCACTTGTCGCCTCGCTATCCCTGCATTAATAGTAAGAAAAATTGCAAGATGGTCTTCTTCTAAAGATAGTACTGTAACCAATAACCACAGTAGAAGCGGCCATCCTATTTGAAATCGAACGCCTCCGAGTTGATGACAGTCGGTACTTATTACAGGACACAGTTTCTTTCAAGAATCTTGAACAGTTTGAACGAGAGAAAAAAAATATGAACGAAATGAAGTTGTTACCACTAATGAACTTCAACATGGTTCGACCAATTTCCAATATTCCACCCCTCCCCTTCTTGTATGCCTACGAGTATTAGATTGATGAACAACTACAACTATATGACCTAATAATATTATGGCCTTATTAGTTAGAATGCAGCACAGGGTCAGATTTAGTATCATCTGTAGACACACATGGCTCAGCCTGTGGAGTGGGCAATCTGAGGACCTGCCCAGGCCAACGGAGAAACCCCGGAAATTAAAAAAAACTTTAACCTTGAAAATCATCTTTTGCAGAAGTTATTTGGTGCTTATTTAGAGTTTTCCTTAAAAGTTTCCGATTATTTACAAAATCAAAATTTTATTGCACAGAAATTGAGCAACAAATATCTAATAAAATTAAAAATCTTTAAAATGTTCAAAGCGCTTGGTTGAAATTGCTTTAAAAAATATATTTCGACAATCACATCAATTCAGGTACCTACATGTTTTTATTTTAAAATTCGCAAACATTAGCTATTCCTATTTTAAACAATACAAATTCTAATTTTAAGCAAAAGTGCTGGTTTGTTAATAAACCTGCAAGATAAAAACGCTGCAAAGTCCTTGTCACATGGGTTTATTATTCTACTGGACATACGTACAGAAATGTTGGCCGTTCATTTATTTTTTTTCATCATGTGAAATCATATTGTGAAATGTGAAATAATTGAGATAGCTATTTCTGGTGGTTTCCACCAATTTTGGTTTATTTTTTATATTTATATATTTTTTCACAGATTATCTGTGATCATTTATAGTGCCATTTAACGTGTATGATTCACCTGCTAATACCACTTCTAGTGTTATTATACAAATTTATGGTGATTTCAGACAATTTCCCAGGTTTTTGACTAAAAAAAATGAATTTCGGGAGCTTAACCTTCGTTACAGCCTCAATTATTCACTCTTCGGGCAAAACCAACTTAATATTCGGTCTTCTCGCCCTAAAAAACATGGAAAACGATACCTCACAAGCTCATGTTCACTAAAACCTCAAAAATCCCTCGAAAACCCCTGTTTTTACACCCATTTTTCTCCCATAACACCCCTGGGTGTATGCCGATCGGGCTGCCGAGCTTCGGAGCACAACTAGGACCCAAATGTGTTCCCAAATGGGGACCCAAACTGTGTGAGGAAGCACGACGATTTGAGACAAAAGTTTTATGTAAATTTGATGCTGAAACTTCGTCAGAACCTCATTTTCCACTCTTTGGTCATAATCGACTTCATATTCGGTCTTCTCGTCCCAAAAAATATGGAAAACGACACCACAAATGCTCATGTTACTAAAACACAAAAAATACTATTTGTATCCCCTTTTTTCACTCATAACACCCTTGGGTATATTCCGATCGGGCTGAAAAGTTTAGAGACACAACTGGGGCCCAAATGGAGCGAAAGAACGAAGTTTTTAGACCGAAACTGCATTTTCGGAATCTGCGCACCTTGAAACGTAAAAGAAAAACGCTGCAAATCCCTGCACAACGGTTTATTATTTTGTATAGAATACCCTTCTGTTACAGATCACAGCTCTATGTATAGATAACCCGTCTATATAATATAATATGTACTATTCTATGCATAATTATGTAGATCGCAGACCCTCCGTAGGTTAGTACCTAACCCCGTACTCGTTACTAGGTACCTACCTAAATCACGAGTTAAATGTTGCTAAAATAATTCTGCCGATGACAAACAGTACCTAACAAAAAGAAACACACATAATGAAGTTCTGAAAAGAAATTGTTGATGAGGAGTGAAAAAAGTTGCAAAAGTACCTACCAACAAACTCCAGCCCCTTCTACGTAGATGGTATAATGAACCGTTGTGTAACAATTTACCGTTGAGTAATGATTTACCGTAGTAATAATTTACCCATCAATAATACTTCAACGTTTGTTCAAGTTTCACTACCTACGAACAAACTCCAAAAGATCATTTTTCAAATTAAATAATATCACAGAACAACCAACTCGACTTCATACTCCGCCAATATAATCAGGTGATCCCTACCAATGATTGGCCGTATTCACAAATTCCTATTGTGGGCGCGTCTCTGGTTACGAGATTTGGTTTGAATTGTATACAATTTCATTCACACTGGAGTCGAAAATGCCTGTCGGTGCAAACTTCGGGGCCTTACTGTGAACGAACGGCTGGACGTACGATGCTCCGGATGGTCTTAAAAAACTCGCAAGTTCAAGAACTATTTAAAACCGTAAAAATATTCACGTAAAAAAATGGTATAGGCGTTTTGAAAATTTCAACCCCTATTTTGAACCCCTTAGAGATGACTCACAGTAACGTCGAGCTTCGAGGACCAACTAGACGCCGAACGGAACCTATAACCCGAATTTCATCAATTTTTTTTCATGGTAACTAAGAAAAGTGGCCCGTACGGCGTACGGCGGACAGACAGAAATATTTTTATTGCAGTTTCGGATTCTACATACCTTGAAACGTAAACCATCAAATTTTGAGGGGGGGTAAGAATTTTTTTTTTCATGCTCGATTCCAATGGTTCATTATTGAAAATAATAAACCAAAAATTTTGGGGGGTGTAATAAAAAGGAACAAACTGTACTCCACTGCCAATGTCGTGTATTACGGATTTGAAATAACTTTATTAACTTGCTATTTTTTAGTATATGTATATATGTTTATATATAGTTTTATATATAGTTTAGCCTCCGAGGCGCCGGCCTATGTAGTGTATGATTTCAATCTGCCCCTGACTCATCGTCATCATCTTCCATACTTTTTTCTCGTCCATTACTTTCAAAGTTATTCTTGCGTCCTCAGGGCCGGGTTTAGGACCTGTAGACCTCTAGGCTCAACCTGTGTGGCCCCCGTGCTGTGGGGGGGGGGGGGGGGCAGGGATGGCATATCACCCTGGTCAGGGGGAGATGATTATTTTGAAACATTAACCTTGAAAATCGCGTTTTAAAGCACTGATTTGGTAAAAATCGTTAGAATAAACATATAAATTCGTTTTGAATCTCTAAAATGTCTTATACATTTGAAACAGTTTTATAAATTTGCTAATCGTTAGAATAATCATTATATTTATTATTATTCGTTTATTTATTTTTGAGTGCTATGTATACCTACTAAGAATGGTATCCATGGTGAGCATTCTCGCTTTTAACAACTCAACAATGCAACTTTTATACTCAACAATATTTAATGTGTTTCTGAAGTGTGTAACCGAGAAATGCACAGGTTAGGACGTTTTGAAACCTATTGAAATGTCCAGAACCACGATGTAGTGGGGATTTGAGTGATAAGGGATATCATAATACTTGCATTTTCTAGGTATTACCAATCCGCATATATGTACAGGAGTTGCAGAACGCCGATGAACCAGTGTTGATGGAATCTCAGTCGTCATCAAGTCAGTCCGATTATCTGTGCAAAAATAACAACCAAGCCTCAATCAATAACTAATTTTCTACGTTTTTCCCCCCAACGAATCCGAAGCTTTGAATTCCCTCGGCCCCTCGCCACATATTCGAACGGTTATGAACGGCAAACGTTTGCGATAGCGTCCCCAGTAAACGGCAACTTGCGGGAAAAGTTTAATTGAATCTTGCAGGGTAAGTGATCCGAGCACAGAAGAATATCAAGTGAAACGCGTGGAATTTCTTTGAATTCTCTACCTCTACGCTGTGCTGCGCGGCAAAATGCAAAGGTGCTGTTATGCAACGTTTCAAATGAATGAAGAAGTGTAGTTAAGTTCTCATGTAAATGTTTTACAATTTATGCAGGAGGTTTTGGATTGCGTGAAATTTAATCCTAATCCGTCGTAGGTAATTTTTATAGAAGAATTTGAGGGAAAACGTATAAATATATATGAATGCCGTTTAAAACCAAAAAGCATCAAAACTTTGATTTATGGGAGTTTCAAGGGATCTCGTATTTAAACACTATAACTCTAAAACAATAGGTAATATGGCTCACGTCAGCTTTATCCTATTGATGATATCGGTTAACTGAGTTCTTCTAAAAGTAACTTAGTACCTATACTAGCAAATCTAATAACAATCACCTTGGGGTTGGGTGACATATTATAGGAATTCATCATCCAAACTTGTCCAGGAAAATATTACTTTTCATGGATCAACAGTTGATTGTGAGGGGAAATACACAACAATACAAGGCCGGATATTTTGATTGTGCATTAAAGAAATACACCCTATATTGGTCGGCGACTCCAACCTCTCGCCCGCTGCTTTTTGAAAGAGATTCAGCTGTAATTCAGCCCGGACAGGGGAGGGGGGGGGGGGGGGGGGTCGCGCACAACCTAAAAAGCTGGAAACCCCTTTGTATTCTTTGGTATTGTGTCGTCCCAGTTATTACTTCGGTGAGGACGGTTAGTATCTCCGGTCCCTGTTCCGTGGGGTTACCGAGATGGGGGGGGGGGGGGGCTGAGCGGACGGCATCGACCAAAATCACATCGGAAAAGGATCCCCCACTCATCAGGCATTCAGTGACGGTGTTCATGTTTTAATTAGTTCCCTTTCTTCTGGAAATAGCTCACACAATATTAATGGCGTGTTCGTCGTGCCGAATCAGCGACTCTTGGTATTTTCATTCAGTGCCGCAAGTAAATGGGCTAAGTGCTTATTGTTTGAAGTGATCATTTCTGGGAAGATATCTGAACTTGGATCTTGAGATAAAAATTCGTGAATTTCAAAATTGTATAGTTTCGATTGTCTAAAACGTCATGGATTTACGATGTAGGTACCTATTCGAGTGTTTCAATGAAACAATTCAGTGTTTACGTGGTTAGTTTTCGGTGTGTTAGTTGATCCTATTTGATCAACAAAGGAACCTTTGGGATGCAGCTGTTGGATGTAAATCAGAGGTTCAGCCAAGCTCAACTGATATGATCAATGTAGCGGTAGGTATTGGTAA
The DNA here is from genome assembly GCA_954871275.1 of Leptopterna dolabrata. Taxonomy (NCBI): domain Eukaryota; kingdom Metazoa; phylum Arthropoda; class Insecta; order Hemiptera; family Miridae; genus Leptopterna; species Leptopterna dolabrata. The sequence continues at coordinate 25,223,482 of OX940982.1, read as the reverse complement.
ACGTCGGGAGGTAGGGGAGCTGAATGTTGGAATGTTACGTGGGAATATCCTGGTGTAAAGGGAAGCTTGAGAGGTGGTGAGGGGGGACTTCGTCTCTCAATGAAGAAAGTAACCACTGACTTTTACTACAGACCTTTCACGAATGGGCGATTTTCGTGGGCCTCCTTTTTTGGTGAAGTTCTGTTCAATAACGGAAGTTGATATTATTTATTGACCACATTATGAGGTGTTTATCTCGGAAAATATAAGCAGAAAACGAGTGTAAAATATGAATTCTGAGTTCCCGCTAGAAATGATGTATCCGGTAAATTGCCGAGTACAGTTCAACTCAACTCCCGCTTAGAGGGCTAGCGCATCTCATCAAACGATGCACAGAATCGCAATGGATGGATGGAACAGCAGATTTGCAAGTCAATTCGGCAAAGGTTGTCACGAAGGTTTATCATTTCCAACGTTGGGTTGTTGGCAGCACTGAGAACATTTGCCTCCGATGCTTCGCTCCTCCTCCTTGGGTCAGCCCATCAGATCTCAAGACCTGATACGTCATTTTTGGCGCATTTTTACTCTTAATCTCCCTGATATAAAAAATAACGTTTACTTTTGAAAACGTCCGAAGAACTATAATTTTTCCAGAATTCTGAATAGTTTTCAATAAATAAATAAATTCTCCATTCTGAGCTCTTCGGCTTGAATGATCATTTCTGTCAATCTCGACTATGTAGATACGTAGTCTGAACATGAACAACTATAGAACTAGCGTTAGTCCATACATATGAATTACATGGATGAGCCTGCTAATTGAGTCTAGTACTTACAAGCTGCCTATATTTGCAGCCTGAGACTCCTACAGTCAGGCACTCAACGGTTTTCCCTCAAATAAATCCCAGAACCCTTTAGTTGGTATACTTCCTGCAGGATCTTTCACACAACTCTGTCTCTACTCTTCTGAAGGGTGGATTTTATATAGATTTTAGTATTAAGGTTATTTTAAGATGTAATGTATTTATTTATTGTCAATAGAGCGAAAAAACAAAACAATTTTTTCTTCTTCTGAAATGTCTTTCAACAGTTCCAGATTTGAATTAAGCTGAATGCTGAATAAAATTGAATATATGAACAGAACAGAGTCGCGCTTTCTTGACTATGTACGTCCTGGCATAGTGACATCAAGGTACCGCTGTACAAGATTTTCAAATCGAATCGATGTACCTACCTAAGTCAGCAATTCGACCAACTGAAAGAAAAGGCATGTCGTCATAAATCAACGTCATTTCTCCTCTAAACATTTTGTTATGAAAAACTTCGACGATAAACGAACTACGAATATGTATATATTATACTAACAGATTTTTACACAATATTTTACAAACTCGACGATCAAAATTGCTAAGAGGTTTATGGCCTAGGTACTAGGATCGTGTTTCACGAATTCTGGGTTTCTCTACATTGCCTAGTACCAAAACCAGAATATTTAATAAATAGTTATAACATTCCTAAATATATTACTGAGACACGTTCATCGAATTGTGGTAAGAACCTGAGTAGCTATGAAGTGATCATCTCTCAGTCTTCGGCACTTGAGGTCCCTTTCCTTTTGTAAATTCCTTCATTTCCGCTAGTCATCATCAGGCACATCCGTCCCTTACAGCAGTTTCTACAATTTCCTCGAGTTTGCTGCTCCATAACTCCTTTAATCTCAAATCATTATTAATCTACATCCAGAATCGCACTAAGACGACATCACTGAATTTTGATACCTACCGATAAAAATATGCAAAATAAACCGTCTAAATTATTTCTTCAACTTGAGTTGATTCTGTTTGTATGTAGTTCTCTCGTTCGCTCCAGAATCGATAATCCTTATTAGGCCTGAGGGCTGGGCGTACCCCCCTTTAATTTCCCATATTTCCGGAGTCGTCACCACCAGGCGAACCCTGAGCTCCCTCAGGCAGTTTCGACTTTTTTCGGAATTTTCTTGAACACGTCGCTTCAATTCTGAAGGCAGGTACTTCTTCTTAATTGGATCATTGATTTAAGATTATCCTCTTCTAGATAATATTACTTCTCAAGTAGACATTAATATGGATCCTCAGAAATAATCCTAAAGGACAATACGCTGATATGTTTTCGGGTACTATTTACTGGGTAACGATTAGAAAATGTCTTCCAAACCTATGAATGTTATATTTGAGTGAATTGTTTCAATGCCTACATAACAATTACTAGCGGGGTTACCAGTGAGTTGCACAGGATATTACTTATTTGGATAAAATATTTTGATTACATTCTAAAACCTACAAAGTAGTGCGGCTAGGATGTTAATAAAATCGTCTAACTGTACATCATCTTGACAAGTCCCTGGTGTTCAATAATTCAGAACGTGGCCAACTACGCGTTACAGGCGCTTTTTGATTCTTTTCACCGAAGTAATACACAAATACGTTTTCCAAAGCGATATAGAAATTGGTTTTCACGATCGACTTCCTTAGTTTGATCTCTCAAAAATCGTGCATCACTTTTTTGACAATAATAACTGTGTATCAACACACGGTTATTGCGAGATAACTTTGGTAATTGTTACTTTCCTTTTTGATTAAATACATGCAATACAGAACCGTTTGAAAGATGCGTAGATCGCCAGAAAGGAGGGAAATGTAACTCCGTTAGTTTTCATCCCACCAAAATCATTCACCCTTCGGTAAAGCTCTTAGATTATCTTATGCTACCAAAGTCATCCCTCCTCGACTATTTACGATGTTTTGTGGTGAGGTAGAGAAGTTAGGTAGGTACCAAAAATGTGAGACCTCGAAGCAGCATCTCAGAGTAACTGTATCCTTGTAGTTTTTCGTAGGTAGGTAGGTAGATGTTATTATCTGGCGTAAATAATCATATTATAGTCTAGAAATACCACAAGACATTAATAACTCCATGATCTAATATTTTTCCTATGAGGGAGACAACTTTTTGTTCCATAAACGTCTTTTTTAATCAATGATCGTTTATTGTATAACATTACCCACTTTCTTTTGCGATACAGACCTAAAACTTTGAAAAAAGAACCGTAAAAATCGGCCAGGGCATTGCACTCAAACTTTGTCACTTGTAGCGTTCGGCTTTAGATTGGTCTGAAATGAATATGTAGATACCTATGTGATTATTTTTTCTGTTGGCTTTCGATTGCCCCCCCCCCCCCCTCCCAAGAAATTGAAAGCTTATGGGCCTCATCTAGATCCTATCTTCGGAGGGGCGTCCGAGGTGATGTTGATCAAGAGGTGGAAAATGTGTGAAATTATATTTTCTTTATTCCATAAGAACTAAATAAACATAGCAAGGGTTCGACCTATTTGTGCGGTTATTTCAATTGTATACTCACCTCCCCCATTCTTGTAACAGAGATACGGGAACCTCCAGACGTTGGCGAGATCGACAGCGAAGCCGATGACAGACAGGAGGAAGTCCACTTTTCCCGACCATGTCTCCCGCAGGTCCCCCGTATTCACCGCCCTGCCAACCTCCATCACCCCCGCGGCCTAGAACAATGAAATTTCACCACTGTAGTGGAAAATGCCTACAAAATTACCTTGGGTACCTATTTTAAAATAACATGAAGATTTTCTACCAACTGATGTCATAATAAATACATAGGTAATATGATACATAACAAATAGGCATCTATGTATATAATACCTAGCTCATTTTGAACAAAACATGATAGCTTATTTGAGGCGTCTATTCTCCCCAGGAGTATTTCCTTTCGCGTCAATATAAACCCTTACTTTAATTACTCATACTCTTCTGTTCTTTATTTACTTATTCATTTTATAATTTCGTACAGTGCAATATAAAATTAGGTTTTGAAACAAAGCATGTTCTACTCATAGTCCATCAAGATATTATAGTGTGTCAATTAAGCACCTATAGTTATAATTGACAAAACTGTCTCAAACATCATGAAGGTTTTTATTATTATTATCACGCATCCCAGACCGGAGAGTACCCACTTTTTATGTAAATTACTACTTTTTCAACGTTTTTGGAATGGTATTGTGTGAGAAGGTTAAGAGTTACTTACTACAAAACGAAGAAAACTACAAACCTTTAGCTACAAACTACAAAGATGAAGTTGATGTCATTTGACAAAACCTGTGGTTTCCCACAACGTTTATTACTTTTTTTTAAAAATATGAACATTTTTATGTTGGTGAAAGTTTGGATAGACTGTTGTAGGCCAAACGGCCTCAGGCACAATCTTAGTCCACTCAATCAGTAAAACGGATGAAAGGTAGATGCGAACAGGTAATTCGTAATCAGCCTGACATTCTGATAAGACCTAGACGTTTGACAAAGGATTTTTTACAACCTGTATGGAAAAGTATTTTTGTAGGTAATTCCTCTAACATTCAGATGGCCGTGGTCGAGGGGCTTCAAGAATGATGCGAGAGGGTAGAAAGTACAAGCATTAGCATTACTCCCAAATAGCAGTCCAAAACTCAGAATGAAATAATGTTGAATGGATTGGAAACTCCAGCAAAACTGAGATACTTATGACTACATTGGCTGTAAAAGATTCTGAAAGACGAATAGATGGTTTATTGTGCCTATGGCAATTTCATAGGTGTTGAACAAATTAAATGAGTTCGAGAAAATAACGTTTCATTTAATGAAGTTTCATTTGATTTCAATGCGATTACGTCAAGTCATCTGCACTGGAAGACCGGGAGTGACCAACGTACGTAGTTTGGTTCCATTGTAATTTCATTTTTGTTGATCCTGAAAACAAACCTATCGACTGTCTGCTGCTACAACATTTAGTACAAGATGACAACAAAACTCTATGTCATAATTATGCGCTTCAAAATAAGTTGTCTGGTAGTGCAGGTCATTTCATGCACTCTAACTAAATAATCTTCAATGCTGCTGGTCACAAGTAAGTACCTGATCTACTATGGGTATCATAAGTGCAAATTAGGCGTCAGAGACGATTTACCTAGGACGCATGCAAACCACCGTTAGTTCACCATAGCCATAAAACTCGCTTTATACCCAGTGCTATAATAGCGTTTAGTAACTCGAATTCACTCACTCACTACTCACGCCGCTCACTGAATACGGTGATCTGCTTAGTCCGGTCGCAATGCTAGTTTAGACCTCCCGAGACGCGTAGGTGTATTGCTGATCCTCTACGAGCCTTCTGACCCCCATTCGTCATCTTAACATTCCACTCCTTGGCCCATTCAGAGAGTAATGAGTTTGAATTATGTCAACCGCCGGGATGTAGGACTCTAACACGCCTGGGAACAGTTGACAGAACTGTAGTTGAGGCATACCTAGTAATAAATTGGGATGCACCTGTGCCAATCTGGGACAAGTAAAAGTGCTAGTTACCTATCCGACCAACGTTTGAATTAGAACTTTTAGATTCAGAAAATCAGACTTTGTACTTCGTGCTCTCACACCCAATCCTGGAATAGTAGGTATACTTTCAATTTATTTTCAGCATAATTATGTGGGGAGTAGATACGTACTGTATCAAGCAGATCAATTATTATAACACAACATAAATGTAAGTACAGGAAAGCTCATTCTTCTGGTAATCAATCTCCCTTACAATGTCTTCTGGTACTTACAAGACAGTAAGTTATTACTATAGCATTAGTACCATCAGTTGTTAAGATCCTACCATTGCGCATGAAAACTCAAAACGTTGAGCCAGTGTTACAAAAGTAGTTGTAAAAGTACTTTGCAAGTAGAAATTCAAGCTCTGTACTCAGCAACAACGGACACCTAAACACGAACTAAATCACTCGCTGAGAAATCGTGGAAACCCATTTCAAAGAAAACTGAGTTATTGAAAAAATATTCTATTTCCACTAATACACTAAAAACGCAAAAAACACTGTTATACCGATTTCGGTGATCAAAACATCGTCAGTAACACACCTTATAAATAGTGAAAAAGTGAAATGTGGTCGATTGGGATTGGTTGTGAAGAAGAATGGTGAAGGGAACAAAGGAAGAGGGGTCGATTCTGATTGGTTGTGAAGAAGAATGGTGAAGGGAACAAAGGAAGGGGGGGGGGGGGGTCGATTCTGATTGGCCCAGGAAGAGAATGCCAAAAAGTGAAAGGAACATGTGGTGAAGGGGGGAGAGGGGTGGAACCAAGCTGTTACAGAAATGAAAGCAATAATGGAGAAAAACTTAAAGGAACTACATCATTCAAAGATTTACCCAACCTATCACTCTTAATAATTTCGAATTTTTCAAGTACATCCAACATGCTCCCTTTTGGGCAAAAATGAATTGTAGTTCCTTTAAGTTTTTCTCCATTATTGCTTTCATTTCTGTAACAGCTTGGTTCCAACCCTCTGCACCCCTCTCCACCCTTCACCTCATGTTCCTTTCACTTTTTGGCATTCTCTTCCTGGGCCGATCAGAATCAACCCCCTTCCTTTGTTCCCTTCACCATTCTTCTTCACAACCAATCAGAATCGACCCCCTTCCTTTGTTCCCTTCACCATTCTTCTTCACAACCAATCCCAATCGACCACATTTCACTTTTTCACTATTTATAAGGTCACCTCTCCAATGTGCCTTCAGTTATTGTGTGTTACTGACGATGGTTTGATCACCGAAACCGGTATAACAGTGTTTTTTGCGTTTTTCGTGTATTAGTGGAAATAGAATATATTTTCAATAACTCCGTTTTTCTTTTTACGGACACCCAAATTTTTTAGTTTGTGGTTTGTTGTAAACGTGAACTAGAGATGGTGAAAAAGTATCGATTTAAAAAAAAAGAATTTTTTTCTTAAAAAATATCGATATTTTCCGATTACCTATTTAAAATTTAAAAAAGTATCAGAATATCCATGCTAAATTTCAAATGCCGAAAACTGAATATGCGCCCGCCTTTAATATTTCATGCTGTATTTTGTGAATAACAAAGGAAAATAAATATTGTGTTTATTGATTTTTAACTATTATATCATCAACTTGAAAACCTGCCTGGGTCACCGCGGTGACGTAAACAATTATTATCTATTAAAATTCAAAGGTTCATTGATTATAATTCTCGGAATATCAAGGCTTAGGATACATCAGTAGGCCCAGAATTAATTATTGAATATCTGGTATTTTCCCAAATTAACCCCCTCCATTTCACCCAAATAATTCAATTTTCAAAATACACTCGAAGTTTGCTTCTGAAAAAAAGTTTCGATACTTCAACATATCGATACTTTTCTACGAAATACATTCGAATTTTGCTTCTGAAAGAAAAGTATCACTACTTTAAAATATCGATACTTTTCAAAAATATCGATATGATACTTTTTGATACCTCTCGAAAAATCGATACGATAAAAATCGATAAATTTAGAAGTATCGACATCCCCTATGTGAACTGTGAAGCGCAATTCAGGAGTTTGTGTCTTCAGTCAGCTGGGATGGCGAAGTGGTCGGTTGCGGAGTCGAGTTCAGCTCAATCACTGAGGCTGTGTTAAATAGAGCCAGTTGAAAAAAAAAAAATCATTGTAACAAGTCATCAACATAGTATTTGTCGCAACAGAATACCGAGTCACACTACCAGCTGTAGAACATTATCCCACCAATTAGGTATTACCAGGCCATTTGTAATATTCCGTCATATTAGATGGATCCGAATTGCTAGGTTTGACTCATTCGGAAAAGCGGATACATTCCTATTTGCTGAAATAACAACGTTGCAAACAATAAGTGACCACAGAACCAAATTGGCTCTGACATTAAAAGGGAACCTACGTGCTAAATTCACGATAAACGCGCTACGAATAGGCATACAGACTTCAAGACTCCTGAGAATCGATGAGGGCCATCATCAGCATACAGCGGATGGTTGAATAATACATAGAGATCACACATCTTTATTCAGAGCCATTAGACCTCCACAGTGGACGTTTCGGTCCCTTTGTGTCCCCAACTCTCAATTTTGGGGAATGCGTCTTTTGTTCGGACTTCCATGGGCCAACCCTTTCATTTTCACAGAAGCTTACTTTTGGTATTGGGATTCAGGAAAGCGCAACTAGATTCTACTGCTAGTATTCGCAATGGTTCAATTGTTTTTGGCAAGAGGTTGGTTTTCGGAACTGAGCTCATTCAATGCACACGTTATTTTTTGCTCTCCATTTTGATTTATTATTTTCAATAATGAACCGTTGGAATCGAGCATTAGAAAAATAAAATGTTACCCCCCCCCCCCCCGTCAAAATTATATAGTTTCCGTTTCAAGGTGAGTAGAATCCGAAAACGAAATTTAAATTAAAACAATTTGTGTCCGTTAACTGTACGCCGTTTTTCTTAGTTAAGTACCTACCATTAATCAAAATTAATGAAATTCATTTGTCGATCCCGTTTGGGGTCTAGTTGGTCCGAGAAGCTCGGCTTTGCTGTCAGTCATCTCTTAAGGGTGAAAACTAGGGGCCGAAATCAGATGCCATAACCTCGAAAACTTTCGATGGAAGAGTACGGTTTTTTTTAGTTTTTAAATTGAACAAGATATTTTATTTGCACGACACAATGAAATGGTATTAAATCGTCAGAATATTATAATATCACAAATTGAAAATAGATAGTTATGTACAAGAGTGAGTGTATAATAATTTAATTAACATATCAACAGCAACAAATATCAATCTGACATCCTCGAACTAGAGGATTTTTTGAGGCCACCCGGAGCATTGTGCTTCCAGCCGTCGTTCACAGGCCCTGGAGTTTGCACCGAACAGCTTCGTCAACATGATCATGAATGAAACGATATGCATCCAGCCCGGGTAATCATTGCTAGAGAACACCTGATTATAATCACTCATGGCTGAATGAAATCGAGCTGGTTATTCCGTGATATGATTTTATTTGGAGAATGATGGTTATTTTGGATTTTGTTGATAGTTTTGTAACTTGAGCAAAGGTTATACTTCATTAATGACATCAAATAAGTAAGTAATTGGTGATAGAATTCTTGAATATACCGCGTATTTTATGACCACCAGTACTCGATTTAGGGCTTTCCTAGGGGAAGCACGAGGGTAGAGTACTGACCACAGAAAACAGCGACCTACGCAGAAGGAGCATCTATATATAGGTAAATCCGCTGTGTAATAATTTGCAGCGTTTTTAATTATTATTCTACATGTTCTACTCCATAGTCAATCGTAGATTTTGGTTTCATTAGGTAATGCGGTTTCGTACAGTTATCGCAACCTTCCGAATATTTTCTGGCAGCCATTGAGCTTCGTGCTATATGTAGTACATGTAGGAAGATGTGTTTATCTGGTCTTTCTGAAGTATGAAAACAGTTGGGTTTAAGTGTTGCTCGACTGAGTTGGAAACTCACTCGTCGTTATATTTATAGAAGAAGTGCGTCGTTGAATGAACCTCGATTTTTGAAGTGAATCCTCAATTATTATACTTTTTTTTTTTTTTTAGAACGCAGGCAAAAAGGTCATACACGTCGATGTATATTGGGGTTAAGGGTGGAGGGGAGGGGTGGCTGCGAGGTGACAAGGGCCAGGTTCGCCCTTGTCACCCCGTGTCATTTAGACATCATTTACAGGCGTCATCTCTCAAACCACTACCAGTCATTTGCAGAAGGGATAAAGAGAGGTAGATGAGGGGTGTGGTGGCGGTCGGGGTGACAATAATACGTGTCAAATATCCTACACGCCTCCTCACAACGCGATTTCCACAGTCCTGCCCGCAGCACCTAAACATCGTTTGGTTTCCCCTCACGGTTGCATGATTGTTCCACCTGCGAGGTTCCACTTCATCTCTAATTAGTCAACCCCCTTCACCTTCACCTCGGATGTTTTGATTGACTCTGGCAAGTGATCGGGACGTTGTGGAGGGGGCAAAAAGAATCAGACGTGACGGGATTTTCGACCCCTGCCGGGATTGCTCTGCCGTCGTCCTTCAACCCTCATCAGAATAGAGTTTTGCACTAATTGCGTTGAACATGATTGTGATGAATGTGTTTGAGCGTACATCCACCACGAGCGGTGTGAGGGGGGATGTGCCCGGAATTTGGTTATGAGCGAATCACCACCATGATCCGGGATCTTTTTGGATGCTGTGCTCGGTTGGGGTTATGGGCTGACCACCACCGTCCCCCGAGATCTTTTAGGTTGTGCCGGAATTTGGTTATGAGCGAATCACCACCATGATCCGGATCTTTTTGGATGTGTGTCCGTTGGTTATGGGCGTACCACCACCATTCACGGATTCTTTTGGGTTAGGAGAGAGCGATGAGGTGAGGAGGAGAGAGAGTAGTCAGCGACTAGAGGAGAACGTAGAATGAGGAAAAAGGCGGAGGAGGCGAGTATTTATGTGCCTGGAAACCGTCTCCCTCCATCCCCTATTTGGTAGGGGATGGTGGGGACCCAGGTTGGGCTTCGAGTCTCCTGCGGCTTTCGTCCCCACTTCTGCGAGTTTATTTGTGAGATCTTTAAGTTTGCGAGGAGTGGTTCTGGGGGGATACCACGACAATGATGCTTCAGGATGTGCAGCAAAGTGGGTTGACATAGTTCTGAAATCACCGTAGGTGACTTTTTAATGTACATAATCATGAAATCGTAATTCCGTCTGTCTGCGCATGATTAGGCTCACAAATTTATATTTCTCTTTGGTTTTATGCATTTGAAGACATCTGGAAACATTGTCTCAATTATTGTCCGTCTCTGTGATTGTTTGCACATCACGGCTAAACGAATCATCCGAATTAGATGAGACTTATATTATGTCAAGGGTTGAGCAATTTGAAATCTGCGGCCATCGGAATTCCAACAGCTGAACCGATAAGGAAGGGATAGGGCGTTTCATGAGGGGAAGGGGGACCGTCGGCATTTATACTGACATTTTCAATTTGACAGTTATTTAATTAGGTATAGCGTTTGTCCAACTTACGGGTAGAGCGCTGCTCCTATTTGAGTAAGTACATTCCGGACTCATTCCGGGACTGTAGAAAGAAAATGAAAATGTAACTAATATGATGTATATCGACTTTTAATGAAATTGATCCATCCTTATTCATTTGGATATTGTATTTGGATGTTGCATTTGAGTAAGGATAGATCAACTCCAACAGAAGTAGATACATCCTTACTCATTTGGATATTGTGAAAGTGAATCTACTATAATATCCACGATCCGATGATCCAGCTCTCCCATTTATAGTTCTCACACATATTGTAATTAGAGGTAGGTATGTAGCTCTAAGACAGAGTGAAGACGCTCTGTGGTAGTTAGGTATGGCGATGCAAAAAACGCTTTTGCATCTGCTTTGGTCAAGGGTAGGGACCATCTGAACAGTGTTAAGTGGTACCCAGTACATTGCACAGTTCAAATTCAATTGGTCGATCCCCCCTTATGACGATGCGCTGGGTGTCACAAAAGGTGGATACCTCCACCTGGAGGGAAATCACGTCTGATTTAGAACGAGGGGCCGTCATAAATTACCATCAGTTCAAAGAAAACTAAGGCAAGCTCAAAATGACAAAACTTCATACACAGTGTGTGCCCTCCCTGAGAGAAGACTGACAGTGGGCTATACGCCCTTCCCTTCCCCCTAAAACAGGTAGATAGGTATAAAGTTTCATCAAGTACAGTCGAGATTGCAGTCTTAACTGGTTTCTTTTATGAAAGCCGCTATTACCAAAATAAATCTACATTTCCTTCCAAATCTTCTTTATCTTTTAGCTTTTTTACTGTAGACTCTGGCCATCTGCGATAGTTTTCTCATGGTTACCGTGCTTTAAAACAAAAACCGAAAACAGAAAACGTTGAAAAATCCTCTGAAATCATGGTCTAATAGCTGAAGAGCTCATGCTGGAGCCATTCGACAATGAATTTGATTGTTTTCTTTTTGTTTTCCTCTAAATAGGCTGCTAGTTGAATATTTTAGGTAAAGCAACATTGGAGTGCATTCGGAATCAGCGCAAAATTTTCGTGGATTAATGATTTTTCCCCCCCAACAATTTCCCTTTCAGCGAATTTTAAGTTCCATACCCAACCCTTCAAAACCCACTCCTCCATATTTTGCTTCCACTATCTCCCTTTCTCTATGCATTTTACACTGATTTGCACTTCGGTCCCACCCAATAGTGGACTATTTTATAATCGGCATTTGGTTTTATCATCCTTTAACCATAAAACCATAAGCGGTTGACTAATCCATTGAAGAGATGAGACTATACTTAGACCGGAAGTTCAGACTAAGCGGATGTTCAAAGAAGCAACAAGTGTCCCTAACTTGTTCCCAGCTTCCAAGATAGACGGGGATTTATCAGAGGGAAGTACAACTAATTAAGGGAACGATCAGGGCAGAGGTAAGGCCGTGTAGTTGGTACCTACTACGGGGATTTCAGTGGTCTCGATTGTTTGATCTGAGTTGTGCAAGATGCCGGGAAGGGGGATGAATGCGGTTGGGTCAAGTTTGCTCACAGTGTTTCCGATGATTTTCAAGGGGGGGAGGACTAAAACAACTCGGAATTGTCCGAACTCGAATTAGACAGATGAAACCACATTTCCTGCCCATCTACCTACTGAGGGCATGAGCACAAGACAAGGATTCTGTTACAGTACTTTCGGTTTTGTTGATAACCAATTCACCATATTAAGATAGTGTCTTATCTCTATCGAGATAAGAGTAATGTATGAAATTCTTATATCGATGCTAAGTACCTACCTATATATATATATATACCAACGTCAGTGGAGACGGATATTGTCTGTGGAAGTGCACGCATAATAAGAGAGTTTGCGCAACTATTTCCATACATACTTATCTCGGAATATGCCTTCTACCGTATCTCAGAACGTAAGTTGAAGACAGAAGTTCCTTTTAGAGCCCGCAAACACGATTGCTTACGATTGATCACAAAATGTGTACACTGTATATTTATACACACATATTATATCATGGTAGGTACGCAAGTAGTCACAACGCAAGTTGAAGTAGCGTTAGCGTTCAACGTGTCATCGAGAAATAATAGTGGTGATACATTCAAAATTAAAAAGGAATGCCTACCGAGAGGAATGCCTGCGCTCTCATCCCCCCTACATAATTATGTACCAAAGTAATGTGCCCTATCATAATGCATAAGCATAATGTGTCTCTGTAATTATTAACATTAATAAACTGTACCTACCTGAGGTTAATTTTCCCGAATTTTTCTGACTCCTTTTTCCCTAATATCGACGTCCATTTTTTCTAGTTGGTTGGTGGCGGAACCATCAAAATAATTAGGACATAATTATACTCACAGTACTTAACCTTCAGTTCCTACCAAAATTATAAAATTTTACAAATTAAAAAACGCTGCAAATTATTACAAAACGGTTTATTATTTACCTGTATAGCTGCAACTTCTGCGTAGATCACTTTTTTCTATGGTCAGTACCCTCGAGCTCCCTCCAGGAAAGCCCTAAATGGAGTACTGGAGACGGCCCGGGAATTAAAGTTTCATACAAACGCGCGGGATTCAATAATTAAACCATTAATTATTTGTAGTTATTTAGTAGTATGGCGGACGGTCAGCATTTTTTTTATTGGTTCATTATTTTCAATAATGAACCTTTGGAATCGAGCATGGAAACAATTTTTTTAACCCTCCTCAAAATTTGATGGTTTCCGTTTCAAGGTATGAAGAAACCGAAAATGCAATACAAAATTTCTATCTGTCCGCCGTACGCTGTACCTACTTCGCACTTTTCTTAGACCATGAACCAAAATTGACGAAATTCGGTTTATAGGTCCCATTTGGGGTGTAGTTGGTCCTCGAAGCTCTGAGTTAATCTCAGTCATTTCTAAGGGGTGAAAAATAGGGGTTGAAATCTCCAGGACGCCGTTATCCCGCCTTTTTTTAAATTTTAAATAGTTCACGAACTTGGGAGTTTTTTGAGACCACCCGGAGCATTGTACGTTCAGCCGGTCGTTCACACTAAGGCCCAGGAGTTTGCACCGACAGGCTTCTTCAACAAAAGGGTGAATGACATTCTATACATTCAGCCCAGATATCATTTTTAGGGACGCGGCAACAATCTGGAACTGGCCCGAGATGATCATTGCCTGATTACTCGTATATTCACGGAGTGTGAAGTCGATTTAGTTGCGTTCTGTGAGTATTATTTCATTTGAAAACGCTGCAAATCCCTGCACAACGGTTTATTATTTTGTACAGAATACCCTTCTGTTACAGATCACAACTCTCTGTATAGATAACCCGTCAATCTATACATATAATAAAACAGTGTCTGTTTGTTTGTTTGTTTGTTTGTTTGTCTCGGCATCAATTGAGAACGGCTGAACGTAGAAAGTTGCGGCTGGTACCATTTGACGCAGAATTTATCTGGGAAGGTTTATGAAAAATCCGCATTTGAATCTGTCCATCCGTTGAAACGCTATGAATGAAATACTACTAAAAAACGTGTTATAATCACTTCTATGAGGACGTTTATGCTTATAATAACTTTGAACGGTTGGACGTAAATCCGATTGTAATTAGATTCTGGATTCAGCTCGACGAGTACATTCAAGTGGTACTTCAATCAGGATGTTAGTGGGAGGGGGGTACAGGCTATGAGAGGGGGGGGGGGTCTACAGAAATTTCAAAACTACTTGACCAATTGGAGTGCAACTTTGGGAATTTGTTGTGTGAACATTGAGGAATGTTTCTAACCAGGTAGGGAGGGTTCACAGGATACGGGGGGGGGGGGGTTAAAGGCAGTTAGGGTTGGCATTGGGGAAGGCTTCTGATCAGTTGAGGAGGGGGGGATACAGGCATATTAAAATACATGACCGTTGGCTCCATTTATTTAAATCGCAGCAACACGCGTCGGTTCAAATAGTATAATATATCATAAAACAGTGTCAGTCTGTTTGTTTGTCTCGGCATCGATAAATGAGAACGGCTGAACGTAGAAGGTGGTATCTGTTATGAGTGGGGCCTGTCCTAAAGGGGGTGTCTGTTCTACCGTTGCGAAGCGCGGGTACACAGCTAGTATAATATAATATACTACTCCATACATATCATGTGGATCGCAGATCCTCCGCAGGAGTACCTAACCCCCTACTCGTTGCTAGGTACGAACCTAAATCACGAGTTAAATGTTGCTAAAATAATACTGTCGATGACAAACAGTACCTAACTAAAATGGCAAATAACGAAGTTCTGAAGGAAGTTAATGTGGAGTGAAATAGATGCCCCTTCTGCGTAGATCACTGCTTTGTGTGGTCAATACCTATAGTGAATCGTTGTGTAATAACTTGCCCATCAATAATACTTCAACGGTTGTTCAAGTTGAAAAACTACCGATCAACAAAATCCAGCCCTTTCTTGGTAGAGGAACCGTTTTGTAATAATTTACCGTTACCTATGTAATTTACCGTTGTGTAATAATTTACCGTTATGTAATTTACCGTTGTGTAATAATTTACCGTTGTGTAATAATTTGCCGTTGTGTAATAATTATTTACCACTGTATAATAATTTAACCATCAATAATACTTCAACGTTTGT